>CAJVNO010000066.1:631491-1231491 GCA_911174995.1 Penicillium olsonii
TGCTCACTGTCGTTTGAGTCATTTCATTCTATCTAATATCAGTCTTTCTTTGTGTTTTGTTGTCCCTCTTCCCTAAAACACAAAGTTCTTTTTTTTTTTTTTTTTTTTTTTTTTTTTTTTTTTCAAAAAAGGCCATTTTCCGATGTCGCTCCTCAGTGATACGTATATTCCGGCCAGATGACGGAATGCTCTGCAGATGTGTGAACCTTGGAAGGATTCGACCACACGCAAGTGAAAAGGAATCTATTGGAAATACATCTTGTAAAATAGGCATATTTTGCAATTTATTTCACGTTAGAAGACCATACCTCTTAAACTTTGAAACCCTGGAGTGCCCAGGTGGAAAGGTAAGAATGGGGGCGAGGGGAAATTATTCCACCGGCCCGACTCTATTCACTATATTAGGGTGTTTTAACGTTTCAACTACATGTGTATCTCCACGATCTGTTCCAAGTTGTTATTTTTCTTTCCGTCAACATGCTTGTCAAAGGGAACACCCCTCGGGGGTATCTCAATTTGCTTCTGTCAATACTTCTTCTGGCCACCGTACCCTTCATGTTCTGGAAAGCCCTCTGTGTCCTCACCGGCTCATCCTATCCCATCATTGTCGTCATCTCTCAATCTATGGCCCCAGCATTCAATCGGGGAGACCTTCTTTTCTTATGGAATCGACATCCGTGGATTCGCGCTGGCGAGATTCCAGTCTGCTGGTTTCCAGGAAGACCACTGCCCATGGTCCATCGAGCGATCAAATCTGTGCGACTTGATCAAATAACGTATGACCTTTCCCACTCTAGACTACCTATATGACTGACATGTATGGCAACAGACAATTGGTCCTGACAAAAGGGGACAATAATGAGGTTGATGATGTATCGCTTTATCCCCCGGGCCAATTATTAGTAGGTCGTGAGGAGATTGTTGGCTTGGTCAAGGGATACTTGCCATATGTAGGGTGGCTTTCAATAGGATTGCAGGAAAATCCGGTGTTCACAGGAATTGTAGCTAGTGGTTTGGTGTTTCTTGCGACTTACTAGCATCTTGGTATAGATAACTACGAAGTCAAGCTGCTATTTATTTCCATTCTCTATAAGATAGATGAATACATCCCGAGGTCTCAAATAAAAAATCTACATCTCCCAAAAACCCTTCATCTTCAGAGAGCCTCCAAAGATGGCCCCCAAAGAGACCCTATATCGCCCCCAAAAAATAATTGTCTCGCCCCCACGAAATATGGCCCCCAAAAAGGATTACCCCACAGAGGCAACGGGGCGGGGGGTCGGTCTGAAGGGGTCATTTGGACCCTGTTGCAGACCCGAAACCGAAACCCTGTGGCTCATCCATAGACCAGTGCAACACTATACCCCCACTAGGGTTCAATCCTATTTCTAGTGGGTGTTATTGGGACTCGCGGCTCATATGATGCCATGTGTCTAGCGTAGTGCGTTCATTCTACTTCTATTTTCTGGTAACGATGCTACTACTAGTATGCATGTCGCAACCGAAAAAGCCCTGGAGGCATTGACTGTGCCATTTTTGACATGCCAATGCGCATGGGCCTGCAAACTACTTCACTAGACATGTGTTCGAGTGGGGGATGGATCGTCAGGACAGTTTAGCTCTTAACTATGTGGGTCTAGTTCCTGGCAGGAAATGCGCACTCGCCTTTTTTTAGGAACAGCTACTCCGTAGTCAATGTGAAACTGGATATCATAATGCGGCTAAATGGCAAACTGCCAAGTTGATTCTTCATGGGGCCATATGTCATCATCTTCTTTTGGATTGACCACCACCTTCCTAGGCCATTCCAGACACCGTACAGTGTATCTTGCCATATTCCCACTTAGGCACACTCCAGAACATGAAGGTAAACAGCCAAACATACCCCAGTAATCGGAGGAACATGCCTCGTCCTGCCCCAGCCTTTGCGTTGAAGCGCGCAGACCACAATTTCACCACCATTGTCTCACCGACCGTGAACACGCCATTGAGCAGGAACCAGTTGACGTCGCCCCAATACCCACAACCTAACGAATGCCAAGTGAGGAGGGCATGCATGAGCCCCGACAAGAAAAACACAAGCATAGCAACCGATACCTTTTCGCCAAGAGAGCCAGCTCGGACCCCGAGGATATTTCGAGAGATCCACACGCCATACGTAGTATAGGGACGGTAGACAAGACGGTGCCAGAAACGGCCCCAAAAGCGACGGAGATTCCAAGCCTCTAGCGGACTACCGAAGAGACGTGGCCATTCCCACGGCTCGTCCCAGCGGAGAATGACCGAGAATAGGATCGCGATCGCTGTTTGGGCTGTGAGCAGACCGATGTAATTATTCCACATCCAACGAAATGCAAAAGCGCTCCTTAGCAGGGTTTCCGAACGTGTTACCCCCTCGCCTTGAAGGAGTCGGCGAAAGTAGACTCGACGCGGCGCTGAGAAATCTTCGACTGAGAGCGATGCGAATCCCCATGCAGAAAACGGTATGACGACGAAGTCATTGATCAGGTGAAGGAGGAATAGCTGGCCGAGCCATTTTCCCAGGAAGCGTAGACGCGATGGCCCTTTGGTCACTGGGTGGGCGTGAGGGACTTCCTTAGAGGTGCCGAGAAGCTGGGGGTTGAAGCAGATTTTGTATGCGGCATGAAAATCCCAGCCTTTGGATTTTGGGTCGGAATGCAGGACCCATTTCTCAATGTATAGCAGGCCCGTGTTGTGAATCACTTGGGCAAGAAGGCCATGGGCCCAGAGTGCGCCGAGCTGGGGAACAATTCTGTCGACTTCCTTACTCGTGAGAGCTCCGATAGCTGCGGGAACAAGAATTGGTAGGAGAAAGTACACTCGATACGGCTGGGATGTGTTCAAGGCCACGCAGGCGAAGAAGAGGGATAGGAGGCCCGAAGCGAGAGAAACGAGAGCGAGTAACATATTCAAGTGGTAGTCATGCACTCAAAGTGCTCAACCTCTCATTCTCATATATAACATTCGAAACAACTTGACACGAGTTCGCAATATAAAACTATGACGACAAGCGGCATGCGCCATGTCGATCACACGGGTGGGTATTGAGAGCTAAAGTCCACTTCGCTGGGGCCAAAACGAGTCCTTAAATAGAGCCGAGTCCGGACCCCAAATCTCCAGGGCTTGACTTCTGAAAACCGGTATGACCTTTCCATCTGGATTTCAGGACTGTGCTTACCCTAGCTATTAGCGAAATCATTTATCTCAATGACCATATCAAAGCCAATGGATCCTCGTCTCGATCACTCGTCGGAGGAGATGCAGCTGCCCCCACGGGCTCCGAGACAGAATATTTTTGCTCGAATTTACTCTCGTCCCTTTCGGGAACTGACTTTCTGGGAGATTGTGCTCCGATTCACGATCGCGTTGCTGGTGGGTGCGGTGGTTGGGGCTATCATTGGGGTTATTATACGGTTTGCCTGATGGACCGCGAAGTGCAAGACTATTTTACGAAGGATCAATAATATTTGATGGACCCAGTTGTAACTCATAGTATCATCGTTCTGTGATCTAGCCAGGTTCTTCAATGGTGTCTTGATTGTGACCTCTGCTGTTTTACTCATTCCAAGTTACTGAAAGACAATGCGCGGGTACTTTGAGTCATACGCCAGCGAAGAAATGAAGGTTAACGATACTCTGAGTTAATTGGAATGCGGTTTCAATGTGAAATATCATTATTCAAACAGGTATGTACAGGAGACTCGTCCAATTTCCCTATGTCTGTCTCAAGTCATAGCCCAACAATCTCTCTACAGCTGAAAGCTGTCCTTAACTGATTAACATCTACTGTCTCGAGTTCAGCGCATCCTGGAGCTGCTTCAGCTGGTCCTCGCTGAGATTGTGGTATTCCAAGCTATCGCTTCCTACAAAATTGTCAGCGATCCTCATTTCTCAAGTGGTCATGTTTTGGAACATACCCATCGGGATAGGTGCGGTTTCACCCGAGTTATCATCGAGGAAAACATTGGCAAGAGTCATGCAGGATGAGGGCACGCCGTCAACGCGAACACCGTTGTTGTCCTTCGGCGAGAAGGTAACAGTGGTACCCTCAAGTTGAGACTTGCACTGGTCACCAGCGGGCTGGGGAAGGTTGGCGAGAGGATCATCGGTGCGGCGGAAGAGGGGCACCTCATCGCGAAGGCCGAATTCCTTCATGGCCTTTCCGGCGAATCCTGCGCCGACGCCGCCAAGGACAGCGGGGATGACCACGTTGACGGGGGCAGGACTCTGCTGGATGCAGGTGAGGAAGGCTGCGGCGGAGGCAATGGCTGCGGGTGCGAGCTTCATGATGATTGTTGTGAAGGGTGTTGATAGGCTTGTGTAAAAGTTGATGAGAATGATTGTCAAGACACGCGGGACTTCAGGTCCTATATAGCTTGCTCTGGGGCTGATATCAGTGGCTTCTAGATGAGTCCGAGTGATTGCTACATTGGCATATCATACAATGGGGCATACTTCAGGGGCCAAAACCTAGGTCTCTGCCGATCATCCTGCCATACACAGACGTACTCTGGTTAGGGCAGATATCGATTCGTCGTTTGCAAGGTCAGAGTTTCGGCCGCGAGAGGGATTTCCACTGTCATCGGGGTCTTCTTCGAGGATCATCCCTGAGTCACAAGGGTATGAGCGAGGAAACCGAGCCAAGAAGGCTCCATCATGCAAGCTCCATGATACTGCTATTCTCGGCTGCGCCATTTTCACGATTCTTCGTCCTTTGAATATGCGCCATTTCTTGCAGTTCAGCCCCCATTCATATCAAACAGGTCACGAGCAAAGATTGTGGGAATAGTTTCAGAAAGACCCTTTCTCAACCAGATCAGGAAGGACGACGATCATAGTTCTGCAGCTTGGACAATAATAGGCTGAATATGCACCCGAAGCCACTCGGGCGACGCAACAGGATTATGATCAACAAAGCCCCCAAACATAGTTTGTAGAGAGGACCCTGCAGTAGCCCATCTCATCTCAAGCTGGGGCATGTTGGTGGACAGGACTAAATCCTTCGACGCAGAGGAATTGGGGGCTGATTGCTAGACGAAACGTCATGGACACGATGAAGTTGCATTCTACTCAAAACAGCCCCCAAGAAGAAGTTCCATAGTATACTCCACACTAGTCCCCGATGGATCACTGGGGTAGAAGCCTCGGGGACCAAAACTGCCCAGCGTGAAGATTGGGGGCTGCAAATTGGAACCAACGTTCTTGGCTAAAGGGGCTCGGACTCAGATTAGAGCAGCCCCCACGAAGACTTGGCGAAGACTTCATCGCAAAATTGCAAAGGGCATGATTGCAATCCTTTGAGGTGGTGCTATTGGGGGCTGGAAGTCGAGTTCGACGTCACTCTGGTGGAGAAATTGGACTCTGGCGGCCATAGACTTGCAGAAAGGGCTAAAAGGGGCCTTAGAATATCGAGAGGTCCGTGAGAGAGAACGAGATATAAAGATCCTGTGTGTCTGCCGACCAAATCAAGCCATCAACAATCCAATCGGCTCAGTCTTCTCAAGTCTTCAATCAAACTCTCCAATCCACATACCTCTCAATCCCATACCAACCAAACCATTCAAAATGCGTTTCTCTGCCGTCGCCGCCGCCTCTACCCTCGCTGTCCTCTCGCAGGTTCAGTACGCCCCTGCTCCCTTCGCCGTTGGTATCGGAGCCGCCCTGGGCATGAGCGGAGCTGCCATTGCCACCGCTGACGGAGCCCTCGCTACTCTGGGTAGTGGTGCCATCGCCGGTGGTGTCGGCCACATCAGCCGTCGCATGACAGGATGGCCTCTCAAGTCCAAGCGTGTGGATCTGCCCGCTGGTGTCTCCCAGGAGTCTTGGGACCAGTGCCAGGACCAGCTGAACGGTGATGGTGTGAAGGTTACTATTTCCGGATCCACCCCTGACAGTAAGTTTGACATCGATTCTCGTCCTCTTCTGGAATATATACTGACCGAAAATTAGCCGTCCACGTCGCTGGTGTTCCTCCCGCTTGCATGAACCTCGCCTCTGTCATCACTGGCCAGCCTGCTGGTAGCGGTGGCCCTATCCCCATCCCCATGGGCTCTGACAGCCTCGACTACCGTGGTGTCTCCGAGGATGACCTCCGCAAGCTTGGTCAGGCTCTTCAGGACAAGGGTGTTCCTCTTCCCAAGGCCAACTAAGCAAGATCCGTGATCAACCGGTAGCACACAGGCTTTGGTCTTTCTTGGGAAATTCTTTCGGGTGGATTTCAAGGCTTTCTGTGCTCGCGGTGAGATATGTGAGTCACAGAGTGGTGACATGTTAGATAGACTTGGCTGTTGAGCCCCGCTGTTGTTTCTTCTTTGTTTGTTTGATAACATTGCTTCGAGTTATTTGAGACGTCTCTGTTTTTCCTACCCCTTCGATCGTAACTTCCGAGTTTTTCGGACTCAGTAAAGAACAGTAGACTTGGACCCAAGAGATCATTGGTTGTGTGTCGGCTTCGAAGGTTCGCGCGGGCGCTGGGTGTTGGCTGTGACCTTGCTTTAGCGGTACGCCGTAGGAACTATTGGGTAGAAATGAACGTCGGAACGGTTTTCTGTGATGTTTCGGACTTTAGGTCGTGGATTTAAGCTCATGGGTGGGCTTATTTGGGATTTGATCAAGGAAAGGGGCGACCCGGAAGCTTGGCCAGGGGCCTGACTAGACACAAATCCCATCATATTGCTTATAGGTCTTGGTAAAAGTGGAATTTTTGGGAGAATGAAAGAAGAAAGAAATCGGCGGTAGGTCGAAGATGTGGGGATGTGTCTATAGCCGCAGCCTGTACCTAGTAGTTATGAACCAGTAGTTATGAACCATCTCGGGGATTGTTACTTCGACAGTTTTCGACATTCTTCGGCTTGAAAACGTATTCTGTAACAAAAGTTGAAACACGAAAACATCCCGGGGCCATGTTATGCACCCTTCCCGAAGTCGTTGTTGGAAATATATATTCACGTATGCAAGGACTCCAGAGGCCATATGCAGGTTTGTTTCAGAGCTGAGGTCGTCAAGGGAATTCCAAGGTTTGTAATCCCAGCGCTGGAAGAATGAGGTACAGAGTATGAGAAATTTTCATTCCAATCTTTTTAGGGTTGTGCAACAATCCATCTCTGATCAGGTAGACACCCGCCCAGGTCACCCCCGGGATGTTCTCGGGGGTCCACCCGGGCGCTGAATCGGGGATTCCTCGGCAGGGATGGCTGGGGGACATCTCACGATGCAAATGTTGGGATAGTAGATGAGGCTACCATCGCAACAACGGGCGACCGTGTCTAGAAATGGTCAATCCCTCTGCAGGGCTGGGACGAATCGGAAACGAAAGTCTTACCATCACCGGGTCCCGCAGTGTCAATTCCCACATTGCGGGCGGGTGGTTGAATGGCGACAGCCACAACGAAAAGTGGAAACAAAATGGAGATTTTTGGCAGCATAATGTTTGAGTATGTGAGCTAGTTTACTCTACGATTCATTTTAAATAGGGGCGGTACTGCTTTTTATGTTTGAGGACCTCACTGTGAGGCAGCAACGGGCTATACCAATATCGACTGCATCAGGTCATGTCACAGAATGCAGGCAGCGAATCAATTGACAACGGTGGATGTACAGCAGCATGGCCTGACTGTGCCTCAATAAGAGGCAACCTCATTTGGGCATTGTCAAGTGTCCCAGAAATGACTTCAGTTCCTGTCTGACGAATCCATGATCTTAAGTGACCGGTTCATCATTGGTGTCCCAGCATCCCCCCTTGCTTTCTTATGGGTATGGGCGAGAATTGATATGACTTCGATTTCACATATTTTCTAAGGTGGGCAAGCACCCACGGGAGGGTCTTTGTAGTTGTTTTTGCGTCTTCGGAGGAATATCGCTAAGCCGGCGCTATAGGTCAGTCACCAGTGTTCATGCGGCGAGAGGGAACCATGGCTGGCATTGAACCGAATAATTGGACCCCAAGCCGAAACTATTCCAAAGGACACTCGACTCAAAAGTATCCATGAATAGTTGTGGTGTTTGTCGAAGACTGTGTTAGGCAAAGAACTCTCCTGGGGGACAGAGTCGATCAGTTGGCAACTCTATTCCTCGGGCAACTTGAGACCCGGGCGGAAAATTATTCCAGCGCAGGGTCTCACGCCTCCCAGGATCTCGCTTCCATGATCCCTTTCTGCTCGCTTGCTTGGCGATATTGGCTGTCCAAATGCTTTTGTCAAGGCTCAGCACAGAGTGGAAGCGAAAAGCCTCTAGCGTGGCTCAAAGTGGCAATTGAAGACTCCGTACCCCGTGCGGCGGCTCCATCACGGGACCATGTGGCTTCTAGATCCATTTTCTGCCAAGAAACCCTATGAGACAGAATATGATGAGGATCATCGACCGGTTGGCGGATAACACCGACAGAGGATCACGGAAGTCCATTCGGATTTGAGTTCAGGGGTGAAGGTGCATTGTAGGATGTCGATCGAGTCGAGAGCCAGAGTGAAAAGTCGGAACAAGACGCAATCAAGTTGAGACACGAGGCATCTAAAAGCGAGATCCGGGGACCGGGGACCGGGGTAAACCCCACTTTCACAGGGGGGGTTCTCATAGGCTCGTTCGGTGCATCTCACGCACCTAATTGATCCTGGAATTCTCCGTGAACTGTCCGTATTCAGACATCAATCTGTGCAGTCAATCTGTGCAGTAGTATATAAATAGTGAAGAAGCACAAAAGAAGAGAAGAGAAGAGAAGGGAATTCAGGAACGAAGGGCACAGGCCCAGGGCGAGACCTCGGGTGGACCAGCCCCGAACAGCCGAGGTCGGAGCACCCGACACCTGAGGGCTCAGGTGTCTACGCCTTCTCTCGACCGGCCTGCTCCGAGAACTTCACACGAAGACTGCCAACTATTACCCTCATCGGGAGCTACCCTAGGGCAGAAGCACAATAGAGTTATACGCTGTCCAAAGGCGTCCCAACACGAGCAGCCAAGCTCATTAGAATGGAGATCTGAGAGACTGCCGGCCGCACCCGCCCCCCGCCAATTGTGGAGCAAGACGAATGGCAGGCCCCGTTTGCCCTCGCAGTCTGACCCCGTGGAAAAGAATCAAAGCTAGAGGTCGGTAGTTCATGGATCGGTAGTCTAAATTGGACTTTCCGGGGTACATGCCAAGGGGTGGGCGTCTGGGGGAAATCTCACCGTCGACGGGATACATAATGAGATGACTGGAAGAACGGGGGGCGACGAATCAGAGGGGAGGCTGATAGAGTGGGAGACGGGGACCGGCGACAACCGACAGAGTCGACTTGACGATGTTCACCTCGTACCTCACTGACCCACTTTGATGACATTGCTATCATCTACTTATATCACGAAATGACCGTATCAATCAGTCTATCTCCACCGGCTTCTGCTTCTTTAGATCTTGTTGTGTGCAATTCATCCTCATTCCAAACATGGGTCGATATATGGGCCTCAGGGGCAATGCCCTCCTACGCGCTGCCGTCATGCTGGTGGTGTGCCCGACATTCACCTGCTATGGTTACAACATGAGTGTGGCTGGTGGTCTTCTAACCCTCGAGTCATTCAATACCCAATTCCCCCGAATGCAGACTATCAATGTGCCGGATGATGTGAAGGCGGCCAATTCGCTGATCCAAGGTTGGTCAATAGTCTCACATCAAAGATGAGAGCCACCTCTAACACAAACAGGTACCGTCATCGCTCTCTATACCGTCGGAGGTATCTTCGGTGCGCTATCATGTGTCTATCTGGGAGATCTATGGGGCCGACGCAAGGTGATCTTCATCACCAACTTCGTGACTATCATCGGCGCAATCCTCATGGCATCTTCGTTCCAATTCGCTCAATTCATCGTCGCGAGACTGGTGCTCGGTCTAGGAATTGGTGGATATGTAGCCACCGTCCCTGTGTGGCAATCGGAGATCTCGCCCGCTCATAAGAGAGGTTCGAACGTCGTGACAGATGGTATCTTCGTGGGTCTGGGTGTGACGGTGGCCCTGTGGATCGATCTCGGCTTCTACTTCGTCAAAGACAACTCCGTCTCCTGGCGTTTCCCTCTCATCTTCCAAGTCGTCATGTCCATCACCGCCATGATCTTCATCACCATGCTTCCCGAATCCCCCCGCTGGCTGATCAAGACCGGACAAGTCGAGAAGGGTCGTGAAGTGCTCTCCGCTCTCCTCGACGAAGACGAGCACTCCGCCGCCGTCAACGAAAGCGTCACCAACATTGAAGCATCTCTCGCATACTGTGGCTCCGGAAAGTGGACCGACATGTTCAAGAACGGCCCCAACCGCATCTTCCATCGCGCCTACCTCGCCGCCACTGGCCAGATGTTCCAACAGATGTGCGGTGTCAACCTGATCACCTACTACGCCACCACCATCTTCGAACAATACCTCAAAATGACGGCCGTGCAGTCTCGCATCCTCGCCGCTGCAATGGGTCTCATGCAGCCATTCGGTGGCTACCTAGCCTACTACACCATCGACCGACTGGGTCGTCGACCCCTCATGCTCTGGAGCGCAGGCGCCATGGCAATCTGCATGGCCGGTCTGGCTGGCTGCACCGATCCCATTGCCGCAGACAACACGGGCGCCCTTGCAATGGCCGTGGTCTTCCTCTACTGCTTCCAGTTCATCTTCACAGTCGGCTACTCCGGTCTGACATTCCTATACGCGGCCGAGATGGCACCTCTGCAGGTCCGCGCGGCCGTCAGCGCCGTCTCCACCGCTACCGTGTGGGCGTTCAATTTCCTGCTTGCGGAGATCACGCCGGTCGGATTCGACACAATTGGCAGTCGCTACTATATCATTTTCGCTGTGATCAATGCCGCCATTGTCCCCAGCGTGTATTTCTTCTTCCCTGAGACTAAGGGTCGATCACTGGAGGAGATTGATGAGATCTTTGCACAGTCGAAGAACATCTTCGATCCCCCGAGAGTGGCCCGCGCTATGCAGAGCCGGGTCGTGCATATTGGTGAGACGAACTCTGATGCTGAGAATACGGGGTCTAATGATGATGTTATTAAGGAGGAGGTCAAGGCTTGAAGAACTGATCTCTCTGTCTCCGATGTCGTTATGATGGGAAATGTACATATGGTCAGTTTTTGGCCTGGAATATGAGCGACGGGTCGCTCTGGGGTATTTAGCCCACAATCATCAAGCCATGTGGTTTCAAGGTTCCAAGGACATTCCACTGTAGTTATTCCTCATCTTAACCATTCAATTTGGACGTTTTATTTATGCTGCGGTCTTCACAGAGAGCAGCGTCTTTAGAGCTCACACAAACGGCAGGTAGGAGGTCCTGCTGGTCCCCTTAGTCTTTTCTCTTCTTCTCTTCTTGCTTTCAACTTCCACCTTTTGGAATTCCCTTCATCATCTGAATTATCAATTTGCCTGATCTCCCGAGGTCTTTCGACCATTTTGCTGATCCGCCGCCCCATCACCTGAACCAAACCCCTTCTCCAATCCGGTCTATCCATCAGTTCCCCCCAAAGCCATCGACATGACGAGAAAAGGCAAGCGTAAGCGAGCTGAATCTCCGGGTCAACTTAGTCAATGCAACAAGCGACCCCGGATACAAGACGAGCGGAAACGAGCTGGACCTCCGGATAAGATTGTTTCAAACAATAAGCAATCCCAGACACAAAACAAGCGGAAACGAGCTGAATCTCCGGGTCAGGTTACTCAACACAACAAGCAGCCCCGGACACAAGACAAGCGGAAACGAGCTGGATCTCCGGATGAGGTTTTTCAACACAAAAAGCAGCCCCAGCCAGCAAACAAGGTCCGCTTTTTCTCTCACGAGCTTGGTCATGATTTTACTGGCTTCATCCCTACCGGCAAACAAGCAAGCTCAGATGTAGTGGCTCGGTGCGTCTATGACCTCCCCATTCCAGCGCAAGTCACCAATCGTCTCATCCTCTTCGTAGATGGGTCGATCAAATTTTACTGCGGCGCCGTGGGCGTAATTTGGCGAGTGACCTGGGAGAAATCTGGTCTTCTGGATAAGAAGAGCTTTGGTGGGAGAGGCGCCTTCTTTCCCGTCAACACAGATGATAGCAGCGTACTAGAGATGTTTGGCATTGCGACTGCACTCAGGTTTGCCATCAAGGAGATTAAGAAGCCACACGCGAAGGCTCGTCCACTTTGTGGCAAGGATAATGTGCACATTGCGCGGCAAAAAGAGTTGACTCGCTCCCATGACCACAATATGAGGAAGGAGCTGTTCATTTTTACGGATGAGAAATCGAGTCTCTCGCGTCTGAACGGTGAGATCCTCTACCGACGAGATGGATACATGGCAGAGCAGATAGCCAACGTCTGTGCTTTGTCTCACAAACTAGCCGCTAAAGGCGTACATGTCGAGCTGCACTACAGTCCCGGCCACCGTGGCATTCCGGGAAATGAGGCCGCGCACGACATGTCTCGAGTATGGCAAACAAAGTTTTCCAAACAAACAACCATCTCATGGCCCGTCCAAATGCCGGGTGAAGTCAGTCCCTGGGCCCAAAATCCCAAGCTCAAGCCCGAGCCCAAGCCCAAGCCCAAGCCCAAGCCCGAGCCCGAGCCTCGGCATCCACTTCCGCCTCCTCCTCCGGTCTTCTTTCGTCCATCCCAGTCCGGGTCGCCCGGTTTACCCCCTGGCCCATTGCGATATCTGCCATCTCTGGGCTTGTTTACTAGCATGGATCTCCCTCTACCTCCAAAATCGAAACGCAACCTTTGAGGAGCATCAGTCAATCCTCTTTGGCAGCCCGTACCCACCCGTGGACCGCATAAGCACCCAGTTCGGTCTAGCGTACCCGAGAGACCCACATCCCGTGACCCATTCAAACTTTATTGTCGAGGTACAGTAGGTATACACCAGGCTATCGGATGCGCCTCATCGAGAGTATTTGACAGGGCGCAGGATGAGGGATTCGAGTTGTTAAGTAATGTAAATCAAGCTTCATAAGTGTTTTAACAAAGGATTGTCATGTTGTGTCCATCACAGTACAGAAATAGTAGAGCCTTCAAGCTGGACCAAGCAAAGAAAAGCAGCCTTGGAGCTTGGAACGACTCAACCACAGGACAGGGATCACGGTGGCGATTGGAGAGGCAAATACGCTAGCTAGGTGTACACAGTGACTCTACAGTAAGGGTGTAGAGCAGATCAAATGCAGAAGACCTCAAAGAGACCTTGGGGGCAGGAATCGAAGTTTCAAGCTGTAGAAACCCTTAGTTCGGTCAAAAGGAACTGAAAGATAACACTTTTACATCCCCCCCCCCCCCTATGGCTGAGTGGTCACGCTCAGGTCCAGCAGAATCCGCGCGTTGCCTTTGAGATGTGTTTATTAAGTCGGGCGGCTTTCTAGGCATTGATTACTGGCAGTGGTGAATGCAACCCTTTTTTTTTCTTGGTCTCCGGTTCGCTCCCCATCTTGAGCTTTCTTTTTATTTTTATTTTCTCACTCTCTCTGTGTCACACTGGGTTTCCTCTCCTGGGGTCGTGTGACCTCAGGAGCAGTGGACGCGACACATGGTCACGTGCCCCGGTCTTCTCCTTCTCGCTCTCGCTCCAGATCTCTCTCTCTCTTCATTCCTCCTTCCAGTCAGTAGCCTCTGTAGCTTCTGTCTATCAGGTTCTGAGCCCGATCAACTTACTGAGCTGCTTCCTTCGTTCTGATTGGTTGATTGCGCTCATCTATCCCCACTCTCGATCATCTACCCGCAGAGCCTCATCATCAACCGAGGCCCAGCGATTCGATCATCTCATCTTGCTGTCGAATCCGCTCCGTCAGCAGCCTTCATCCTTGCTACCGAATCCCCTCCGGCAGTATCCTCGAGCATTCTAATCCGCTTCGTCAGCTCACCTTCATCTCACCGAGTCATCGAATCCTCTATCATGGACTTCAGCTTTGATTTCGGAGATGACCCCGCCTTTGGTGATTCAGCGATTGAATCACCTTCACCCTCATCTTGGGGGGGGGGGGCATCCTAAAATACCCCGCTCTTTGGAGATCCTAAAGATCACGATGCTTTCGGTGATTCTATCCCCATTCACAGCACCCCGCTCGATTCTATAAAACACGCTGAATCAGCATCTTTCAATGCCTTCGGTGATTCAGCATTCGAATCAACCTCAACCTCACCCTGGGGGCATCCTTCCATACAGCCACCTTGATCCAGTCAATCATACTGAATCAGCACCTTTCTGGTTAATCTCACCTTCCCCGCAGTATGGGGGGCAGCAAACTGGGGAGCAGGAGGCATATATAGCATTGTCAGCCTTCCTAACCACCCCCAGCCTGCCAGTTCTTCTTTCCGACTTCGAGTCCGCTCAGTCATCCAGTACCGAGTCCGCTCAGTCATCACCAACCAAGCCTGCTTCACTTTCGACCTCGGAAGCATCGTCGCTTACCTCATTCAACCGAGCCTCCAGGGCTGCTCCAGCTCAAGAGTATTGCCGCTCACCATACCAATCAACCGTGGAAGCTTACCCGGAACCGAGTCCTACCAACCGCTCACCGCTTGATCCGCGGCACATCCTCGAAGATGACCTCGAATTTGTCATCGAGGAGGGGCACTTGGAGTACTCAGGGGATACTCGATATTCACCTTCACCAACGGCAACGGCACCTGCCTTACCAACTGCCTCGCTTTCGTCATCCCAGCTCTGCAGCAAGCATGACTATCCGCATCATATCAAACAGCCTGACAAAGCAAGCCCGTTGACCTCGGGAGTCACCAGCTTCCAAATCAGGAAACAGAGCCAATCATTGACCGATGATAGCAATGGGTGCAGCAACATTTTTTTTTTCTTTCTTGGTCCCGGTTCGCTCCTTGCCATGGGCTTTTCTTTTCTTTTCTTTTCTTTTTCTCACTCTCTTCTGGCTGCTATATCTACGGACAGATTTCTATCGGGAGTGCCCACTCAGCTGGATCTAGATAGAGTGGGTCCATGAGGGTATTTTAGTCAGGGTCTGAGATCTGATAGCCACTTGGAAGTCCTTTGCGCGATGAATACTTCTACGGAAGTGATGATTCTACTATACCCAAGGCCTTGAATAACCTTGAGAGGATGTTTCATCCCCCCATTTTACTTGAAGGGGTCCCCAGCTGCTCCCTCCTGGGCACATCTTGCTATATGTAACTTACACAGTTGATTGATGAACTTGTATCGCATCTAGAGCTCGTATGCTTGTAGCAGTGACAGAATGTCTACGTCACGCGGGACCAGCGAGTGAAAGGAGATGATATTCCAAGACCGTAGCTTCCTAGGTAGGTCGCTACGGATGGACCATACCATGCTACAATACTCCAGGGAAAGAGTCAATTCAATAATCAATTGACCATAGTAGAAAAGATTGGTATTATTTCCTCTCTTCGCTTTTCTCCCCTCCGAAGCACAGCTTCCGCATGCTAGAGATGTGCTGGGGGACCTCTTCGATGCTCCCTCTTCCCTCTGTTATCTAAACAGGTTGGATGCCTGTTAGCGGTGCTTGTCGATAGCGACCACATACCCGCGCTCGATTGTCTGCGGGTTGTAGTGCCCAGGTGGTGCTTTGTGTCGATACCAACCATGTATCCGCGCTCGAGTGTCTGCGGGTTGTAGTGCCCAGGTGGTGCTTTGTGTCGATACCAACCATGTACCCGCGCTCGAGTGTCTGCGGGTTGTAGTATTGCTTCGTGTCAACAGTGACCAATGCGGAATCCTACCCGAGCTCTTTCCTTTCCCCTTTTATCTGATCCCAATCGGCCCTCTGGCTCCCGAAGTCCTGGATCACCAAACGGGGCGGATATCTCTGCACGCAGAGAAGGATCATCACAAGCGGCCAGCGATGAGCAGACTTTTTGCACGATGAGATATCGTCTTTGGCGGTTCCTGCAACTAGAATTTTTGGGTCGTCTGGTAGCCGTTTGGCCTTTCCCGGATTGATGATTCGTTTTCCTTCCTGTCAGAATTTTCAAATCCGCTCCAGGATCGCCCCCAACCCGAAGCCTTCTAACCTTGATGGTGAGGCGTGTTGGGTGCTGTAGTGGTGCTTCAAGTCGAAGCCGGCCATGTACCCGCGCTCTAGTGTCTGCGGGCCATAGTAGTGCTTTGTTTCAACGACCAAAGCGGGATTCTACCCGAGCTCCCTCCATTTCCCTTCCATCTGTTCCCAATGTGCTCCTCAGCCTTCTTCTGTATCGCCCCCGACCCGAATCCTTCTAACCTTGATGGTGAGGTGTGTCCATTCTTGGGGGGAGTAGCTATTCTCCTTTATTTCCAGACTCCGGCGGAGCATTGACTGGGATTCACTTCCGATGACCCGTATGCGGTCCGCCTGGAGATGTGTTCAGCAAGGATTCAGCGGTGAGGTGAGGGTAATGGGGACATACCCTTTTTCACCTCACAGTTCGCTGGTATGGCGAATCAATCAGGTGTATGATGCTGAGATTTTGGTAGTGTGTTTAGCAAGAAGTCGGTAGCAAAGGGAGAGTGGACATAAACCACGCATTCTCACCTCTTAGCTCGATGGCGTAAGAAGCATCAGACACAGTTCCCAACATCGTGAACTGATCGAGCTTATGACGATCAGATTAAAGTCATTTCACCGAGAAGCCGATGAGAAACGGAGGTGAATTTGAGCGCTTGCCCGCCTCTTAGTATGCTGGGTTCGAGGAATGACAGACTGTTTCACTCTGAAATGAGGTTGATCTCATTAGTCTCAGTGAATCCAGAACAAGTCCTCAAATGACTTCTCTGAACTGAACTGATTGACCAGTTGAATCCTCACTGTAGGCCCGACCAAGTTCTCTTCATCAAAGTCCACCGCGAATGGGACTCCTTGGCGTCATATTTGGGTGGCAGCACGAGGTCGCTATCCCGTGAAAGTAGCCTATCTCCCCAGAATATCAGGGTATCAAGCCCAACAGAGTGTATGCGCCAATGGTCCGAGAGGATCCCCGTAGGCCGGAGTTCGGTGACCCAGTAGAGACTACCCAGGGCCAGTCTAGGTCGAAAGCAAGGTATTTGAAGCTCGAATCGTGGCGAGAAAGACTGGTCCATACAACAATAGCGCCCTTCCCGGTATGGATCAGTTTGCAACACGATCTGCGCTGGGACTGGAGGAGGGCTCCAAACCCGGGGATTTCGATAAAAGTGGCCGTTTAGAAGCTCCAGTGAAGTAAAGTAAGGGACTGAGGATGGATTAACCGGATATCCCCTTCCCCAGTTCATACCTGTAGTGTCTTGTTTGACGCTTTCTGGTATGTCGATATCCTGGCTGTCATACAGGGGGTTTCCGTATGAGACAGTCAGTCCTAGTCGCCCTAGAGCTGTGGGCATTGTCCAGATGCACTCCTCCATTGAATCTATCCCAGTTCAGCCAAATTTGATGTCGTTTAACATCAAAATGTCGAAGGGCTGCTCATTCTAGCAATGTCGTAGACCAGATTTTGTATCTTGGGCATGTTGGTGATCGAGTCGCACCTGAAGAGGGTCATGCGAATCGCGTGAGGTCTCAGACAAAACACGGCGTTGACTTTAGGTGGGACATGGAGGCTTTCTATCCCCACGAAGTCCGTGGCGAAAGAAAGGATGATCAGGATGATCTCTGGTGGTAAATATATGAATGGATCCATATTAGACAGGTAGGTCGGATCTGTAGGTAAAGTATATGAAGGAGGAAGAGAGATGGAAGAAGAAGAGAGATAGAAGGAGAGAGAGATGGGGGTGGGAGAAGGTATTTATATCCCAACACAGATAGGACGGAGCACCATGGATTGTTCTAATTGAACAATCTTAGAAGTTCTCAATTATACTATATCTTATTGATCACTTCTGATGTTGATATAAGAAGAAGTGAATCCACTGCCTAATTAGGCCTGGGAGCATATCCATGGTTCAGTTTACAGAACCATGGCTTCACTTGAGAACCCCACTTGACATCCATGGATCATTCACTTGAACTTCACTTCTCACTTTCCACTTGCCTGTGGACTCTTTCAGACATGGCTCTCATCCGCGTCATTGCCTCCCTCAAAGCTGACATGGTCTCTATCACACCCAGATTCCCGAATCCATGCGAAACAATCACATCCTCACCCTAGTTCACCAGCGCAAGCGACAAAGGTGCAAATCAAGCTGTGGCATATGGGCGGATGTCCCAGACCAAGCCGGCTCCACAGGCGATACACATTTTGAGATGGTAGGCGCAGTCGGTGCATTGGATGGTCTTCTCTGCCTTGTTGAGACCAACACTAGAAATGTCAAGGGTGGATGTTTCGCGCGTGAGAGTTGTGGAGAATTCCGACACGGGAGTCGCAGTGATCACTGTTGATTCATCGGCCGGTGGTGAGAATCGAATTGTCTTCTCACCCGGCGCAAACTACGATGGGATGCAGCCAACACCCGAGGTGCTGGGCATGGCTCTGGCGGCGCCAATTCCGGTCATTGTCATCCAAAGCGAAGTCCCTGTCAATACGGTCATCGAGATCTTGCGAGACATTGTGGTGCACGTCCAAAAGAAAGCCGCGCTGTTAGGAAACGCGGGATTGGGTGCGGTCCGGCTCCGCCGGGTGGTCTACCGGAGGATGTCTATGCCGGCGTCGATCATTTAATTCCGAATGAGACGGAGGCTGGGCTCATCACGTCGATGGAACAATTACTCCGCACTGTACCCGATGTGGAGACTGAACGGAAAGGGGAAGGTTGCTCGATACTTCCACCAGCTCGGCGTGACGTATATGCTCATTACACTTGGAGCGAAGGGTGACTGATACAGCGCCGCGAATGTGGGCTTCTCCGGCCCCAGCGATGAAGTGCATCAATGTGCTAATGAGCTCCCAGCCGCGCCTGTCTCACGGGTCCTGGATACCACTGCCGCAGGTGACACCTTTGTTGGGGGTTATGCTGTGAAGTTTGCGCGGTGGCGGGAGCAACGTCGCGCCCAGGGTCAGGCTGGGCGAGACGTCACGGATTCGGAGCGACCAGGCCGGTACAAGACGCTTATGGATGAAGCGATGCGTCTGGCTGCGCGTGCTTCGCGGGCTGTGGAACCTCAGGGTGCTCTGGATGGCATTCCGTTCGACGAGATTTAAGCCTTTCGCCACCCAGCGAGCACGACTATTACATTGCTGGACGATGAAACCTACATATACAGCTCAAACGACGTCGATCGGCCAAGTCTTTACTTCACGCGGCCGAATGCCGACGCGGCTAGACGTCAATGGCACAAGGACTGGCAGCTGGGATCTCCGATCAGGGTTTATGGAATGCAGGTCTGGGAATATCCCGAGCCCCACGAGGGGAGGCTTGGGACACATCCCTATTAATAACCCTCATTCTCCCGGACTAGGCATTGGGGATCTTGAGGGGCTTGAGGGGCTGAATGCCTGTTGAAACACTGGCATTTCCTGGAGAACCTCCAGCGCGTAGGAAAACCATGTTCCACTGTGAGCGACTGTCTCACTTTGCAACCAAATTCGGTAAGACCGTAGATGCGCTGGCAGAGTTTCATGGCTGCAGCTTGTCCTTAGCGTAGAAACTCGGTCACGACACAGTAAGGGGACGTGACCGTGGTCGTGTCGCGCGTATGGTACTGGTACCTGGGTGGTGGGCCTAATTTACACGGGACGCGAAGTACCCGGTACCTCGTGGACGCGTCTAAGGGATACTCAGCGTGACTAGGGAATTTCTGGATTCTCCAGTTACCTGGGTGAGCGTCTAGTTGCCTGGGTTTCTAAGTGCCTGGCTGGTTACCTGGGCACCTCCAGGGGGATAGCTCTGTCTCTGGTGTACTGGTATAGATAGTAAGATAGTATAGGGAGTCTACGGAGTAGGTAATTGTAGAAGTCCAGGATAGAAGAAGTAGAAGACAATGCTATTACGGTACAATGCATACAAGAAATGCGCGTTCTACAAAAGGAATGGCACGATTGGACTGCATTAAACGCCACGGGAGGAATTGGCATCCAAGGTGCCTTGCGCGCGAAGACGCGCTATACTTGAAATACTCGCCTCCCTCCATTTGTGATCCCTCAATCCCATTTATCCTTTTGACACCCTTGCGTGCCTGCTCTCCCCCCACACTGACGATTATATCTTCCACCGAGCTGCACATCTGAATCATTGGTGTCATCCTCTGAATCATATCCCTTTCGGTGTAGCAGACCTACCCATCCTCTCATTTCGGATCAAAACAAGACATCTACTGGTTTTTATTCTTTTATTGAAGACCGTCACGTTCGCTCACTCGATTCGACACTTTTCCTTTTTTTTTGCTTTTTTTGACTTTTGGACTCGCGGGGTGTAGACCGCCGATCCCCACACCATAACAAACCCTTTACAATGGCCCTCACCATGACTCCCACTCGCCAGCCCTTGGGCTGTTTGGACTCGCCACACATGCGTCCGATGATTCGATCGAAGCTGAATCGTCAGAACCAACAAAATGGTGCGTACCGACCCATGGTCGCGTCGACGGCAGCTAACCCCCACAAGTCCTGTCCCTCAAGGGCATCAACAACATCTTCGTCGACTCGGAAAACATCGAACCAAGCTCGACAAAGCGCAAGCGAACACTAGAGGATGATGAGGAAAACACCAAACCCAAAGCATCCCGCGTCACTCTCTCCACCCGCATTCCATCTCGCACCTCAACACCCAAGCCCGTGCAATCCTCCACCCCCAAGTCAGCACCCATCAAACCAGCCGGTCGCTCTCCGCCGCCCAAGTCGAGCAAGTCAGCTAGCCGTCGCTCAATCACCAAGCCGAGAGATTTGAACAAGCGCGGTGTTGCTCGTCCATTCTCCCTCGCTTCTGCCCTTGTCCAGAGCAAGAGTAAGCCCAAGCCTAAGCCCAAGACTCCGGAAGCATGGTGCTTTGATATTCACGTCGACACGGAGGAAGAGGAGATGACCAACCTGATGCAACACTCCACCACGGTTCTGGATATCAGCGATGACGAAGGAAAGCCGACCGATCGCCGCGGGAAGGAGAACGTGCCCCCGAATGAACTGGGTCTCGAAATTCCCAGCGCGACTCAGTCCACCACGGCCAGTGCCAACGCCACAGCTGCACGCAAGTCTGTCGTGGATCGTGCGCCCCTGGGTGACCTCAACGCATCGGAATACTATGCCGACGACCTTAATGCGTTCTCATTCGCAGTCGTCTATGAAGACGAGCCTGAGTTCAAGAAGCCTTGCTCCCCTCTTTCGCAGAGCGAGGACGCTCTAGCTCTAGCTTCGGTCTCGCCTACGGAGCCCATTCCGAAAACTGAAGATGCAGCTGAGGAGCAAGTCTAGGCCTGGTGGGCTATTAAAATTGTCTGCATCTGGGTTCGGTGTTTTGGTTCTCTGTCTGGCTTAGCTCCAATACCTATTTGTTTGTCTGGCGTTTGTTTTCTGTTTGGCGTTGGTGTCTTCTGCTCACGATTTATGGTCGTCGCTATTGCGAGTACTGGACTCTGTGTTCCCTATATCTAATCCTCCTGTTATGTCTGATGCTTAACGATGTACGGTAGGTATACTTAGCTAGCAATGAAATTATATTTTCAACAAGTCTTGGTACATCTTACTCTTCTTCGTCTTCGTCCATGCGGTCGCTCTCCTCTCCATCTCCTTCGCCCTCCCCATTCGCCTCGTCTGCATCCCTCGCGGCGGCGGCAGCAGCCACCTGCTCGGCAATCATTTCGCGACGTTCCATCTCTTCTTCCTCGCCTTCGCTTTGATCAAATTCAACCTCTTGCTCCTCGTCCTTCTTCTTCCCCTTGTTCTTCTTTTCTTTTTCCTTCTCTTTCTTGGCCTTCTCCTTCTTCTCCTTGTCTTTACCGGCCGTCAAAGTCCTCCACAACGGCGATCCACGAATCACCGACCTAACCTCCGTAGCCAACGCAATCTCCTTGCTACTACTCGTCTCAATATCAACCGAGAAAGAAGGGAAATCCTCCTCAGAGTGCGCATGAGTCGGAAGCTTCATAATAAGCGCATAATCCTCATCAACCGGCTCCCGCCCCTCCATCAAAACCGCAATCTTAGCCCTCATAACCGTCTTCGCCTTCGCAAGTGTTCCATTCGAGAACCAGCCATCCGTAAGAATATCACACTCCTTGCGCAAGAAATCCTCCCCCTGCTCCTCAGGATACAGCGTAGCCCGCAATTGCGGATCCTGAATATCACCGACCATCCAAATCCGACCATCGGGCGAGAAAGGCAACTTGCCCGTGAAAATGTGGCCTTCCGAAACGGCCGAGGAATCGTCTTTGTCGAGACGCACCTCGCTGGGTCGGGGGAGGTTGTGCCGTCGTCCGCCTGCACCGTCCCGCGCCAGCTCTGCTTCCCGGGAGTACAGGCGGAACATGAAGGTTTGGTAGTGGCGGTAGTCTGGGGAGGTGCGGGGGTCGACGCCTAGTTTGACGATTGCGTCGCGCCAGGGCCCGGATCGGAAGATGTAGCCTATGTATGGGATGGCGTAGCGGAGGCATGTGCGCTGCTCGTCTGAGGGGAGGTTGTTGCGGATGCCGCGGCGGGTCCAGACGGGGTGTTTTTCGTAGAGGGATTGGATGGTGGCGATGGTTTCTTTCATGCTTGTGTCTAGGGATTCGATTGGTGCTAGATCTTCCCTTGGCTTGGCTGGGACTGTGGGGATGTCGTAGGGGACTAGATGGGTGAGGACTTTGTTGGCGGTTGAGGTGTTGAAGGTTTCCAGTTCGCCGGACTGTGTCATTTTCTTCTTCACAGTTGGGTTTTGGCGGTAGCTGGTTTGTTAGCTTCATGTTCATGCTGACGGGATTGGTGATTCTAACATGTAGTGGAATGGAACGTCGCCGTGGCTGAATGAGGGTGGTGGGATAATGTCCGCGTTTTTGAGGGCACCTTTGCTCATGTCGATGTCGAATTGTTTCATTTTGTCGACTGGGTATTGTTAGTTGGGTTTTTATGTACGGCACTTGGTGTAGCTCACAGTCGTACGAAAGGATCTGGTCTTTGAACCTATTCGTGAACGAACTCGCCGCCGTGGAGTAGACGAAATCAGGCATTCCTAAGACATTTAGCCAAGTTCAATGAATGAGCCCAAAAGTGATGAACAAACCTCGGAACAAATGAGTGTGCTCTATACCTCCCACCGGCTCAATCTGATATTTGTCCGAGTTATCACTCAGACTGCGCAGGAGATCCTTAGCAGTGCGCCGCCGTGGGTCTTTGGCGCCAGACTCCGGTGCGTCTTCAAATGGACCGTCCGAACCGAGCTTTCTCTTTCGTCCTGTCCGTTTAGGCACAGTGACTTTCAGCAGGACATTGTTTGATGGCACATGTGTGGACTGCACTGGTCGAGCCATGGCATCTCCAGGCCGCAGCACCAAATTGGCCTGTGGATCTTCCTTGTCCGGATCAAGTATCTATCACTGGTTAGTTCAATAAGTTCCACAAAAGACGATCAATCTCACGGATTTGATTCCTATGTCGCCTTGTAAGGTTTCAATGGCCTTGTCGACATTGCGGACAATGGCAGGATGCTCCACGCTCACGAGCTGGCGAGATGGAACGGCATAGAAAGGGGCCGTCCAGGGACTCCTCTGTTCATCCATGAAGGGCGAAGCTTTTTGAACAGGTCGACTCGGAGATTGCGATCTCTATCAAGCTGGGTTGTGGTTTGATCCCAGGTGTTGGTTTGGGTCCCGCAAACTCGATGCAAGAATATGTCCCAATAAAACTTTCGGACCCAAGGGTGATGAGATTAAAGTCACGTCAATCAGATCAGCAATCATCAAACTCACGACATCTGATATTTCGCGGTCTGGAGAGAAGGATCCTACATTCCACATGTGGTTTAGTGTGCCACTTCAATGGGGAAAATTATGATGACTCAGCATCACTCCGCATCGGCCTTCAGCATCTGCTTCAATCATTGACGCACGTTGGTCATTCTTTTGCATTTTTGGCTATTTACCATGTCTAGCACCAAATCCAATCATGATAGGAACACAGCATAAGGAATGCTGGCATATCCTCGCTCTCGGTTACCACTCCATGGATCTCTCATTGCTTCGCGATATCAATACAAATTGGAATTCGGCCACTCTCCATTGTCTTCCCCAAGTATTCTCTTGAAAATCCATATCACTACTGTACAGCGGTGTCATGCTGTGTTCTCGGAGATGTGATCGCTCCTCCGCGTTGTCTTGTGGGTTTGAGATTTTGGTCGAGAGGGACATGCACCATAGCTCACGAAGGCGTGGCGCTGTCTGTAATGATGAACCTGGCGGTACTCATCTCACAGTCCTTCTTGTCTGGGTTGAGGTGCTCGGCGCAATCGACGGGAGAAGAACTCGCGGGTAGAAGTCATCATGCTCTTCAGTTTGCGTCTGAATGATCGTCTGGGTTGGGCATTTGCTGCTTGTGTTGCTTGTGGTGTATCGGGAGCAGGCTCCTCTGGAGGACGCTGGACTCGCTTCGGAGGAGGTGATGCGAGAATTTCATGAGCCTTGAGTGGACGGCCGTAAAGGACAGGAGTCGAGTCCACTGGGGCTGCGAGCAGCTCTGGACAGACGAGGCTTCCGTATTGTGTCATGATCTCTTGGGCTTGAGGGTTCTGGGTTGGTAGGACCTTGGATGGATCTGGTGGTAGAATGGAGGTTTGGGTGGAAGCAATGATACTCGAGAGGGTTGTCCCGTTGAATCGACGGTCTCGTTTGTGTCGAGGAAGGCATGGTAGGTTCCAAGGTTTGGAAGGAGCTGTGCTTCAAGGTTCTTTCCACTGCGAAATTTAGAATCTGCGATCTTTCAAGGCTAACCTGGACAGTTATTGACCAAGGTATTGGCAGGCTCGGGCTTGTTTCTATACCCGTGGGGTACGACCTCGGGGGTCAGCGCAAGATACCCCCAGGTGCAGTCCTCGCGGTACCTAGGTATTGCCCAGGTCACGGGTGGTCCGCAAGTTGAATATTCATTAGCTGTTGCCAGATGGACTTGATTCCAGTGTCTAGTCTGGGGCATTCCGAGATTTAGTTTTCACGATCCATGGATAATGGATCAATTCAAAGGCAATGTTGGAAGTATGAACCTTGAGATATATATTTCTCAATATTGCACCTGGGCACTACCTAGGTACATAACCTTGGAAGCTGTCCACCTACCCACCGACGATAGGTAAGCAGACAGCAGGACCATCTATGCAGGTTGGACAGCATGTAAACCCGACAGAGCGGTTGCCACGAATCTCAAGATCTACATCGCATTGATGGAACATGGCATATCAGATTGAGTCGATATAGCTGAGTGGGGTCCAGTGCACAGACCTCAATCTACGTCTTCCAAGTTTTCCACTTCCCTGTGTACAGTACATACACACCTGGGCACTATACTGTATGCTATATACTGTCCATCTCCTGTTGAGCCCTGGGAGTGACGTCGGTACCTGAGTCGCCCCTGGAGTCACGTGGGTAGATGACATAAGCACATCGTGAGTAGCGGAAAAAAAGCATCTAGAATAATAGAAAGCAGAGAAAGTCCAGTAAACGCAGAGGCGCTAAACGTCCCCTAGAGCGCGCATAGAAATGTAGAAAGAGATGCTTCGGACGGGGTCGTGGTTCATCACCAGTGCCAGGAGAACCAGCCCGCCTTTCCCTACACCTCAACAATTCACCTTCCTTCCCTCTTCTTCTCTACCAACAACATCATCTTTATTTAGTCCTTTCGCAAATCATCACCGAGGCGCTCTTTTCCTCGGAATTTGAACTACGTGCTTTGCCGTTGGTAGAGACCCGAGTGTCTATCCACCTGGTGCTCCCATTCCCCCCCACTCCCAGCCTGCCACTTAGCGACTTGGAGATCCTTTGGCACCAACCGACTGCGTCCCATAACACCCACCCTCTCAGACCAGTCTTGCTCAAGACCGATCAATTGTTAAACCCGAAGCTACGGAGGTACGTCGTGATCAGACACTCGTGTCCTAATGCCTGTGTTGGCCCTGCCCAGTATTGAATTACCTTGCCCCGTGCGCGTGCTGCGACTGCACCCTGTCTCGAGCGCTGGACTTCGTTGCCATTGAGCCTCCCCTCCCCTCCGAGCATCGCAAGGTCAGGAAGTCAGCATCGCAACGTCTTCTCCATCCAGACTAGTCCATCTACATGCCGTGTGACTCGGACCGCTCATTCTAACTCCTATTAGGTCGATCCAAACAATTTCCCCCCTCTCGTGGCTCTTCCGAACGATCGTCTCCATTGCCTCCTTTCGAATCGCTCTGGCTAGAGTGCGGCGCCTGGCTGCACTGGAACCCAAAACACCAGCCGAGTACATGTGGCTATCTAAACAGTTGTTAAAATGAAGGGTTTCAGACAGAGAGTGGTGAGTTGGCCCGCATACCCTTCGGTGCATCTCACCGCACGATCACTTCCGCACACCGTTCCTTCCCACCGCGGGAAGTCCTCAGTCATCTGGTGCCTTGCTAATCTCTATTGCCTCCATTTTAGCACGATCAGCTGTCGCGGGCGAAGGACAACAAGTCATCGAAAAAGAAGGACTCCAATTCCGCTAGCCAGAACCAGGCGTCTCTCGGCATTTCAAACGCACAGCAGTCTACCTCCCCTAGCCAAGGCACACCAACTTCGTCCACAACATCACTGAATGATCCGCGAAACAAATCGCCAGACAATGCCTCACCGGCTGGAACCCCTTCCGCGGGCGGCGCACCCCACCCCGGTACCCCGGTCCAGCACTACATCCCGCAAGCCGGTGCCGCAGGCCAGCCCGCAAGCAATGGACCAGGAACTCCGACCCGGCAAGGGCAGCCACCGGCCCCCAGTGTGATCATCAGCCCAAGCACGGTAAGCTGACCAGTCTCGCCCACTGACAACAGAACAACCGCTGACTTTGGGTTTGTAGCATGTCCCTCCCCCAGGCGCCGCGGAGACGATGCCGGGTGACCTCGCCCCTCCGAGGAAGTCTCACGTCTTCGATCGCTTGCAGACCACCCCCAAGGACATGTCGGAGGGTATCAGAACACCCAAGCGCCAGCACTCGTCGCGATTCGATATTTCTGATCAGCGCCAAAGAGAACTGGAGAAGCTGCCCGGCTTCCATGAAGTCCCTCCCAACCGACGACAAGACTTGTTCATGCAGAAGATCGACCAGTGCAATATCATCTTCGATTTCAACGACCCGACTGCCGACATGAAGTCCAAAGAGATCAAACGTCTGGCGCTGCACGAGCTCTTAGATTATGTTGCCAACAACAGGTCGGTCATCACAGAGCCCATGTACCCTCGAGTGGTTGAAATGTTCGCCAAGAACCTGTTCCGTCCTATCCCTCCGCCTTTGACGCCCCAGGGCGAAGCGTTCGACCCCGAGGAAGACGAGCCTGTTTTGGAAGTTGCTTGGCCCCACATTCAGGTTGTTTACGAGTTCTTCTTGAGGTTTATTGAGAGCCAGGACTTCAATACGAACATTGCCAAGGGTTATATCGATCATCAATTCGTGCTTTCGGTATGCCTTGAGATCCGGTTTCTGTCACGATGCAAGCTAATGATTCATCTAGTTGCTGGACCTTTTCGACTCGGAAGATCCTCGGGAACGTGACTTCCTCAAGACGACTCTTCATCGCATCTATGGCAAATTCTTAAACCTCAGATCTTATATTCGCCGATCTATTAACAACGTTTTCTTCCAATTCATGTACGAAACAGAGCGTCACAACGGAATCGCTGAGTTACTCGAGATCTTGGGCTCGATCATCAACGGTTTCGCCTTGCCTCTGAAGGAGGAACACAAGCTCTTCCTGACCCGGGTGCTTCTCCCCATGCATAAGGTGAAGAGTCTGAGCATGTATCATCCGCAATTGGCATACTGCATCGTGCAATTCTTGGAGAAGGACTCGACATTGACCGAAGATGTAAGTGCTCGTTTCGGTTTCTGCCAGTTTTCACAAACACTCACCATTACCTAGGTCGTTCTTGGACTGCTGCGCTTCTGGCCGAAGACCAACAGCACCAAGGAAGTCATGTATCTCAACGAGGTCGAAGATATCTTCGAAGTCATGGATCCTGGCGAGTTTGCCAAGGTACAGGAGCCCTTGTTTAATCAGCTGGCCAAATCTGTCGCCAGCCCTCATTTCCAGGTGCGTGTTACTTGCTCTCTCCCTTTAGAAGTGCCTTTCTAATCCGAATCTGACGGGCAGGTCGCTGAACGCGCTTTGTACTTCTGGAACAACGAATACTTCTGCAACCTCGTAAGCGACAACGTGGAGACAATTCTACCCATCATGTTTGCTCCTCTCTACGAGAACTCCAAGGGTCACTGGAATCGGTACGCCCCTGCTCGCTCTGTATCAAGAAGCACCACCGGACTAACACATCTGTCATAATAGAACGATCCACAGCATGGTTTACAACGCGATGAAGATGTTCATGGAGATCAACCCGCAACTCTTCGACGAATGCTCGCACGAATTCACAGAGCACCAAAACAACGCGGACCAGCGCGAAAAGATTCGCTCTGACCGCTGGGATATCATCGAGCAACAGGCCAAGGATCGAAAGAACGGGATCCCCCCACCTCCGCCTCCCGCTCTTGATGTCCCCGAGCCCATCGACGAGGTCGAGGCGATGACTCATGAAAGCCAAAAGCGTTTGAACACACTGAAGTTGCAGGAAGACCCTGATGCGTCCAAAGAACGGCCCAGCAGGGAAGGCACCCCTAATTCGGTAAGTTCAGTGCATCTCTGATCCGCTGCTTTGCTGCCCAGATACGTGCATTCCTATGCGAAATACCCTGCTGTCTGGCCCTCTCGCCCTGCCATTTTTCGTCTTTTGCTAAGAGACCCTGTCCACCCCTATAGCCAGCGTGATTCTAACGTGAGAACGTCCGTTTGCTCCAGACACGACGCCGAGGCTCTATTCGCAATAGTGGTCGCAGACGACGAAGCGGAAGCGGCAGTGAAGTTCGCCCGCGACGACGATCGGTCGGCAGTGGTACCAGCGCGACCAATGTACAGATTTTGCATCGCAGCAACTCTACCAAATAATGTCTCGGAGGGAATGGTCTGCTGACGGACATGTGTTTTCCGGTTTTCTTTTCACGGCATAGCGACCCCGGGCAACGATTGGTTTTGTCCTTTGATTTTCGTCGGAACACGCCTCGATTGATGCCCTTCCAGCTGTGCCTGTCCCCATCTCTTCCGTATTTCTTTCTTTTGTGTACATGGACTTTTTGATGTTTTCCTTTCCGTGGCTGGATTCATTAGTTTCGTCCATATGGACCTCTCTGAAGCCAGTCCTAGAACCGTGTTCGGGTATGGAAAATGGGTGCGAATGGCGTTTCCATCCATCGACGATGTCGGTGGCTGTCTATGTGTTGTTTTCTTTTTGTCTTCTTCCATTATTTTAGACTAGGTCTAGGATATGACATTGCCTTGGAACCTGATTGGATGATCTGTATACTTCCGACCTCGGGAGCCTCGAACTTGCACCCATTTGGGACAGATACTAGTCTCGACCTTGGGCTTAGCCTGCTCAAACGGAGCAAGGCACGTTGAAGAGACCCAAAATGTTTGAAGAAAAAAAGTACAGCGGACGCAGGCCCCCTAGTATTTGGTTCAAGGTTTAATATGACAACCCTAACTTTGTCGGATGTATATCTGTACTGATTATAACATGCGTGGCCGCTGCCCAGCAAGAGTACATTTTCAAGGGTTGACACCATTTTGAATGAACTTTTCACAGACAATAACAACAGTACATCTAAAGCACCCTCAAGCCCCCTTGAACACTAGGAAGCATCGAACCTTGGAAGTATTCCATACTCCGTAGATGGTGCCTGGAAGGGGTTCGGAGCGGATCAACTATCCCCGACAAAATTGCCTAAAGCGGACTAGCGTTTCTTTCGGGGTCTCTGCGATAGCCCGCGTCCTCTTGTTCTGCTCTCGTGAATATCGCGCGCATTCAATACCTTAACCCTATAACCTCGCCGTCCCTCCCCGCGGGGTAATTCGATTCGTTCTTTTGCTGCTTGTCTTTCCTTACATTAAATGGACTAAGCAGCCTCTTTTTTCGGATACTCAATGACTTGATGTTATCCTTCCTTCTACATCTCCCGTCTCCGATCTTTTCGCATAACGATCGAGTCCACACAGCTTCCGTGCCACCCCAACACAACACATGAGAGCCCAGTCCTCCCCCGGATACACTGCGCACACTCCGCCTTGCTCAGGCGGCCTCTTGGCCCGGCCATAATTCAGTTGGATCGCCAGTTAGTGGCTAGCCCTTCCGCAGGGTGCGATCGCAACCATGGAGCGAAACATAGATATCTATGCTAGCAAGCTCGGCGACGAGAAGCTGGGTTCGTCAATTCTGTCGACAGGGACTGAAGTCTCCCGCATGCGTGCTGACCATTTCGCCATATAGACGTCAAAGTCCGAGCAAATGTCGCTACCGAATTACGAGACAGTATTGAACCCCTCTGTGCTGGGCCAAACTACCCGATCTTCTTAGCGAAGCTATGGCCGGTGTTCAAGACCATTCTCAAAGGAGATCCGGTCTTCTTCAGCATGTCTTATGACCAGGTGAGATTTGAACATGTCGAAGACTGCTTCGATGGTGATGATGGTGTTCACGTTTTGCTCATCTGTTCTTAAATCTATTAGAAACTCCGAAACTGCATTCTCGAGACACTGCACCGATTACCAATGGGCTCACCCGATGTCGAACCGTACGCCGTGGATATGGTTGATCTGCTGATGGAACTTGCGAGGATCGAAAACGAAGACAATGCCGTGCTTTGCATGAAGACCATCATGGATCTGGAGAGAAACCAAGCCAAGGCGACGGCACTCCGGGTCCAGACCTTCCTCGAGCTGATTCAAGAGATGTTCCAGACCATGGAGCAAGTAGTCCGGGATACTTTTGACACCCCTAATCAAGCCACACCGTCAGGTATGCCGTCAACGCCGAACGCAACAGCACAGAACTTCCAGTCACCACGACCAAGCTCGCCAGCAACCTCAGTGTCAGATCTTGGACCCGAGCAGCAGTCAAGTAATGTTCTTCTCAAGGGCATGCAGTCCTTCAAAGTTCTTGCGGAGTGCCCGATTATTGTTGTTTCTATCTTCCAGACACATCGCGCATCAGTTTCCGCGAATGTGAAGCTCTTCGTCCCGCTCATTAAAACGATTTTGTTGCTTCAGGCGAAGCCGCAAGAGAAAGCACATGCAGAAGCTGCAGCGCAGGGTACGATATTCACTGGGGTGTGCAAGGAAATCAAAAACCGAGCCGCATTTGGAGAGTTCATCACAGCTCAAGTGAAGACCATGAGCTTTTTGGCGTACCTTTTGCGTTTGTATGCTCACCAACTCCAAGACTTCCTCCCCACCCTCCCCTCTGTAGTTGTTCGCCTTCTCCAAGATTGCCCGCGAGAAAAGTCAGGAGCAAGAAAAGAGTTGCTGGTGGCTATTCGCCACATCATCAACTTCAACTACCGCAAGATCTTCCTCGAAAAAATCGATGAGCTTTTGGATGAGCGAACGCTGATCGGAGACGGTTTGACTGTTTATGAGACTATGCGACCCTTGGCCTACAGCATGCTCGCCGATCTCATCCACCACGTTCGTGACCACTTGAGCCGTGACCAGATTCGCCGGACCGTCGAGGTCTACACGAAAAACCTTCATGATGACTTCCCCGGCACCAGCTTCCAGACCATGAGCGCCAAGCTACTCTTGAACATGGCGGAGAATATCTCCAAACTCGACGACAAGCGTGAGGCACGGTACTTCCTCATCATGATCCTCGATGCCATCGGTGATAAGTTTGCATCGATGAACCACCAGTTCAAGAACGCAGTCAAGGTTTCCAAGGCCTACAAAGATTTCCGTAAGGACACCGAGCCTTGCCCCGAGAGCTACCTTGCCGAAAAGGACCAGCCCCCCGACTGGGATGAAATCGACATCTTCTCCGCTTCTCCCATCAAGACATCCAGCCCCCGCGACCGTGGTGGTGACCCTGTTTTCGAAAATATCTTCCTCTTCCGCAATTTGATCAACGGCTTGAAGAATATTTTCCGCCAACTGAAGAACTGCAACCCAGACGATGTCCAGATCGATCCCAGTAACGTTCCTGTCAACTGGTCCGAGGTGTCATATGGGTACAATGCAGAGGAGGTCAGCGTCATCAAGAAACTCTTCCACGAAGGAGCTCGCGTCTTCCGCTACTATGGCGTCGACCAGACTCCCCCCGAGATTAACTACGCCTCCCCCTTTGATTTCCTTGCCAGTCAGTACACCGCACCGATGTCGCGGGAAGAGAAGGAGCTTCTGGAAAGCTTCGGCACAGTCTTCCACTGCATTGACACCGCCACCTTCCACGAGGTCTTCCATTCTGAGATTCCTTACCTCCACGAGCTTATGTTTGAACACGGCGCTTTGCTTCACCTTCCTCAGTTCTTCCTTGCCAGTGAGGCCACATCGCCCGCGTTCTCCGGCATGGTACTCCAATACTTGATGGAGCGTATTGATGAGGTTGGGACCTCGGATATGACGAAGGCTAAGATCCTCTTGAGGATGTTCAAGCTTTCTTTCATGGCGGTGACTCTGTTCTCCGTGCAGAACGAGCAGGTTCTCCACCCCCATGTGACCAAGATCGTGACGAAGTGTATTGAGCTTTCCGTTACCGCCGAGGAACCTATGAACTACTTCCTTCTCTTACGTTCCCTGTTCCGCAGCATCGGCGGTGGCAGATTCGAGCTTCTCTACAAGGAGATTCTTCCCCTGCTGGAGATGTTACTCGAGACGTTCAACAACCTGCTACTGGCAGCCCGCAAGCCGCAGGAGCGGGATCTCTACGTGGAGCTCACACTGACCGTCCCTGCTCGACTGAGCCATCTGCTCCCTCACCTCAGCTATCTGATGCGACCCATCGTCGTTGCCCTGCGTGCAGACTCCGACCTTGTCGGGCAGGGCTTACGCACGCTGGAACTTTGCGTGGACAATCTCACAGCTGATTACCTTGATCCAATCATGGCTCCTATTATGGACGAGCTCATGACTGCTCTTTGGGATCACCTTCGTCCTCACCCTTACAATCACTTCCACGCCCATACGACTATGCGCATCCTAGGAAAGCTGGGCGGAAGGAATCGCAAGTTCCTCAACCACCCTCCCGAGCTGTCTTTCCAGCAATTCTCCGATGACAACCCAAGCTTCGATATCAGATTGATCGGCCCCAACGAGAAGAGACCTTTCCCTGTTGACATTGGTATCGACCTCGCTGCTGGTAAACTTATGGAAGTTCCGAAGACGGATTCAGCCAAGGCTTCGGACATCTATTACAAGCAGCAGGCATATCGTATGCTCAGTTCTCATCTCAAACTGCAGATTGGCTATGACGCTATTCCTGACGATTTGGCTACCTCAATCAGGCTCCATGCCAACGACCTCTTCGAGAACAAGACCAGTGCCATGGCTGATATCCTTGATAAGTCTGAGAGATCCGCCTCGATTCCGAAGAAGATCGCCCAGGAAGCCATAGTCAAGAAACTTATCAAGGCTTGCATCTTCGCTACTACGATCCCAGAGCTTGAGCAAACTGCTAAGAGCTTTGTGGCCGATGTTTGCAAGCACTTCACTCTTGTAGAGGTCGGTCGTGCGCTGGCGCAATTCAGACATGGCCGGAAAGCTTTCGACGTCGCCAGCGGCGAAGGCCCCGTCTACCTTGACTCCAAGATCCTCGCCGAAGCTTTGGTCGAGTGCCTCGCGTCCGATGAAGTTCATGTCCGGGAAGCCGCGGAGCAGGCGATGGTCGTTGTGAAGGATGCCGCTGGCGTCATCTTCGGATCTCCAGAGAAGGCCGCCAAGCTTCCATTCTTCCAACACCTGGGTCGCGTCTTCTGCCATAGTTGCTACAGCGAAGAATGGTTTACCAAGGCTGGTGGAAGCCTAGGAATCAACTTGCTCGCAACCAAGCTGGACTTGGGTGAATCATGGCTATACGAGCGACACGTTGAGTTCTGCCGGTCCTTGATGTATGTCATCAAGGACACACCCCTGGATCTGCCGGCTGCCACACGAATTCAGTCGCAGGAGACCATGGTCTTGATCTTGCAGAAATGTGGAAAGCTCATTCCCAAGGATGATCTCAAGAATGAGAAGACTCGTTTGTATGCTCTCTGTGGTCTGCTTGTCTACGAGCTAGGACACATGAACAAACACGTTCGGGAGACGGCCCGTCGTTGCTTCACAACCCTGAAGGACGTCCTTGGTTGTGAGGTGCATGAGTTGATCTTGCCAGTCAGAGATCGTCTCTTGCAATCAATTTTCAACAAGCCTTTGCGTGCCCTTCCTTTCGCCACTCAGATTGGTTTCATTGATGCTATCACCTACTGCTTGAGCCTTCATAACGAGATCGTCACTTTCAACGAGCCCCTCAACCGCCTCATGTTGGAATCCCTCGCGCTCGCTGATGCTGATGACGAGTCCCTCGCGTCAAAGCCCAATGAGTTCAAGAACGCAGACATGATTGTGAACTTGCGTGTTGCTTGTCTTCGCCTGCTATCCATGGCAATGAGTTTCTCTGAGTTTGCCAACACTCCCCAAAACACGAGCAGGGCCCGTATCATCTCTGTTTTCTTCAAATCCCTCTATTCCCGTTCGCAGGAAGTCATTGAAGCAGCAAATGCTGGTCTTCGCGATGTTCTCACGCAGACCAACAAGCTCCCGAAGGATCTGCTACAGAATGGTCTACGTCCCATTCTCATGAACCTGCAAGACCCCAAGCGGTTGAGTGTTGCTGGATTGGATGGCCTCGCTCGTCTCCTCACCTTGCTTACCAACTATTTCAAGGTTGAAATCGGTGCACGTCTTCTCGACCATATGAAGGTGATTGCGGATGACGCAGTCTTGCAAAAGGTTTCATTCAGTCTTGTCGAACAGAACCCCGCCATGAAAATTGTCGCCGCCATCTTTAATATCTTCCACCTCCTCCCTCCTGCTGCGACTTCATTCATGGAACACCTTGTCAACAAGGTGCTTGATCTTGAGTCGAAATTAAGACGCACCTCCCACAGCCCCTTCCGAAAGCCGCTTGTGAAGTATCTCAACCGCTACCCGAAGGAGAGCTTGGCGTTCTTCTTCGCTCGATTCAAGGATGAGCGATTTGGTCGCTTCTTCGGCCAAATTTTGGCAGACCCCGAGAGCGAAGGATTACGAAACGCCATCGTGGCTGATATGGAAGCTTTCTCTACTGCTACCTTCAACCAAGAAACAAGTGACGGCAAGAACACTGCTGCTATCAATGGAGTCTATGTTGCACACTCACTCTGCTCGTACAACTCAACCAAGCGCTGGTTGGTGTCGCATGCAGACATGAGAACCAAGCTTCTGCACTCCGGTAGAGATCTGGAGAGGAAGCTCCGAGGTGACAGCTTGCCCGCCGATGAGCGCCTTCGCGTGGAACAGGCGGAAGATCAGTTGATGGATATCTTCACCATGTACCTGTCAGAGGCAACCCACGACCTCGATTTCCTCTTTGAGGTCATCGATGGACTCTCCGCGGATGAACTGAAGCGGACCCTCGCTCTTCCTAAGTACATTTACAAGAGCATCATCTGCAACGAGTCCATCGACTACCGTCGGTCTGTCATCATGCGCTGTTTGGATCTTTACGGCCAGAAGAGCTGCCCACAGAAGACAAAGACGTATGCTTTCCGTCATCTCGTCAACCCCATCTTTGCCATGGATGTCCAGGTCACATGGGATAGCCCCCCGAACACCCCCAAGCTCATGGACAAGAGCATGACTGAGTCAATCCAAAGTCGTCTCTGGAAGCCACAGCTGGCGGATTTAAGCGAAGAGTCCAACCAAGCAGGCGTTGATCACTCGCGTATGGAGTTGCTTCAGCTGTCCGCCTTGTTGATCAAGTACCACTCTCAAACGGTGCAAGATTCCCGCAAGGATATCATCAAGTTCGCCTGGAACTACATTCGTCTCGAGGATATCATCAACAAGTACGGCGCATACGTCTTGATCAGCTACTTTATTGCCCACTATGAGACACCATTCAAGATTGTGATACAGGTCTACGTTGCGCTGCTGAGAGCGCATCAAAACGAAGGCAGGGCCCTGGTCACCCAGGCTCTTGATGTCCTCGCCCCCGTCCTTCCCACACGGACGGCCAATAACGCAGGCGACAGATACCCACTCTGGGCCAAATGGCCTCGTCGTATTCTGGCCGAGGAGACTGCCAACTTGCAGCAGGTCATGAGCATCTTCCAGTTCTTGGTTCGCCAGCCAGATCTGTTCTACGAGTCAAGGGAACACTTCGTGCCTCTCATTGTTCCATCCCTTATCAAGATCACTGGGCCACCAAACACGTCCAATGATAGTAAGAAGCTGGCACTTAACCTGATCAGTTTGATCTGGCATTGGGAGGAGAAACGCATTCACAACGCGGAGTCACATTCAGTGGCAAATGGATCGTCAGAGTCACCCGTTGCGAGGAAGCGCAAGCTGGATGAAGCTCAAGAGCCATCACCTTCTCCTGCTCTCGGACCCCCAAGCAGCCGTGCACCATCTGACTACAGCGTGCCCACAGATCTGCGTGCGGCATTGGTAAAATACCTCATCACCTTCATCACGACTATCCCTGAACGATTCTCTGTTCCGGCTGCTCAGATTCGCCAGAATGCCGCGAACAAGCAGCAAACAACTCCGGTCTCAGGGGAGATGATCAACAAGGCAATCAATTTGCTTCGCAGCCTTCTTTCCCCAGAGTACTGGGGTGATCTTGACATCGATCTTTACCAGAAGGTACTCGAGCCCATCTTGGTGGGCGAAAAGGGCGACAAGCCCGAGGACAAGATCACATTCGTAGTAAACGCGCTTCAGGTGCTCCGAGTACTCATTGGAACCAAGCCGAATGAATGGGTCGCTGCTCGTTTGCCTTCCATTCAGAAGCTACTGCAAAAGCCATTGAAGTCAGACAACCCAGAAATTCAAGATTGTCTGCATGGTCTTGAAGATGACACCGATTTTGTCCACAAGCTTCCCGCACCTATTCGTTACGTCCTCGAAGCCATTCCCGATGAACAGCCCGATGACGAAGATGCGATGGACACTGAAGGCACACCTTCTGAGTTCGGTTCTTACTTGTCTGCCATCGCCAACGAGACCCTCTCGGCGAACAACTATGTCTCGAGTCTCAACATTTTGTGGACACTTTCCAAGATCAAGCCCGCTGAGATTGACGCACACATCCCTGCAGTCATGAAGGCGTTCTCCACAAAGTTGGCGAAGGAGCACGTTGCCGCGTCCACTCAGAACGGCGCCCAAGCCCAGAACGGTGCCAAGCCGGCCGAGGGAGCCGCCGCCGCCGCTACCACCGATTCACAAGAGTTTGAGCTGGGCGTTGATCTCATTCTGAAGACCATCGAGTTGATTTCTGTCCGCATGTCTCATCTTGGAGACCAACGACGCCCCTTCCTCAGCGTACTTGCCCAGATCGTTGAGCGTTCTCAAAACAACGAACTTTGCAGCAAGATTCTCGGTATGGCTGAGTCTTGGGTCTTCCATTCTACTGAGTCTTGGCCTACCTTGAAGGAGAAGACAGCTGTCCTTCACAAGATGTTACTCTTTGAGTCACGCTCTGATCAAACGATGCTGAAGAAGTTCCTTGATCTCGTGATTCGCATTTACGAAGACTCCAAGATCACTCGGACTGAGTTGACTGTTCGTCTTGAGCACGCGTTCTTGATTGGCGCGAGAGCCCAAGATGTCGAAATGCGCAACAGATTCATGCAAATCTTTGATCGCAGCTTGACCCGTCTCGCCAGTTCTCGCCTCAGTTATGTGCTCACATGCCAAAACTGGGATACTCTGGCCGACTCTTTCTGGTTGGCCCAGGCATCCCACCTGGTACTTGGATGTGTTGATATGAACACTAGCGCCCGGTTGCACAATGACGACTTCACATTGTTCCCCGTCTCTTTCCTCTTTGGCAGTGGAGAAAAAGACCCAAGGAAGTCAGACATCATGGTCGACAATTCTCTCGAAGCATTCGTTACTGAACGGAGACGTTTCATGTCTGACGTTGGTGATGTTAGAGTTCGTGACCTTATTGAGCCTCTATGTCAACTCCAACACACGGACAACAACGTTGCATACAAGTTGTGGACCACGCTGTTCCCTCTCTTCTGGTCCACACTTTCAAAGGAAGACAGCATTGATTTGGAGAAGGATATGGTCACTCTCGTTACCCGGGAGTACCACCACCGTCAATTGGACAAGAGACCCAACGTTGTGCAGGCCCTACTTGAGGGCGCCGTGCGTGCAAGCCCTAGGTTTAAGATACCACCCCATGTCATCAAGTATCTAAGCCGAACTTATGATGCTTGGTACACGGCAGCCACCTATCTTGAACAGACTGCAATCGACCCCATCATCGATACGCCTACTGTTCGCGAGAGTAATCTGGATGCTCTCGTTGAGGTTTATGCTGGTCTTCAAGAGGACGATTTCTTCTACGGAACTTGGCGCCGACGTTGCAAGTTTGTGGAAACCAATGCTGCGCTGTCCTATGAGCAACAGGGAATGTGGGACAAATCTCAGCAGCTCTATGAGAATGCCCAGATCAAGGCCCGTTCGGGCGCCATGCCATTCTCACAGGGTGAATACTTCGTTTGGGAGGATCATTGGTTGACCTGTGCGCAAAAGCTTCAGCAATGGGACATTCTGAGCGATTTCGCCAAGCACGAGAATTTGAATGACCTTTTGTTGGAGGCTGCTTGGAGAAACATTGAGAACTGGCAGAGTGAGGGTAACCGAGAGCAGCTCGAGTCATTGATTAAGTCTGTGTCCGATGCTCCCACCCCCCGACGCACTTTCTTCCAGGCATTCATGGCCCTGCTCCAATACCACACCAAGAAAGACAACATTCAGGATTTCAACAGCGTTTGCGACGAGTCTATTCAACTTTCTATTCGCAAATGGCTGCAGTTACCCAAGCGCATCACCAACGCCCACATTCCAATTTTGCAACACTTCCAGCTTCTTGTTGAGTTGCATGATGCTAGCCACATTTGCGGCAGCTTGGCTCAGACAAATGAACGCAACTTGGATACCAAGTCCGCCGAGCTCAAGTTGCTTCTCGGAACTTGGAGAGACCGTTTGCCCAATCTCTGGGATGATATCAACACTTGGCAGGATCTTGTCACCTGGCGTCAACACATCTTCCAGCTCATCAATGGGACCTACCTCAGCCTGCTGCCTCCCCAGACGAACAACGTGGCCAGCAACTCTTATGCCTACCGCGGATACCACGAAACAGCCTGGATCATTAATCGCTTCGCTCACGTGGCTCGTAAGCACCAGATGCCCGAAGTTTGCATTAACCAACTTAGCCGCATCTACACCCTTCCGAACATTGAAATCCAGGAAGCCTTCCTGAAGCTTCGGGAACAGGCTAAGTGCCATTATCAGAATCCGAAGGAGCTGAACAGCGGTTTGGATGTGATCAACAACACCAACCTCAACTACTTTGGCCCGCAACAGAAGGCCGAGTTCTACACGCTCAAGGGCATGTTCCTTGCCAAATTGGACCATGTCAATGAGGCCAACGAGGCCTTTGGTGTTGCTCTTTACTACGACCTGCGTCTCGCCAAGGCCTGGTCCGAGTGGGGACAGTACAGTGACCAACGATTCAAGGCGGATCCTACCGACTACGAGCTTGCTAGCAATGCCGTTAGTTGCTATCTGGAAGCAGCTGGTCTCTACAAGAGTGCGAAATCCCGCAAGTTGCTTAGCAGGATCTTATGGCTTCTGAGTCTGGACAATGATGAGGGCAAGATTGCTAGTGCGTTCGAGAACTTCAAGGGTGATACCCCTGTGTGGTACTGGATTACGTTCATCCCGCAACTTCTGACTAGCTTGTCCCATCGCGAGGCTCGTCTTTGCAAGGCTGTCTTGACGAAGATTGCCAAACTGTACCCGCAAGCTCTCTTCTTCCTGCTGCGCACCAACAGGGAAGACATGTTGAGTATCAAGAAACAACATGACCAGAAGCAAGAGAAGTTGAACAGAGCCAGACAACAGCAGCAAGGGTCGTCACCAAGCACCAAGCCAAACTCAACTGCTGGTGCCGAGAGCTCCCCTGCCCAGAAGGCTCAAGCCAACGCTATGGCTGCCAATGCATCGCCTTCCATCGCAGCCGCAGGCTCTCCAGCCACACAGAACCCTGGTCTCCCGAACCAGTCTCCTGCTCAGTCCCAAAACACCATCCAGGCTTCCCCCCGACAAGGCCAAGGTCAAAGCCCACAGGTTGGTCAAACCCCAGGCCAGGCTCAGCATCTGCAAGTGCCGGGCCAGAATGGAACACCACAGAACCAGACTACCACAGTGGAGGGTGAAAAGGAGCCGCTCAAGAAACCCTGGGAGTATTCTGATGAAATCATGTCCGGCTTGAAGACAGCCTTCCCCTTGCTTGCTCTGTCCATGGAGACAATGGTCGACCAGATCCACAAGAACTTCAAGTGTCCTCCCGACGAGGATGCCTACCGATTGATTGTCGCCCTCTTGAACGATGGTCTGGCGTATGTTGGCCGTATGCCTGCTTCCTACGCACCGGACTTCAAATTGCCTGCCGCCACTGAAGCCAATATCACGCGCTTTGCTGAAACCATTCTCCCCGCCCACATTCGCAAATCGTTTGAGGCAGACTTTGTTACCAAGAAACCGACCATGAACGAGTACATCCACAAGCTACGCCGCTGGCGTGACAAGTTCGAAGAAAAGCTTGATCGTCGACCCCAGCAAACATTCCTTGAGAGCGCTTCTCCACACTTGAGTGAGTTCCGTTTCCTCAAGTTCGACGAGGTCGAGATCCCAGGCCAGTACCTTCTTCACAAGGACAAGAACCAGGACTTTGTCCGTATCGACCGCTTCCTTCCGGATGTTGATCTGGTACGGGGCATTGGTGTTTGCCATCGCCGCCTGAAGATCAGAGGACACGACGGTAGTGTTCAGGCATTCGCTGTTCAGCATCCCGCTGCTCGACACTGCAGACGCGAAGAGCGTATCCTCCAATTGTTCCGTATCTTCAACGGACTGCTTGCGAAACGCAAGGAGAGCCGTCGTCGCAATCTGTACTTCCACCTACCATTGATGGTCCCTCTGGCGCCTCACATTCGCTTGGTCCGTGATGACTCTTCATACATCTCCATGCAAGGAATCTATGAAGACTACTGTCGCCGCATGGGAATGAACAAGGACGAGCCTGTTCTCTTCACTATGGAGAAAATGAGATCACTGGCAGAGACAAAGCAGAATGTAAGTTCATCAGACAGCCTCTTCGCAAACGAGACTAACATTATCCAGCGCACCCCCGACCAGCAGCAGATTCTTCGTACCGAGATTCTGACCGCAATCCAAGAGAAGTGGGTGCCGAGCACCGTGGTCCTGGAATACTTCCAACACACATATCCCAACTTCTCCGACTTCTGGCTATTCCGTCGTCAATTCGCCTACCAATACGCGGCAATTGCGTTCATGACCTATGTCATGCACATTGGCAACCGTTACCCGAACAAGATTCTGATCTCTCGTTCCACCGGCGATATCTGGGGTGCCGAACTGATCCCCACCATCAACCCAGCCAAGGCGTTCTTCTACAACCCGGAACAAGTCCCCTTCCGTTTCACGCCCAACATCCAAACCCTACTCGGGCCGATTGCCACAGAGGGTGTGTTCGCCTGCGCCATGATGGCCATCGCCCGATGCTTGACAGAGCCACGGCACGAGCTGGAGCAGCAGCTTAGCGTTTTCGTGCGTGACGAGATGATGTTCTGGGCCACGGCACAACACCGTGGCTCTCTGCCTCCCAACCAGCTCCGTGACCTCGTGTACAACAACAGTGAGATCATCGTCAACCGAGCCGTCAGTCTTGCCAGCCCGCCAGAGGGTAACTTGCCCGCCAACCAGACCACGATCGATTTGGTCTCCAAGGCCGTCAATCCCCAGCACCTGGCTTCGTGTGATGCTTTGTGGATGCCATACCTTTAAGGAGTTTGGACTCTTGTGTTTCTCCCATAGCCGATCGGCATTGGCATTGCTCTGGTGTTTTCTCAAGCGGTGGTTTCGTTTTGTCTCTGGGTTTCCTTTCCAAGCGTGGCGCTTGAGGTGCGCTTTGTTCATGTTACTATGATTGTGATACCGATTTCTTTTCTTGTCTTGATAGTTTTTATATCTTTAGCTTTACAGCCAATCAGGTCTTAATCTTATTGCTCATGTTCATCACTTCCCATACCGTAGGGCAAAGTAGCCGCTTGAAGCGTAGATGTTTACAACGATACTTTAGATTTACAGTGCTGAGACGATGCGTTTCAAGACCATGATATTAGTGGGAGCAACTATCTGGTCTGCAGTCAATGCTTTCGGGCAAGATAAACTTGCAGCATGAAAAATCATCAGAAAAAACCACGGTAACTATGAGGGGTATCCGCAAACAAACTCCGCGCCAAACGTTAAGACTCAGTCCCACCGAAGGGGATAACGATAATGAGAATGACAAAGATGAAACCACCGGGGGGGGGGAAAAAGGGAATCAAGAAGTACCGAATGGTGGGGAAAAAAGAATGGCAGTCAGGAGTGGTGAATGAATGCGTTGGCTCACTTCTTGCGAGGAATCTTCGCAGAGCGATCACCCTGGGTCTTGGCCTTTTTATTCTTGGGCTTAAAATCATATTCGGCCGTAATCTCGTCGTCAGACCAAGGCCAAGGCTCTTCGCCGATGATCTCATCCTCCTCTTCGGGAATGGGAGCGGGAAGGTTGATTTTCTTAGCACCAGGCTTGTCATCAATGAGATGAAGTCCCGCAGCTTCTTCCTGGGGAGTGTAGCGCCGGATGATATTGCCGTCACCGTCACGCTTGAGGCGATTTCCCTGTTTGTCGTGGAATGCCTCATAAGCCTTCTGTTTGACCTCCGCCTGGAACGCATCCAGCTCCCCCTGAGACTCGAATTCACAAGGGCCAACCGGGGTCTGCAAGTAGACCTTCTCGCTCTTCTTGGGAGCTACGACTTTCTTGTCGGTGGCCTCGTTGCGCTCAATGCGGGCATTGCGTGATCGGATCTCGTCGAGTGCATCTGCAACTTGCATCTCGCGTTTGCTGTCCTTCATCTTGTCCTCGAGCTCGGCCATCTTGTCGCGATCTTCGTCGACGCCTTCTTCGCCAATCTGAGCGGCAAGACGATCGATGGTCTCTTGCTCGGTCTCTTCCTTGTACTTGGGATCATTGGGATCGCGCCAGGCTTCGGCGTTGCGCTGGGCGCCACGTTCGCAGGTGTAGTCGCCGCCTAAATCCTACAGTCAGATACGCCGCGCCCACAAGGAAATGCACCGGGGGGGGAGAGGGGGGGTCCGCTTACTCTTTGGGTCGGTCTTGAATGTGATCTCATGCTTGCAGCCGGTGCACTTGATGTAGAACCGGTGGAGCTTGATGTTGAAGTAGGTTTCGTCGAGAATCTCCTTGCGAGCATTGAACTTGCGGCCCTTGTAGATGTACTCCGCACAGTTCAGGCATTTCATCGAAAAAGGCGCCATGAGCCGCACTGGCTCGGTTTTCAGCCCGCGACCCGCATCCTTCTTCTTGGATCGGCCGGCAATAGCCGACGGATCGAAGTCCGGGGGGTAGTACTTCGAGGAAACCTTGCGTTCGGCCATTTCGCTCGTGGGGGGAGGAAGAGGAGGGGAGGAGGAGGAGGGAGACTCTTTCGAGTCGGAGGGGGAGCTCGCGGAGCTCTGATCGGCCGGCATCTCTTTAATCCGGTATTGATGTGGTATCAATACCGTGGTGAACGAGGGTGGGATCGGAGCGGAGGAACAAACTTCCGAGAAACAATACCGGATAAAAGAGAATCCGGGTTGTGTCGCGAATCAGAAAGAGGAAGGATACCGGATAAAAGAGATCCCGGATTATGGAAGAGGTGGAGATACGACGAAGTGAATTTCGAAGGGCAAAATCTGGAAACTGCAATACACCAATACCGGAATAACCCAACTCGGACATTGGACAGTTCCTGCTTAAGGCGGCATGGTTTCTGCCGGTTCTCCATGCCCTGACATAATAGATCACAGTCTCCAGGGCTCCAGGGCTTGTTCTCCGTTGTATTTTGTTTATCATCCATAGCCGAACATGCATTCTCAGAGCTTGGCTCAACTATGCTCATACAAATATAAACATTTGTTCATGGGTTATTGAGTGCAGCACTGCTACTCTGTAGGGACAGGATACTGATCGCACGGACCCACTCGTTCAAAATAAACGGACCCGCCGTCACTCACATGTCCTGACAGTTGCGAGTAATTGTCTTCCACGCGTCTTTTCGCTATGGAACGGTTTCTACGCTCCTGGAGACAGGATGCATTGAATCGGGGTCAGCATGATTCCGCTATCTACATCGGGGACAAGGTCCTTGCACTGACCAGTAAGTCCTGCCCGATCCATCCAGATACAGAGTACTGACGGGAAAAGACAGCGATTCCGACGCGTTTTGGCTGGCGCAAGTGCATTTCTCGAATAACAACTTCACCCGGGCCCTCGCGCTTCTATCCCGCAAGGATCTGATCTCACGGAGCACCGCCTGTCGCTACCTGGCTGCGCACTCCTACATTAAGCAGAACCAATTCGAACAGGCCCTGACCGTCCTCGGGGAACATAACCCATCTGATTTGATTCGGAATAATCACACGCGGCGGAAGACCCAGCACCAAAGCCATGTTACTTTGCGCAATGGCAAGAGCGCGACCCCACGAAGCGATCGAGCCGAGGAGCGCGAAAGGGAGGATGCCAATAATGTACGCTTCGAGGCCGCGATGTGCTATCTCCGGGGACTCTGCTTTGCCAAACAGAATGCCTTCGACCGGGCTCGGGACTGCTACAAGGATGCCGTGAGGATTGATGTCCAATGTTTTGAGGCATTCGACCAGCTTATGAAGAACTCGTTGATGTCGCCCGCGGAAGAGCTGGAGTTTTTAGAATCTTTGGACTTTGACTCTGTCTCTTCTCCTGATCCGATGATGGCACAAGAAGCCGCCCATTTCACGAAGATGCTTTACACGACTCGCCTGTCGAAATACTCCTCCCCGATCATCCTCTCCGACGCCACGGAAACCCTCTCGACCCATTACAATCTGGCTGAAAACCCAGACATTCTCCTTTCCCGCGCCGAGGCGCTGTACACGCAGTGTCGGTTCGCGGAAGCGCTCGAGCTGACCTCCTCCATCCTCTCTACCTCCCAATCTACCGACATGACCACAACCTCCGTGCCGGCACAGAGTCACTTGGGCCATGCCCCAGCAATATACCCGCTTCACCTGGCCTGTCTGTATGAGACCGGAGCAACCAATGCGCTGTTCCTCCTATCTCACATGCTCGCGGATCACTCACCAGAGGAACCCTACACCTATTTGGCCATCGGAGTGTACTACCTATCAGTGTCCAAGGTTGCGGAAGCACGACGATTCTTTTCCAAGGCCTCACTGCTAGATCCTCACTCCGCACCGGCATGGATCGGATTTGCGCACACCTTCGCGGCCGAGGGCGAGCACGACCAAGCCATTGCAGCTTACAGTACCGCGGCTCGCCTCTTCCAGGGCAGTCATCTCCCCCAGCTTTTCTTAGGCATGCAACATCTCGCCCTCAACAACATGTCTCTAGCACACGAATACCTCTGCGCCGCCTACTCGATGTCCACCGGAGCCGCGCCGGACTCTGTCCCTGCACTCCCTCCTGCGCCCAGTTCGACTGCTGCGGCTGTTGGTGGGGATCCCCTGGTGCTCAACGAGCTGGGCGTGGTATTCTATCATCAGAACCAACTGGTCGGTGCGATTGAACTCTTCCAGCAGGCTTTGGCCCTCGCTACTACGCTCCATTGTGAACCCAGTGCGTGGGTCGCTACCCGCGCCAACTTGGGCCACGCCTTCCGCCGCATGGGACGCATGCCCGAAGCGCTCCGTGAATTCGACGAATGTCTCCGCGTGGGAGCTGGGGGAAGCAGCATGGGATGCTCGCCATTCCTAGGTGCGGGCTCCAGTGGCTCCAGCGCCATCACTGCATCTGGCGTTGGCGGATACGAGGATCGGGGATTGATTGGTTCGCTTCACACATCTCGTGGCCTCATTCTTCTCGAAATGGGCCGTACAACAGAAGCAGTGACGACATTACACGAGGCTGTGCGTGTCCTCGGAGCCAGCGGCGGTGGTGACGCTGCCGGTGGTGCTGGCGTCGCCGGAACATTACTTTCGCGCGCTCTCGAACTTTGGGCCATCGAAGGTCGACAGAGTGACCGGGCCAAGTTCGAAGCCAGCGTCCGGGAAGCCAGCGTGGCCTCCTCCAAGCGACGCGGCGGACCTCGCAGCCACGACTCGAGCAGTAAAGGCAAAGAACGTCCTGCGACAGAAGCCCGCCGACGGCGCCAAGAACCTGTGGTGGAGGAATGGACCGACGAAGTCCCCCACGTCTCTACCCCGCAGGCCGAGGACGAGAAGGTGGAAATGGATCTGGACAATGAAGCCGATGGAATGCTCCGCCGCGCCCTGGGTCGTGTCCGGGGCAAGTCTCGGCGTGCCCCCGCCACCCCGGATGTCGATATCGAGACGCCGGCCCCCTCTAGCGGGCGGAGCCGCAGCACGCGACACGGACGAAGTCAATCACGCCAGTGATCTTTTTTTTGTTGAGTTCGAAGGATTTTACGAGTACATGCATTGCAGGGGCGTTGGGGACTGGATCAAACACATTATTAGATACCTGACTACGAAGTACGCTCGTCTGAACACCTAATGCCAGTGCTTAGTTCAAACAAGCCCGGTCTTGGCTCACATGAAACCCTGCAGGTCAAATTGGACTCGCTTCGTATTGCCAGATGTGAGACCTGCATGCTAGTTCCAGTCTCTATAGTAGTTAACTAGTGTAGTATACATAGGTAGTACAGTATACTAGCTGTAGTACAGTAGTAGGCAGTGGCAGTTGGAACCAGGGTCCAAATTTTAACTTCGGTCTTGGCAGGGCGACTCTTCTCTTCTCTCTCTTCACACACACTCTCTCTCGTCTCTGGTCTGGTCTACAGTGTGGTCTGTTCACTGACTATCTGACTATCTACTAGTACTGTACCTCATCTTCTCCGCCGGACAAGCATCGCGGTATAGTACTCGACGATCAACGCGATGACGCCGCTGACCCACATGCGCTGAGGCTGACCCAAATTCCCGCCTTGACCTATTTGGGGGCGACGTCCATCACTGCTGTCTTAGGGGCTGTTTGATCTCTTGTTTTAGACCCCTTCAATTCTCGTATTTTTGACCTCTTTTTTTTTCCCTTTCCCACTTGTCCCCTCTCCCAGACAATGCCATGCCATTTTGGCTCCCCGCGATGACGGCCTACACACTGCGACCGAAACGAGGTCTGTCACTCCTTTGCACCATTGCCGCCCTCGGCTTCAGCGTCATATTCATTATCTGGTATGGCATGAACTCCGATCGCGACTATATACATCCGATCTTAACACAGCTGATCCCCGCTGGACACTGTGCCTGCGAATCCTCCACCACATTCCAGTGCTCAACATGCCTGACCTGCCCCGAGCCCCCGCGGCAAGAGAACACCACCCCCGCCTGGTCCTTTGAATACGTCCGCGACGGTCGCAATGAGGCCTTGGATCAACGACAGTGCCAGGCAGCGTTCCCGGGCCTGTTCGAGGACATTGCGCGCGGTGGCAAGTTTTGGTCCACGCACGGGGGCCTGTCGACGGCCGAGCTCGACGCCATCACCATCCAACAAGGCATGGCCCGGGCCTTCATCTCTCAGGGAGAGCTACACGTCGTCACGGCCCGCTCCAAAGGCGAAGATCACCGGCGCAAAATTCTGGGAACTTTGAGTTCGATCCACCGTGCGCTGGCCGCCGACCCGGAACGAGCCTCCCGGCGCGATGTCGAATTCGTTTTCTCTGTCGAAGATAAGGTGGACGATGTGACCAACCCCGAGTGGCCGGTGTGGGTGTTTTCACGCACCCCCACCGAGCAGGGGGTCTGGCTCATGCCGGACTTCAGCTTCTGGGCCTGGGACAACCCGAACAACTACATAGGGCCGTACGACCAGGTCGTGGATCGAATTAAACGACTCGATATCCCGTGGTCCGACAAGAAACCCCAGTTGGTCTGGCGAGGCAAGCCTAGCTTCGCGCCAAAACTGCGACGCGCGTTGATGGAGGCCGCTAGAGACAAGCCGTGGGGCGATGTCAAGCAGGTTGATTGGAGCACCGGGACGAACGTGCTCAAGATGGAAGACCATTGCCACTACATGTTTATCGCCCACGTCGAAGGTATGTTGAATCGTGCCCCTTACTCTCTACATGAGCTAATCAACCCCAGGCCGCTCCTATTCCGCCTCGTTGAAGTACCGACAGGCCTGTCATTCGGTTCTCGTCGCCCACAAACTCCAATTCATCCAACACCACCACTACCTCCTAGTTGCCGACGGACCAAACCAGAACTACGTTGAAGTGGAGCGTGATTTCAGCGATCTCGCGGACAAAATCGAGCCTCTCATCAGCGACACCGAGGCCGCCCGACGGATCGCCTCCAATAGCGTCAAGACTTTCCGCGAGCGGTACCTGACCCCGGCCGCCGAGGCCTGCTACTGGCGATCTTTGCTGGATGGCTATGCCGGCGTGTGGAACAGCACGGTCGAGCAGTGGTCTGAAAGCACGCAGCGCGAGCGCGGTCTTCGATACGAGTCTTTCGTGCTCTTGGAAAGCCCGAAGATGTTTGAGTTCGATGCCTCTGCCACGGAAAGGTGGCAGGCTTCCTGATAATGGATACCATCTAATAATGTGTTCTTGCAACACCATCTATAACAATCATGTTATACTAACGACCCTGTTATTGCAGGACGGTCTCGGTGCTCGTCTTAATCACCATAGAAAGAATTTACGACTTTTACTACATGGCTTTTTTATTTTGAGGTCTTCGGTCTCTGCTCGACTCGGACTGCACCTCCAGGGCTGACCTGGGCAGGTCTCGTGACCCAGGTGCTTAGTAATATCTGACCCGGATCCTGAAACAGTAGGCGGTCCTGTTCTGCCACTGGAGACGAAGTACACAATTTGGCCTGCACATGTGTAGTCGAATGCAAATATGCAGGCTGGAAGACTCGAGATTTCAATGGCTGACTGTGAGGTCCTATCCAAACAAGGTGAGACTGTTCGTGCTGCACTTTCACCACAATCATTGGCTGTAATCGCTGCGCGGCCTCCACTTGCCGGGTCTGGCGTTCGAGGGCCAATTGTGTTGGAGGAACTATCCCATTTGGCTAAGTGGATTCGGCATTTAAGTGGAGGAGGCATATCTCCGAGGTCTGTTCCATGCTCTGAATCTATGGGAGTTTGACAACTGCTCTCCCCGAAATCCCGTCCTCCTTTAGCTTGGCTATCAAAGTCGGCACCGACGAAAAGCCAAACACTTGAATCGAAGGCGTGATCTTGCCAGACGCGGCTGCCTGTAAGAGGTCATCCATCTGGTCCTCGGTGCCCACAGACGACCCGATGAAAGTGAGAGCTGTAATCATTAGTTAGCATACAACCTCCCAGAATGGCCTGGTCAAACCCACCCCGAGCAGTGCAAACCGTCGCAGAAAGCGGAATATTCAAGTCATTCCGCGGCAAGCCAACATTCACCACGAAACCCATATTCCGCACAACCTGGGGAGCCATCGCCAATGCTTCTTCGGTCCCTGGTACAACGATCGTCGCATGCGCCCCCTCCCCAGTAACATCTCGTACTCGAGCAACAACATCCTCACTCTTATAATCGATAAAGAGCTCCGCCCCAGACTCAAGACTCACCTTCTTCTTCTCCTCTCCACTATCAACAGCAATAACACGCAGTGATTTCATCCTCGCCGCAATCTGCACTCCAATATGGCCCAGTCCACCACCCGACCCAGAGATGACGACGAAATCCCCGGCCCGAAGCTCATTATCCAGCTTCGCTAACGCCCCGGCCATGGTTAATCCGGCGCACAGCAACGGCGCCGCAATTTCATCACTCACATCGTCTGGAATCAATGTCACGAATCGCGCATCCGCAATCACATATTGCTGTAGAGTTCCGGGAACATGTCGACTCGTGTTTAGTTGTTGAGCGCAGTTATTCGGATACCCACGCTTGCAGACGGAGCATTTGGTGCATGCGCTATAGAGCCATTTGACACCGACTCTTTTTCCCAGTAGGGATTGTGAGGAGTTGGGTCCAGCTTGGACGACCACGCCAACACCTTCGTGGCCGATGATGGAATTGTATGCGCCCCAGGCTAGAGCGGCGCGAAGCTCGGAGCGGCTTTTGGGTGGGGTTAGCTTCGTGAAAGCAGAACGGTTAGATGGTACTTACCATAGCCCTGTGCAGCTTAGTTTGACAAGGATTTCATTTTCCCCCGGTGTTGCGACGGGAATGTCGTTTCGAAGGGCGATAGTATATCCTTCGCCGGGGTTCGAGACCACGGCCGCTTGTTGGAGGGCGGGTGTGGAGTTCGTCATTGCAAAAAAAGACTAGATCGGCGATTGGTGATACTTATTACACGAACGATGGGTTATTCAATTCAGTAACCTCGCAATATCAGCAGAACTGAGCTGTCAAGTCATTGAATTGACGTTGCCGAGGTATTGAGATTGTCGGACAGCGAATCGGCAAGTGACCGCCTCACGACTTCAAGGTTGAACATCAACCATATCACAGCCCGGGCCCTGGAGTTGGATGAATCTTCATTTTGCGATGTTTCCGGAATAAACTGCAGACCGGGTCATACACAGCATCGGAAATGGGACAATATGACCGCTTGGATGCCTGGCTGTCACAGCTTTCAAGGTTGGACTCTTCAGCATACGCCGTGGAGTTGATTTCATCCCATGCTTCCAGTTGCATCTTAATCTCTGAGTATAGTGCGCTCGTTTTGCTCGTCAAAAATCCAACCAGCATACGATGTTGAGCGCTGGTATGCGATGGCCTGTCATGACGTTGGAACTGTTCGATGCACTCGGCGCCCCTGGAAAGCAGACCAGAAAGGGGAGGTTGATATTACTCGATCCACACTAACCTCTGATCCAAATGATTCACATGGAGTACTCTGTAATTGCGGCAATGCAGTCTTTCAGTTGAAAAGGCGATGAGTACATCAGCTTCCAAGGTTCTCAGCGGAAAGCCTTAAGCACCTCACACAGACCAACACAACCCTGCTAACTGCCATCTTCGATCTCCATGTTTCGAATCTCTAAAGCATCTGGTTCTCCCCTGTAGGGTTTTAGAGACGGAATGAAGTCAGATATTCAAGTCTAGTGAGGATACAAGGCTCTCGGAAATAGAGATCCGCAAGACCCGCAAGGCAAATTCTCCTTGCATGAACCTTGGAATGTGTAACGTCAAGCCGAGAGACAACGAATAACTCTCGACTCCGTACATCGTACATCGTACAGGGTCCAACAGTTGAATCGTGAACTCGGCATGTGACGCCCGGGGCCCGAGGCTGATTACTTATCAGCTCGGGCCCCGGGTGAATATGTAGACATCATGAACACCTCTTCACGGTTACTCTGTAACATCTTCAATATGACGACCCTATTCACTGTCCCCATCGCTTCAACCGGGGGCTCTATCATCTGCACGAACCCCAGTGCCGCCAAAGAGCACCAAAGCATCTATGTGCTCACATTCACATCGCCCAAAGACAACCGGCTGACCCCTGTCTTTCTTGATGCCTTCGTATTGGCACTGGACATCATCGAGCATCGCTATCCCAAAGGTGTTGTAGTCACCACAAGTGGAATCGCCAAATTCTACAGTAATGGACTTGATCTTGAACTCGCTGGAAGCACCGAAGGCTTCCTTGAAAACTGGCTGTGGAAACTCTTCCGCCGGTTCTTGACGTACGTACTGTTTGGTTTTTCATGAGAGGTTTGAAGAGATATTGACTAGCGATTCAGATACCCCATGCCAACGGTGTGCCTGTTGAATGGACACGCGTTTGCAGGAGGCTTCATGCTAGCCATGTACCACGACTACCGGATCATGAACCCAGATCGCGGCTTTGTATGTGTCAACGAGCTGGAATTTGGAGTCCCGCTCCAAACGCCCATGATGTCCATCTTCCGCGAGAAGTTGACTCCAATCACGTTCCGGAATGTCGTCTTGGAAGCTCATCGCTTTGGTGGTCGCAATGCCCTCCAGGCTGGGATTGTGGATGCTGTAGGTGGGATCGAAGAGACTCTTGCTCTGATTCAAGAGCGAAAGCTTCAGACGAAAGCTGCAACCGGCATTTATGGGACCATGAAGGAAGAGATGTATGCTCGCGTTTTGAATGGATTAGATGATCATTCTGGGAACTTGAAGTGGCGGGAGAATGTCGAGAATAAGAATGAGTCTGTTTCTAAGAAGGGCTTGGAGAACGTCAGGGAGTTTGAGAAGAATAAGGCGAAGCTCTAGGATCGAGGTAATTTGCTGGGAGATCTCGGGATTACTGTTCATATTCGGAAATTTGTACATACATTTTTGAAGTCTCGATTCGACTTCTGATACGCAGATGGGTAGAATGGCTTTCAATGTTGGGATGATATTTGTGTGTATGGGATCAGACCAGCAAACATTGAGCATTAAAATGAAGTGAATTGATATTGAAGTTTCACCTTATATTTACATTTATCTAAAATTCATAGGCAGAATAACTACATTTTCTTATCAGATTAACTGACATTCAAGGACGAGAGTCGGTTATTATCCAGTTCAGTCCATGGTCAATGTGTGCTATATGGTAGAAGTTCAATGGCAGACTGCCTACTGCTCCAAGTCGCCACTGCAATTTAGAGTCACTTGAAGGGATAAGAGATTGAGTCCTCATGACTGGATTCGATACAGCTGAGGCGTATTTCTCAATGGCCTTTAGTCAATAGCCCCCGACCCCCTCAACACGCTGCCAGACTCCATTCATATTTCCCGTTTAGGAAGTCGAGCGCCCATAGTCTTCATGGCGACTCACACGCTTTCCTCAAAAGCTCCCTTCTAGCCTTCCCTCCCCATTCGCAACACCCAGGGTCTCTTGCATCTTGCAAGCTCCATCCAACTCCATGGATCTCACATCCTCTCAAGTCCCCAATCTGGCCTCATCTACCGCGCCAATGAATCAATCTTACCCTCGTCACTCCTTCCAGGAGCTCTTCGATGCTCAGCGTGCCCTAGGCGCGGACCTGACCACAGCCTGGCAGAAAGCAACGGAGCTGTACTGGATACAGCCAGGCGATCACGCTATCTCGACCTGCCTGATCAACGCCTCTGCTGAGATCCCATTGCCCCAGTACATCGGGCACGCATACCAGACCGCACCAGAGGGAGTCCCGGACGTATGATCCCAGTAATTTCAGCACCATCGCAAGCTAACCTGTGATCTAGAACCGCCAGACCGACCCACCTATCAACGCAGCCGGTCTCAACCACATCCTTTCCAAGACCAAGCCCAATGACCCTGTGGCTGAAGAATTCATGAAGCGCAACACCACTCTTCTTGTTGAGTCGAAAATTGTCGAGAAACTGGGCCAAGACTCCGCGCCGTCCTCAGAGTGCTCCGATATTACCATGACTGATGAAATGGCTCCTGTGGATCGTGCTGAATACGAAAAATTCTGTGTGTTTGAGGGGGAAGAGGAGGAAGAGGACTTGATGCCGATCGATTTTGCCCCGACTCAGGCTGCTCATCGGCTCTTCTGGACTGCCATGGGAGAATCGACGGATGATATCAATCTGTGACTTTTGTTTGCTGTGCCTTGAGCTGTGACGAGTCCTTTTCTTCGGAGCCTGGAGTTGTGCAATGCGATATCAGCTGTCCTTTCGGTATGAAGCTTCTGGGACTTTGTTCTATTGATGTGGGGGCTTCGACTAATCTTTTCTGCTTCCACAGGAGTCAGCTTTGTTTCAAGAGATGATCAGACTCAATTCTGAAAAACGTCTATTGTGGCCATCTATCAATCCTTCATCCGTATCTCAGCGTAAGCTCTGTTTCGTATCAACAGCGAGATCCTCTCAGCAAGTAGAGAGATTAGTTCGGCGCTACGACTGAGCCCTTTTCCTGGTCGAAAAACATCCTGAATCTTGGGTATTGTTGGCTATAGAAGAAGATCAAACCATTTGTAACTCACTATCCAAACCACCCGTGGACAGCGGCTTGGCTTGGTATGTCTTAGACGCATGGCAATTTGAAGAACCATCTCCGCTGACATGCAAGACTGTTCAGTACAAGATACGGGCGCCCATTGCCTCGTGCCCCTCCACTATGAATTATTCATAGATAATGGGGTCCTGTACCCAGACTCGGCAGGGGTCGCGATGTAAATCTCCAACTTCTACTGGTACCTAGGTACTCGGGCATAGTACAAGGCGCATAGTGGGGCCCGTGGATGCGGCTCCGCCCGAAGCCCTCAAAACGTGGTTTTTCCAACGTTTAGAGGCTCTAAGGATCGTGGCAGAGAAGCTTGGTAATTATGCTTAAATCTGTAGGCTAGTCTTGGGAAATTAGGTCTTTTTTTAAAGAGCGCTAGACTCCAGGCCTAGAGGGTGTCAAAAGATCCATGGATTCGTCAATTCGGAAATGGACTACTGGCTGAATGAAAACTATCATTTTCTTGCTGCTTGCAATGCTATGTCATGTACGGTGCAGGTGTGTACTAGTATCTGGTTTCCCCGGCCCTGGATGGTATGGCGCAGGAGTAAGATTCTGGGGTCATTGTGTGGGCTTAACAGTGTTGGTCAAGACCGTGCCGTGGAAGAATGCAAGTCTACGGTTTTTTTATGAGCTCACAATGATATTTGTGGGGAAACCGCGAATGTGATACATCCAATCCAGAAAACACCCAGAGATGAATATTTTACTATATTAAACTGTACAGACTTCGTATACTACCTAGGTGGTAGTAAAGTAGTGGAATTTAACCATGAGCCATGGTTGATTTAGATCAAGAACCAATATCGAAGTGTATAGTAAGGGGCCTAGAAGTGTATCTTGAACCGTGTCCATGGGTCCATCGGCCTGTCACGGGCACTGATTGGACGGATGTCTCTACCGTCCACTTGACCTCAGCAAATGGTATGGGTCTCACGATGTTCTCGACTTTTACTGCATTCGGTGCACTGTACATACAAAAGTACCAACTTGGCAATGGTCAGTTTGCCAGAAAGGCGAGCACCTTTGGCCAGTGGCTTGTGGAAACTTAACCTGCCGTGCGAGTATTGCACTATTAGACAGAATTCCTCCAGGTCTCGGCATTTGGTTACGCATACTATTCCCTCGAGAGACAGTGGGCCGTGAGGAATCCCTTAGAATCTTCTTGGCGCGGAAGTCATGGCCTGCCAATCACAGATGCCAGCTTCCCCCCCAAAACAGTAAGTTATATCCTCGAATAATCCCGTACAGGCGTCTCACACTCCGAAGGGGGAGGGGAATTTCTTAGTTCTTTCGACTGTTGGTTGGTCCTCTCGCTTCCTTTACCCCTGCCAGTCCTGAAAGTAATCACTCAAATACAGACTATGAAAAAGTTGCTGAATCGCAATGAGTGGAAGACCCTCTCTAAATAACTCCCTGCCACCCGAGCTTCATCCATCTGGCCGAAACGAATACACCTCTTTCGCGGCCCGCGAAGACTTAGACACCTCGCCGTCTACGCCATCCGATGTGGCGACTCTCGATACACCCACCAATACTCGAGACCCCGGAAAACATCGAACTGCAGACCAATTTGCCAATGCCAAAGTCGCCATTCCACGACTCGAACTCCCAGCCATAAGCCACAATGGCCGAGTAAGTCGAGCATGTCACAACTGTCGCAAGCAGAAGAACAAGTGTTCCGGTGAGCGACCGACGTGCCAGCGGTGTCAAGAGCTCAACATCCCCTGCGTCTACGTCGACGGGAAGAGGGAGAGAAATGCCAAGTGTGTTGAATTTGCTCCTGGCTATCCCAAACACGATGAGATTTAACCAGATCCTAGGCATCTCTCTTCCGTGACCAGTCAACTCGAACAATATGAAAACCTGGTACGCGACATCTATCCCAAGGTCGACCATGAGGTTGCTCGGCTCGTCGACCAAGCCCTTGGAAAAGTATGTGAGGTTCCTTCTTTTGTCTCCCTCTGTTCTGCTTCAATCAACCGGCGACATGGACTCGGTTCGATCCAACTGACTTGACAAATGCTAGATCTCAGGCCTTTCTCTGTCATCACCGACCGCAGCCAATGCTCCAGACGACAACATCTTAGAACACGCGGCGCCAGCTTCGATTCCATGTATGGAGCACACACTCGAAGACTTCAACGGAGATGCCTCATTGCAAGCAACCGGGTTCTTAGGTGAACATTCAGCAAGGGCATGGCTCTATAGACTCAAGCGCTTCGTTGCGTCGAGTACCGACGACAGTCAGCCGAATCAACAATCCCACCTGTCACTCGCTTCCTGTGGCTTTTTCCTCGACGACTCCACAATGTCTTTGGGCAACGGCCCTGACTTGCTCGCATATCCATCACAAGTGGTGGCCGATCAACTCGTCGACCGATATTTCAAAGTCGCGCATTCGGCTTTTCCTTTCATTGGCAAAGAGATCTTCCTCAGCCAGTGCCGATCCTTCTTCTCGCAATCGGCCACCATGCAGCCTGGTGTCAAATGGATGGCTCTGTTGAATATTGTCTTTGCAATCGCAGCAAAACACTCTGGAGTCACGGGGGACCAGGAGCGGCTCGATCACAATAATGACATTGTGTATTTCTCTCGGGCTTGGAAGTTGAGCATGAATGACTCCGCGCTGCTGGAGCATCCGAACCTACAGCAGACGCAGATAGAAGGACTGTTCTCACTGTACTTCCTTTCCACCGGCCAGATCAACAGGTGAGTCCGACAACTGGAAGTTTTACATCGACGCCTGACTTCGTGATAGGGCATGGCGAATGTGCGGTGTCGCGATCCAATCGGCCATGGCTATGGGAATTCATCTGCGCAGTGACAGCTCCAATATAACGTACGTCTCCAAAGAGATCCGATATCGACTGTGGTGGGCATTGTATCTACTGGATACTCAGGTCTGTGTCATGACCGGACGCATGCCCAGGATGCAGCGAGAGCACTGCACCACCCCCTTGCCGGTACCCTACCCGGAGGATAGCTTTTGGGACGATCAAGTCGCAGCGATTCTCCGAGACAGACAAGCCCGGGCGAGTCTCGTGGGCTCGTTTCTCTCTTCCAGCCCTTCCGCTCCAGTGAGCCAGTCTAATCTGGGCTTGGGGGATAGACCTCGGCTATCGTCAGCCGGTCAACGGCTGCGCCCTCAAGTATCTCCATACTTACTCTACTCCATCGAGCTGGCAACTGTGATGAGGGCCGCAATCGAGATCCTATACACTCCTGACGCGGCGAAGAAATCTGGAATGGAGATCGCCCAGGCAATGAAGTCTCTGGACCTGACAGCCGACAACTGGTTTGCCCGACTTCCTGCGGCATATCGGTTCGCGGACACTGGTGACGAGATTGACGTTGCCCCCCAGCGTACGAGCCTGGCTTTTCAATACCTCTCTACCAAGCTGGTCATTTCCCAACCTGCTCTACGTCTATATACGGTCGATGAAGACCCGTCCCAGTCTTTGAATCACCAAATGAGGACCATCTGCTTCCACATCGCCGCCCAGGTCGTGGACATGCTGCCTGATGAGCCTGATGTGACCTGGCTCCTGGGCTGCTGCCCCTGGTGGTCCGCCCTCCACTACATCACCCAAAGCATTGTCGTCCTCATCACCCAGTTGCTGATGTGGAATACGCCGCGGGGTGAAGTTCACGCCGACCCATTAACCCGCATCAAAAAGGTTCTCCGATGGCTGAGTGAGTTGTCTACCCGGGATCCCACCTTCGAACGTGCGTGGCTTATCTTCACGGAGCTTCTGTCGTCCCAAGGATTCAATGTGTTGGTTTAAGATAAGACCTCTCTCAGTTGTGCCGGATTTCCTATCCTTTTCCTTTTCCCTCACCTCTATGTAGAATGCATTCTGCTAATCCGGATTCTCTGGTGAGCTCTTGCTTATTAGTACAAGACTCCTACGAGACTCCTAAGTTTGACCAGCCACAGCCCCGCCTAGGAATAACCCGTGCGTATAGAATACCCTGTTTTGTTTCCCCGGGGAATCGCTAGGCTTCCACCGATCCCGGGGGCCGCTAACGAACGAGATTAGTTGCTAATCACTCTTTATTTCGCCACTGGACTCGTTTTTTTCCTGCACTAATTCGTCCCGAGTCTCTGGGCCCGGAGCAGTAGAAAGGTCTTAGGGCTGGTCTTCGGGTGCGTCGGGTATCAGTGGTGCGGATCTCACAGCCACACTGCCCTGATTGGTCGGAGGCTTCTGCCCAACGGCCTCCGCTAGAATGTTCGACCATCGCCTTTCGTAGAATGTGTTGGCTTTGCAATCTTAAAAAATGAAATAAAAATATGCGTGAAATCTACTCCCTTTCGTAGTAAACAGCATCAAAAATGCAATTATGTGCGAGGGCAAACCATCCCGTCTTAGACATTTGCCACCCAAGAGTATGGATTTGGACTAGGAGATTCCTGAATTTGGGATTCAGCCCGGGAGAAAGGGCTGCGGATTTCAGGACAGTATCCCGGTGTATACTCGGTTTGGTTAAGCCGGTGGAGCTCACCTTCCACGGGCTACGGGGTACAGCTCTCCATGTGACCTCAGCTCAGTACATACTTCAATTCAGCTCTCCCTTATTCTCTGCGATCTACTCCAGGGCTGTACGTGGGGTTGTTGACATCTGCTTGTAGGTCGTATTTCCTGGGCACCATGGTGCACTTTGTCAAAAGTACAGTCTTGGGTGGAAATTTCGAAACGCCCGAACGGTATGTGCACGATATGCCCTTTGATGTCCCATCTCTAAGAGGTTCACTACAGATATACCGATCCCAAAACCCTGAAGATCGGAGTTTCCGGTCTTGTTTGGTCTGTCACTGCCATACTGCTAGATTGGATGGTGCTGACATTTTCCACAGCTCTTCTTGGGATCAAGTCAACCAGCAATATGTTGCCGTCAAGAAGATACTGGACCCATTTGGGACCCCTGCTACGGCACATTCGATTTTCCGAGAGATCAAATTACTCAAACGCATCCAGCATGAGAATGCATGTCACTTCTCGGCAGTTTGTCCCGAACGACGCTAATTCTTGAGTAGATCGTTTCTCCTCTCGATATTTTCATCTCGCCGGCGGAAGACATGTAGGTCAACCCGAAACAAGTCTCCTGGCGTATGCTGATCATTCAGATATCTGGTGACAGATCTCATGCAGACAGACCTACGAACGGTCGTAGAGACCAAACCCATCGGGGTTGAGTTTGTTCCGTTCTTGATATATCAGATGCTTGCATGTTCCCGTCACTCTCGGGTTAAGAGCAATTCCACTAACTGCTGGATCAGAGAGGACTGAAGTATCTTCATTCAGCCGGTATTCCCCATCGGGATCTCCGGCCTGAAAACATTCTGATCAATCAGAATTGCGATCTCAAAATATGTGACCTGGGACTGCCCGTGCAAGACACACATACCATGAGCTACACTCCGACCAGGTGCTACCGCGCTCCGGAACTACTGTTGGCTAGTCACAAGTATGACGAGAAGGTGGACGTATGGAGTGTAGGCTGTATCTTTGCTGAAATGCTCCAAGGAAAGCCACTGTTCGCTGGACGAAATCACGTTGAGCAGTTCTGTGCCATCACCGAATTACTCGGTACTCCTAATGAGGATCTTCTTGCCAGGATTGCGTCGCAATCTGTCAGTTCTCCCCTCAAGTCTACTGCAGTAGCATGGCCTCGTTGCACTCTCACTGACCGGTGATTCTCAGACTCTGCATTTCATACAGTCTCTACCCTCTTACAAGGGCACTGGACTCCCGAGCTTGTTCTCGAGTTTAGATTCCACCGGTAGGCGTTCAATCTGTTTCTATTTTTGTTTTCCATCAATTGAACAAATCACAGGTCTCGATTTACTGGGAAAACTGCTAGTGTTTGACCCTCATCAGCGAATCTGCGCCTCCGATGCCCTCGCCGCCCCTTATCTTGCTGCCTATCATGACCCCACTGATGAGCCTGTCGCCGATCATACGTATGATTGGTCAATCCATGAAAGATGCTCAAATGCATGGAAGATGGAATTGTATTTCCCCATAGATTTATTGTCCGTTCACTGCTAATCGCCTGTCAGATATGACGAGATCATCGATTATCACAAACAAGCGGAAATTCGACAATACGTGAAGAGGTGGGCACAGAGCACCCATAATGCCCTCCCCGCTTGAATGCGATTCCAAATCCATGGCCAGTAGTTGTCTCGATTATGTGTTAATGTGTTAATGTCTGATTAGATATCCCAATTTTGCATATCTCGGAGTAGTTTCCAAGCAATCAGTGCAGGCCCATGAACAAGAATAGAGCATAACGTACTCTGTACCCACCTTGGCAGGTTCCAAGAATCGAAAGCCCATGATCGCCATATCACTACATGCAAATAAGCCAATTCGACTTCTGGAAGTCCACCCCCCAATGAGGATGCCCGTTGCCCATGCCCGGTTCCCGTCGATGACATCACCCGTTTCAAGGTCGTTGTATAAATCTACGCGTTCTCCAGGCCGTTCACCTAGATCTTTCACCTTTGAATTAATCTAGCCTCGGGAATACTCTCAGCAACATGACCATTGAATACATTGTATGTTTTCGTGGGCACTTCTCTAGACCCACCACTCACCAAGACAGGTTACCTTCGACGAGTCGGCCACCACTGACCACATCAATGCCTACATGCGCAAGATTCAAGAAAATGGGGGAGCTGTCACCAACCGATTCCCCGACATGATTGCGAGAGGCTTTTCGTATGTCACCGGAACCATCTAGTCGGATCCGTACTAACCGTGCCCAGTGCCCGAATCACGGAATCTGACATCCAAGAACTCCAGCAAGATCCACTCATTGATCGCCTGGCTCCAGATGATTGTCCCAATCCCGAGGCCGCGCAATCCTTCTTTGGAATAGCTGCGTAGCCAGATGTTCCAATGTTTGATTTTCTTGTACAGTACTTTTAGCGACATACCAATAATTCCAGCCAATTTGATCTATTCTATTTTATCCTTGGCATAATATATCAGACAAAAGGTTGACAGTTCCCACTGGGGAAGGTTTTGCACTGCCTCAATGGCCAACCTTCCGCAATGGACCACTACATCCGTGGTCCTCCCGTCTCCCGGCATCACTGCAAAGGTTCCAAGGGAAATGTAGCTTTTATATGTGGCGATTCGGGTCGGAAGCTGTCTGATTGGCTCTATCCTGTTCATGTGCGATGATGTCGGCACCAATGCCCAGATTGGGGTTTGGCATGTTCCCCGGACTGGCTGATGTTCCCCGTCCACTCGGGGCCTTCCCTGAACACATGGTACATCTCACTGTACATGTGCCCATTGATGTATTCTATACCCTAGGGTCCACAGGTATCACCGTTATGCTCTAGGATTGGCCAGGAGAAGTTGCCTCATCAGATGCTGATGTCCAGGGCTCGCATAGATCCAAAGATGTACCCCATACTCACTCTGCTGCATGTATCTAGACTCCACATTGTCGCGGCGCGAAACTTGACCCTGCCCCGTCTGTTCCGGGATACCTCACATCATGCCAAGAGGCATGTCCTTGCCAAGCGACCGCAAACAATCATCGATTAACCACCTGCCTAGGTGGGCAGTGTCTTTCTAGATGAAAATGCAAAGAGAGATCAAGTGCAGAGAAAGGGATGGGCTTATATTTCAACCTTCCAAGGTTGGAATGATCAAGCCGTGGGCATTGGAATGTGCATTCACCTGACTACTATGTAGTTATATGCATCTATTGAGCCCACAGCAGCTCTTGAAGAAGCTTACAGGGGCATGGATATGGTGACCTCGGGATGATGCACGAGTATCACCTGGCCCCGCCTAACATGCTATTCCGGGCATACTATGCCCAGGTGTCCCAGACTCGGGACAAGGGGAGTGTTTGGCACTTCGGGTAAATGGCATAAATGTGTCAGTCCGGTGGCCAACAATATGTCATAACTTTCCAAGGTTGTCATTTCCGTCAACTACCTAGTACAGCTGGAGCATGGACTGGGCGATTTTCTGGGGATAGCTATACAAACTTGGACAGCAAACCAGATCCAAAACTTCATTCCTTGGCTCATGCCCACAGCCATTTTAGGCCTTTCGTTATTGACTCCATGGCTCCAGAAGGGCCTTATGCCCTTCCTGGTGGGATTGTTGATGCAATTTTGTCTCCACTGGAGAAAATGCTGGGTACACATGTGAAAATGCTGTGCTGGAGCACCTGGGCTCTGGACTGACATTGTGAATGGGATATATGTTTTGATTCCGATTAGAATGGTGTGGAAAACATGCTCTATTACATGTCCACCGGTCTGGTCTTGTATAACTGAAGACCATTCCACTGACAGAGCCAGCAAATAACTCTTCATCGAAAGAATCTCCGCCGAGCGCATCAGCAGAGTATAAATTACATAAAGTCGTAAGAATCCATAATCATCAAAGCCCCTCACAGGGTCAAGTTTTCTTTGCCTTGCTGGACCGACCCAGCTTCGCCGGTGTCTCCAGCTGATCCACCAACGGCCGATACGGCGAAGCCAACACATGCTCCGGCGCTCGCTCCCATCTCGGCTCCCCAGGATTTGGCCGCCGCAGCTGCTCCTTGTGCATCCGATCCAACGGCTCGCCGACAACACTATACTTGGCCCAATTGATTGGGGGCATGCGCACCACGTTCTGAGGGTTCGGAATGTGCCCAAAGTGGGAAGCCGGGGAGCCATCTGGATTCGTGCGCTTTCCATCCCCTTCTTCCGTCTCGTGGTCGTCCGAGAACTGGACCACCGCGCCCCGATCCTCGGTCTTTAATCGGCCTGTCGCGAGGTCATGCGCAAAGGCTTCCGGGTTCGCTTCAGCGGCGCTCTTCATGCGATCTAAGGTTTGGATATCGCGTAGGCTTTGCTGTTTTTGCAGTTGCAGGATGGAGATTGCGGATCGTAGCGCGATCGCATCGGGGTTCTCACTCTCCGAAATTGGGACTGGTGGTGGTTCGGGCTTGTAGACGGGAGGGTTTGCTGGTGGGGGGCGTGGATAACTATGTGTGGCGGGTTGCGATGTCGGCGATGGCGACAGAGGGGGCGGAACGATTTTGGGCTCGTTGGACGGCACCGGGGCCAGTTGCGCAAACACAGGCGTCACCGGGGAATACGGGGGACGAGGCGGTGTCCCCGGGGGATCTTGAGTCGGAGTCTGCATGATCGAGGGTTTGAAGACGCTCAAGGCGAAGTGGGGGGTTTGATAAGGATCGCGGATATGACGACAGAGGGCGGTTTGCCAGGTCGGACTTCACCACTGCCTGTGCCTGACGGGCGTTGAGAGCAGACAGGATGAATGGGACTCTCTTATGTCCCAAATGCAGACTTTTTGCTCAGATCACAAATAAACAAGGATATCGGGACAAGGCATCATCGGAACTTGGCTGTTGTGCTGAGCGCTGACCGCCCGGACTTGTCACTCACCGCCTGGGAAAAAATGACCAGAAATCAGACCACTCGCGGAGGAAGCTCACATACCTCCAACTCCTAAAAATGAAGCGCAAGACAGATTCCCGGGGCTCAATGGATGGCAATGCCATGCCAGAGTCCAAGAAAAGAGCCCTGTCTAGCGAAGAGGCTGCTGCCCGCTTCCGCGACGGTCTGTTCGACGTGGCCGAGCAGCAGAAGTACACTGGTGAATACGCCAAGTCTTCTCCGTATGTATGAGCAGAGATGCAGGCCAGTTCCAAAGAGCTAATTCGGTTTAACATGATAGCTATTTGCACGGCGTCATCCACCCACTCATTGAGCCGTCCCTCCTCCGCTCCGTCCGCGATGAGATCCAAACCCAAGTGTCCTTCACCGAGAAGGAAACTGATATCTACAAGATCTTCCAGTCCGGTGATCTGGCCAACCTTGATGGCCTGGACGATTCTTCTCTGTCCAAGCTCCCATCCGTGCTGAAGCTCCGCGATGCGATGTATTCAGCCCGATTCCGCGAGTACTTGTCCTCCGTGACTGGCTCGGGCAAGCTGAGTGGACAGAAGACCGATATGGCAATCAACGTGTACACAGAGGGATGCCACCTGCTCTGTCACGACGACGTGATCGGCAGTCGCCGCCTCAGTTACATTCTCTACCTCACCGATCCCGACACACCTTGGCAAGCCGAGTGGGGTGGTGCGCTGCGCCTGTTCCCGACCACCACCCAGAAGGATGCCAAGGGCGAAGACGTCAAGATCCCCAGTCCTGACTACAGCCTCTCCATCCCGCCCGCCTTCAACCAGCTCAGCTTCTTCACCGTCCAGCCTGGTGAGAGCTTCCACGATGTTGAGGAAGTATACCACCCGCGCGAGGACGAGGACAAGTCCAAGAAGCGCGTGCGCATGGCCATCAGTGGATGGTTCCACATTCCCCAAGAAGGCGAGGACGGATACGAAGAGGGCCTGGAAGAGAAGCTGGCCGAACGCAGCAGTCTTGCTCAACTCCAAGGCCGCGGCGATATCTACGATTTGCCCCAGCCGCAACCCGTCTCCTGGGAAGAGCCCGAAGTCGAAGTCGAAGGCAAGGGCAAGGGCAAGGCCGAAGAGCAATCCGAGGGAGAGTTCGATGCATCCGAACTCGACTTCCTGGTGCGCTACATCGCACCCTCGTACCTGACTCCTGATATCGCCGAGGAAATGTCCGATGCGTTCTCCGCCGAGTCTTCTCTCAGCCTGGAGCGATTCATGAACGACAAGTTCGCTTCGCGCATGAGCGCATTCATCGAGGAACAGGAGCGACAAGCTCTTCCGACTTCGTCCGATGAGATTGAAAAGCAGCGCGGATGGACTGTCGCTCGCCCTCCCCACAAGCACAGATATCTTTACCAGCACGCCTCCGGCAAGGAGGAGTCAGAGAACCCGATCCAGGAGCTCTTGAACGTGCTCTTCCCCTCCCAGGCTTTCCGCAAGTGGCTCGGTCTCATCACCGGTGTTGACCACCTCACCAGCCATGATCTGATTGCGCGACGATTCCGCCGTGGCGCGGATTACACTCTTGCTAGTGCGTACGAGGGCGAGGAGCCTCGTCTTGAATTCACTTTGGGTCTCACCCCTAGCCCTGGTTGGGAGAAGCAGGAAGACGAGGAGGAAGAGGAAGAGGACGAGGATAACGAAGACGGAGAAGCTAAGGAGTCTACCAAGGCACCCGAGCCAAAGGAAAAGACCAATGAGGAGGCCGTCGAGGGACCCGCCCTTGGTGGTTACGAGATCTACATGGCCGGCGATGAGGAAGAGGAGGAGGAAGAGGACCCCGAGAACGCCGATCAGGTCTTGGGACAAAAGAAGACCAAGGCTGACCCTGCCATCTACCGATCTGCCGGCGCAGACGAGGACGATGGCATTCTGTTCAGCACACAGGCTGGGTGGAATCGCCTCAGCATCGTGCTACGTGATAGCGGTACGCTCAAGTTCGTCAAGTACGTCAGTGCGGCGGCCAAGGGCGACCGGTGGGATATCACGGGTGAGGTTGGTGTTGAGTTTGAGGATGATGAGGATGACGAGGATGAAGAATAAGCTATCTTCATCCGTGCATGCTTGTGGTAGTGCGCAAGATCCCAAAAAGACCTGTAGATAGATGTATATTGCCGCTCATATGACTTGAATTGATGAAACTTTGGAATGATGTTGGGCTCCAGGACTAAGGCTATTCGACCTCAGGTCTCACCTGCCCAGGTGGGCATAAGTCGATATATGCAAATGGCGAATTGGTTCAAGGTCGAAGACCCAAGTATACAGTGTGCAACCCTGAAACCCACCTGGGCCTGTTCTGATGATGGATCCTGGGTACTTAGACCAGAGCCCGCAAATATATCTGTGGATCATGGATCCATGCGACCAGCCTATTTGTTGTGAATGTGGTGTTATTATGATACTATTAAGGATGATCAATATCTATAAGGAATCAGGCCCGATTTAGTGCTTCTGATTCCCGATTCGACGATATATCACACGAATATGGCTCCGTATGGCAGACATCTGATGACTTTCGAGACACCTCAGAGCCCAAGGCTGCGAATTGCAAATACTACAATACAGTGTACGAATTGAGCATGCCCAGGATGATCCAGTGCAAAGTCATAAACCGCGACATTTGACGAACAAAACAACCTTGGAACACGCGGGACGGTCCCGGCGCACAGCGCCATAAGCACATGGGGATGAATCTGAATCAGAGCAAGGGTACAGAGTTAGTGGATGATAACTCCCTACTAGTAGAAGTGATTTGAGTCATGTATCAGTGCAATAATTGAGCAAATTTGGAATGATCCAAATTTCCTAAACGGGTAAGTAGTAAACACCTACCGAGAGGATTGACCCTACGCCATACACATGGAGAACGGAAGGGAAGCGTAGATTCCCCGTGGAATCCACGAAACGCAGAGGTAATTGCAATACATCAAATGACACGCGATACTTGGGAAAGCTAATTCGGAAAGGGATATGCCACGGAGGGAAGATCATGGAATGATCTACCAATCATGCCGGACTATCGGGGCGTTCTCCCTGGTAGATTTGCAGTATGCGCTGTGTCGCCCTAGTGTGATCTCTCAACACACATGAACTCATGTAACCTTTCTGCATTGTGCTCCCCAGCTTCGGGGATGAGCCGGTGAGAGGATCGACGGACACGGGCCAGGCAGCAGTCGTTTGTCCACATGGAGAGTTAAGCACTGCAATTTCAGATGCATGGAAGCCGTGTGGACGGGGTCAACCGTTTGCTAGAAGGAAATTGCAGGGAACAGCCTGGTAACGAACGGCCCCCATCTGACCCGTATGTCGCGCTTCGAGAAAGGGTTCATGTGCGAGGAAATGAGATTTACCCGGGGGGACCGTAACCCCCGGCAATGGTACGACCCGCGGTGTAGGTTGAGACAGCAAGGCACGGGTCCTCACGAATTCCTGGGAAGGGGCCCACGGTGCCATGGGGGTTGGGAGCAGATGGGAAGAGCGTGGCCCTGCCATGAGCGAGCCTGGAGCAAGGCTTGAGCAACAGCCACGCACTATTGACATAACCAACGATCTGCACCCTGGGGCATCCCTTGATGACGGGTTGAGACCCGGCTGCCGACAGAGTGTGTACAACGTTGTCGGGTAGAGTCGTACTGAGAATTCCCGCCATAGGCAGATAAGCGACGCTCATCAAGTATGGAGAAGTGCTACGGTGCCAGAAGTTCGAGGAATGCGCACTCCGTCGATCGGGTGGCGATCAAGACATTCTGCAAGGCGACAATGGTGCCATGTGGCATACACTGGAACAGGCGATGATAGACATGGTGGTACGGAGCACTTGCAGGTATGGTATCGTGAGCCACACTGTGGCGGTACCTAGGTACGGAGTAATTTCCCTCGGATTCGATGCATACAAACCGTCTATTCTGGGAGTCAAACAAGTGTGGAGCATTCGACTTGTCCAAACCCATTTCGTGGCGTCCCCCTTACCATTGCAACAGGGACCGGATAGTCGAGGATCGGATTGAATGCAATATCGACTAGTTCGGCAGATCGCCAGATCCAGAACCTGATCACCTTCGCCAAGCTTCCTGGTCGGACCAGGTGTGCGATCCCGTTGTTTTACCTCCTAATCCCGAAGGAGATTCAGGTGAAAATAGCCGCGCGACATTAACGGCCCCATGTAACCCAGCAACATGTGATGCTTCGGGCAACAGGGCGGGTGGTTGCAGGGAGCTCTTCCAGCTCCAGAATAAGGGGTGTGTTACAAACAAACGTAGAGTGGATGTGATTCTCTACGTACGTACTATGTCCAAAGCTATAAAGCTATAGGGTAAAGGCGCGGAGTAGACTAGTCGAGTACTAGTAAAGTATCCACGTGAAGAACGGCCATGTGAAGAGTTCCAAACCCTGCATTCTGCCATGTGTCCGACCTCATACGGAACGACGCAGATCCCCCGGTCGCGAATGCAGTACCGTACCATAACGGCAGACTCCAGTATACGGGAAAATAGCAGCAAACATCTACTCCGTACTCCGTACGAGTCTGAAGTCTAAAGTCCAGTACGGAGTAGATAGAGCATATAGATGTACGGAGGACGGAGTACTTACGATACCTCACATTGTACAGTACCATACCGCGCCTCGTGGCACGGGTAATCTTACGTATGGAAACAGGCTGACGCGGACCAAGAAAGGGGAAGGTTAAAAAAGAAACGAAAAAATGGAAGTCAAAATTACTGCGTATTGAAAAAAATAAAAAAGAGCGAGTTTCAGTTTCGAGTATTCGAGATTAAACTTATCTGGACTTGGGACCTCCACCCTTCAATCCTCTCTTCTTTATACATACAACCTGCAGCTTGGTCTCTCTTTTTCCCTTTCCCCCCATTATTTGTCTCTGGATATGCAAACATAGACTTCTTTTTTTTTTTTACATTCACACCATGGACCCTTCCGTCGCACATCGGCCATGGGAAACTGCCTCGGGCCAGACCAGCTCGTCGCAGACACTACCCTCGATCTCGACCTTGACAGCACATATGCCAGGCACAGGGACACCGGCCGAGAAATCTCCTGGCAACGCATCATTGAACACCATTGAGCGAGACTCCGGAAACTGGTCAATGCCGCAAAGTACAAGTAGGAGACCTTCGCCCAAGGATTGGGAACGGCGCGGTGCTGACCCTGTAGGATCCTCCACCTACTCGACGACCACCAATGGCACGGGCAATAACTATTCCGCCCTGCACTTCATCGCCGCGTCGCAACCATCACCAAATCGCGGACACCCCGCGGTCGACCGCTCCCACTTCTCTTACGACCAATCGAATACCCCCCCTTCAGCTGGAACACAGCATCCTTCCCCGAATTTTAACCAACCCAACTCCGCCCTCCCCTCTATCAACCAGAACTATGAAGTGCCGCCTCAGCGGGCCAGCGTCGCCGAGACCGAGTCTCGGCGCAGTAGCGTCGACAGCCGCGTCAACCAAGGAATCAGCTCCCTTGCGATCAATCCCGCCTCCCCATATCACAGCACCAATGCTTCTCAGTCCTCCATCGTCTCTAGTCTCCAGAGGGAGCGGGGAATTCCCACCGACATGAACTCATACCGGGGCCCTCGGTACTCTGGCGGCAGCCAGCCATTGTCACCGCTGGGCCCTCGTCCGACGGACAACCAGCGAAGTAGTTTCGCAGCCGGTCGCACGGCGCCGGCCATCTCTTCGAACCCTCGGTCGGAGATTTACAATGCGGAGGCACCCACCGCAGGTATGGCCTACGCCTTCCCCGACCCCGACATGGCGCGTTCCAGCTCAGTCTCGTCGAAGGGGGAATCAAATCCCCCATTCTCCCGCAAAGGCAGCATGGCCGAATCTATGAACAGTATGTACTCGGAGCGCATGCCACGAGGACAACATGGTGAGTCTTGTAACCCATTCTGCTCGGCCTTCCAAGCTTTCTAACCCGCTCAGACCTACCCCAAAATGTACACCACCACTCTCTACAACACAAAGCAGTGCGCGATTTGATTGGCGAGGAAGAAGGACCCCCGGGGAGCACGCCCTACAGTCGCACCCCCGAACTTCGTGTAACACATAAACTGGCCGAGCGGAAACGTCGCAGTGAGATGAAAGACTGCTTCGAAGCGCTCCGGCTCCGTCTCCCAGCCGGGCAGACCAACAAATCCAGCAAGTGGGAGACCCTCACCCGGGCCATCGATTACATCACCATGCTGGAAAAGACCGTCGCGCAATCGCGACGCGACCACAACGTTATGCAATCCGAGCTGGAGGAGATGCGCGCCCAACTCAGCCAGCAGAACGGCCCTTCCCGAACCCCTTCCATCTACGAACATCACCAGATGAATCCTACCCAGGTCAATGGCCAGCCGCAAGGCCCTGTATTTGCCAATTTCGGCAACGGCCAAGTCGCGCCAGACCAGCCGCGCACATTACCGCCACTCATGAATGGCTCAGTGGCGCCTATGCAAGGTATTCAGTATACCGATGAGCGACGGTAACGCGAATTACTCGCCTATTCACCCGTCGCATCCAGAAAGCCGTGTATGAGATATGAATAATCACGCTGCCCTATCATCAACGACTTATTTTCTTATGCCCTCCCCATGTTCGGGAAATGTGACTTTCCTCTAGATGCCTGCCCTCGGCCTCCCTGGCCTTGTTTTTCCTGTTTTTTTTTTTTTTAACTCCATGGAGTTTCTGTGTTATCCATACCCGCAACGTGTGTCTTTTTAATTTCTGCACTGCATCTGAACATGGGATTCGGGATCCAAAAGGAAAAAAAAAGAGATAAAATCATAAGCTCGAGTGTATACCAAATTCAAACCCTGGCTTAGTGCAAGTATTGTACGTAGAGTCGATCGTAGAAATTGTACCTAGATAGTTTTGGAGTCTAGCATACTCTGAGCATCGAATAAATTGTCACACCTGTCGTAGTTTCAGAGATTGTTTTGATTCCCAGCTATTTTCGTCGTCGATGCACGATTGGTCTCTCGAAGCGCCCAACCCCCCGGCCCGGCGCGTAGAGACTGGCCCCAGTCTGGCACTTGCAGCAACATCACCCAATCCATGCGCACCCAGTTCGCTGCCCCTGGTGATCTTCCTGCCAGTCGACCAATAACGGAGGTTGAATAGGTTCTCTGCAGATATAGTTTGTCTGATGTTGTTGCCGACATGGTGCTGATTGGCAGTAGCTATAGAGCTTCGCTGCAGAGTGATCGGGCTGGACTCGGCACTCACAGTGCAGAAATAGAGCTTTGTCCTTTAATCTCGGGGCTTTTCTGGTTTCTAGTCTTTCTCTTATTCTCTTTTCCTTTGTTCTTTTGTATCTCAATAGACGGCATTCAGTCCATTGCCTATTGTCGTTTTTCATTGTTTCACCGGCGTCATCTTCTGCATAGAGCGCTTCATATTTATAGACTGGTCTTTGTTTCAGCGATTCTTCCTCTTTCAACTACATGCACGACACATGGTATGTGATTTCGAAGACTTTCCTCACAGCAACTAACCGCTCATAGCTGCTACACAATAGTTCCAGTGAACCGGTCTCAAAATGCTACCTAAACAGCAGAAAGCTCGACCTCAGCTGCAAGTTCCAGTGCCAAACTTCCCTTTGTCGTCGCCGATCAGCGAGGAAATCGCCAGTCCGTCGTGCTCCTCGGCCGAAGATCAGGATGAGCAGAATAGGCCCTTTGCCTTTCTGTCCAAGGCGACCAGGCTTAAGATCGAGGCACAGACTGCACATCGGGAAAGTCGAAGGGAATCGTCTAGGTTGAATTTCCGGGGCATCACGAAGAAACGAAAGAGCGTCGCTAAGCCGGTCGGTCTGAATCTCGTCACGGAATTCAACTTGGCTCCAGTGCCAGCACAAAGGAAACGCATAGTTACGAATGAAGAGTCAGCGGCACCCTTCGTTGACCTGAATGACTTAAAGCTGCTATCGAAAGTGCGGGAAAAGGAACGGTCTACACAGAAGTCTAAGTCGACATACAAAAAGAAACCATCGCGTGGATTCCAGCTTTTGCCCGAAGAACCTATTCATAATGAAGGACATGGCAATCCATATCTGAACCCCGACAACGAAGACCCCTTCCACGATCGACATGAACATGGACTTTCGCCGTCAGATCGCAATGTGATGATCGGACTCACTGTACCGCATGGCGAGTCTATCGAGCGGTCCAGGGAAGCCGATGGCTCAGGAACACCCCTCACACCTTCGATTCTGATCACGCCGGCGAATGAAGAGGCACTATGGAACGCCCATTCGAATGCGAGCTCCGAAATGCTTCGCCCAAGAGTGGCTTCGAGTGTTTATTCCCAGCCCACGCCTCGACTCTGGCAATTTGATAATGACGTCCCACCCGTGCCGGCTATCCCAGCCCAGCATTCCGTGGTGAAAGACAGCTACGAGGGACCGAAGAGATTGGACGTGGAACCTCGAAGCCAGCGTCCAGCATCAGTCGATACGTGGGAGGATGTCAGCCTACCTCCATCTCCAAACAAAAAGCCGCACACTCTATCAGTTATCACCGACCCGGAGGCAGATAGACCCCAATCCCAGGGCTGGTGGACATATCTTCTTTCGCCGCTGCTGGGCCGTTCAGCCAAATCGCCTCTCAGCCCATCTTTTCCTCGTGAATCGCCCACTACGCCATCAACATCGAATACACCAGCACGAACAGCTCCGAAAGACTGGCCCCGGGAAAAGGAAATATCATGCTTCTCACCAGATACTCCGGCAACACCAGGCCCAATCGGAGGACACGGACATCCAGCCGAATGGCGCGAACGAGGAAAGGAAATCTCATGCTTTTCACCAGACACGCCGGAGACAGCAGCTCCAATGGGCGAGAAGGCATTTGAATTCGCCCGGTCAATGGAAGCAGAGAAGTATGACCAGAGTCAAATTCAAGAAAGGCAACAGTCCCCGCCACCAGCCTATGTCTCGAATGTCTCTAGCAGGCAAAATGTCATGTCATTTGTCTTCAACAACGGCCAGACAATCGAGGGCGAGGCGGCGGAGTACTACCAGGCATGTGCGCATGAACTTTTCAGCAAGACGCCGTACTTTCAATGCTGCAATCATGTCTGCTCGATCACACCGGTCAATGTCACCATTCCCCCTGGAGCTGACGGTAATCGGAACGTGGCATTTGCTTCTGTAGACGCTTCACATCCGTACGATGGGCTGTCTGGGCTTGAAGAAACGCGTGGAGGCCCCAATGCTCCAGTCGCAGATTCGACCACGTCGACTAAGAATGCCGGATTGCTTATTGACATTGACTCGCCGCGTCCGTCTAGCATCGCCCATACAGCAGCTCCATCCGAGTCTGCAGGTCATGCGAAAGAAGTTCAGACCAAATCGCCTGCGTCTGATACAAGCGGTGATTCTTGGGATTCACCTATTGCCAGTGACGATGGAAAGAGTTCGGCGCCACCACCGATCTCTAGAAAACCCGTGCCAGCACCTCAATCGCAGGCTCCTGCACCAGTTCCGGTTCCAGTTCCGGCTGAGACAACCGAGCGGGAGATTGCAGCCCAGCCTGTGCCGGCCCCAGCGGCTGTTCCAATGCCAGAACCCCAGGCGCCCGCCCCGGCTCCACTCCCTATGCCCGAGCCTGCCCCTGCCCCCCAGATCACCACCAACGTCTCTCCCCCAGTGATCAATGTGCATTATCCACCACACCCGGAGCAGCAGCTACAGCCACAGCCACAGCCGATAATAGTTCCACAATATGTTCCTACTTTCCCTTACACTCAGCCTGGACCACCGACAGAGCCATTCGTACAAGCACCACTGGCACAAGAGCAACCACAAGCGGAGACTAGAGAAATTCCAGACGCGCCAATTTATCCACAAGGCTCAGCAATTGCTACTCCCAGAGCGGAATGGCCATGGGGACAAAACGCACAGCCAAAACAGGAGCCGCAGCCTCATGTAGAGCCTCAAAAGCCTGTTTCCCAGGAATTATTCAAGGACTTTGCGTGGGCTTATGATCAAAATGAACCACAACAGCCTGCTGGTGCCACGCGAGCATTGCCTGGATCTGCACAGCCGCCTCCTGAGCCAGCAGCCATTGAACAAGTTCGACGAGCCCCCAGTCAGCGAACAAACCACTTGCTAGGTCCACCTGTCATTCAAGGACGGCAGTCTGGATCGGGGTGGCCGTTTGCGCAAAATGCACACCCTCACACTAATGCTCCACCTGTGCCCCCGATGCCACAAACAATACCTGATGAATCTGATTTCCAAAATCGACAAAGACAAGAGTCCGAACAACCCCAGGCTCAACCCCAAATTACGGCATCTGACTCTTCTAGTGGAGAGCGAGCAATACCCGCAGGACTCGTTTTAGCTCCTACGCATGGACAGTCGCAAGATTCTGAGCCCATATCTCCCGGATTCCAGCGTGCAGCTGGAGGCCCAGGGTCAATTCCCATGGCTGATATGCCAGCACCGGCTCCCGCATACACCCAATTTGCTCGTGGGAGTACTGGTCCGCCAAACTACGGTCTTCACCCACCCTATCAATCCAACTATGTTGAGAATGCGACAATAGTGAACCCCAGTGGAGCCATCGGGCCTCACGAGGCTCGTCGTCGCAGATTAGAGGATGAGGACAAGTTCGGACGGAAGGCCTGCGGCCTACGTTCGTTATTCAAGCAGAAGAATGGACGCGCGGGACGTGAAGGTCGAATCCGCAGAAGGTGGTATATCCTCATCTGCCTGTTCTTCTTCACCATTGTGATGATCGCCATCATTCTGGCAGTCACATTGACGAGAAAGGGGACATCGACCGCCGTTCAATCCCAGTGGCTCAATCTCACCGGCTACCCACCCATGCCGACGGGCGTCGCAACCCTCGCTGGAACAGAGCCTCAGCTCGAAAGGTCAACTTGTATCACTCCATCTTCGATGTGGAGCTGCGCTCTGCCCAAGAACCAGCAGGAGTCCAATGAGCCATACAATGCAAACCAGCCTAACTTCCGTGTCTCGATCCTCTTCCAAAATGGCACATACGACAACAGCACTACCGTATCAAGCTCTACCCGGCGCGTGAAGAGAAACGATCAATTCAATCCCTCGCCTGCTGCACCAGATGATGACGACCAAACCTTCATGGGCCAATACACAGACAATAATACTGCTCCTTACGCCGGCGAGGAAACCCCCTTCTACATGTCCATGCTTTCGCCCGTCTCCCTCTCATCAACAAACGTCTACCGCCGCTCCCTCGACTCAAACGGCACCTCCTACCCCAACATCTCAGCTATCATCCCAGCCCCAGACGAGAACTCCGACGGCTCAGCCGCCGCCGCAATGCTCTACCCTCTCCCCTCCGCCCAGCCAATCCGTCTCTACAACCGCGGCCAATCCACCGAGCACTACGGCTTCTACACATACTTTGACAAATCCATCTTCCTGACCTCGCAAGACAAGAGCGCATCAGTCGATTCCAACGGCGGAACCACCAAAGAAAAAGCAAATTACCGATGCACCTGGTCTCAGACCCGATTCCTCGTGCAGATCTGGACGAAGGCCGATCAGCTCAATCGCCGTTTACTTCCTTACGGTAATGTCACGGCGACCAGTACATCTGCCGCGGCAACGCCCACGTCAACAAGCACGACTCCGACCTCGTCGTCCTCTGCAACGAATTTCTCGCGCCCTGGTTCCTTCCCGTACCCGGTTACCATTACTGTTGATCGGCACGGTGGCGCAGAGAAGAAGAAGATGGTTTACTGCTATCCTGTGGATGATGGACACTACAATATTACGGGTGTGCAACTCCAGCTTGAAGAGCGGGATGTTGGAGGTGAACTGGTTAATCCTGCGATGGGACTCTTCAAAGGAATAAGTGGGACTAAGAATTCGACTGTTGAGAACTATGGGGGTGTCGATGGAGGGTCTGGAGGGTGTGGATGCCAATGGGTGAATTGGATATCTACACTGTAGGTATGGATACTGTGTACTCATATTTGCAGATGCATGGACGGTGTTCAAAACTGGGTCTCGATTTTTTTCATTTCGTGTTTTGTTATGTTTTTATTTTGCATTTGCACTTGCATTCTGTTCCAGGGTTGGCGTGGGTGGCGATGTAACCATTTAGCGAATTGAGGTTTTACATACTTGTACATTCCCTGGCAGGTATTAACATTACGCATGTTATTTTCTCTGATCGTAGAAGTGTAAACTGTCTCGCAATGCTAAGTCAAACATGTACGGAGTGTCCAGGCCTAGCCTTGTTCTCCGCCGGGGCGGCGGAATGGAGACCTCAGCGGGGCGATAGAACTAACACTAGGCGTAGGCTAGTTTGATAGTGTCTGGGCACCTATAGTACGGAGTAGCTGCTACTCAATTAAGCAAATGATTCCCTGATTGATCTGTTTGCCTTTGATCTTCTCATTCTTAGCCACTGGGCTCGGTGTATCAATTCCCGTAGAGTAGCCAAGTCTTGCCCACGGGAGAGTTCTTTGTCCGTGAAGCTAAAATCCTGAATCCTAGATCGTTCAGTAGGAACCAAGACGCACTAATCCCCTGCTAATGTCGGCAAGAGACTCGTATTCATTCCAAGTGGTATTCAGAGAAAAGCCCAGACTCATTCGGTCACATTTATCATACTATCCACAGTGAGTCTAATGACTCTTGGCCATGCCGCGCACCAAGTGCTTGGTATCATTGCGCGGCTTTTAAGATTTTACTTTATGACTTTGAAGGTGACGAGACTTTAGGTGGAGCAGTCCTTTGCTTCGGCCAAATCAGCTCTCAGTTACAGCCAATCCACTCTATTGAATACATGCGTTAAACCTTGAGCTGAAGCTTAAGCTCAAGCACGACGATCAAGTGGGTAACTGACTTCCACTTTGGGCGCTATTTATAGAGTATGACTGCGAGAGTACCTGACGTTGCATTCGTCGACGAATGATTAAAGTTTGCGCAGGTCTATGAGGCAGCGAGTATGCAAATCTCAATGGATTAAACATGGAAAGAAAATTTAATTGGGATTTTGATACCTGCTGTCTCTAGTGAGTTGGGTTTAAGCATACTACTCAAAATGAAGCCATGTATAGTCTCAATATTAACGTTGCTCAAAAGAAATAGTGCTTCACAGAACCATGTTGTGGGTAAGAATCATATTAAGTATTGATCTATTCTGGATTCCACAGATAAAACACAAAAATCCAAGCAAAAGAACTCCACGAGTGTCCAGGAGCTTGAAAACTCGTACTCAGCTTCGATTAAACCATTGAGCAGCAGCCATTGATGAGAACAAAAACAGAGACGATGTATCAGCAGCCTCTAGACCAAAACACCGGCGTTAAAGGTCGTAGCCATAAACGTTGATAGGCGTTTATGCCAGGTACATGGCAGCACCGTAGGCCATGACAGCGCCCATAGCACCGACGTGGGGGATGGTGATCTTGGAGCCGGGGTTGGCGGCAGGGTAGTCGCTGGAGGAAGAACCGGAGCCAGAGTCGGTGCCCGAGCCGGAACCAGAGCCAGATCCGCTGCCAGATCCAGAGCCAGAGCCAGAGCCAGAGCTAGAGCTAGAGCCAGAGCTAGAGCCGCTGCCGCTGCCGCTGCCGCCGGAGCCAGAGGGAGAGGGAGAGGCACCGGGGGTCTTGCTGGGGACAGAGACGGGGATGGTGGAGCTAGCGCGGCAGCTGTAGCAGGGGGCGGTGGAAGAGACCACGACAGTGCTGCTGGGGGGACCGGTGATGATGGAGTGGGTACCGGTCGAAGCAGCGCTGGGCTGGTGGGTGACGCTCTTGTGGGCAGGCTCGTGCTGCTTGAAAGCGCCGGCAGAGACGCCGGCGGCGAGGGCCAGGACGGCAACGGAGGGAGCGGTGAAGTGCATTTTGTAGAGTGTGACGGTAGAACTTAGTATATATGTTCTGATGCAACTGAGACAGCAGATGTGGACTCGAATTGAGATGGTGAAGAAGCCATACTTATAGATGTCCTGGACATCCAAATGCGGTCCACATAGATCGCTTTTTAGGTTTGTATGGTGATGACATGAACGGACAGAAATTTCAGATTGGAAACGTGCTTCTGAGCCGCTCTGTTCCTATCTGCCCTCGCTGGAATCCACGGAAGAAGAAAACTTGCTTCACTTCCGCATCCGGACAAGAGACAGACGGGAGACGGATGTCGGGGAGGTCACAGTGGGGGTTCAGAAGACCCACCGGATAACCTAATATAATAAGACTAGCCCAATATAGCTATGGGCTCCAAGGCTTCCGGCTTGAATCGTGAAGATCGTTCAGCAAGGGGGGTGGACGCGGTCGTATATGTCACGTGATATCTTTCCCAAATAGGAAAACGAAGTATCGCAAGCGGCCCAGCGAAGGATTCCAGAAGGATCAACATGACAACATGTGAGAACAAAGCATTGACAGCCTGTTGCATGGTGTCAAATTGAGAGCTGAGGTTCCCCACCTCAGCACCACACGCGTGTCAAGGACGGTGGTTAGAGGGCCCCATCAGCTACTAGAGAGTTCTGATAGCAGACATCTGTAGCGACAAAACATATAGCATATTTCGACATCAAAACATTACCTTCATGTCATAGGTCGTAATGCGGTACTATGATCATTCGCATTGGACACGCCAACAGACAGGGGGCATGAACCCTCAATCTTGGTCCTCGTCTTAGTGACAGCCCCGGAGATACTCCTGAAAGGGTTGTACTCCAGCACCTCTGGCCTACTAGAGAGCCACCTATACTGTGGCGCTGTCGCTCGCAGGTCTCGAGGGCACACCAGAGCTGTTGCTGTAGGGCTGACACGTCGGCCAATCAGGTCGGAATGCTGCATCCGGCAGAGGATCGCCAGTGTCAACGCGGCTCAACTCGTTTTCGCCTCATTTTGGCTGTGAGCAGAAGTCGAATGCCCCCAGCATATGTCATTTGTAGCAGATCTTCTTCTCACAGAGGCATTCGAGTAGGATCTGCCTTTCATTGCGGACATGCAACGCAAGATGAGAATGTGGCACGATGTGCTCATTGAAACGTGCCAGTTGACGTGAGCTGACGAAACTGCTTCTGACATGCATCTACCGTTCGCAAAAGCAAAGGTCTGTCAATGATAGCAAAGTCGACAGGTGCGAGAGCCATTGTTTTGCCGCATGTCTTCGGGTGTACGGAGTACACAAAGACCCAATGGCCTACTCTGTGCTGTATAGAATTAAACAACAGTCTGGGGTAACATAGTATTGACCATATCAATCCATAGCGATGTTGAGTGCAAAAGAATAATGTCGCTGTACTCCGGAGTGGAAATCGAGCTATTCGGTCTTGGCGCTCTTGGCTCCTCCCTTCTCCTGGACTTCAACGTCTCACTGCCACGCCTTCATGAGCAATGCGACGCCCGGACCGCAGTCATTCTCTCCTTTCCCCCGCAAATTATGACAACGATGCATCATCGTTGCGGTCACCCTCTGAGCAAGACTCCGATTCCGACGACGATGCCCTCCTCCACCAGAATCGCAGCACCATGGAGCTGGCAGAGCACGACCGCGCCGTGCTAGAGGATGAAGAGGAACTGGAGAACCTCCTGACCCGTCGGGGTGCAGGGCATGGTATCCGGAGAATATTCAGTCCACTCGAAGGCAGCGTGACGATCGGGAAGAAATCCAAAGAACGGCGACCGCGGAGAGGATCCCGCCGCGAACGAGTCAGCGAGGATGGCGAGCTGATGTATGAAATGGAGGAGGGTATTGGAGATGACAATGCATCTCTCTTGAGTGGTTCCACATTGGACACCGATGAGAAGGACGAATACGCATATGAGCCGGTATGATTAACCGCGATTTACTCTTCTCTACCTGCTAACGTGTACGCAGCCATCACGGCCTTCATGGTGGAAAGTCTTATTCATCTCCGCCATTGTGCTCGTCCTATTCCTCATCCTAGTGCTCGGCGCATACAAAGCCTCCAACGGCTCCCGGGCTACGCGCCCGCATACTCCGTCTCTCCTCTCGAATGGCACGGCCCTGTTCGCACCAACCACCATTGTGGTATCCCTCGATGGGTTCCGCGCCGACTTCCTCAACCGTGGTCTTACACCGGCTTTGAACTCTCTCGTCGCGAATGGCGTCTCGCCGCAATACATGAATCCCAGCTTCCCGAGCGTGACCTTCCCGAATCATTTCACCCTCATGACGGGGCTCTATCCCGAGAGCCATGGAATTGTGGGCAACACCTTCTGGGATCCCGAGATGAAGGAGGACTTCTACTACACCCACCCAGAAGTCAGTATGCAGCCGAAGTGGTGGATGGCAGAGCCACTCTGGGTCACGGCCGAAAAGCAGCGCGTGAAAACTGCTATTCATATGTGGCCGGGGTCGGAAGCCCATATCGGAGACAAGGAGCCGAGCTATGTGGACAAGTTTAATAGCACAGAAGCCCTCTCGCGCAAGGTCAATCGCATCTTTGAGTTTCTCGATCTTCCAGGACTGGAAGATGAGTCGCAAATTGCGCCCGAGCGGCCACAGTTCATCGCGGCTTATGTTCCAGACGTGGATCGGGACGGACACAAGTTTGGACCCAACAGCACGGAGATTCGGACCACGATCTCGCAGGCCGATGGCATGATTGCCGGTCTGATGGCTGGTTTGGATCAACGCAATCTGACTCATGTCGTCAACATCGTGGTTGTATCAGACCATGGGATGGCATCCACCTCTACTGAACGGTTAATCCAGCTGGACGATTTGATTGATTATGATCTTATCGATCGCATTGACGGTTGGCCATCCAGTGGCCTTCGTCCCAAGCGGCCCGAAGACCTGGAGACTCTCCAAAAGCAGCTGGAGAAGGTAGCACCGGAGTGGGAGCATGCGTTCGAGTTTTACACACGAGACACCATGCCCGAGCGGTATCACTTCTCGAACAACGAGCGCATTGCCCCGTTGTGGGTTATCCCCAAAACAGGCTGGGCTATCGTCGACCGCTCAGAGTTCAATGTCAAAGAGGCTTTGGAGACCGGCGGAGTATACCATCCTCTCGGTATTCATGGGTACGATCATGAAAACCCATTGATGCGTGCGATATTCGTGGCGCGAGGCCCAGCTTTCCCACACAAAGCTAACAGTCGAGTCGAACCTTTCCGTGAGTACGACTTTATCCCATCTAATATGACTTGCTAACATGATTTACTAGAAAACACCAACGTGTACAATATTCTCTGTGACTCGCTGGGCGTGGATCCTCTCCCAAGCAATGGAACCCTCCGTCTTCCATTGAAGCCAGTTGGTCTTCACTCTGATGAGAACGTACCCGTGCTGGACACGCCTTCTGATCCGCCGCAAACCACAACGTCGGCTGGTCCGCCAGTCCAAACGGCGCAGCCATCACCAGAGCCCACCAAACCAGCCAACACGTCAGCGCCTGCAGGGGACGAGAGTGACGAGAGTGGTGAGAATGGTAGCTGGTGGGACACTGTCTGGAACAAATTTGATGATTTCAAAGACTGGGCTGGCGGTGTTGCAGATGCCATCAAAGGTAACCACCCCCATTCTGACAGTGAATAACTTTTGGTGAAGCCTGAGCTTTTATTGGATTTTGTATATACCCACAACATACCACGTACATAATGTTTAAATTTCTGAACTTTCGCTACGGAGCATTCGGTCATTTTGTCTTACAGTGACCGTTTACACGGTCCATGGATTTTACTTGTTTCAATCACCCCGTACCAGACCGTGCAAGGGAATGATGTGCTAACGATGCCTGCGCTCCTGCGCTCAAAACGGAGCACCCTTGGGCTCGGGAACATCCCCATGCATTGACTAACGACCGAATTCACCCGGTTACATCCATTGCTCGATTGTTAGAGGCTCTGTGTCGTCCTCGCCGTTTGTGATATCGCTTTCAATCCAACCGGCGTTCACGGCATCTTGAAGGGTCAGACTGTGTCCATCAGTGGAAAGCCATAATTTCATGATGCGCGGCTCAGGTGGCTTCGTCGTTCCCAGAACTTCAATGAAAGACTTCAAACAGTCTCGGTACCAACGGGACTCGTCTCGAGAGTCCAAGATTTGGAGCCCGTCAACACAGCAGGCCAGGACTGGTGGTGCCAAGGGAATGATATCCCTCAGGAAATCAATTGCGTCGGGCAGCGAGCCTGAATCCGAAGAAAGACGTTGGATTCGAGCGGGCGAGAAATCAGGTAAATCTTCCGCATCCAGGGCAGAAGATAGATCTTTGGGAATGAAGGCTAGCATTTGAGAGGTCAAAGAGTATACCATCTTCAAGAGCTCTTGTGGACGGGAGAATGTGCTGTAGTATCTGGGGTCGTAGTGGCAGAAATACGAAATGATGGGAACGTCAAGCCTTCGGAATGTTTCGACGATGCATGCTGTTATCAGTGTGTTTGGGGTCATGTCACCCATTGTTGAGGGGCCCTCGAGCCATAGCGCCTCCGATGACGATGATTGAGTCCATCGTAATAGACGAGAATAGACTTGGGGGTCTGTAGATCCGTATCGACTTCGCTCAAGTAGATACTGCTCCCTCTTAGAACAGACATATTCCTTCATCCACGCCGTGTCTTCAAGGATGGTCTGGCTGGTCCAGTAGTCGTCATTTTGCTCGTCTTGCATGCTTGACGCCACGCTTGCTGCTAAACTAGAAACAGAGTCCAGAGTGGCCTGCGAAGCGGCAAAGGGGGTCATAGAAGAGGCCGAAGTTTTCTTGGGCGTCAATGGTATACCGGAGTAAACGCCAGTCGATGAATCAATGATTCCACCAGCCAAAAGGGCCTGGAGCATGGGACCCAACTGACTAACCTGGTTAGATACGCCTTGTAAGATCAAGGAGCTGTTCTCATCAGTCAGTTCCTTCACATGGTAGTCCAGACCATCGATTGAGCGCCGGAGCTGATTCTGAAAGCTGCTCCCGAAACTGTTCTTCCAGCGCTGAGCGGTTGAAAGTAACCACCTATCGAGTATTGTAACCAAGAGCCCAAATAGCGTCGAATAGAACTTCATGATATGGGTTCTGATGTACTCGTTCCGATCCGGGTTGCGAATCGCTCGGTATAGTTTGTGGGTCTTGTCGGAGAGCTTCTCAAGGCAGTCGGAGATTAAACCTGCAATCTCTTCGTGCTCAAGGGTAGTCTTATTTGAAGTGTCAGTCTCGCGGTGTGTTTGCTTCGCGGGGGTGGTTGAAGACCTTAATACAGGCTGTAAAGCCCCCCAATCAAGACCGAGGTATACATGTCGCCGGAAGGAAGCATATCAAGGAGATACTTATGGTTCTCGATCCTTGCGACCAGTTTGCGAAACTCTGCTCTCATCTTCCCTCCCGTTGTATGCGCCTTTGCCTCCACTTCACGTGCAGCTCTGCGCACCATCGCCTCAAGCCTCTTTGGAGTGGGATCGTTGATGAGTTCTGCGAGGTCGTTACTCTTACCCTCTCGCTTCTTGATGAGGTGTTTGATCGCGTCTTTCCATGTTGTCTCGAGCTCCTTTGTTATTTCTTTGAGTTCATCGGATTCGGTGAATTCGGTAGAGGAAGATCTTCAAGCAAGGCCAAATAATGACCGAGTTAGGGACCGGCACTCCAAAACGAGTGAGCTCTTACAAGATTTCTTTGGTCGGTGATCCGTCCCGATATAAGCGGATTGTCTGGTCAGTGGATTGACGGAACAGTCTCCTGCCCTCAAACTCCTCCTTGATCTCCCACTGCACATGCTCGTCCAGGCTTCTCCTGTTGAACTATCCGTCAGCATACCCTCCCCAGGATGTAGTCATCGATCTAGGCTTGGTCACTCACACCCACGGTTCCTCGGGTTGTTCATTCTTAACCTTGGAGCTGAAATGCCGGACATGTGTTAGGGCCTCGCCTGCTCTTTGCCTGATGTGATGCATGTCGAAATTGTTGGGGATAATTCAGATGTTAACATATCAGAAAGAAACACTGTTCCAAGTCAGAAAGTCAGATCACAGATCAGATCGATGTGACAGTCTCAGAACAGACGAGGGGGTACCAGTTTGTCGAGCCTCACACTCGAATAATGCCCATTGTGATACCCAAATCCCGCTCATAGTCACCTTTTCTAGACGCCAGTGGCTTGAAGCTAGCGTCAAAAGGGAATAGTCTCATTTCCGTGATATATCCGTTGCATTATCTCCTCTTCCCGGTGCGAGAACCAGCCTCTCACAACTCCTCACCCAAATGCAAGTGAGATCATTTTGTCACTTTCTACAGTTCACATTCCACCTTGGAGCCGTTTGTAAGCTTCGTGTCGGTTTTTCAGTCGACAAAGGCCCGCATATGCTATATCCGGGGGTTCCCGAATCTGGACTATGCATATACGCCCGGCTTCGGCGTGGGGGCCAGTAAGATGGACGTGCATTGACCTTCAGGTGAGGCCCCGGTTTCATTGGAGTCACGTAGTTCAGCGCGGCATGTTGTCAGGGTAGCGCGGCATGGCACAGCTTAGTGTTTTTCAAGGTTTGGGGCATCTGCATTGACAACCAGTGGGAACTATACTCCGTGGGAATATCTGAAGGCATCACGGGACGGACCTTGCACCTGCATGTAGCTTTCAGATTCCATTGGTTCTTATTCACCAGCAGCTGAAAGGTGGGGGCAGAGATTCGCACGTTCCTCCGGGAAGCAAGTTCAATATCGAAGCTTCGCCAATCTTGGAAACAGGGGGCCAAACTGGATACTCCCAAACCCCCAAGCCCTGAGGTGGTATGGATATGGTGTAATGCGTACACGATGGTCTATGTGATAGAAATTCGAGATCCGGTATCTGACTTGTATTTCCGTGGTCTAAGGGGATTTAGGTACCTTGAGCCAAAGAGTAATAGGAAGAGCCCTGGTCTATGGCCTCTTCTGCAGATGCGGAAACATTCGCCCGATTTTTGATACGGCCGCGTCATCTTTCCTTTTACCTTATTTGTTTTTAATTTTATCCTTTTGTTTTCTAAGCGCCGGGACATCACTTCAAGTACCGAGTACGCCCTCTGGGGCTGGAAGCAGCCAACTATGAATAGATCCCATCTCCCCGCATCATGATCCAGAGTCAGCACTGAGTACTTTTGAAAGCAGAGTGCATATCGCTGTCCCCTTGAAGTCCTCACGTTTTCTCAGGCCTCGGGGGTTATTCGTACACAGCCATCCTACTCTGTCTTCCATCATGGCTTGTACGGACGTTGAAACCGCTGTCGCTTGCGAGGTTGTTGATGATGCAAACAACTCAACGCCAGGGGATAAAACCCAGTCTCCGCCAGTAGCTGGAGCCCAGTCTACGCCAGAGGATGAAATCCATTCTACACCAGAAGATGGCGCAACATTGCCCAACTTGGAGCAGAGCGTGCCAGATTTGGAGCAGAGCGAAAAAACAGAAGAGCCGCCTAAGCCGATCAGATATACCTATGACTGCTACAATTGGGACGGTGCCGACTTTATCGAGACTTACGCTGACCCCCTTCAGCTTAAAGTCATGAAAGATTCCAAGCAAAACTCTCCCACAGAGTCACCCTATGTGTTCGAGATATCGACGAAAATCGAGGTCGGGATGCCTCGCGATGGGAAGCCAACAGAAACCGAACTGCCTTCACTGAAATTCATGAAAGTGAAAGAGATCAACAAGGCCAAAATGATCATATACTCGCTGCCGCTCATCGATGCCATTCGAGAGGTCGTCAAGTACTACCCAAGGTAACTCTTGAATGCGGTGCCCGAGATCTAAAGGTTAATGAATCGCAGTCAGAACCTGATCGGTGACGAGGTGACAATACATGAGCCTTACAGGGTGCTCATTCACCATTTCCAGGAGCTGAAAGACCTGAGGGCCCGGTTAGATACAGAGAGCGCCGCCAGCTCCGATGCTCCTCTCTCACAGAAGTGCCACGATCTCGACGTGCTACTAGACTTCCTGAATCCAAAGGTCCAGCGTTTGGTACCTTCGGCGGATAAGAGACTTTTGAAAGAGACTCCAACGGTCACTTTTGATGAGATCTGGTACATGCTGAAACCGGGAACCCTGAGCTACTTCCTCAATGACGATACATGGGTCGGGGGCGCCATCGAGAGCGTGCAGCTCCGAGAAAAGGCCGACGAGTTACAGGAAGCTTGGCAGGTGAATATTTTGTTCCAAGATAATTCCCTTCACTCCCAGGTGCTTGGTCGAATACCGCATCAATTAATTATCGAGGCCTTTGACGGCGAGAAGGTCGTGACCACTTTGCCCATTTTCCCACGGCAGTTCCACGACAGCAAAGACAATAACAAACGACGCCATGCGTTTGAGAAAAGAGGCGCTTTGGTCCGGGACATCGTATGGGAGGGCCACATGTACATGAAATATAGTGGCAGGCTCATGGGCAAGGAAAAAAAAAGGGTAACTGATCTCTGAGCCCAGCTTTACTGACAGAGGCACTAACTCCTTGCAGTATGATGGCCCCGTTATCATCGGGCCCTGTGATCTTCAGGTTGATTTCCCCTCAAACAACTGGTCATTCGATTGGCTTGAAAACAACAACAAGAGCTTCAAGATCGAAGATGATCCAAACCCAATCACTCGGGTGCTTCCGGTGGAGTTGACTGCCAGTGAAAGTTCAAAATCGCAACTATCTGATGAACATCTATTTATGCAATGCCCAGTTATGCCTGCATTTGCATTGTTGACCAAGACTTGGGGTAAGACAAAGCTTGAGATCAGAGAATTGGTCATACCTACTAACTAGGGCTGCAGAGTTTGTGAATGTTGACTATGCAACCCATTTGGAGGACGCGGCTCCCATCCCAGATGCGAACATTAAACCCGAACACCTTCAAATCATCAAAGCCTTGTCGGATCGTCAAATCAGCTCGCAGAATCCCTGGTCCGCAGACTTCATCAAAGACAAAGGCGAGGGTGTTGTAGTGCTCCTCCACGGTCAGTTGTGTGCTTGGTCGCAGTCTTTGCGCTATATTAGGCACCTCCAGCTGACATTTTATATCACAGGACCCCCTGGAGTCGGCAAGACGTACACAGTAGGTGAGTTAGCTCATTAATGCCCTCAACCTTGGAAGATCCATGGATGTTGATCACACTGACAAACATTCAGAGTCAATTGCAATGAACACTGGCCGCCCCTTGATCAGTCTGACGATAGGAGATCTTGGCACGAAAGAAGAATCAATTGAAAATCAGCTCACCAGTTGGTTTTCCCTTGCTCAAAAATGGCGAGCAATTCTGCTTCTCGATGAAGCAGACATTTTCCTCGAACGGCGCGAACACAAGGATATTGCCCGAAATGGAATCGTTTCCGGTAAGCCTGACTGTATGATCTATTTGATTTTCCACCACTAATCACGTCCTTACAGCCTTCCTCCGAAAGATGGAGTTCTTCAAAGGCTTGCTCTTCTTGACCACCAACCGAATCGGCCACATCGACGAAGCATTCATCTCCCGAGTGCATGTCATCATTGGCTTCGAAAAGCTTGACCCTCAAAGGCGGAGAATGATCTGGAAGAGCTTCCTCGATAAGCTTCACCAGGAACAGAAAGGCAAGATCCGTGTCACTCCGGCCTGCGCTCATTTCATCATGGGCGACGAGATGAGCTCGATGGAGTGGAACGGGCGTGAGATTCGAAACGCCTTCCAGACTGCCATCGCTTTGGCTGAATACGATATACGTGGAAGTGAATATCACCAAGACGGGGATGAGATCACTGTGGAGAGTGACCATTTCAAGAAGGTTATGGATATGAGTCGGTCGTTCCGCCAGTACATGGACAGCATTCGGGCGGATAGCGAAGCGGCGCGTGCCCGGACCTTTTATGGGCGTAATGATTACTTTGGCCGGGAAGATGCTGCAACTTCGACTGGCCCTTCGAATGCACGGTGATTATAAACGATTCTTTACTGGAAGTTATTTTACTACACCTGTGATAGGTTGTGATGCTGCCCTGTCTGTTCGGAACATTGGAAACATATATTACCAGACCATCCATGATAGAAATTCATGATTTCACCGGGGCATTTTTCTCAATTTGTTATATGCAATGATCATACTTCTGAGTCAAGCCCTGAAAGTGATCAGATAAATCTTTCTCGGGTTTAAATTGAGTGTTAGCCTTGGGGTGTAGAGTGACCACAGAGGTGAGGAGTAGAAACATCTCTAGTAGAAGTTGACTTGCTTCATAGTTTCGCTAACCAGCACATTCTTCATCAACCAGCCAAGTGGCCGAGCAGTAACTCAGCCATCTCATCTTCCTTGGTCTAGTGGTGATGATTTCCGCTTGTCATTAACACCGATAAGCGCGGGAGACCGGGGTTCGATTCCCCGAGGGAGAGATTTCTTTTTTTCTTTTTTTGTTGGTTCTTGTCAAACAACCTTGGAAGAAGCAAACATCCGTGGATGTTTCAAGGTCAAAGAGTCAAAGCAAAGAGTCACGGGTACTCCGTTCAGCTGGCATGAAGCAGTGACTCAACTCCAGGCAGTCGCCGCAGCGAACCAAATCATATCCAATCAGGCCGGGCTAAGCCTGCAGCAGAATGGGCCAGGGGCTCAGACTCACAACCCACAATTCATGAACGATCTGCAACCCCGGGCTCCAGATTGGGTGTCCGGGCGTTGATGCCTGACTGAGGCTCTGCGCTGTTGGAAGTATAAAGCACCTGCCTTTTCATGATAGATCTGGTATACAATCGGGACTCTTCCTGATTTCACCTCACTTCACTTCATCTCCGGGCCAGATCATGGATTTCAACCAAACCCGCACAACGGCTGGGCCGTTTTCCACCTCCGACACGGCCATGCTGGAGGCTCTGGTCCCTGGATTTGGATTCATTTCGCGATTTCTCTACTCATACCTCAATTTTGACATCACGGCCTACTTCCAACTCATGATCGCACTCACCGTTTTTGGCGCAACTTTCCGATACATTTTCTTTGTCATTTGGGAACGATTCAGCGAATTCTTCGTCTCAACCGCCGAGATTCGCTTGGATGATGAGATCTTCAGCTACCTCATGTACTGGGTGTCGCGCCAGCAGCAGATGAGACGCACGAATCGCTTTGTGGCCGGCGTCAAAGCCAACGGGTACATTAGCGATGAAGACAGCGACGACGAGGACGGAGATGAGATGGAGGATGAAACCAACTGGGATGGAGCCCCTGCGGCCGATAACACCTTCGACACATACTGGGCCAAGGTCGTCAGTCGCGACAAGTACAAGGCGCTGCAGTTCACGCCTGCCGAAGGGTCCCATTATTTCTGGTACAAGAATCGCCCGATGATGCTCACCCGGTCTAACCAGGAGGGCGGCACGCGCTATGTGCTCAACAACGAGCGACTGTACCTGTCCTGCCTGGGTCGGGATCCTTCGATTCTCAAATCACTCTTGTGGGAGGCTCAGCAGGCGTATGTCGAGCGCGACGGGAACATGACGGTCATCTACCGCGGTGGTCGCTATTCCGGTGGAGGCTCGTACTATTGGATTCGGTGCATGGCTCGCGTGCCCCGTCCCTTGTCCACGGTGATTCTGGATCAAAGCCAGAAGGATGAGTTCGTGGACGATATTAAAGAATATCTGCACCCCCGAACGCGTCGCTGGTACTCGAACCGCGGTATTCCCTACCGCCGCGGATACCTTCTTCACGGTCCCCCTGGAACCGGAAAGACTAGTCTTTGCTTTGCCGCGGCTGGACTTCTCGGATTGAAACTTTACCTCCTGGACTTGAACTCTTCATCCTTGGACGAAGAATCCCTCTCGTCTCTCTTCGCCGATCTGCCCCGTCGGTGCATCGTCTTACTCGAGGACGTTGATTCGGCAGGTATTGCCAAAACCCGAGGCGCCAACCAGGCGGCCGATGTCCCCGATGATTCACCTGCGGATGCCGGGGCCGATGCCAAAGTCCTCTCCGAAGAGCCCAAGAAGGGCGGCGTGACTCTCTCGGGACTTTTGAACGTCATCGACGGCGTGGCTGCCACCGAGGGCCGCATTCTCGTCATGACCACCAACCACGCCGATAAGTTGGACCCGGCTCTTCTTCGCCCTGGCCGTGTTGACATGACCGTCACCTTTGGCTACACCAGCGAAGCAGATATCAAGGAGATGTTCATCTCCATCTACGTGACGATGGAGGGTGATCTGGCTCGTAATCAGATCCTGTCAGCCATCTCCAACGGGTTACCTCCAAGAATTGCGGTCAAGGTTCCGGCTGAAATCACTGATGGGCGGGTTGGGACGAATGGGAAGGTCAACGGGACTGTTGCAGCAGCGCCAAAACATGAGAAAGACGAGCTTCAGGCTCGGCTTCAATCGCTCCGAGCCAGCATTTCCGGTCTGGCTGATGAATTCGCTGCCGTTGTCCCGGCTGGGACGTTCACTGCTGCTGAGATCCAGGGATACCTTCTCAATCATAAGGAAGCTCCTAAGGCTGCTATTGAAGGTGCAGCAGAGTGGGTGCAGACCTCCCTTGAAAAGAAGCGCGCGAGAGAGGAAAAGGAACAGGTTTCTTAACCCTTGAAAATATTAGAATAATGAATTACGATCAACGACTTCTTGAATATCTAGGTCTTTGCGAGACATCTTTTTCCCTTAAATGATCCTTGAATCTGTATCTAATCACAGGATATGTTCGGGGAACGAGGCTTGCGCGAGTTTTTTATGTTTGCATCGGATCTACGAGGACAAAGGGATAGAGCGATAGTGATCAGTGTAGTAAAAGGTCAAGAAAGAAACAAAGTTGTCTCATTGGTATCATAACTCAAGCATGTAAGACCCATGGTCGCAAGCCACCTGGACAGAGGCACTGGTGTATCATCGCAAATAAAAATCAAAGAACGAGAAACGAGGAATTGCAGACTCAAGCAAGTGATGCTGTCTTCCCGCTGATATTCACATCAGCGACATACATGCACCTGTCAGTCCTCTCCTCGGTACAGAAAGCATGTAGCAGCATACGATCACCGCAGCCGCAAACTGTACCACCACCAGGCGAAAGAAGACCCGTGTTGGCGGCGCTAATCATCGGGTTGTTATTCTTGGTGTACGGACCCGTGATGCTAGACGCCGTCGCGTAACGAACATCATACTTGGGATCAGTGAAGCAGTGCGTCGAGTAGAAGAGGAAGTACGTGTCGCCGTGTAGAATCAGATTTGGCGCTTCGACGAGTGGACCATCGTTATCGGCTGTGTTGCGATCGAGGATCTCGACTGCGTCGCCGACGGGAGTGAATCCGTCCGCGCCGACTTTTTGTAGGAGAATAGGTGTTCCGACGAGAGGCTCGACGCCGTTGTTGCAGTCTCCTCCGTGGCCTTTGCTGTTGCCGTCGACCTTGAAGACGACGTATCGGCTGCCGTCTTTGTCTTTGAAGCCGGATGGATCGATGGATCCGCCCCGGTCCAGACGACAGGAAAGTGGTGTCTCGTTTGGCACGTATGGACCAGCAGGCTTGTCTGAGACGGCTGTGCCGACGCAGTGGTGTCGCAGATCTGACTTTGCTTCACCTGAGTAGTACATGACATATTTTCCATTGTCCTGTCTTGGGTTAGTCTTTGGTTTCAGGATTGGGTTTCGGATGCCGAGCTCACCAGCATGACTACATCTGGCGCCCAGTGGTCGATGTTGGTCTCCCAGGATGCCAGAGTTGGCAGGGCTTCAACGTCGAGGAGAGTCCAGGTATTGAAGTCGTCAGATCGGGCAACTTGCACGCGCTTGCCATTGCCGTTGGTGCCAAAGGCATACCACTTGCCGTCGGCGGCTTTCATGAAGCTAGGATCCGGGAAGTTGGTATCCAGACCTTTCCATGGCCCCTTTGCGCGCTGCTGTAGCAACGGCGAGCCGAGTACAGAGGAGAGGAACGGCAGGGCTAATAGAGCCCACGTCGAGGGCGATGCAATCGAGAAGGGCTGCATTCTCAGGGACTAGTGAGAGAAGTGAAAGTGAAACTAAGAAACTAGAGAGCCGCTGATCTCGAAGATCTGGAGACAGGCCGGAGGGAAGGACCCTTTATATGTCTCCTCTGTCGCCAAGGGAACCCCGAAAAGGACCCTGTCTTGGGCTTCTTGGGACCCTAAGTTCAAAGCGGAGTCTGGGAGATGGCGGTCAAATGCACACGACCCGTCAGGTGGCATCCCAGAGTCGAAGACTAAAACACGCCAATCATGGGCTTGGACTGGAGCCGTTTTTGCGAGAGCCGGAATATCGAGATGCGTTGTTTTAAGGGCTTAGCCCAAAAAGTGACCAGGGCCAAGGGGATGTTTACGGCTCCAAGAGTGGATATTCTTGGCATCGGAGAGTTACTGTGTCTAGGATTATTGGATTGTATCCTCGACTGTCAGGGGAGACTATGACTGGGTGATGGTCCTCGGTGTGGATAGTCTGCCACGACACGCATCTCTAGTGCCAGGCTGTGTGAGATTATCGTATCGAGGTGAGATTTGGCCATATTAACAAGGCTCTGCGAGTGGAGGTCAGGACGGAAATAGTAGATCAGACACACTTTTGGGGACGAAAACAGCGGGGGGCGATCCCGGTCAAAGCTTCTCAAATCTCCCTGTCGATGCAAGGGCGAGTCGCATAAACAGGTTCGGAGTAGGCGGGTTTTCAATGGCCTTTGAACTAGACTCCAGGGCTATTTATTGTGATAGTCATTATCCAGTAGATAGTTGCCACTGAGCCCTACAGTATGTACATGTACAGTATACACAGTCAAGGGGTAAATAAGGTCCGCACTGGGACACCCGCTTCCGGTGGCCCGTCCAGTAATTTCAGGGCTAAGAGCTGTAAATGTGCTTATTTCGACTTTTCCCTAACAAGAACGGCAAAACACTTACGGAGAACACTCCCAAACCGTCAGAAGCATCTCATGACTCTATTCACAGCACCGAGAGACAAGTCTACCCCGCATAAGGTGAAGACTTTGATGTCATCGCGATCGGATCGACAACTTGGCGCAATATTGGGCGCAAGTGGAGGTCGAGTGACGGGCGATCTTGACTAGAGCCCTCTATTTGATCGGCTGCGAGAGGCAATAGATCTACATCTGCCGCTCATACTGAAAATGTGATCTTGTCATTTGCCGACCGTCATGACCACAATCGCTTCGGGTTGGAGAAAATCAAACAAATTAGACAAAGAACCACATAGGATGAATCACTCTACCCTAAAGTAAAACCCCAAATGAGCCATCCAGGCCGCGATCCAAATGCAAAAAGTCCGCCACGCGACCAAAATGATCGATGCCCCAAAAGCCCTCCGTCTGTCCCCCCTGGGCGCAGTGCAACCAAGGCAACCCAAATGCCCCGGATCCGAATGCCTCCTGTGTATTTTCTTCTAAAGCTGCTTTCGCGTCGGGATTCTTTGCCTGGAGATAATAAAATCGTTAGAAAGGTATCTAGCCAAGGAGAGGCCGTAAACCCACCAGTGCAAGTATGCGCTCGGCGATCTGAGGTCCTAGTTCTTGTTCCAGAACAACAGACAGTCCTTCAGTCAGAGCGTTTGAATTCCCATCTGCCCAGTATTCGCGATACAGTCTTTGGACCATGGGCACCAGCATGTCGGGGTGCTCCCGAGCCACAAGACATAGAACGAGTTGAACATCGGCTGTAGAGGCGGGAAACCCTTCGGGGATCGCTTCGGACATAGGGACGTTGAAGCGACGGGCCCAGTAGATGCGCTCTCGGTTGATCCATTGGAATTTATCTGTCGGATGATTAATTTAGTCTATAATATTGCACGAGTGCAAATAGTGCATCACTTACTTTTCACTGCGATTGGAGGCGTGTTCTGACATAGCTGGAATAGTCCTCTCAGGGAGACGGGGACACACTCAATCTCGCATCCCGAGAAGACAGGCGAGGTCTAAAGTCGCGCATTAGCTATGGTAGAAATGAACATCAAGATGCGCTCACGGTCAAGACATGAAAGGCAATGCAGCTGAAGGGACTGCCAATGTCGAAGTAAAAGGTGATTTTAGGGACCATCATGAGAATCGTACACAGTTCTGAATGTGTGCTATATGCATCGTTCAACAGGCAGCTTTTATATTTTATAGGATATCGATCTGAATTTCTGATTTGTGATCAACAGAGTATCAGCTTGAGTCACTGTGTTCCCAACAAATCCTTCGAGGACAACGACACTTTTGGGTTTGGGTGGATCCGGCAGGGGCTACCTTTTGTTGAGTAGTTCTTACACCTACAATTCATCGCTATTCGAATGGAAATTTGAAAATACAGAAAGTATGCGCGAGTTGGAACTTGCAAGGTTGGGGGTATGACTTATGTGCACATTCTCTAGTATATGCTGGCTATGTACCAATCCAAGTTCTAAGCCCAATGAGTTCGACTAGTACACATCATTGGCATCTTTCGCAGTTTCATATTTACTCCAGGATCGGAATTTCTTCCCGAACTTGAAGAGAACCCAGGGAACCGGTAACAAGGCAGCGGCGATGAATCCCACCAAGCTCGAGGCCCACCCGATGCCCAAATTCTCATACACTAGAATGATGAGTGAGAGCAAAGACAACAGACTAGGAAAGCAACACTCACTCTGGATAGTGAAAAGCGGAAAGGCAGCACCCAGTAGATACCTCGCCAAGCTATTGGCACTCATCGCACTGGCAACTGTACTTCCCCGATACGTATCGACGATGTATATCGATGTGCTAATGAAAACACACAAATTCCCCCAAGAGAAGATCATGAGAGCAATGGTCGGACACACCCAAGAGATATCTGCCCTTGCCGTCCACGCAAACCAGAACAGTCCGATCGGCAATCCCAGACTGCCAATAAGCGCTGGGTATAGGCGGTGCTCAGGCGGCACTTGCTGGCCGGGATAGCGGGCTGTTTGGGGAAGATAGAAAAAAAGATTGCACAGGAGGATGGTGACCACTGCAAGCAAACATCCAATCACGATAGCGAGGAAGATCAAACCAGATACTTCGAGAGACATATGATAGACTCCTTGGAAGACCAGGGGGATCGCACCAAAGAAGGAGAAGAGAGTGGCAAGCTCACATGCAACATATAGTGAGATGAATGCAACGATTGGCTCTGCGATCAGCATATTCAAGGGTCGGAGGAGAGCAATCGTTGCAAAAAGACGGATTCGCGATGACAGGGGTGCCCGTGGAGATGGTTCTTGGTTCAGTCCTTTCGAACGGCGACGCTGAAGAACAGGGTGATATGACTCCTTGGAGAGAGCAATTGCCACGAAAGTGAAAATGGAAAAGAATACCATCGTCCACTGAGTCCAGCGCCAGCCCTTCCGACTGACGACAAAACTGCCAATGACAGGACTGCGCTCTGATCAGCAACACAGAACCTCATCAAGCTAGCTTGGCAATACAAACCCGAGTCCAGGCCCTAAAAAGGGCATCAAGATGAACAGAGTTGCTGGAATCGCTCGGTCCGGAGGTCGAAATGTCTCGTTGATTGTTCCAGCAGAGATCGACAGCGTCGGCCCATAACAGAACCCTGCCAGAAAGCGCAAGATGCACACACCGGCGAATGAATGGCAGAAACCAGCCCCCATAGTGAAAAGAGCCCCGAACAGCATCGCGCCGATGAAGACTGGGTATCTCCCGACCGTTTCAGAAAGTGGACCTCCGACGATAGGGCCTAAGCCGAGGGCCCAGACATAGAGCGACAAGGGCAAGACTGCCTGGGTGCTGCTTACGCCGAACTCTTTCATCAGCTCCTGGTGGGCGGGACTCACTATCGAGACGCCCAGGGACCTGGAGGTATGGTCAGTATATCCCCACATTGCGATGTGGGACAGACCCGAGCTTACGCTGTCAAACCTGCGGATGAAATCATAACGACCTGTAAGAACTTGTGTGCAAGTGACCAGTTGTAGGGGTTGACTGGATCATTATCCCAGTCTAAGCCTTGCGAATATGATTCCTTCAGCGTGAGATTGTGTCCAAAGTGATCGACATCCTTGCACGTGGATGTGTGTGCAGTGTCATTCGAATGAGCTTCCATATCTTCAGTTGGTGTCATTTTGATGAGGCGAATGGAGGGTCGGACCTATACAGATGGTCGAATCGACCGTGTTTTTATACATGAATCGGGTTTTGAAGAGACCTCAAAAGTCGCCCATATCAGAAGTACTGCTCACTGATCTGCAGCCCTGCATGGCCTTTCTCTTATCTGTGATTGGATTGGGTTGTGTAACGTTGTGCGAACCCCCAAGTGCCTTGCTCTTTTGATAGAGACCCCTTACTTGAACCTCCCCGAGGTCTCTTGAGACTTCGAACTGGGGGAGCACAGTGAGGTTCTGCCACACATAAATGTCATGAATCCACGAAGTCCGATTTCGCCTGATTGCAATTGGATCGAGTAGGTTGCCCAAACCCGTAAATCATGCGTCTGATTGGTCATTGGGCGATCTCGGGAATATTCGATTATTCAACATTGTTGGATTATTCAACGCCCGGTTGAGTTCGACGCATCCTACCTGCTTTGAAATTTTGAGAACTCTGGCCATGGAAACAGGCCCTTGCCGTAGAGTCTGATCCTGCTTGGTTCGACCTGATGCAGCCCAACCGAAGCCCGGGTCACAAAGCGGTGGGTCATAAAGAGTACAACGTGCATACACTGCACAGGCCCTGTATATGATTCAAGTTCAGTAGATATTCCAGAGGTCATGATTGGAGACTGGCGGTAGAGACGAAAGCTGCACTGAAAGATGCCGACTCTTCTCGTTTGCTCGGGCCCGGCGTGTTGCCACATAACTTAATTGCAGAGTCCCGGATTCAGAACTAAGACCCCCAAAAGGTGCTCCATAGTAGAGAGGTGAACCTGATTCTTGATCAATCTGCAAAAGCTCACCTCAGCGGGAAATTGATCCATAAATTCATCAATCAGGATCGTGAGACTTGGTCATGATCGAAGAAATGGAAGCCGGAAGAGAATGAACCAGAGAAAAGCTCCAGAGCCCTCGCCTTATGGTTGAGGGGCACAAATCTGACTGCCAGGTGACTTCGGAATATGCAAACATGCGATAATATGACTTGGTTTCACCCTGAGTACGGAGTAGACAGTCCAGAGGGGTTGGGATATTCCCACATCACCTTTTCCTTCACTCACGCAGCCTTGACCAATGACATCTCCAACCACCAGAACCTTGGAATCGTATACCGTACTGTTGCAACACCTTCAACAGGGAAACCCCATGCCGGAACTGCTTATTCCGTGCTCTGCGTGGATCCACGACCCACAGTGTAGTGCAAACGCGACCATTGCAGGCTCTTGTGAGATCGCAAGATTACAGAAGCCCAAAGAAGGATATGGCCGACCGAAATCAGCAACTCGTCCGCAGCTGGTATGTCAGAATTGTGGGGTTCGGAGCAGGTTCTGTTTAACTGATCCCTATCCGATCGGGTCAGAGAGGGTCTACGCGTCGGAACGCGACCCACCTCGAGATACTACTAGTTCCGACTTTCTAGAACACTACCGAACAAGAATCTGTGATGAAACAGCCTATCCGGAAGCAAGGAGGATTACAGACCCAAAACCGGTCGGGTAGAGGAGTACTAATTCACCATTTCAACCTGGTATACTGTTACTACGGAGTACACGAAGTACAAAGAAGGGCTCAACAGGGGACGTGATCAAAGACTTGACTCCTTGGCGTGTCCCGAATAGGAAAGTGGTGCCTGGTGATTTAGGCCGCAAGCAACCTCATCTCGCACTGGAGAATCCAAGACTCGAACACAGACTGGCACTGCCATACTGTTTGCGCACTGCTGATTGGCGAGCTTAAATTACTCTATCGAGCGGAGACTCTGGGCCTTAGCTCGACTAAGGACCCGCTGACAATTATTCGGCCTTCGGTGTTTGACCGCTGACGGGCTTGACTCAGAATCGTTTGGAGTCAACTTCTCCCTCTTACCTCTCCTGTCTGATATTCCACCTCATTGTGAGCGCTCATGCAGTTCTACCCCAAAGCACGAGAGCAGCGGCCCAGCATCAACCATCCATCAGTTCGGCCACGACGATTGGCGGTGCTCAGGGCCGCGGGAGTGAACCTTCTGCTACTCCAGTTCCTCTTTTTGGGATTGTTCTGCTACATTTTTGGCTCTCTTTTCCAGCAAACTTCTCACACTCATCAAGTGAATATCCTTTTTGTGGACTACGATGGCGGTGCCATAGGAAGTGCAGTGCGCGGGGCGTACGAAAAACTACAAGGACAAGGGTTCCCAACTCTTATGGAGCGATCTGTTTCCGCGTATCCGCAGCCGGGATTGATTGAGGGTGCCGTGTGCGACATCAAGTTCTGGGGAGCTGTATATACCACTGCAAATGCGTCGAATGCCTTGACGGCTGCCTTGGCAGGAGGATCGGCAGCATCAACCTACGACAAAAACGATGTGCTCACCATGGTGTGGAACGAAGCGCGATACCCGACCGCCGTGGACTCGGCAATCGAAAGCAACTTGAAAACGCTATCGCAGTCTGCCCGGGTGATGTATTCCGAAGCAAACGGGAAGCAAGCACTGCAAGATCTGAATACCTCTGACCCCGCTGCGATGGCGATTCTATATGATCCGTGGACATTGTCCTCCATGAACCTCCAACCCACCAAGCAAGGCTCACGCCTGATCTACAACACTCTCGTGATTATCTTGATCATGATCCAAGAGTTCTTCTACCTCGGTACCGTCAATGGTCTCTACGTCCAATACAAACTGTACTCATCCGTCCGGCCTCACCGAATGGCCATCGTCCGTCTCATCATCTCAGCCGGCTACACGCTTATCGGGGCGCTGTGCACAGCAGGTGCCATATGGGCATTCCGAAGTGGCTGGCACGTGAATGGAAATCAGTTCGCGCTCACATGGGCTGTCCTCTGGCTCTTTGCGCATTTGAATTTCCTCGTCCTGGATGTCTTCACCATCTGGCTTCCGCCGCCTTACGTCCCTATGGCTTTGATCACTTGGATCATCACCAATGTCACTTCGATTCTTCTGCCCTTCGAACTTTCCCCCGCCTTCTACAAAGTGGGTTTCGGGCTACCTGCTCATGCCGTCTTCCAGGTCCTCCTCGATATCTGGTCCGGAGGCTGCAACCCCCAATTGTACTATGCTCTGCCCGTCCTCTTCGTCTTCGAGATTCTCGGCATTGCGGGAAGTACCGTGGGCGTGTACCGGCGCGCTCATTACGCAAGTATCAAAGCTGAATCGGACGAGAAGGCCTGCGAAGAACGTGTCGCGGCGGCGCTGCTCCAGCAACAGGAGGCTCAACTTGTGCGCCAGGAGACTCTTCAAGATGTCGACAGTGCCTCGGATGCGGAGTCGCAGATCCCCAGTCAGAGACCCAGACGGGGCACTGTCGACACTACCAAAGATCAGGAAGATTTAATGGGCATCATTCGCCGTGAGATGTCTCGGCCGAATGTTGAAAGTTCAGAAGACAGGCGGAGTACTACTGGGCCATCGTTTTCCCTGCCTTTTAAGGACTAACTCACCAGAGAAGGGCGATTTAATAGACGATTCATTAATACATAATCTTTCATCAGCATCGGCCCCGGCTTTATATGCCCATGAATCAAAAGTCTGCTTTTTCGATTTCTCAATCCGTGCATTCTGATCGCTCTGAAGAATATTTTATAATTACAAGCTTCTCACACGAATCTAAACTCTCATACCGTTGGGTCGGTAGCCCTGAGCCATGTCAATGGTGTTGGCCGCAGCCTGAGCGCTCGCACTCAAGGAAACAGTCGGGATGGCTCCCTGCACATTGACCTGCTCACCAGTAGTGGCAATGGCCTCCGCACTCCTGTTGACACCGATAGTAATGTAACCAATCAAGCCCTCGGCAAGAGTCTGGCCCAGCAGCTCGGTGGCGATAATAGCATCGTTGCCATCCGAGTTGGCAGTCGGGTACAGCGAATCCTCCGAGTTGAGGGTGCGGTTCAGAGTCGCCAGATGAGCATGATAAGGAGCCAACTGGTAGACAGAGTTGATGAGATCCTCAGGGAAGAAGAGCTGACCGACGTGCTGGGTCGCGGCATCGGAGTAGCTCGTGTCATCTCCCTTCACCTTGGACTGCACGGTGACGTGGATGTGGGTAGTGCGGGACGAGTAGTAGCCCGGGAAGATGGTCAGGAACTCGCCAATACCGGCCTCGTTGGTCTTGGAGATTCCGCGCAGGAAGGTTGAGTCGTCTGTTGTGCCGTCTGATCTGGTGGTCCAGCCATCGTATGCCTCGACGGTATCGGGGTCGATTCCAATGTATCCGGAGTATGTGCCAGTGGCATTGCAGGACTAGATTATAGTTAGATGCGATTTTCACCGGGGCGCAGTGTCAGGCTTCACATACCCAGATAGTCAACCAAGCATCCGAAAGAGGCTCGCAGGTCTCAACGTCAATGAGACCAAGGTCAAGATAGAGGTCCACACCATTTTGTCCTTCGCGGACATCGTGGCGATGAAGTTCACCGTCCACATCGTAGGGACCGAAGATGGTGTCCGGGGACAGAGTGCAAGTCTTGTTCTGGAGCTCTTTGTACATGAAACGGTTTGCATTGGAGGTCGACCGCTTGCCCAGGGCATTGCGGCGCTTGAGGAAGGCCGCATCACGGCGGTGCTCGATCTGACGAGCACACTTGTCTGTGCCTCGGGCGTGAATTGCCGGGGCATGGGGCTTGGAGTGGTCGTGACGCTCTGGGTGAGCTGGTCTGTGTCAGTACGATGCAATTCTTTCAGATCCATTGATGATTGCCTTACCGGCCACTCCGGTGATGGCAGAGGCGCATGCGAGGGCTGCAAGGAAAGTGGTACGCATCTTGACTGATGTTCTTGGGGTTGTATGTCTGGAGTATGATTCACCTGGATGGGGATCAGCCTTATATATCTACTTCTATGACTGTTATCCCACCCCTTTGAAGGCTGCTAGAATCTCATCCGTCAACTGCTGACGACGGCTCTCTAATGAGATTCTTATTTTTGGCAGGCTCCTTATTTGCTACCGTCCGCGCGGAGAGCTGAAGATACCCAGTAGTGTCCACCTGGTGGAGATACAACCTTGCAAGGCTCAATTGGCCCGGGAATCCCCCTGTGAGTATGTCCTTGGAGACATCGAAGTATACGAGACCGGCATGATACAACTTCAATTGAGCCCTCCCAGTATATTCCAAGGTCGAATCCAGTTCAACCCTACATTCTGACTCCTTTACCAACTTTGAAGAAGTCGAAGCAGAAAGAGCCAAGCCGTCCCGTCATTAGGCGTCGCGTCGCTGTCTCAACAGGGGTTCGACACCCTTCTTACTAATCGGAGAAGATCTGCCGACGACAGTTGTGATTGGAGGAGTCGATGTTCAATGCTGCCAAGAGCAACTAGACGAAGTTTCTACGATGATACGCTAGTTGCTTCACCCTATTGCCTACGTCTTGGCAGTATAAGGCTTAGCATAACAACTTCAAGATTCTTCACACTGCCACGCATACACGTTAAGCTTATTCCAGCGTAGGCCTGAGTGGACCTCTGCCATTGGGTACTGGTATGTCAATGGGACTCTTCATATTCCAAAGTTTTGCTTACCACTGAGCAGATTGAGAATTGTTGTTTGTGCTCCTAGCTATGAGTACAACCCTTCGAATCATCTGCATCTAAATAATATCCCTCAGAAGCTCATTTGGAGCCTCTATCCTTTAAGGATTCTGCGGATAAGTGAAACACCCAAGCAAAGGAACCTCAGTAACCACCTGAGCCAAAGACTCCGCCACGTTCTCATCATTCTTGGAGTCAGCCTTCAGGAGCATGATCTGACTAGGCAGCCGTTTCCGGAGCACGTCTAGAAGTTGACCGAGGTCCGAGTCATCTTGCACGTACGCTTCGGTGCTGATGACCCGACGCAGTGCTTCCAGTCGGCGGATGATGCGGAGACGGCTGTCGGGCTTATGGCGGAGATAGTTGACCTGAGTCTGGATGGCGCGCAGCACTCGCTCGCGCGGGTCTTGAACGTATGTGATAGAAGCTGGATTTTCGTAGTTAGAACCCATTCTCATCGGAAGCGTGATAGACGCTTGCCGACCGGGCAATATCGGCTTTATATGTGGTGAAAGGCCGGGAAGGGACACAACCTTGGAAGTTCGGACATTGACAAAGGGGTTGACCATTCCAGTTGGCTAACGAGAGAAAACAGCGACTAGAAAGCTATTGTTTAAGGGCCTTTGTTGTTTGGGATCATTGTCGCCCGAGCCATGCCGGGTGCTCGAGACAAAGAAATTCATTACTTCGTCGCGCCCGTGTATTTCTCAGACCTTTCAGACTGTCGTGAGGGATGTGAGGTACTCTGCAGTGACTTCCAATATCAAGTCTCAAGTAAAGATGTAATTTACTCTCCGTTTGAGACTATGACCTGCCCACACAGGACAACGTCTTCTCCAAACGGATACCATTTGACGTTTTTCAGCCTTGCTGCAGACATCGCATTGCCTCCCTCATCGAATCGCCGCGCGGGGGAGACAACAACACCCCCTTGGCCCAGCCAGGTTGGCGCAATTGTCACAATCACACTGTCAAGTAGGGACATGTACTGTGGGCTCAGGAGGGAGTTGATAACTTGCCCACCACCCTCCACCATGATGCTCTGGAGACCCTCTGATTTCAAAGTCGCAAAAAGATCGCGCCAATCAACTTGGTGGCCACCGGTATGAGTTCTCAGCATCTTGGCCGACAAAAAGCGCCCGCCGTATTTGTCGAGCAGAGCCTGCTTCTCGGGACTGGGTTGCTCCACCGCAGTGATGACCCAGGGCGCCAGGCCCCGGCCCTCTCTGCACAGTTGAAACAGCTTGCTGTCTTCGGAAAATTCCCACCGAGCTGTCGGGTCAATCACCACCGGTCTGGGTTGGCCGTGCAAGCCATCTTGACCGTACCCGCCGACTCCGGCGATGCGACAGTTCAACCCGGGATCATCGGCCACCGCTGTACCAACGCCAATCAGGATTCCATCGTGTCGCGACCGCAAGTAATGGGTCATCGCCTTCGACTGAGGGCCTGACAGGACTGTCCGCGCGCCCGGGGACAAGGCCAGCGACGAGTCCAGCGACGTCGCAAAGGTCAGTGTGGTGAAGGGCAGATCGGTCTGCACCGATTCACCTGGAGGCAGATGAGGTTCTAGGAACCCCCGGTCGGAATCCGGGAATTGCAGGGCATCTCGCGACATGATGAAGAGTGAAGTTGCGAGTTGCGGAGACGGCGGTGAAAGTCCCCACTTGATTGGCGAGAATGCTGATATCCACTTCAATCTCGCATTTACGCGCTTTTGTGTCAAAGCGACCGGGGCTCGCTTTCCATACGACTCGCTCACAGATCGCCCCATGCTGTGTAAGATCCACCTGTGAGGCCCAATCATGGCCGCAAAGGCGAAAAAGAGGCGAGCCAGTGCTGCAAAGGTCCGCACGGGTTGTCGGACATGCAAGTAAGTCCTCCGTAAATACCGGCACCGGACCTATTCGGGATGGCCCCAAGCTGACTCGTGAGAAGGCTGCGACACAAGAAATGCGACGAGGCCCGTCCCGCTTGCTTGGTATGCACCGAGAGTGGGAGGGATTGCCAAGGGTATGAAGCGCCCCTCGACAAGAGAACCCGCGCAGCCAGGGAAATGCAAATAGCCAAGCTGCATGCTGCCCGAATATCCCAGCAGCAGCTCGCGCCAAGTACGGGCCTGGTTTGTCTGACGGACGGCAGCCAGCTCGGTCTGTCCCCAATGGAGCGGCATTACTTGAACTATTTCCGTTCGCACACGTCCGTTCAATGTGCGGGTCTTGCATTCGATCCATTTTGGCAGATGCTCGTTCACCAGGCGAGTGAAAGTCACCCAGCAGTACGCCACTCGGTCATTGCGATCAGCGCGTTACATCGCCAATTTTTAGATCCGACATCTTACCAGAATGATATATTCTCTATCAAGCAATGCAATAAAGCGATCGCTCACCTGCGCGCTGACTTCGGGAAAAATGAGCCCCTGAAATCAGCACAGATTGAGAGAATATTGATTGCATGCGTCGTTCTCATTACGTTCGGACTGTTTCAAGGAGACGTCGCAACAGTTCGCTGCCATCTTCGAACGGGGACTCGACTGCTATATGAGTGGAGAAAGACGAATGGCAAGAGGAGCGTGCTCACATCGGTTCTTCTCCACACGTTTGTTCAGCTCCACATTCACTGGGGAACAGCCACGGCGTTCCGGGATTACCTTGGGGGCGAATTTGCATACATCGGAGACCTCATGTCCGATTATTTGGCTGAAATATCCGATTTTGCCGACGACAATGAACAAGCAAAGACCACACTCTTGCTGTCCGTCCGAGCTTGGATTGTGATGATCAACAATTGCACCCTGTCCCAGGAACCGCACCCTAGGTTTCTTGAAATGGAAAATTTTCTGTTAGGTTCGCCGGCAAATGAAAACAACCCCTTCCAGTCTCAAATCGAGCGCTCTGTGGCAGAGAAAGAGCCGTCCGCCATTCAGCAGCGGGCCCTGCTAATGGTCAAAATAAATATTGAAACCTTCCGCATCTTGCATACCTCCGTCAGCTACGCAGGAGACGAAATGGGATGGGACAACCTCCTTCCACACTTCAAAAACATTGTGGATGCAGCGGAAGCTCTCCTATCATCATTCAACCAATTACCGGACTTCACATTCTCCATCAAGGAAGGATGTATCGGCTCTTTGTTGCTTTGTGGGTTCAAGTGTCGGGATTGGACCATCCGCCGAAGAGTGCTGGATCTTTTTCAAAAATACAATCGACGAGAAGGCGTTTCCTCTTCCGCCGAATCCATCGCTGTATTAAAGCGAATTTATGAGCTCGAGTCTGCTGGAGAACCGCTCCGCAATGGGGTACCGGCATGCGATCGCATCACCATGGTGATTGTGGAGGAGCATGCAAATCATTCACACGCAGTTCCAACAGTCCGTTTCAAGTATCTGGACCGCAATCGAGAATTGCAGAGAGAGAGCTTGAGGCTTTGATGCGCTTTGCACATTATCCGATGCAGGAAATGCTGCCTGGTCCCAGAATCATAGGGACTGTTGAGTCCCAACTTTGATGTCGCTACATGAAATGAATATACGATACCCAATATGATTGCAATTTCGAACTTACTACTGAAGAGGCCTGAATATCCTACTCAAGGTCCAGACCCCGATGCAGCGGCGAGCATGAGCACCCAGCATCCGAAGATTCAAGCTCCTACTGCCAGTATGGCCCTGTGGGGAGCGCCTGGCATGCTTGAAGTGTATTTTGACAGGTTACGCTCTTTGCAAAAATCATGACGTCGTTTCAAAAATCCCTGGTCTTGACGGTCATATGAAACTAAGCGCGTCGAGTCGCTTTGGGTGGAAGATTCTGAGTCCACTGTATTCCAAAAATCAGTCAACTGACAGAGATATACAGAGCATGATCACACATCCATCCAAATCGTTTTCGAGTTACTACACCACCGAAGAATGCCGAAAGGTCTCATCTTGCAAGCTGAACTGCGATATGCTTTTGAAATAGAATGTTCGATCGAATACAAACCCCGAAATCCCCCAGGACGTCACACAAGGTCACCTGGTCCCCGCGTCATGATTTGCTCTATGAAGCCATGTGGTAAGCATCGAGACATAAAGGCCTGAGATATACCCCAGGAAATTCAAGCGAGTATCAACACAGGATATTCCTATATCTTCTAGCGCAACTGTGTTGTTCTCTGGACATACACATCGAGAAGAGACATAAGAAGAAAGGATTCCCAAACCAACTACAAGGATCCTCGAACCCCTCCGTTCAGATATGGACGGTAGTTCAAGCCCACGCTTTTGACTACTTTGAGACTATAGTATCGTGGTAGAGACGACATGCGCTGAAGCTTCCGGGTAGTTTGAATCATATTGGTATGGCCCACCTGTCATCTATCTCTTCAAAGATGAACTATCGGATCCGATTCAGCTCTTGCTATCAACGCTGCAGAATTCAAAGTGTCCTATGTCTATTCGGCCAATCCCTGACCTCGTCTGGGACTGACAAGGTCCCCCAGTCAGCTCTTGTATGAGAGAAAGCCGAACGCATCGGCATCGGGCTTGTCGCGTTTCTATCGTTAATAAAAGGATACTTCTCATCGCATAAAATGAGAACCTTGCTTTTCTGTCCACTGACAATGGGAAAGGCTCAAACAGAACAAAATTACATTACGACTCATTCAAATTAACTTGGCGAAAGAGCGAGAGGGGTCCGATCCGATCATATGTCAACAGCAATGGCGGATTTCCCACTACCCCATAACGTGATAGCCCACCTGCCACCAAGTGGCTTGATCGGAATCGCCTGGGGAGGAGCAAGCTTGGGGATCGTTTTCACGTCGGCTCGCTTACTGGTACGCGTCAAGTATATGAATCGTTTACTTGCTGATGACTACTTCATGCTTTTTGCACTGGTGCTTCTCGTCGCGAACGCTATCCTGCATACTCTGCAGACGCCGCATCTCTACTACCTCGGGCTTCATCCGACGGGTAGCGACATTGAGTACCACGTGCTACGATATCTGTGTTATGAGTTCGCCATGAGTGGGATATTTTGGACAATCTTGTGGAGCGTCAAGGGTTCCTTCCTAGCATTGTTCTGGATGGTCTCCGAGGGGCTGCCAGTTTATCGCTGCGTGTGGTGGGCTGTCGTGGTGTTTTCTTGTCTGGGCTACATCGGTTGTTGGGTTGTGCTAGTATACACTTGCCATCCGCCTTCGAGCTACTTCAAGTATGGCGAGGGTATGTGACCCCTTCCACCCAACTTTGTCAATTTCATTTTAATGCCTGTCAGGTCAATGTGGAAAGCCGGTCGATTTCAACGGGTTTACCATTGCCATATCTTACAGCACAGCCGTGGATATACTCACGGATCTGTTAGGTATGAACATCGCTCAGACATGTTCATTACCACTTGGGCAATAACTGACCGATGATAGTCATGTCTCTCCCTCTGCGCATCATCTGGGTTGCAAAAATCAATGTGAAACAAAAGGTCGGCCTGGCTCTTGTCTTCATGATAGGATTTGCGATCATCGCCGCGGCCATCATCAGAGCCGTCGAGATCAGCGGAACCAGTACATTCTCAGACCCGGGAGCGCTCGCAGTTTGGGGAATCGTAGAAACATCTATCTGCAAGTCATTCTTGAAACCATCTCCCTATCCCCACTAACGGTCACAATAGCTGTCGTCGTTGGAAGCCTTCCCCCGTTTCGGGCCGTCATATCCTCGCCAAAGAGCACGCTTCAGTCCCCATACGGTTCCTCCGGCGTTCAACCCCAATCTTACGATCGTAATAACTCTGCCCACGGGAAAAGTCCTTTAATGCAGACAGGATGGGGTCATAGCCCCCCTCCATCTCATAGCTGCAGGATATATCATAATCAAGGTGATGGAATGAGATCGAACGATATACATATCCTAGAGGATAATGTTGCTTTGTCTTTGGATAGAGTTTATCCAACCCTGTCGAGGGAACTGCTCGCGAGAAAGATCAAAGTGGAGCAGGACTTTGTGAGTGCGATTGATGATATTTCAAGGTTCGATGAAGCTGATGAAATCTACAGAGCGTGGTATCATCCGTTTGACAATTCCTAGTGAAACATCAATGATTTCGTTTAGACCGTCCCATACTTGGAAGTTGGAGTTTCAAAGGGATTTTCTATTCTCTATGTGTTCAAGTACTGCCTATTGAGGAATTTTATATGATGAATATATGGTTAATGGATCTGATAGACGAGGCTTGGAGCCTTGTTGAAGACATGATCGCTTAATAAGTAGCCGGTGTAACACTCAATTTTCCTCCATCTGTAATAACGCAGTTGCCATTGCAGTATGCTCCTGCTCGCGATGCAAGGTATAGCAACGGGCCCGCAATATCTTCTGGCAAGCCTGCTCGCTCTGCTGGGATTTGTTCCAGTGGGAATGCACCCTCTTCCGTGGGTTTCTTGTCATCAATTAGTGAAGCTGTCAAATCGGTTGGGAATACTAAAGAGCTGTCAGTCTTTATCTCGGGGTTTGGTAGTTGGCCAGTCTTACATCCCGGGCATATGATATTTGCTCTGATTCTGTAAGGCACCAAATAAGTCGCCAGTACCTTCATCATCATTGTTGTGGCTGCCTTGCTGGCGGTGTAGCCAAAACCTGCTGTAATCTTTCTGTTGAAACCTCCGATGCTGCTGGTAGTTATGACCTGGCTTCTTGCGTTCTGGTAAGTGGTGTCTTTATTCCCAGCATCCAGCAGAGATAGAAAGGCAATTATTGTATAGAAAACGCCGGTCGAGTTAACGTGGAAAGTGTTTGTAAACTCCTCCATCGGAATGTTGTATAGGGTCTCTTGAACCTGGGAGATGCTGGCGTTGGGGCCCACGCTGCCAGCTGGACCGGCGATGCCCGAATTAGCAACAAGCAGGTCGATGTATCCAACCTCATTCTCAATGAAAGTAACAGCATTCTTCAAGGCTTGCTGGTTTGTAATGTCGCATTGAACGGGTATCACGTTATCGAGGCCCTGGAGATCATTAGTAGTTGTCGGGCGAGAGACCAGAGAACATACAATATCTCGAGCTGCATCCTCTAACAATTTCTTTCTTCTGCCCAGAATAAAGACCCGTTTAGCTCCATTCACAGCTAGTGCCCGGGTTATGAAGAGACCAAGACCTGCACTGTCCGTAAGTGTATGCGAATCAAAGACCTCGCAAGTGTACGACTTACCGCTACCACCACCAGTAACAACTGCGACAATTCCTTTAATGTCAAACAGATTTGAGGCCAAGAATGATTCCGACATATTGAAGGTCTTGGTAGAGTATGATCCGGGATGATTTGCTTCAAGATGCCAGTGAGCTGCGGACCTGAGAACAACACATCTCGACGTCCACTGGGCCTTTTATCCTCAAGATAGCCCCGCTGCGAGAACAGAAGTTACTCCCGCGTTCATTGGCAAGACCGCAGTTGTCTACCGGGCCGACGGAAACACCTTCCAAGATGAGCGTCGCCCGGCTCTTGGCTGTGGTGAGACTCTTTGCGCACACCCCTCATTTGGCCGCCACTCAGACTTGTAGATCGGCCGTGACAGAATGTGGCTATTCGGTCATTGGGGGACGCAGGGTAAAGGGGATGGAGCGTGCTGCAACTCTAGCGATCAGCAATGCCACTCAGAAAGCAGAGATTGTGTTGTAATTATACTTGTGATGACGGAATGAAAGAAGAAGATAGATATAGGAAGCAATAGAAGACCAATGAGTAGTATGAAGATAGAATATAGAGGAGGGAGGGGGGAGAGAGGGAGCCACATAGCCCTGCAAGGCTCTAGAGGGTTGAGAATTTCGCGGGGTCATATCAACATGCTTTATCCACAGAATTTCGATGGTAAATAGCTACATTCGTCTCAGTTCTTCAATCACTGCCCTGTTTATCGCGACTCTTCATCGTTTTCCGTGATACATCGAGTTAGTCTATGCACTGTATAGCAACAAAGAATAATATGTGCTTCGTTCCTAGGCTGCGCCAGCTATGCAGTCATTTGAAACAGTCAATTTAGACAGTGTAGATTCATTTATTGCTGTTTGCTGCTAATCTGTGTGCCATTAATGTATGCTCTCGCGCCTTGCGGTATCTTTGCTGTGCCCATGTTGTCGGGCCCCAAGGTCGTAACTTCACCGTTACTTTCAACAGTTGACTGAAGTTAGAAACAAAATCTTAGAGATATTAGTAGGCTTCGGTTGCTATGTTATCCTTTTTTTAATTGCGTGGGTTATTATACTATGATTATTCCTTTTGATAGTATTATTGTGTCGTGACTTTAGCGTCACTTTTGTAGTTAAGAACAAAAACAGACAATATCACTGTATAGATTTCCGTTATCAGGGTGTTGCATGTTGTGATTTCTTCTTCATCGCTGTTATTTCACCGTCACTTCACCGTCACTTCCAAGCGTTATATGATTTAGAGACTATATTGATCCTTATGTCGTCCGAACTACCAAAACCGTCCGAAGTGTGTTATTTAAAACGACAAATTTGGCGTCAACAAATTCGGCCGATCGAAACATTCTTTTACACCTCTCCACTAGAGCTCCTTATCGTCTGACCAACTTGCATGCTAAGTCGATCGTCGAATCACCGTCACTTCCTCCCCATGACCATCCATCCCATCGCCATCATGAATGAAAAACCCTTAAGCGTACCCTATTGGCTTCCCCGACTTAAAGGGAAGCCCAACTGGGCCGACTGGCGCAGAAATGTCGAAGAGGCATTCTACGAAGTGGAAGAAACGGGCGTATACTGGGATATCATTATGGACAAGGCGGATCTCATGGAAGAAGATGAGAGTATGCCTTCTCGTGAACCTCCACAGGCCACCTCTTCTCAAGACCCCGAAAACTTTTGACATTGTGATTCCAGGGCCACCATCTGTTCCCAGTCCACAGAATGGTAATTCCGGCTCAAAAGTCTACAGCCAAAGCATCCTCAACATCCGCGCTCGCCAGATCCTCGCCTCGAGTCTGGAACCCACACCCAACCATGCCATCGAGAGAATTTCAGATGCCCACGAAGCATACCTGAAACTCGAAGCCCTCTATGGCGACACGTCCGCGCAGTCAATATTTGTCGCCTGGGAAAAGCTGATCAAGGTGAAATATTATAACAGGAACCCCTGTGACAAGTTCATCGAAAAGTTCAAAAGCGCTCTCGAGGACGTCAAGGACCAAGCAGTTGAGCTTACGCCGACGGTTTCGCTTGCATTGTTCCTGCAGGCGATCAAAGCGCACAGCAATACGACCAATTTCATGGCAAATATCAGAGTCAGTATCTATGAGCCGGACTTTATGGACACTGTCTATGAGCAATTCCTCAAGGACCAGGCTGCAACATGCCTGCGGATACCACAAAGGATGATTGATACACTTCACTGAACATTCGACAACACCCGTGGACGCATATAATGCTTATTCATACCTCAAAAGTTGAACGCTGTTTTCCAAGGTTAAGTGGTGATACTCTCACATTTTCATCCGTCTCAGGTTTGCCTTATAGGGCCTATCAACTAATGCACCCTCTTTCAATTGCACGCGTTTTATGGATCTCTCTTGGTGATGCTTTCCGAAAAAAACATAAGGGTGAAGGCTGGGCTAGAAAATCAAAGCCACCGAAGGATGATCAAGAAAAATATATTCCATTCAAATATCCAAACTTATGTGTGCTACCGATTTCGCACCCGGTCAGCAACCTTGGAGTTTCAGACGCTGCGCAATATCCCAGTCCCTTAGGAGACAGTGATAGACGAAGAGCCACTGCTCTGGTATCCCTCGGTGGACACGATCTGGTAGTCGTGAGAGCCGAGGCTCATGCCGAGCGAGGCCCAGGCATCGAAGTGGTTCTTAGTGGTGACGGTTCCGCTGGAGCGCTTGGAGCGACGAATAGACCAGTACTGGGTGAAGGTGGCAGTGCCGGAGATGGAAGGCTGGTTCACCTGCTCGTGGGTGTAGATATCATAAACGGATCCATCACTGGTGACGGTTCCCTTCTTGGTCATGCTGCTGCCGGGGTTGTACTCGCCGTAGCTTTCCATGATGTAGTACTCGACGAGAGGGCTCTTGGTCCAGCCGTACACAGCAAGGTAGGCGTTACCAGAGGGCTTGAAGGATCCGGAGAAGTTGATGTTCCTTTACATGTGTTAGTTGTTGAACGAAGATCAGGGTATGATGCGCTTACCGGGCAGAACCAGTCGCCCAGCCCTTGCCGGAGGTGAACGAGCCGCAGTCGCTCCAGCTCACGGCGTATTGACCCGATGCACCGTTGGCGTAGTTGACGCTACCGCCGCCGTTGGTCCAGAACGAGAAGAAGTAGCCACCGCTGGTTCCTTGCTGGCTGGTGGTGATGACGGCTCTGCTGTCCACATCGCTGGGCAGGGCAAGGGCGCTCACTGCGGCGCAAGCGGCGACGAAAAGGCTTTTGAAAGACACCATGATGAGTTGAGGTTTGGATTATACCGAACGTCCCTGGAAAAGAGGGTTCTTTTTATATTGACAGGAGTATGTGGGGCCCGGAGTAGAACCGTTTCACCTCCTGGGTGTTTTGATTTAATTTATCCACTCCATTTATCCCAAACCACCAGTCTCACCAGTCTCCGTAGCTTCGACAGGCTGGATTTCTCCTGTGCTAGCGGATTTGCAGTGCCTCGGCTCAATTGGAACTTGTTTCGCTGGATCCTGCACCAGTACTCCGTAGGCTAAATTCCACGTACTTTACGCGAAGCCTTCACAGGAACACGGTTAAATCCTGCTGGCGTCGCCTTGACAAGCCCCGAAAAGCCTGCAGCATTCAGCCACAAGCGCCCTGGCTGTCAATGCGGGGAAATGCATGCTGTGATGTGGTAAAGGTGTAAATAGCCAATTCGGCAAAATAGAATTGTGAAGTAATCATTGGAAATTTCCAAGGTTTGAGTCGGATGTATGTGATTCTGTGTGAATTCAAAAGATGAGAATGTTCAACGCATTGTCGCGTTGTCGCGGTGTTTCGCAAGTTTTCCGTGGTGTGGGTGTTTTCCGGATGTGGGTGTTTCCCAGGTGGGTCAGAAGTATAGAATCACTTCTGTTCGGCATTGTATCTGCCATCCGCATCTCGTCGTCCCTTCATTATACCTTCAAATGTTTTCAAGAAGTAAGCGTGCCATACCCCCCATTCCCAAATCACAGCCTCACACTGCAAACACAGTCGTTTCAGCCAGAAATGGCTGCAAGTTGGCCGCCCATTCACGGTAAGCTTCATGGCACATGAAGACATGCTGCTCAACAGACTGGGAATAGCCACAAGTACTGATATGCTTCATAGGAGATACATCGGAACACAGAAGATAACTCCGAACTCCGCACATGAGCGTCTGGCAGCTCAGCGGCGCAACCGCCCTATCGCGCCGCACATGACGATCTACAAATGGCAATATATTTCGACGGCCTCCGCACTGCACCGAATCACCGGCCTCCTGCTGTCTGGAAGTGTATACGGACTTGCGACGGCGTACCTGTGTGCGCCAGCTCTGGGGCTGCAGTTTGATTCGAGCGATATGGTCGCGGCATTCGGATCTCTGCCAACGGGGGTAAAAGCGGCTCTCAAATTCGGCGCTTCAATGCCATTCACGTATCATTGTTTCAACGGGGTGAAGCATCTGGTCTGGGATTCGGGTCGTCTGCTCAGCAAAACACAGAGCGGGAGAGCCACTTGGGTGGTTCTAGGGTGCAGCGTGAGCACATCGCTTGGTCTGGCTTTGTATCGGTTTTGATCGTGAGAGAGAAGGATCGACGAGCCGTGCTCGGGGCCTCGTGTTGCTATATTCAATGGGCCGCCTTTTTTAAAAGCTCGTGAATGCGGGCCATCGAGTCTCGTGCAACCTCTCCTGTCTCGGATGGTGGGGTCCGAAGCAAAAGCCTAGCGAATGTTCCCAGATCTTGGGCGTGGATCGTGATTCCTGCGCGGTAGATTTCCTCCAGGCTCGCGGCTGCTTTTGTCTTTCTCCACAATTCCATCCATCGAAATAGTGCTCGGTCGGTTTGTCTCTTTGCGTCAGTTGTGTTGCATATACTAGAGCGCAGTCCAAACACTATTTGAAAGAATGCTTGATTTCGTTAGCTTTGGGGCAATCTGGAGTGCATAGTGGCCAGAGATCTCACCTGATACAACAAGGTATAGAGAGAAGATATTCAGATTGAATCCGACATTCTCATAGCCTTCCCATTCATCGGAGAGTAGTTTCTGAATAAAATCATTCAGCGATGGGGGAGGTTGGTATTTTGTCACCTTCTCCATCCAAAGCTTCCATGTTGGGCTGTCTGGGATATCAATTCCTTCTTCTTCCGCCGGGAGATTGAAACAGAACTCGGCAATTGTAAAATTTGGTGGAGTGTTCCAAAACATGATATAGTGGCAATCCATCATAGAGATAGACGCCATCATCCTGCCAGAAAGATTAGTGCATGTACAGCACCCCGAGTACATGGCGAACAAACCTGATACAAATTTCATTCCTTAGAAATTGATCATGGCTCACAATATCACCTTGCCGGTGCCACTCATTCCGCACCTTCGTGAGCCCAGATGCACGGGCGACAGACACGAGTGCTGGGTACCATCGAATCCGGGTCCGGCGCCGCGTTTCTGGCTCAGGGCTGGCGATTTCCAGCAGAATCATGAGAATTGCTGCTTGGATAATCTCTATTTCGTCCTTTGTGAGAAGGCTCCAATGGGCCTCCCCTGTATGGTACATCAGTTTTCGAAACACGGGGCTCTCGAATACCACGAATTCGGCCACCTCGGCATATTCCACTACTTGCTTTTTCACTTCATCTTCCGTGTCACAGGTCGCCCCCATTAGAAAAATACTCAAGAGCAGTGGTACAGAGACCTCCTCAAGGCGGAATGTGGACTTTGGCACAATGCGAGAACGCGGACGAACGATTTGGTCGAAATATGCTTTCACATACTCAAGGACTCGCTGCTCGGAGAAAAAGCACCCGGCTTGAATGAGATCGAACTTTCTTGGCGCAATTCCGCTCGAGTCTCGTTCTGTTTGCGACTTCGATATGCAGTCAATCATGCTGGTAGCCGCTAAATGCCGTTGCTGTGAATCTTCCAAACCTGCAGGCAAGGGCGAGCTTTGACCTGTCTCGGAATTTCCAAACGAACCAAAAGCTTGGTCCCAAGAATCCTCAAAGAAAACATCTGTTCGGTCGAGTTCGAGATCAAAGCTCGGTAAGGCCGAATCCAGAGCTTCGCCGGGTTCTGCGGTCGCAAGCAAGGAGAGGACGTGATTCACATTACTGGGATGCTTGTGTCCCGGTCCGGAATAGTTCAGGAGAAATGGCATAGAAGCCTTGTTGGTGGCTCCTGTGTCCGAGGGGCCTGCGTTTCGGGGTTGACGCGTTTGCACGGGAACACTCCGTGTATCGGGAGATTGTCCCAATGGGATTTCTTTCTCGAGGCGCTCATATGTACAAGCAATGCCGCGAGCCTGGCAGCTTATGCATGAGATAGCTCCATCGCATGGCACCCGCTGCTTCGCGCAGCTATCGCATGCTTTGCGTCGACGCCCGGGTCGAGAGGGGCCGGGCTCGGACTGTCGTCCAATGCATGAACAGGTCTTATAGTGCCTGCGTAGTGCATCGCTGTGATGGTCAATGATATGCGCTGTTTGTGCTTGAACTCAGATCTTACTTTCTCGAAAAGACCTTTTGACAAAACTCACAGACCGTGTGAGATGAGGTGTCTGCGCCGCGTTACAAGAAGCCCGTCAACTGGGCTTGGGAATGGCTTACGTGTGTCTTCGTGTCGTCGAAGGTGGCTCCTGTTGGAGAACTTCTTGTTGCAGGGTATGCACTCAAAGCCCGGCCTTGACATCTCGAGAGGTGAAGAGCCGAAACCAAGTGGAGATGCGGTGAGATCCCGCGACGGGCGACTCACCTTGTTTACTAGGACATCCCGACAGCACTGAGATATGATTTTCGAGAGAGTACTGGGCTATATACATGTAGTGAGAACCAACGCCCGCGCGTCGTTTGGTTTCAACGGAGACTCATCGCCGATCATCAAGGTCAAATCGTTGTCTTATATGCATGTGGAAGAAGATATCATACAGGTCATCACAAAAACGCCAGGGAATATCGCCAGTTCAAACGCCACGCTGCTATGTGAAGCAACAAGAAAATCAAAACAGAAAGCATTCACATCATTTCATCCCTCCAGTCAATGCATCAAGATCCAGGTATCGTAGGGGACACCTCGAGCCTGAGTCTTGCCATCACGGCCAGTGGAGAACAGCACCGGCTCAAAATCACAAGATGCAGCGTACTGTCTGATCAACTGGCGCCAATAGCAAGACTCAGCGGCAGGGGTCAGGTAACGATCACGGAACGTGCGCACGGCATTGTTCGCGATGCGTTCCGCGATCTCAGGATTATCAATCAGATAATCGATCTTCCGGGCGAGGTCATTCCAATCGCGATCAAGTTCGACGTAGTTGGCGTCCGGGCCGGACGAAACCAGCGCCGCATGATGAGCCTCACGCCACTCCAGCGCATGCGACACCATCACCGAGCGACAGTTCAAGAGATACTTGCCACGGCCGGAGAAGCTCCTCCCCTCCGTGTGCGCGACGAACATATACCGACAATGATCCTCAATAGGAAGCAAGTTGTATCGAAGATCCGTCTCATCATCCCAATCGATAACCCGCACACTGGCCCAACTACGACCCAGCGCAGACTTGAGCAATTTGCTTCGCACGGGCGGGTTTGTGGCCAAGCTACCCCGCCAGACGAGCTGCTTCTTCTTTTCCTGGAACGGCAGACCCGGGGTGAAAGTCCCGTCTGCGGCCGTCTGGCCGTCATCAATGGCTGCGATGTGGCGCCGGACTTCATGGTACGGGCCGATCTGCACTTCGGGCCATGCCCAGTATCCGAAATCAGGCATCAGCCAGACCGAGGTGTCCGAGTCGCGCTTGGAGTATGCCCAGATGGGACTTGCGCTTTGGGTGTCTGAGGCGAAATCCTCCGTTGTGAAAGTGAACTCGATGCTGGGGAGAAGGTCGCGGTTCGGAAAGGCTGCGAGCGCACGGTGGAGAGAGTTGAGGGTTGCGCGTGCGCGGGTTGCTGTGGCGGGCATGGGGGCGTAGTCGACGATGTATAACTGGGAAGATATTAGCATCGCGCATAGTTGCGGCATGTCAGCCCACCTACCTGTCCTCGATCGACGATCGCCCGCACCATGCCATCATCTACCGCGCGGGAGTCCATCTCCTTATAGGAAATATGCGTGTCTTGTCTCAACGCTGATGACTTATCGATCTCGGTGAATAGCTTGGGGAATGCGAGGCGACACTGGTCCTCGGAGAGACCATGGTCATTGCCATCTCTTTGGACGAGAAACTCCCACCCGGAGGAGTTGGAAGGTGGGACACAAGTCTGGACTGGTCGTGGTTGTGTCTTGATGTTGAACTGGGACGAAAGTCCGCGGGGTGATGTTCCGAGGACGAGGAATGCTAGGACGAAGAGGGACACGACGGCCCCGATCGCCAGGAAGCGCAGTGATGGGCGTTGAGCGAGCATTCTTTCTGGAAGGCCCAATTTCACCCGGGGAGATTTCTCAGTGAGACAAGTCTTCGATTCGTGAGCTCGAGTCCCTTGATGTCACCTCCGTTTCCATAGCAACGGTCTTGGATGCGATGGCCCACTGTGCTCGGTGCTACTGTACGGACTTGATCTTGGTCGCTGGAAAGTAAGGAACTGCGCACAATTGGATCTATTCCCAACTATATCGGATTATTATGTACAGGAGTGCCACAGCGAGTCGATATATTCAAGGGGTATCTCAGTGGGTCATGAAAGGAAACAAAACGAAAGAAGCAGACTGTAACCCGTAGAGTCATAACGCATGAAGCAGGCGAGGCACAAAGGTCAATCTCTTCGGGGATCGGTGACCGCTCAACTACTCGTGGCCGCACTGGGGCTGTTGCTGTTGAAGTAGCTCTCATCGATCTTCAGGATCCATTCCACCTTTTGTGCCTCGGTGCGAGTGGCGAAGAGGAATGTGTTCTGGGTCCCGTAGACAGCGAAAACGTTCGGTCGTCCCTTGGCGGAGAGAGAACGGTCAGAGCCAGCGCCTGAACCGTCGAGTAGTCTAGCGAAGTCGGGTGCGTGGTCAACACGCGCGTTGCGAAGGTTGATGGCGTTAATCTCATCTCCCTCGGGGACTGAGTAGATGTGGAGGTACGGCCGGCGGAGCTCCACGAAACGACGGACCCAAACGTTGTTGGTATCATCGGGGGTAAGCACATATCCCGTCTTCAAGGCGTCGGGTGCTTTGGGAAGAGTCTGGATGGTTGCGACAAAGCGAGGTTTGAGGGAAATCTTATTGGAAAGACCATTGATGTTGGGGGTTGGTCTCTGTGCGGCTCCATCCGTAGGGGGTTCGGTGTTGCCTCGGACGAGAATCTTCTCGGTAGGATCCTGCTTGAGCGACCACAGTTCCAAATACTTCCGTAGAAGTTTTGACTTACGCTCGTTGAGAGCTGAGCCCCGTGATGGTGTTGACAGCCCACTCCGAGCGGGTGATGCGATCAAGCTACCGGCACTCAGCGCGCCCCGAGCAGCGTGGAGCTCGGCTACTCGCTGTCGGCGCTTGCGGTTGGCAATGTAGTCTCGCACCAGCGAGACCTTTCGAGGGGCCCAAGCGAGCAGGAGCTCTTCGCCCTTCACATAGTCATTTTGAGTGTTCATTCGCCAAAGATCAGCAGCACGCTTAGCGGAAATCGGACGAATCACCAAGGAGTACATGCAAGTCGTCGAATGAACCACTCGGATCGAGTTCCAGAATTGTTTGAACATCGACTGCTGGCGAACGTATGTACGGCCCTGGATCTGAATGGTCTGATCCGCCTCAAACACGACTGGGGTCTGGAGACGAGTGGAGACCAGGTCCCATCGTACAGTAACCTGCACTCTGTACTTTTCGGCCGTGACTCGATCGAGGAGGAGAGATCCATGCAGACTCGAGTCCCACTGACCCACAATGGTGACCATGGAAGTTCCATCGGCATTTTCTTTGACCATGGGATCTTGCACAAACTTCAACGGAACGTCCGGGGTCTGGAAATCTTGATCTGGGATCTTGCCCCAGGGATCCAGCAGGCGAACAGATCCAACGCGAATGTTGTTGATGTCATCCCACGGAAGACTTTCCGTTGAGCTGTAGGTCAGATTGATCGAGATACGACGCTGCAATCCCTGGTGAAGCTGGGACGTTCCCGCGTCAAGACTGTTGCTCTGGATAACCTCCACAGGAAGATATTCGCCCGATTCTGCCATTTCAAGGATCTGAATTCGAGCAAAGACATCGTGTCTTTCCTCCGAAAAGAATTCAGACTCAGGGATGCGAGGGGCAGTGCGCTTCTGTGGCAGGGGCTCTGCCGAGTCGCGCATATCATCCCAACTAAGAAGCTTGTCCAGGTGGACCGAATTGACTCCAGCATAGACACAGACCTTTAGTGCAGCTGTTCGTGGGCTAGATAATGGCAAGCTCATGCTGTGCACGCTCTCGAACCGAACCGGACCATCTTCAAATCCACTGATCATCTGGGTGGTGGTTGCACCTCCCTCTTCGGAAATCCCTGGGACAAATAGCTGGGCGTGTACGCCCGAGCCTTCCCATTCCGCGAATCCGATCATGTCCCGCATGACAACGTTGAATTTTAGGGTTGACGATGGCGCTTGTGCAGATGACGGCTCGAGCGATAGCCGGATAATACCGACGACATTTTGGGTGTATGGTGAAGTGATCTCAACAGAGAAATCTTGGACGCGAGTCTCGAAGACTGCAGTCAAGGGGATATCAGCGTCACCCACAAGAGAATATTGAGGTGAGCAGGGTTCGGAAAACGGATTGTCAAGTCTGAAGTGCTGGATGTAATCGGGGCGATCAATGTATTGATGCAACTGTCGCATAGCCTGGACACGGCGCTGGAGCTTTTCGATTGACCACAGCCGGACGACACTCTGTTTGTAATCGATAACGCGGACCCCAACACAGGGCTTCTTGGCCTCGTCTAGGGCGATGTCCTCGTCGGCGGAAATCCCATTCAGCACGAGATCGTAGGAGGATTCCATGCTGTGACCGTGTTCGATGATCGCAAACTGGAAAACCACATTTTTGTCCATTATGTGGCTCATGACCTGTGCCTCTTTCAAAAGTGAAGCGTGTTGCAGAATCTTTTCAGCCATTCGCACGTAGTTTCGTGAAGACCAATGGCTGTACACTGCGCGCGCGATTTCAATTTCACGCTCGTCCAATTTGGCGAACCCATTCTCGAATATTTGGGGCACCGGCTTTCCCATATCTCGGATATGACTCTCGAAGGACTCTTTCTGTTGGCGGAGTTGCTCCTCGAACTCTTCTTTGGCAGTTCGCAGAGCGTGCTCCATCCGCTGTTTCTCTGTGGTGAGCTCTGGTGAGTTCGGGTCAACCGAGGCCTCAACCGTTTTGAGCTTCTCTTGGAACTCTTCCTTTCGGCGATCCAACTGTCTCTGCATATCTTGGCGAGCTTGGAACAAGGATGCGACACCGTTCATATCGTCGTCTTCATTTTGTCGGGGCGTGCTCGGCATCGTTATCGCTGTGTCGAGGGAAAGATTGTCGATGGTCCCGTTAGACATGTATTTGTCGCGAATAGGGAACGAGCTGAGGGAATCTGAATCATCTTCGTCGGGCATTCCACGGCGACCTGCCCGGACCTTCTGCACATCCTCCAAGAGTGTATCCAGTTCGTCGTCAGGCAAGTGTGAGATTTGGTCTGGCCCAACCATAGCGCTGACAGCCTCCCTGCGGGCCAAGAACCAATCTGATTCGCGGCTACGCTGCGAGGGCATCGGTGAGTCTGCCCGACTTGAATCGCCATCCACTTCGGACCCCGTTTTACTGAGATTTCGGTCATGGGTTTTGTTTGGCGCCGGCGATCTAAGCTGACTTGTCGTTACGGAATGGCGAAGTAAGCTTTGCTCGACACGTTCGGCTCGGGCCTCTTGGGGGTGGTTGAAACGGAAAATGTGGAAATCACCCAGGATGATTCGATGACCACTTCTTAGTCGTGTGGGTTTGTCGACTCGCAGGCCGTTCACCATGATGGCGGCTCCTTCGGTAGGAACAATTGTCACAATGTTGTCAACGTTCTCGAAGGTGCAATGCCTCTCCAAAATCTTCGATCCATTCAACCTGATCTCGATATTTTGGGCTTGATCCATGTGCCCCACGGTGGTGGTTCCAGGTTTGATATTGTAGACCAAGCATTCGGCCAGAAGGGGGTCATCACTGAGGTTGACCAAATGGGGCATCTTCTTGGGGGTACTCAACCCAATGAATCCCTTCTCGATATTGATACCCAACTCTTCCAAGGCAGCCTCACGTTCCTTGTGGATTTGTTCGGTATTGATCATCTTCTCCTCCCATGTCTGATTGAGATCCTTGTAGAGCTTTTCACTTTGGTTGAGTTGTTCTACAATCTCCGCCTTGCTGACTTTGGTGACACTTCCGTCGGATTGTTGAATCGAGACCATCTGTTGTTCCAGAGGGGTATCAGGCGGATAGTACTCCTCGGCAGGAGCACCCGATTGACCTGCAGCGCCGCCTGCTCCGGGCACTACCCCACCCCCAAGTTTAGATCGGAGCTGCGCGAGTTCTTCTTTCAGTTCGCGAATCATACGTGCGTTCGGGTCCTCGTTCACAACGGCATGGTTCTTGATCCGTTTGGCTGAGTCGGCATAACGAAGAGTACCCAACGTTTCCTCCCAGTTGATATCTGCAGGAGAAATGGCCGCGATCATAGATGTCATAGAGTTACCTCCGAGTGAGTCTTTGAGCAGCCAGGTTAAGATTGAATCACGATATGGTACCATGGAAGCATTCTTCTTTTTGCCAGCTGCCGTCTTGCCAGCTGAGACGTCAGCAAGTGCAGCAATGACACGACCGAGTGTTGAAAGTGAGCGATTGATTTCAGCACCCTCCTTCAGCCGAGCACCGGTGGCACCGGTGGAATTTGCTCTTTCTGAACCAGCCAAATCAACCAAACTGATTTTGGATACTTTCTCGGTGTCCATGGAAGTTTCACTGTCGTGTCTTTTCTGGGTGAGTGTCAATGTAAACACAGCATGCGATCGACTTGACGTTTCGTTCATGTTGGTCGCAGCCACCGTTCGGGCTTTGTTGCCCTCATCCATTAGATTTTCAATTTCCGGGAAGGATCCCACGACAAGTTTGGCCAAATCCTCGACGTAAGGACCAGTCGACGGATGTTCACGGACTTTCAGATTGCCCTTGTTGGATGGATTGAGCAAATCGCGGACTCGCTCATTGTAGATTTCAAGATAGGACACCTCCACGGTGCAGTTAAGATGTTTGTCCGCCTGGATCGCGGTGATCCGCTCAAACATCGACTGGCAAATCCGTGGAATGACACCATATTCCTTTCCATAACCCATCATGGAGTATGACTTTCCCGAACCTGTCTGACCGTAGGCGAAGATACAATTGTTGTAACCTCCAAAAGCATTGTCCAGAAGGGGTGAGCCCAGGTCGTCGAACAAGTCATCTTGGCCAGCAAAGTTGGACGCATCTTTGTCGAAGGACCAATATGACCGGTCAAAGGCGAACGTCTTGCTCCCTTCACCACCGCCTTTCCCGCCTTTCCTTGATTTATCCTCTGCGCCGGGTGGTGGGGTGAGCACGGTCTGGTTTCCTTTCATCGCCACGATACATTTTGCGTTTCGTTCCTTTTCTGTGCGAAGGCAGTGTGGTCAGCATGGCGCCCAAGGGAGAACCCCTCCCGCGGTCTCGACTCACCTCGACTATTGAAAGGCCGCACCCGCACCACCACCTTAATGTTTCCAGCACCGCCTGGAGCCATGTTTGCTCTTTAACCCATACACGGGGCACAGTTGTCAACAGCGAATTTGTAGGAGGACCCGAGTCCGGGGGTGGGACGCAAGCGGTGACAGGGGTACACCAATGCGCGAACTCCGCAAGGAGCGCGGCTCGAAATGCCGTCGCAAAGAAACGAGCGCGTTGATGTGTGTCGATAAATCCTCGACCGATTGCGCGTAGTTCAAATTGAGTCTCAAAACTGTCGTCGTCAACAAAGACGTCATGTATCGGATCAATGTTGTTGTGTCCGTGATGTTTTCTTGTGGGAGTGTCCGGTGCGCGGAGACTCCTGGAACTTGCAGGCTTTCGAGGGTCGACCACTGAGGAATACCAGCCGCAGAGTCGGTTCGCTCTAAGTACAAAGTAAAAGCAAATGCGATTGTCGAGTCAACATGCGGAAAAGCCACATGAGTCCCCGGAGCCCTGGAGCGGGTAGATGATGAGTAATCACTCCACCGCTCGAGCTTGCGAGACACTACGCGCGGTGGCCTGAGAAGGGGTGGAAATCGAGAGGTTCTTCCCTAAGCTTGCATTCTACGGCTTCTGTCGCTCCCTGATCGAGCAATATTATGGTATCCTCTGGTGTAATAAGCCACGACATATCCAGATGTCCCTGGAGATCACAGCCCACTGCGCTGATTCAAAACGCACCTTGATAATTCCAAGGTTGTGACTCTTACCTGGAGGCTGATGCAGGAGGGAAACTAACCAGATGTCCACGACTCTGTTTATTAGTGAGCATATGCATAGGAACAGCAAAACATGCGAACATTCTACCTTGTACGGGGTAAGGAGTACTCCGCACCTCACTCCGCTCCTTTTGACCATAGAATTCTGAACTTTCCAAAGTTTGATACACCAGGCTAGATTCACCATGCCAATCCTATGGCAACTCTCTAAATTTCAATTCTTGGATTCCTCGCGCTCCGTTGGTCTAATCTCCCCGCGCACGTTGCAGGTTTCGTTCTGACTGGGCCTCCCCAGGATTCAGCGACAGCAGAGCTAACAGTCCGGGATTCGATCAACACAAAAGCGGAGCATTGGAAGTGTGCCTTTAATTTACGATGTTCAGATCTCAGCTACCAAGGATCCAGCCACTGAGAGCCATGGTTCCGATCTTCAATCTACACAAGCCCTCGTCGCATACAATTACCCAGCCCGAGTATGTATTGAGGGATAAAATTCAAGTGTGATTCACCAACTCAACAAGTTCATATATCACTTGATTTAATCTGTAACAATACCTGCGCACACACTCCAGGGAACACAACCGTCGGTCCCAGGCAATTACACCAATGCAAACCGGGGGCCAAGTTTGCTTCTGATACAATAAGCATCTTGATTGGAATCGGGCAGGTTGGGGCTGAAAGTGGCAGAGCTCAGCTATTTTCGGTACGTCTCACTAGGCTCAGGCTGATCCTTCATGTATACTCCGTACGAAGTACTCCGTACATCATGTCAAAGCGAAACGACCGAGGCTTACAGCTCACGAATGCCTGTCCGGTCAAGGGGGAGAAGCTTACGATGGTGTTCTAGACCAAGGCATATAGACCCACAAATCGATCGCAGGGGCCTGGACCTAATTTCTCAATATTAGGTGACTTATTCCGTACGGAGAATGTGTTGGTGACATAATTGTTCCCCAGCTCGGGCGGAACATGTCACATTGTCAGCTCGGCTTTGACGTGGCTCGGCATTTTGGTCTGATTCCTCGGTCGTGATTTTACAGAGCGTCGGATTCGATGATTGACCATCGCTTGGCCACTCTGCCAGAGTGAGACTGGTCATGATCATTGAATCTACGGGAATATCATATTTCTCAGTTACTTCCAGTTTGAATATCCATTGGGAATTTTAAGATGGCGTCGATGTGACCCGCATCGAATTACTCGGGTGAACAACTTGGAAATATATAACGGTCACATCCATGCCAACCGCCAGGTGTACTCAGAATGTGAATATTTTTTTTTTTTAAAAAAAAGAAAATACCTAGTAAAACCTTGGAATACACAAGTTTGGCATCTCTTTTCATCTCGTCTCATACCTCCAGTATGTACGTAGCATATTTTCTGATTCAAACTTCCCAAGCTTGGAACCATGGAAGTGGCAGAATCCGGACCGTGGGAGTCCCGAACCCACGGAACCTTGGAAGCTCCCACACGTGGGGTTCCCGAGATCGGACTGCAAATCGGAATTATCGCCGCTAAACGGTTCCCTTGACTCTCTGCACGTGGAGACCGGGGCATCTAGTATACTCTGTAGAGTATGCTCTAAGGTATGGATTGTTAGCCGAGTGAAGCAAACCTACTGTACTAGCTCTGCCCTGGATCTTGGGCTGACATGAAACAAACGGAATCCGAGTCAACACCGCAAGGTGGGGATCTCAGCTCGAAGAAACTGCGGTGAGCTGAATGATTTCGACCGCCACTTCGCTATTTTAGTCACATTTTAGCGATGTCTCGAGACGAGATACTCCTCTAGGTAGGAGAGGATATGGCAGAATATCTCGAAATTTGAATAATGTGAAACCTCATGCACGCGTTCAAAAAATGGTTGGTATTCGCTGTATTTGACATTCCACGATTCCAATCAGACTCGAGGTAAGCAATTGACCGGCCCGCACAATAGACTCAGCCCGCCTCTCAAGGTTCTTCAAGGTTCCTAGGACCTCTTTCATTCATCCAATTAAAATCCGGATATATGAAGTGTTTGTACATCTGAGATCAAACGAACTGTAACTCGCCATTTCTTCCTGGGGATATAGTACATTGGGCTATCTCACTGTCATATCAAGCTCCCTTCCAAGTTGCTCGAAGACACATGGTACAAGCTAGGTAGGGGTGAAGGTACATTAGTTCGTGCCTCAGCACATGTATTGGCCAATCATCGCAGTAGGTCACTTGAGTTAGCTTATCTACTTTAAAGGTTCCAAGGTTGTAGAAGGACCCTCGATAACGAGAGTATCACTGCGAATAATGGCCAGTCTTTTTGCAGACGGCCGGGAGCCAGGCACGAACGCGTTCAGGGCCGGGGAGTCGGACAAATACTTACTGAAGCTGGACAGAACAATGTATGGAGCGTGTCTCTGCTTGCCATACCATGCCATTCATTGAATTGGGAAATCAAGCTACCTCCAGGGCTCGAGTCACTCGAGCCACTCGAGCCAACCAAGCAGAATGCCGGCTTTTGTTAACCCGGGGTTGATACACGCCGTGAGAGAGACTAGATTCGCGCGCCTCTCAAGGCGCGATCACGGTGTCACAACAAGATAGGCCCAGCCAATGGCTAAAGAGTTCTCCCATGTACCTCAGATAGTCTGCATTGTCGCACCTAGCAGAAATTTCCGTTCTACAAGATACGCATGTAGCATTCACAGCTGGGCAGGCCTCAGGCGAGTGAATGACATTTCCAGCCTGCCAGAGATCAGAGAACAATGCACTCAGGGGCCTCATGTGTCCCCGAGGCGCTATGGCAACCGCCAATGTTTGCACGTCACTGTCGCCCAAATCACAATGTTGCCGCCCGGGAGGTGAGCGGATCGCCCTGGGCAATCCCATCACATTGCCACGCGTAAACTGAGCGTCAGAGTAGTGTGATTCACCGACCCCCGTTGCCGCCTTTCCCTAGCCGACAGAATACACGAGATCCGGCAAGGATCATGGGGGAATGGGACCTGAGATGGATGATACTTCCCCGAATAGGAGACAGGACCGAGATACTCGGTCTCCATCGACGGAAAAAGCAAAATGATTAATTTAAGAGCCGAGTTCGCTTAAGGATTTTGATATGAGGCGAGTGATGGCGTGGCAGGTAGGAGTCTGGGATATGGCATAGTAAACTAGGAGCATTGACCTGACCCTGTCGAGACGGAGTATAAAAGGAATGCGTCATTGAGTGTCGGGTCACACATGACGAGAGCCCGGAGGTGCCGGATTCGTGTATTGAACAGGTATGGTCATACGGATACCCATGGGGGCCGAGTGGGTGGGGGTGAGGGGCCATGGACCAGTGAAAGCAAAGGATCCTCCCGTAATGCTGTGTAAGGAGGTGTACGAGGGCGTACGGGACTCGTACGGAACGGTGAAATCGCAGAAAAGGCGGCCTTAGCAGCGGGGAGCAAGGCGGTCTCCAGGCAGCGGGCCAGTCAATCTCCTACAAAACTGCCCCATCCGCCCTTTTCCCTCGCCTTTCTTCCTTCTGCCTCTTCTCGTTGGTTGCCCGCCCTCTCCAGTTCCTCCTCCAACCATCGCACAGTACTCCCCCCTTTTATCGTCATTGGTGAAACCAAGCTGCAGTTACTTTACTGTAAGTGTCTTATTCCTTATTCTTTGCTAGCTTCGTCCTGTTTGGTCTGTATAATGTTATCGTCGCTGTCTCGTTCCCCCTCGCTCCGCATTCTTATCATGTAAACAACGTTCTGTATTTGTCAAGTCCCAATGTCCCTGGATCGAGATCATACCTGTATGATATACATCCGGTCGGCTGCGGTTGCGCACAGAACCACCGCCTTCCCTCTCGTTGGCACGCTTCCGCGATCTCCCCCTCCCCTCCAGTCCGGTCAAATCACCGTGTACCCTGGGATCCCTTGATTGTCCGGAGATTATCTTGATCTCGATCCGCGCGTCTTGATCCGACATAACAACGCGTGAACCAATCCTGTTTATCCTGCCCCCATTGGCCCGAGTGATGCGCGTTTGATGTTTTCCAATCCACACGCGTCCCTGGCGTTTACATCATCCTCGTGGGATCATCTAACAGCTCATAGTCGCTACTGATTCGCTCCCTGGCGTTGACTAGTCTCGCCTCAAATATTCTTGCGTCTGCAGAAGTCTATCAGGTATGTTTCATGCATCTCTTGCCAACGCACACGTTGCCCCTCAGCCATGGCCGGTCTGACCCGCCTCGGATCTCCCCCAAACCCCCTCAAGAGACCCCCGGGGACCAGCGCATTGGTCACTGGCACCCTCCCCGTTGATTGGCGCCATGGGACGTGTACTAATCTTGGATAGTCTGACCTGAGAGGCGCATTCTGACATCAAGGCACCGCCTCAGTCTGTATAGACGTGGCAGAACCCCAGAAGTGCGTGAATGAGGCAGCCTGCCGACCGTGCTTGACTTAGTCCGCGTCGCCTCCACACCTGGCAGTCGATTGACAACGCATCAAGCCGGCATTCAGTTGAGGGGCCACTGCATCACAGCCCAACCACGTCCCACCCGAAAGTGGGCGTTGACAGTTTTGCACAAAAGAGTCAAACCCTCCGCGGGGCGTTTGAGAGAATTCTCGCCATACAGACCTCAGAGTCCCCTCTGGGAGCATTATCGTATCCATATTGGCTGCTCACAGTACGCGCCTATTGTAAGGTACGTGCCAGGTCGCGTCTTGGTCCCCATCCCCCCCACTCTGAAACCCAGTGACCGCTCGGCGATGCGCTTTGCTGACGCGAAGCCCCGAGCCTGCAGCCTATCTGGTCAAATCATTTCCCGTTCCCCCTACGCTTGTGGTGACTCTGTCCCTCATTGCGCGGGCCCTGTGATATCGTACCCATACATCTACCAAACAGACGTCGCCGTGAACCTTGATCCATTCTAACCTCCCACATTAGGTTCCTCCGGTCGATCTGATTGGTGATCATCCTCTAGTCAGTGGTCGCACTAGATCAATCCCCTGAAACTCTGCCGTGGTGTGACAAGATCCACACGTCATGGAGTACCCTCCCCAGTACCAACAGCCCCACGGGCAACATCCACACGCCTCCTCTCACATCCCGGGCCCCTACCAGACTGGCGCATCAAACGCCGGGGCTCCCGTTGGATCGATGGCATCACCCACCAACGCCCAGGCACCAATTCAACCTCACTCCACGCATCAGACCTCTCCTATCGTCCCATCCCAACCGCATTACCAGCAAGCACAGAATGGGCCCGGTGCCGTCCACCAACAGATGAACTTCCCGCAGGGCTACGGCGTACCTGCGCCCATGGCACAGGGCTACGGTATCTCACCCACCCAGGCGGCCGCGATGGCCACCGCCGCGGCCTCTGGGCAGTTCTATCCTCTGCACCAGGACTCGATGGCGGGACAGATGGCCCCTGGCCCCCGAGGCTCCCCACGGATGGCGAATATGCAAATGAAGGCGGATCGCAACCCTCGCTCCCCACCGCAGATGCAAAGTCAGATGCCCCCAATGGGCTCCCAAGTCCAGATGCCTCCCAACCAGCAAATGCCCCAGCGCCGGATGAGCCACGTGGGTAGCCCCAATGTCCCCAGTGCACAGCCGGTGATGAGCCATGTCGGACGGCCCTCGATCGCAGCTCCCCCGCTCCCCCAGGCAGCCATCCAACAGAACCAGTCCTCGCCGGACATGGTCCCCGGCAGCAATCAAGAGGAGTCGCCCTTGTACGTCAACGCCAAACAATTCCATCGCATTCTCAAGCGTCGCGTCGCGCGCCAGAAGCTTGAAGAGCAGTTGCGCTTGACATCCAAGGGCCGGAAACCATATCTCCATGAGTCACGACACAACCATGCCATGCGCCGGCCCCGTGGCCCCGGTGGCCGGTTCCTGACCGCCGACGAAGTTGCCGCCATGGAAAAGCGCGCCGAGGTCACCGGCCAGCCAGTCACTTTCGAGGACCTCAGCAAGCCTTTACCGACGGAGAACGGCGCCGGACAGAAACGCAAGTCAAGTGAGGTGCATGATGACAGCGTCAACCTGAAGAAGTCGAAGATCACTGCTAGCGCTGACTTGAGCGAACAAGACTCCGCTGAACCTTCTGACGAGGACGGTTGAATCTCCCCAGCCTCTCCACCGCGAGCCTTGTCTTGAGCTGGTGATATGTGAATTGTTTTTCCTTTGTTGTTTCTTTTGTCGTCACGGCTTTATGGATGGATGTCTTGGACCTTTTCTCTAGCGAGCGATGTGTATGGATCTCTCTTTCTATGCCCTTGGATGTTTTTCTTCTTTTTCTTCTTCTCGCCCCTCCCCTTCATCCCGATCTGCCCCTGATGTCTGTTTATAACCGCTATGCTGGGACGATTTTTCTTCCATTATTTTTCTTCATTCCCCCTCCGTTATTCGTCGTATTCGTTTTTTCTTTTTTCTTCTTTCTTTCATGATGGGCTCTTGCTGGCTTTTCGGGTGCGTCGAAGCATTCACACCATGTCGGTTGCGACGGGCGGAATTCGCTACCCAAAGGCTTGCCTTATCGTATAATTCCAGGACTGCCAGCCTTCTGTCGCTTTCCACGCGTCCCTGAGCCTGGACGTTGATGATTCTATCATGAATATTCTATATTCTTCCCCACTGTTCTCTTTTTCTTCGGTGTCTCGTGTTGCGGGTTTATGGGTCTTCGGCTGGGAATTTTAGAAAGTGTCTCCATCACTGGAAAAACAGATCGGGAATCGGGTTTTCGAAAGACTGGTTTGTTACGAGCATCCGAATTTGAGTATGGGTTTTTCTTTTCTGGTACTTGTTCATGGTCAGGGCGGATTTGGGACGGGGTGAATTCGGATTGTAGATTATTGAGCTATGGATATACTGCCTTATACTGCGCAACTGCTCATTACCGCTATCTCCTGGACTCTTGAGTAGGGCCGACTTAACCGGTATGAGATGCTGGAACTTCTGGAAGCTGGAAGCATGCTACAGTTCCATCTCACGCGAGCGCACTATTACCTATTCACTTGACTAGATTTGGTTTGGAAGTGGAAAGGTGAAAATGGGATGAACCGATTTCTTTGTGACATTTGAAGGTGACAGGATAGGAGGGCAGATGCATCGCATCGCTCTGTTCGCCGAGCCGCTCATTCCTGTGAGCGAGCTGTCTTCCCTCGGTGGGCTCTTCATATCAAGACTCGCTTGAAACCCAAGATGCGGAACGCGACCGATTCACCGGTCCTTCAAGACCGGGGAGTGGGGGAGACGTTGACCCAGTCATCCTGCACCGGCACTGAGACACAACTCCTCATCTCGGCGAGGATGGAAAGATCTCCGGGATCTGACCTGTTCATGGACGGACATCAAAGCTGCCATGCCCGCCAGCAGTAGATGGTGTGTATAGCACAAACATCGCCAATTCTCATACAGCCTCCCAGTCCATGGCATCGACCATAAAGCCCCAGTCGGACTCGAAGTTCTTCTGATCCGGCAAGTCATCCGGACGAACGCATTTATCGACATGATCCTTCGCCCTCATATACGCCTCTTCCAGGCCCGCGAAAATGCCCGAGAGAATGTCTTCGAAGTCAAAGTCCGCCAAACGCAGGACATCCGTCCGCTCGCCCTGCCTCTCCCTCTCCTCCGCCGTCAAGTCTGCGGTCTTCCATCTATTGCGTAACTCCTTGGCCTTCTGTAAATGCGAAAAGACCACCCCACTGCCAAGAACCGGCGCCAGAGGCGTCGTCTGCTCCCGCAGCGCCTCCAGCACATTGGCATGGTATCGATGAACGCCGACCGGACCATTTTCGGTCCCATTCGCGGGTCCATTGGAACCCCGCGCCGTGACGGCTATATTAAACACAGCGAGTAAGTGCACGATCGCGCGCTCCAACAGCGCATAATATTCGTGGAAATCAATCTTGAACATCATCTCTGCATGTGACACCTCGGCCATGTGGTCTTCGGACTCTAGTGTCGCGAGCCGATAGCCCTCAGCCAGGAAGGGGAGTTTCCATCGAAGCCTTGCCACGATTTTCATGAATCGCGACAGTTCCTCGGCTGGCGGCAGCAGGCCTCCGGAGCGAATGCTACCGCTCACTTGAGGACGAGTGTACTGGGGCCTGGAGACAGTTGCGGAGGGCGTCGGGGCCCATCGCGAGTTGAGGAGACCTGACATGTGGTGGAGTGTACTTGCGAAGTGAGGTGTGGTTGGGGTGAATTGTGTCCAATCAGGTGGGTCGGCAAAACATAAAGGAGCTGAACACCAATCCATTTCTATTGAGACATGAGTCCTTTCTTCAGATGCATCTTAGGATCTAAGACATACAGTATGTTCCCATCTTCCTCTTTTCCATTGTGTCACAGTAATAAATAAAATACCAACCTTAGAACATCCACTTCCATTACCAACCCAACTACTCTGTACCTCACGTCTAAGATTTTAGTTCTTAGGATTAAACTAGTAGTATGCTGTTGTAGTATGCTGTTCTGCTTTTGAATATGACCTGGGAATTAGTTCCATAGCAGGCCCTATGATAGTGTCCCTGGTCCGCTTATGCCAGTATGAAAACCAACACCCTATACTGTACTGTACTCCGTAGTCCCGCGCGGTTCCTGCAGGGCCTGAGCCTTAGCCTGGAGGCCGTGCGTTTCAGATCTGTATTTATAGTACGTACTGTGTATGCTTCGTATAGAAGATCATTACTTACCCAGTACAGACTACTCTGTACGAGACAGCCTCCACAGCTCAATACACGTCATATTGGATAGATATACTTCTTTAAACCACCAACCTCGGGATTAGGCGACAGGTTGATCAATTGTGCAGAGTAGAAACCAGCATATCTGCCAGGCGACTTGCAATTCTCCGGTATTCAAAGTACGAAGTACTCTGTGGCTAGATGGTGTCAGTTTCATGTATGAAAACAGGCTAAACAAGCAGTCTCACACCCAGACATGACCATTCACCAGGTACTATGGTGAATGGATAGTAGAGACAGCTTATAAGACAGAGACTCATGGACAATATCCCCTCCTACTATATACAGAGCCTAGGGCTATAGTGAGTAGTAAAGTGAAGTGAAAGTAAAGGCCAATCAGCAACGACCAGCCATCCCCGTGACGCCATACCCTTTTCGGCCAAGCGCCCAGCTTTCTCCAGCTCCCTTCACCTCCTCGGCTTCTTCTTTCCCTTCCATCTCACAACCTTTGTCTTTTGAGGTTTCTTGTAGGTGGCTCTATTCTATTTCTCTGTTGTGCCCCTCCGATCACCCTGCTCTTCTCTCCCCTTTCCCTTGGCGCATGGCTGAGGCTCCATCTTTGAATGCTTCGCTGCACGGGCTTCTGCCTTCATTTCTCTCTTCTATATTCAACCTGCCGCGACCATGATTCGTCTCGTGCCTAGCGCAGGGTCGCGACGTCTCCCTCGCGGCAGTGTGCTCTTGTCTCTCTCTTTGCCCCGAACCCACTACTCTGTTACTTTTTACTCTTGAACTTGCCAACCGCCATCGCTCCTCGCCCCGTGATGTTTCTGGATCTGATATTGACGATGTCAACACTTAGTTGATCGATTGGATCTCGCGCTCCCAGCCCTACAGATCGCCTCAGACTGCTACGTTTCCCTACCCGCCAGGGCCGAGCACTGGACCCATCAAGATTCTCTTGCCGCGCAGGCTGTCAATAACTCTAGCCTTGTGGAATTCCCAGAAACCATGGAGTCATATGACGGTTACGGGTCGCCCGGAAGAGGCCGCGAGGCGGATTCCTTCTCGGGACGAGACCCCGTCGAATCATATCGACGTCGATCGCCGAGTAAGTTGTTTGATCTGGGCATTTTCTCCCCGCGTATCAGCACCGAGCTGACATCCACCAGTTCCCCAGGATCGACGACGTGCTCGACCACGCTCTCGCTCCCCTGTGATTGATCGCTACGAGCCTTCGGACCGCCGGGCCCACCGAGATGACCACTACAACAACTCCCGGGACCACGCCGCCCGCGAGCGCGAGGACCGCCGGAGGGCCCCCTCTCCCAATGTCGCGAATATCGACCGTTACGTGCCCGGACAAGATTTCGGCGAGCCCCCACGTCCTCACTTTAGCAATCGCCTTCCCAACCCGCTCTCGCTCGATTTCCAAGTTGGTTTCAATTGGTTCGCCGAGTGGTGGAGATCAGAGCAGATCATCAATGAAGAAAAGGAGCGCGCCAGGAACGGTGGACGTCGCGTGAAGGGCGAACGTGAAGCGCGTGAAGATCGCGAAAATCAGCGCGCGCAAATACAGGCCGCCTACGACACATACAAGATTGATCTCCAGATTCGATTGGCTAGACTGTTTGTGCAACAACATCGCCATGAAGAATGGTTTAAAGAGCGATATGTCCCCGAGGTGCGAGACCCCCTTCGCAGCCGCCTGATAGCTGTGCGCCGGGGCGCATACGAACAGTGGCAGCGCGACGTCGAGAACCACCTCTTCAAGGATTTCACCCTCGAAGGTATCTACAAAGGCGACAGCGACGGTGCCGGCGGTGTAGTCGAAAAGGAAGAGGGAGAGACCACCGCTGCCACCGAGACTATGGGCGTTCTCGATCTTCTTCCAGTGCGTGGGGGAGATCTTCGCGACGAGGTCCTTTCCCAACCGGCTCTGTTGATCAAAACTCTTGCACCCAATGTGAGCCGGACCAAGATTGAAGAGTTCTGCCGAGAGCACCTCGGCGAGGATGACGGAGGCTTCAAGGGTCTAAGCCTTAGCGATCCGAACCCATCCAAGAAGTTCCACCGTATGGGTTGGATCATGCTTCACCCATCCACCGAGACCAGTGTTGTTGAGCGAGGAGATGGACGCGAAGAAGAGCTTGACGAGTCGGAAAGAACTGGTGTGAACGGCGCCCCCACGGCTAGCACAGCCGAAAAGGCCCTGGAAGCCGTCAATGACAAGACAATCCATGACTCTGTTCATGGTGATTTTGTCTGCCACGTCGGTGTTCACGTTCCCCCTACCCAACCTCGCAAGAAGGCTCTTTGGGATCTGTTCTCTGCGCCAGAGCGCATTGATCGTGATCTCGAGTTGGCCAAGCGATTGGCCTCCAAGCTGGACTCTGAGATGGGTGAAAACGTAGATGGAATCGTCACAATTGAAGAGTACGTCGATGACTTGCGTGGCAAAGGGGAGCTCCAACCCCCTGCCACAGGACCCGTTAGCGCCAAAAAGCCAAAGAATGGATACGGCGATGAAGACGACGGTGAGATGGAAGAAGGCGAGGAGCCAGATACTATGGACGACGAGGAGGTTGATGACGAAGAGCTCGCCGTTAAAAAGAAGAAGCTCGATTTGATCGTTGAATACCTGCGGCGGGTGTACAACTTCTGCTTCTTCTGCGTATTTGAGAGTGACTCGGTCCACGAACTCGGTCGCAAGTGCCCTGGAGGGCACCTCCGCCGTCCCCGTACCGGCCTTTCTAGCCAGGCCAAAGAAGTCGCCCGCGCCAGCGCACTTGGCCAGCCTTTCCCCTCTAAGCAAAAGGAGCCCAGCGAGGAAGGAGAGGACCCTTCTTCACCTGTGCGGGAGAAGCGTGGCCAGCGCCATGGCTCCAAGTCAGAGCAGCAAATGCAGCGTGCTTTCAACTGGGTCAAGACCTTTGAAGACAAGCTGTTGCAGATCTTAGAACCCGAAAACGTCGACCTCACCAAGATCGGCGGTAAGCCGGTCGATCAAGCAGTGGAAGATGAGCTATTGAAATATATGAAGCAAGAGGACGATTCCAAGTACCGCTGCAAGGCTCCCGACTGCACCAAGCTCTTCAAGGCCGAGGCATTCTGGCGCAAGCACGTCGAGAAGCGCCACGGGGAGTGGTTCGAGCAGATCAAGAATGATGTGAGTATCCGATTCTCCAACTTGTTACCCAGCGTTAACCCATCACAGCTCCACCTCGTCAATGCTTATGTCCTTGACCCGGCACGCATTGCTCCCTCCCGATCGGATGCCAATAGCAATGGTCACTTCCCACTCGGATCTGGTCAAGGGCACAGCGGCACCCCTCGGGGCTTCAGCCTATCAAGCATGCCGTATGGACCTAACGGCGCCATGCCCCACTTCCCACCGGGCGGGATGCCTATGATGGGTGGTCACCCTGGCTGGAACGGCATAGGACAAGACGGCATGCATCAGCCTGGGCCCATGCGCCGTGGTCAAAACCGCAACCACCGACCTGGCCCTTACGATCGTCGTCGCTTCAACGGTAACGGCCGTTTGAGTCCTCCCCGTGGCATGCCTGGCATGTACGGCCGGGTGCCTCCTGTCAATGTTCCTGCCGGTCATCCTGCCGCCGGCATGGTCGCAGCCAACCCATTCCCCGACTCTGCGGGCTCCAATGGTGCCCCGATGCCTCCCCGCGAGGCCGTTCAGGGTCGCAGCTTGAAGAGCTACGAAGACCTCGATGCCGTTGACGGCGCAGGTGGTGGCGAGCTGAACTACTAAGCCCACCCATACTACCCCACCTGATTTCCCCCTTGCATTCTTTTTTACTTTATTTTACTTTTCTTTCGTGTCTGTGTGCTTTATCTAACTCTGGCGACATGGCGCATATGGATTATTCGGGAAAACATGGCCCTTGCTTTCGCAGACTTCAATCTGTTTCAGGATCTTTGAAGACCAATTTCCTTTTCTGAACGAGTATCGTTCCAAAACCGGCCCTGTTAGGCTCCTTTCTAGCATGTACAATATCATTTTCTATCAAAATGTCAGATTGGGATTCAAAAAGATCAATTAGCTGTGTGGGTATAAAGTAGAATCTAAAGAGAAGCAACAGTCCAGGTCTGTTCGCGATCGCTGCGGCATGAATGCCATCGATGTTCATGGCATCTGAACGACAACCTCCTCCCGCGAATCCTTCCACTGAGCGCCCATTCCTCTAATACGTCGCTCACTCGCCAGAAACAACAGAAGATAAATATGCATAGCGACCTCGCCCCACGCATAGACCTTCAATGTCACCTGAGATGGACGCGAATCCCCATCTCGCTCCAGGATACACCAAACGCCCCAACCCGCTCGACCATCCCTCCCGATGAAGTCTGAGAGAAAAGACCAGAAGGCATCAAAAAGCGCATAAGGCCAGGTGGGCCCATCGAGAGCACCCCGATCTCGACCCGCATGATCTGCCGTGAGATCGAAACGCACAAACCAATACCCCCGCTCCAGAGGATCCAGAGCCCGAGTCTGAAATGTAGGAATATACGTCTTCGCAGGCTTCAGACGCTCTGTGAGCATCAACAGAGTCGGGGTGATATGTGTTTTGAAAGGACCTGACGACACAGGTGGTTTGGGAGGGTGGATTTCCACCGGAAATGATATTGGAAGTGAGTCTACGAAGCACGCCCCCGGATCCGCCTGTGCCGCAGACTGTGCGGCATAGGATGATGCTTCTGCATGCGGAGCAGCTGGGATCTCTTGGGAATCGGGGATCTCACTGATCAATGATCCGAAGGAGTCGGGCTCCTCATTGGTGCGGGCTGGAATTGGCTCTAATGCAGGTCCGGACTGCGTGGCTGGGGGATCGGCGGAGCGCCGGACGTGGGGTTCTGTGCGATCCAGGATGGTGGCAACCCGGGCCCATCCAGGTTTGTTCAGGTCCTTGTTTCGGGAGGTTGGAGAATCTCAGCGTTTGAGGGGAAATCTTGTCCCATCGAGGCGAGCCAAAGCGGTGTGGACTGGAGAGCACTGGGACGTCTTCAGTGCCTGCAATCGCAAGACATTTGATTCTTGACATTGGAATCTGCTAGAAGTCTTGCAGATGATGTCTCTCGCTGTTCGAAATCACGGAGCAATTTGTGACGTCTTCGGTCAACCAGCAGCATGCTGAACGAGGTACTGCACAGCTACATTGAAGTCGAACAATCACCATTGTGAAATTGTCCAGCTTTGTTAGAGGCTGAATGAAATTACTTGTCTTTGTATTCCCTTTGTACTCGCGCCAGCCTTGGAGGCTCATTATTGCCCCTAGGACGATGCTCGGGTCGGGATACCATTGTCCTCATGGCTAAGTCTTTGAACAACATTCTTTTTGATACTTGACCACAAGGCCTTGGTCAGATCTTGGCATTATGACCTAGAGACCGGTTGGATAGGACAATTCTATAAAGTCAAGCTTGTCCAGGGTCTGTTGCACAGACTTTCAACACCTGTGATACAATCACAACGCAACAGTCTACAATTCACTTCGAACATATTACAACCTCATCAGCCATGGTACCCGGAGGGGTCAAGCGTGAGCGCTCCGAGGAGACCGAAGATCCTCATTCCAGCAAAAGGCAGCGTGTGAGTCCACCACCCAATCCGAATGATCCCAAATGGCCCCGACGTTGCTTCGCCAAAACCGGCTCCAGTGGCTCTAGCCAAAGCAGCACAGAAAGCATCCATGGTATGTCGGAGAGTGATAAAGTTGATGTTACCAAATCGGCTGTGATTGACAAGTTTAGAAGAGATGGAGAAGCCCTTGTTGAATGGCTGGATAATCCTGAAGCTCCCGGATGTCCAGTTCAACTCTCGACACTGACCTTTCAAGATTTGATTTGGGCCAAGCTGAAGAAAGATCGATACCAGGTGGTCATGCGCAGCTGGTCCCAACCCCCACGGGGACATATGAACGACCTTAGCCAGCTAGGACTCCCCGTCGCGGCAGTTTACCGTAGTGTATGGGTGAGACGCCACGGCCTCGATGGGGGAGGTCACCGTAGGTTCTCGGAGTTCTCAAACATGACCGTTGAAGGCGCTATCATTGGTGAAGCTATCTTCCGATATCACGGATACAATTGGTCTGATATTGCTCTGGCGCAGTACAAGATGGATTTCAATATCGACACTCTCAAGCATATCTACTTTGCTGGCGTGGTGAATGTGCAGACCTATCCGTACGTGCGAGATGTAATCTACAATGAGAATGACCTTCCGTTCAAAAGCACTTCCATGCCATGCGTTTGGCACTATGCCTCGCGACGGTATCGGGAGATTATGGGGACACGGATCGGCAAGTCTGCAGCGTGTCTTGTTCTTGGTGCATGGCCGCGAGGAACTCACCGCATCGAAAGGATTCAGACTTGGGTTAGTGGTGGCGATGCCCTTGAGATTCGATTTGATATAGTAGACATCGTAGGCCAAGCGGCGAGTAACCTAGGTAACCTGGAGTGAAAGGGGAGGAAGAATAGAAAGGAAAACAAACCAAAAGGGCATTGTTGAACTCACTAAATAAGAAGAAATGGCAAAATTGTTACAGTAATGTATGATAGATTGTGTTTCCAGTCGGCAAAGAGTAGAGAAATGTAGTGGACTTCGTCTTTGTCCCCGGTCGACTTGTCACTTCCCAATGCCTCCAAGATAGACATGCAGAAGCCTGTCTTTCAACTCCACAAGCCCCCACAAGGTCAATAACATAGAGCCTGGTGGTACTTGGCTCGGTACATATCCCAGTTGAAAGGTCAGACTCGATGCGACCTCGCCACGGGTCATAATCTGCCTCTGACAGAAGACCTACTGGCCAGTCATCGGACTCCGACTTCACAGGTGTGATTCTGTTAGTGTTTTGTGCTAGACCCGACAGTGTTGCATTGACTGCTTTCTCATGACTGGACCATGGGGGAGAATACACATCTCCCGGAATGCAAAAATACTTATAAGCGGCGAATTTCACCTGGATTTTGTCTGGAAGTTTCCAAAGCGTTCAATCTGACTTGAATCATCGCCTCGAGCTCACAATCAAGATATCTCCTTCATCACACATCATGAGGTATTCGGCTGCCATCCTGGGTCTTGCACTGCTCAGCACATTGGTTGTGGCGGCACCTCTCACGGCGCAGCGACAGGCACTCCATGCTAGTCGAACCAATAGAGCTCTTGGTCATGGAAGTAGACCTCTCAGGCCCGGCACCGCAGATGTACTATATATCAACGGCACATCACAGGAAGAGTACAGCGCCAATTGGGCCGGTGCCGTGCTCATCGGTAAAGGATACACCTCCGTCACCGGCGAGACCATAGTTCCCATCCCCAAGCCTCCCCACGGGGCTGATAGCACCACGGGCTACTGTGCTTCTGCATGGGTTGGCATTGACGGCGATACCTGCAGCACCGCCATTCTCCAAACAGGAATCGACATGTGTGTCCAAGGCGGCGTGGTCTCATATGATGCCTGGTATGAGTGGTTCCCGGACTACTCTCACAACTTTATAGGCATCATCATCTCAGCTGGAGACTCGATCAGAATGACAGTCGAAGCTACTTCGACAAGTTCTGGATCTGCAATAATCGAGAACCTGTCCACAGGCATGTCGGTGACCCATCAGTTCCCGAGTGCAATTGGTGCGAGTCTCTGTGAGACGAATGCGGAGTGGATTGTGGAGGACTTTAGTATCAGCACTGGGTTGGTTCCTTTTGCCGATTTTGGAACGGTGGTGTTTACGAATACCGTCGCCTCTGCTGGCGACGATCAATTTGGACCGTCGGAGGCCGTCATTATAGACATAGCTCAGGATCGGTTGTTGACTACGGCGTCGGTGACGAACAACAGTGTCACGGTCAGTTATCTTTGAATCTGGGAAATAGAGGTGCATTTCTCTCATAGCATTTGGAGGATTCTTTCAATCGAATGAGCCAGAGGCTTGGGCTTGCAACCTTGACAGATTCTCCATCAGACATTTATCGTTTCTGGTCTTCAAGCAGTATGGGCTGTCTCCAAGGCTGATACTTCAATTACTACAGGTCAGCATTGTTTCACATCCAAATATCAATAGTAAGTCCTCGTCTCAAAGCACCCGACAAATTCACGGGACTGGGTCATCAGGCACTTTGATGCCACAAAACCGCCAGAGAGCATCTTGTATCACATCGTAGCAGGCTCCATATCGCAGAACCTCTATGTTCCTAAAGTCGATCATGGTAGATGAAGGCCGGGGATAGTGAAATTTCTGCTTTCCGTAATCGACAATAATATCAGCCACCCGTAAGATATCAGGCTCGATGTCTTCCACCGTGATCTTGCTTCCCGCGCCGGTGATATTGGCAGAGGATCCCATTACAAGATGACCCTCTTTCGAAGCGAGCAGGGATACCTCTTCGGCTAGTTCGCCTGCATTCATCAACATCGCCAAGGTGCCATTCATCACACCTTTCTCTAGAACATCAGAGGGTATTCGTTGGATGATCGGATGATCGAAGTGGTACGGTGCCACAACACCGAGGGGAAGGTTCAAATCCACCGTCAACAACCTGGCGATGTCGGCCTCTCGAGTCGGCAGAGCATGTATCTCACGATGTAGTAAGTAGCTGCCGATCACGGCTTGGCGCTTGTCTGGATCTCGTCTTTTGGCCTTTACGATGCAGGTCAATGCCCGCTGTTCGATGGCTATAATCCCGTAGCCCACGTCCATAGGGATGATCGCTATTCCGCCATGTTTGAGAACCTGGAAAACTTGCCGTGCATCTGCCTTTGGGTCGGGTACTTTTGGCGTCCGCATGTCGGTTATATTGTGAAGATACCGAAAGAGAGGGAAGTAAAGAGGATGGAGAGCGATGCGAGGGTCACCTAAATACCACATGCAGTGACTATTCAGGAAGTTCTAGCTGACGTCCAATCATACTTGGGGTTTCGCGAATACTGAATGCATCAGTTGCTTGTGTACGTGTACTTTATATTCATGTGATGCAGCTATGTACTCGAACCAATCATTCAAACTCATCAAACTGGCGCTTTCATTCGGCGTCTCTGCAGGGCTGCATAAAGCGATCGCGATAATTCACGAATTTGCCTCGACGCTCAAAGACAACACATTGGAGGTGAAGTCTCCCCGCTCTACGTCGCCTTTCTCATCGCCTTGATCCTGGAGCTGGGGGGTGACGTTTGCTAGTTCGGTCGGCCATACGGCATGCCATGTTCCCTGCGCGCGAACAGAATATTGGTGTCCTTCCTCGAGGCCCTGGACTGGTAGATTGACCACGAAATCCAGTTTCTCGTCTGCTTTGATTTCCACCAGGTCTTCTTCGGAGGGCGGAAGCTTGCGTGAGACCATGATAGTGGGAATAGGTAGTGTTCGCTGCTCCGTCGTGTCAGAAACCTCGAATACGCCCAGCACACCCGCCTGGGGGTCCAAGGGGGAATTCCATCTGAGAATAGTGACAGGGATCTCGGCAGTGTTGTGGACGGAGACGGTGATGGGTAACGCGATCGCTTGGGCTTGAATCCCCGCCTGGGAGGCTAAGGTGACTTGCAGACCGAGGCTCATATTCAAATGCGTGTGTCTGAGGCCTGTGTGGAAGTCGATTTATTTTCCGAACCGTGAGTAACAGTAGAGATCGGAGAGTGGGAGTAGACAGTCACGGTAGAGGGAACTGCCAACAGGACTGTCCGGAGTCCTTCACATGGACTACTATACTTGCAGATGATGATCATCCTGCCGTAGCCAATCGAACTGGTCCATTTGTTGTCCTTCCTTGCCAAGTCAGCCTAGCCAGGGCGCTCTACCACATCGCTCCGGGGCTCCGTGCAACACTCCTCGACGGAACACTTGGCAGGACTTTATCTGTGAGAGTCCCCCTCATTCTAAGTCACGTTGAAGGGTCTCATAGAGGTTAGAATGGCTCATAATAAGCATTGTGTCCGTGGTCAAGACTTCGGCGCCGTCTTGGGTGGTATCTTGGCGCCGGAGTCCGGTGTCAACGCCAGGGTCTAGGGCTTGGCATCGTGCGCAGCAGGACTGGTCGATCGTGATCGCACGGTGGAAAGTCAATCTAGGAGACGTTGTTCATCTGCGTGGAAGTGAACGTTTGGAATCAATGAATGTTCAGTATTGGCTGCCGACTGCTGTCCCGACGTCCCCATGAGATACTACAGAATAATTGTGTAGACCCTGTCGAGCTAATCAATTAGCCCCGGGCCAAGCTGGGTCTGCATGTTGTCTCTGGATTTAGCGCTAACAATGCAGAACCCTAGCGCCGACCTTGTTTATCTCTAACTATGCCTGAGTTACCTCGGGCAATCTCCCTAACGATGTCGAGACAACTGCATTGTTTAGTTCTGCAGGCATAAAGGTTTAACCAGACAGAGTTTCGAGCTACGGATTCCGCCGGGCCAAGAAGGCACCAGTTGGGTTCTTCTGGAATATGCAGCCTTTGGAGATATCTGCAGCCAGTGAGATGTTTGCCCGCAGGCTTCCCTGCGGGCATCGGGCATTTCGGAATGGGAACGCACTCGGGAAGCCATGGGATGGCACCCAAATTTCCTCGTCTTGTGCAAGACTAGCGAATAATCTGATAGTAGAGGGGCTTGACATGATGAAGCCACCACGGTGCTCTGTTCGCCATCTCTCTGGGCATCGATGGCGAAATGAAGGGACGGCTGGGCAAAAAAAGGCCGCAGCATGTCAGAGAGATGTTGCAGATGTGCTCAAAGGAATATAAATCAGTTGGTTTCCTCTCGAGATTCGAAGTTTTTCATTCCATCGGCACTCAAGCATCCAAGCATCCAAGCTGACATCGAATCCTCGAACTCTCGGTTTCAATCAAAATTTCAACTCGCAAAAATGAAGCTCGTCGCTCTGTCCACTGCTCTTCTTGCTCTTGCGCACAATGCGTATGCTCTGCCCGTTGAGACCGATGAGGCCTCTGCTCTTGATGTCACCTTGAGCCGTGTCAGCGACACCCGCATCAAGGCTGTTGTGAAGAACACCGGCAAGGAGGATGTCACTTTCGTGCACCTCAACTTCTTCCGGGACAATGCTCCCGTCAAGAAGGTTGAGGTCCTGAAGAACGGTACGCAAGGTGATCGAAGCATGGCAATTGTATACTGACCTGTCCTCCAGATGCCGAGGTCGCCTTTGAAGGTGTCAAGCGCCGTTTCAGGACCGAGGGTCTGACCGCTGAGGCTCTCACCTCGCTGGCTGCCGGAGAGACATTCGAAGATGAATTCGATATCGCCAGCACCAATGACTTGGCTGATGGAGGAGCTCTGACTCTCCGCTCCAACGGCTTGGTCCCCATTGTCGTTGATGGCGCGGTGGCTGGATATCTGCCCTACCGCTCCAACGAGCTGAAGATTGACGTCGACGGTGCCAAGGCATCCCGTGTCCTGAAGGCTGTCAAGCCTCTTGATCGCCGCACCGTCGAATCCTGCAGCAACGCAAGCAGAAAGTCTGCTCTCGACAAGGCCCTGGCAAACACTGTGACCCTTGCCAATGCTGCTGCCAAGGCTGCTCTGTCTGGGTCTGCCAGCAAGTAAGTATTGACCGGCATTTTTTTCCCGCACCATACTCACAAGATACACAGGTTCTCTGAGTACTTCAAGACTACTAGCACCGCGACACGTCAAGTCGTTGCTGCCCGCCTCCAGGCTGTGGCAAAGGAGGCTTCTTCCACCACCTCCGGCTCTACCACGCACTACTGCACTGATGTTTACGGATAGTCAGTAACCCTTCTTCGATCATTTGTCTTGATATTTTCTGACTCACATGACAACAGCTGTGATCCCAATGTGTTGGCCTACACCCTGCCAGCATACAACATCATTGCCAACTGCGATATCTACTACTCTTACCTTCCTGCTTTGACTAGCACTTGCCACAGCCAGGACCAGGCTACCACCACCCTTCACGAATTGACCCACGCCCCTGGAGTGTTAGTCTTCCCCGAATTCCATCCTCTGCGGCAAGTTGAGACCATGCTGACGAGACTTCAATACGTACAGTTACAGCCCAGGAACCGTCGACAACGGATACGGATATTCCAATGCCGTTGCTCTGACCAGCGCCAAGGCCGTCCTGAACGCCGACTCGTACGCCCTGTACGCCAACGGTAAGTCTTAAAGATCTTTGATGCCACATGTGAATATGAGCTGACCAGAGAACAGCCATCTCCCTGGGTTGCTAAGCTCACAGTCGGAAATTTGGTGAGAATTGCTTCGAGGCAACGACAAGAATTTTCTCCATTTTTGGGTTACTAGAACAGCTTTGTTGATTTGGTGAATGGAAGAGTAGTTGTGATATAGCAGTGTTGAGCCAATGTGAATTCGTTAAGACAGAGTTTGGATGCAGATTTCGTAGGACGGTGCATATGCTGTGCTCTGCATTTAAATGTAACAAGCTGCTCAGGTGGCGTCGAGAGTCGAATTTGGATATCGCAGTTTCCCCTGGGGTATTCCTCCACTTCCGGGCCACGAAAAAGGCTGTAGGGTCGAATCAACAGATTTGACTTTTGAGCGTGCAGCCAAATTCTGTCCGTTCCCCCTTAAGTTCCCACCTGGAAGACAAAATTATGGCTGCTGAGTTGGTCGAATCTGGATCGGAACCAGCCAGCAAGTCACACAAAGTCCAGACCGAACGACGGGTAGACGACAGTCAACCTCGTAGGGGAAATTCTTTCATACCCGCTCCAGGATGTACAACCAATGAAACACGTCTGGGGTATAAGTGGAGGCAGACACTGGGCCTGGTGGCGCTTTCAATGGGATTCGAGATCGCATGTTCCAATACGCAGCCATGAATTTCAATCCATCAAAGCGCATAGTGGAATACGATAGAACAATCCACGTTGACCCCTTCTCGGTTAGAGGGACCAACTGTAGCCCCAATAACTCCACGGGCGACAGAACGGTACTAGGGTTGTTGCTCAAGATGTCCGCCACGATTGGGCAACTGGCCGAAAGCTCTTCTTGGGAGGAGACTTCAAAGTCACCAGATGTAGAGATCGCGTCGCTGGTACTCTTGTCCATAATCACATCAAAGGGTGCATGTTGACCGAGAGCGGAGACTTCCTTCCAAACACGCAGGTCAGTCCGCATCCAATGCATAGCATGCGTGGACTTCTTTGTACTCTCAGCCTCACAACCCAAGCGGACAGCTTCGCTCGAAAAATCGGCGTTCTGGTGAGCGAGTCAGTCAAGTACGACAAGTAATCAATGATGTTCTGTCTTACCACAATGCCATTGCCTTGCCACTCTCGCTCTACGCACTCATCGCGTAAAGTGCATCCCAACTTTGAGACCCCGGGACCTAAGTGCAAGACACGAGGAATCTTGCCTGTGGTGACATTAGGGCGGTTCTCTAGGTCGGAGAGGACCGCCTCCAGAAGAGCCTCGCCGGAATTGAGCCATTCGCCTACATCGACCCCTGTGGCGAAGCGTGCATCCCAGAATTCAGCTTCGTCGTATTCGGGTGCTCCTTTGACCTTCGTGTACGTTCTCCTAGTCATGATGACCGGACAAGCATGTGGGATTAAAAAAAATCCTTGAACATGCGAGATGCTGACATAAGCGGTGATCGGCGGGCCCGGGCGTGCGGCGTTGGGGGGCCCACCGGGCATCGTTAGGGCTGCCCGGGCGCCCAGGTGGGCAGTCTTGGGCGCTTGGCATGGAAAACCCGAGCCCTCGGAAACCTGGTGGTTACCTAGGTAGTAGAGAGTGCTGACAGTCTGGTGTTGAAATTGAGGTCGATAATTGTTCTATCAATGATTCGGTTCCTATACACAGGCCACAAACGGACGGGGTGGTCAATCCTCCGCAGGCAGCGCACCCTCAGCTTGCATCTCAAGCGCGACCTCATCAACAGCCTTCCACACTCTGATCAAATTACCACCTGCCACCTTGCTTGCATCTGTGTCGGTAAGCCCCCGCTTGAGAAGCTCTGCAATCAAAGCAGGGAAGCGAGACACATCCTCCAATCCCTGCGGAACAGTTGGGATACCGTCAAAATCGCTACCGATACCAACATGCTCAAAGCCAATAAGATTTCCAATGTGCATGATGTGATCAGCAACCTGTGCTAGAGTGGCATGAGTAGGGTCAACAATGGGGATTCCATTCTCATTGTCCAATGCCGTGCATGATATGAAGTCCGGTGAGAAGTTGACCATGACCAGGGAATGCTTCTCGCGAACCAACTGCAGAATATCATCGGGGACATTGCGCGGGTGTGGGCAGATTGCGTATGCAGAACTGTGGCTATAGATAACCGGGGCTCGGCTCCCATTCCAGGTGGACTTGCCGGCGCCCAAAACATCCCGCATGGTGTCGGCGCTCACATGAGCCAGATCAACAATCATCCCGAGTCGGTTCATCTCATATACAAGCTTTTCGCCTTCCTCGCTCACGCCGTGCCAAAGTGGCTCAGCCTTTTTGACACCGCCGGGAATTTCAAGGACGGCCGCATCGGCATACCGGTTATGGCAGTTATGTGTCAACGTCGCGTATGAAACCCCCAGCTCGTAGAAGATGCGGAGGTGGGCTAGAGAGTTGCCGATCGAGTGGAGTCCCTCGATCCCGAGTGGAGATATGATCTTGCCGTCACGGAACGCAGACATCGCTGTGGTGCCGTTCGGTGGGGTGGAAAAGATATCGGAGTAGGCCTTTTGCACGCGCGACATCACATCCACTTGCTCCATAGTCTCCCGAACACCTTCATTTACAAGATTAGCTGTATTCTGGAGGGTGAGATGCAGGTCACATACTTGCAGCGTAGTTCTCGTCCGAGAAGTTCGATCCATCCTTCGGGCACGGGACGAAGACACTCCAGAAGCTGCCGCCCACTCTGCCTTCTTTCAAGCGTGGAATGTCCACATGGCCGCGCAGGCCACCGTGAACAAATGCCTCTTTGAACTCATCGTTATTGATGTGGTTTTGGTAGATCTCTCGAACAAAGATAGGGAAATCATCATGGCCATCTATGCAGGTTAGTGAGATATCATTGCTGGTTTCTCCACGATTTCCATACCAATCAATGGGGTCTGTGATAGAATCCTTTGCACTCTTTCGTCGATGCTCGGGGCAGAGCATGAGCGGCGCAGTTCCGGCCGAGAGACCCACACAAAGGTCGCGAGGATAGCGCAAGTACACAAAGACCAAATCCAAGAATGTCTTCTGTTTCGTCTGGGAACCAGTTCCTGGCTCTCAATGAGACTGCTCTTCTCTTGACTCATGGTTGAGAGGTGTTGCGGAGTATGGGTTATCGATAAGAGAGTGAGGTGACATCGGATCAGGGCGGCATTTGCAATTGCTGACGCAGTACGGAGTAACCTACTTGGGTAATCAAAGGATCTCCAAGACAAGTTCTCATTGGGTTTCACCTTAGATCCAATCTCCAAGCTCCGGAGACAACTACTTACAATCCCGCGCTGTCGGCCGCTTCACCGCCTTCGACGATCCCCTCATCTCCATTCTTTTGAGACCCGGACAGGGATCCAGGACTTCCTCACATCGACAGCCCTCACAATGACCCAGCAGGGGAAGAATACCGCGGGATTGCTCTCAATTCCCGCAGCAGCCACCCAGAAGTCCGGCTCTGGGGCACCCGCAAAGAAGGCGCCGAAACCACCAGCGCCCCGTCTCAAACTGCTCATTCGACGCCTACCACCAGGCCTGACACAGGCAGAGCTAGAAATTGCCCTTGGTGAGCAATGGAAAGTCGGAGCAGGCAAGGTTGATTGGCTTCAATACAAGCCCGGCAAGGTGTCGAAAGAGTGAGCATTGAAGCCCAGCCAGAGCTACGCTATCGGAAATTGACTAACTGGATCTCGTTCTTTTGGGCAGCCCCGCCAAACCATCACGTCCCTCCAGAGCCTACATCCACGTGGTATCGTCTGAATGTGTTGCTGCACTCTCTGATACTCTGCGAAATACCTCTATTCAAGATGCTCGCAACACTCTCCATGACCCCATCCTGCTCGGGCCTCCTTCTTTGGAGTTTGCACCCTACGCCAAGACTCCTGGCAGTCGTTCTCGCAAGGATGCCCGCCAGGGCATGATTGATCAGGATGCGGACTTCATTGCCTTCCTGGAGAGCTTGACGCAGCCCATCACCAGACCGGCCGGGGTCGACGCCCCAGCTGATGGCGAGGAAAAGAAGAAAGACACCATGAAGACCACCCCTCTGGTTCAGTACATTAAGGACAAGAAAGCAAGCAAATCGAAGGACGGATCGGGATCCAAGTCCAAGCACAGCCGGGCCGAAAAGGAATCTAAGCAGGAGAAAGTCCAGGCCAAGAAGCTTTTGCAGCGGGGCGATAAGGAAAACACAGCTGCCGCTTCTGACAAGAAGGTCAGGGGGGAGAAAACAAACGGCAAGGAATCAAAGGCAACGAAAGCGAACGCTGCCAGTGCGAAGTCCGGCAAATCCAGCACCGCATCCACCTCTACGAAAGAACCAACCACTGCACCTGAACGGAAACGAGAGCGTGGAACCCCCGCAGTGGCGACCAAGATCCTGCAGCGCGATCTGGGGATATCGACTTCTGGCGGACGCCGACGCGGCAAAGGTGCCGCTGATGCTGTGTCTCCCAAGAACGAATCCCCTCGGGAATCGCCCGCTCCTACGGCTGATGCGCCCAAGAAAGAGCGCAAGTCAGCCAAAAACACACCTGCTACGTCAAATACGGGCAAGGGCAAGGATAGCGAGACTACTAAAGCCGACACCGGCTCGACCGCAAACCCACCGGCCAAGCCGTCGAAGGGCGCTAAATCCAAGGCTCCATCCACTGCTAAGCAGGCTTTCCTCAAGCACGCCAACCCATCCCAAGGAGTGACAGAGGCACTACTCGAATCTGCCTTCAGCTCCTTCGGGGCGGTTACCAAGGTTGAAATTGACAAGAAGAAGGGCTTCGGATACGTTGATTTCGCCGAGCCCGACGGACTTCGCAAGGCCATCGCCGCCAGTCCTGTCTCTGTTGCCCAGAGTCAAGTCGTGGTGCTGGAGCGCAAGGAGAATCCTGGAAGTGAAAAATCTCGCAAAGGCCGCGAGGCCCACAATGCAAACAAAGCCAAGGCGGCTGAGCCATCTGCGAGCGCAACCAGCAATGCGGGCTCAGGCAGTGCGGGAGGAAACGCTGGCAACACGGGAGGCAATACAGGATCCTCGCGTGGATCCCGTGGTGGACGAGGCTCACGAAACAAAGGGCCCAAGGGCGCCGCTGCGTCGGAAAAGACTGCGGTTGAGGCCAAGTAGGGGTTGCATCAGTAATTTAGCGTTTAGAAGTTCCATGAGATATGATACCCGAATGGCAGAGGCTATGAATAAGACAGAAATTGGCCCTGTAAACACTCTTGGCAACCCCACAGGCTCCACGTTGAAAGCTTCATGGCGAGATGATTAAACTTAGAAAGATGTGATGTTACTCCAAGTCGAATGTCTACTGGTTCCCCTCCAAGCGCTCGGCACTGCCGAGACAATTGATGGGAAAAGAAAAAGAAGACCTTTCAGACCTCCTCGACACCCACCAGGACCAGCCGACCGAAGTCAAGACGCCGAGACCAGGTCAAGATCATCACCACTCCCTGGACCGAAACACAGACACTGCGAACAGCACGCGTGACAGTCGAGGCGGAAGTCAAAAGGTTTCACTTTAGGGCACCGAGGACATGCAGTCATCAGCAAGGGTGGAGATTCTGTGGCTCTTTTAAAGAGCTTAGAAAGAGGACGTCTACTCTAAAGTGATTCTTTGAACTGTTGGGTTGGTCAGTAACTGTTTTCCTCTCAGTATGGGGGGGATTGAACATACGTAGAGTCGCTTGAAAAAGAGAAGAAGGTCCAGGGGGCAGCCTCTTTTTATATTCGCGGCCCGGGGCGCTAGCACTAAGCGAGTGCGCAGCCTGTTTGCTTGGTTTGCCTGGATCTTCCGCTCTGGCCAATCAGAAGTAATATATTGCCCAGACCCGCTGCAGAGATTTCTATGTTGACGGGCCATTCTCTTTTTCATTACTTCATGTCTTGTTAATCTTCTGTTTCTATGTGTCACACTGTTCTTTGTTCCGAGCACTCCAGTCGGGATGTACTGTACATGTTCGGCAAGCCGACTTGGCGGGAACCTACGATAGAACTTGACATGACCCGTACACAAGTCAACTGGTGTATGTCACTAATCACTGCATACATTGATTCTATTCACAGGCTCAGCCTGATATTTTCGAACCTGCAAGACTATCCCCACCTGGATGTTCCAATGTTATCACTTTTAATGCCTCCAGCAATGGCCATTCCTCCACCCTGGGGAACTAGGGTTTTGTGTAAATTATATATTTCTGAGGTTCCTCGGGGTAATCCCGAGTCAGACTGATCTCCTCGAGAAATCACTGGGTGGCAGTACAATCTTCCCAGTATTCCACATACTAGTAGTTGGTGATGACTCGGGAATACTGGGGTCTTGGAAGAATAGAATGTCAGATATACTAGGTATATCCAGGGTATCTGTCTGTATATACCCGCGGTGTTTCAAGTTGGTTCCAAGGTTCCTGCTTAGGTCGGAGAACGACCTAGGTACCTACTAGGTAGGTGACAACTCTCAATCCCATATATATATATATATATATATATATATTACTAAATGTTCAAGGTTCCAAGGTTGTAAATAGAGGTCGCTGATTTATCAAATCAAAACAACATAAACCTTGGAAGACGAGCGAAGAATACCTTCCAAGGTTGCGACCTCGGGACCTACTAGGTAGGTACCTAGGTATGTTCAATTCATAGACAAGAGGGCGCAATTTTCCAAGGTTCTTCAGACTTTATGCAAATTCTGTACAACTGCTCTCGTATTTTAAGGTTAATACCTCCCAAGCTAATAAATTCCAAGGTTCCTTTTCAAGACCTCGGGACTTAGCCCACAGGTACACTTTTGATCAGTGTTGTCCTGATCAAATCGTGAGATCGGGGGTAACTTCAGGTAGAGTAAATATTGGACACCGGTCATTCGATCGGACTCCTTATTTGCGATATCCTTGCTGAAGTTGTCTATTGGGATAAATACCTGACAAAGGCGGTTCAGTGCAGTGATTTCAGGTCGATTGGAGACCAACCATTCACTAAATATATACAAAGGGATGTTTTATATCAGAGACAATCCCCAGATTTCCCCTTAGCTATAAAAGAGGATCCTTATCTCCAATCAATTCCAAGGTTCGGTAAAAGATCACCGTGTGGAGTTGGTCGTCTGTCCGATAAAGCCCACGGCAATCTGGCTGTCAACTTGCCGATGTAGTTAGATTCGATAATCCCCACAATGCTCAATCAAGTGTGCAAATTAGCGTGTACTTGTTTTTTAATTTGTTGTAAACGTTCCTGGCTACTAAGGTAGTGTTTGGGACAACAACGAACTTCTTTGCGCTTCCAGTTGAAGTAATGTGCAGATGCCAAGACACGAAGAGTTTCAAGAGGAACTACTCCGTAGACAGCCCAATGGTTTACATTACTAGCTCATCCAAGAAGAGGGTCAGTGCGGCGTGCGACTCTGATGATTCTCACCCCGATTCTCACCGTAAAGCGGCGCTCACCCATACCTCACCCGGGCGATACCCACCCGACTACTGGCCACGTTTAAGCCACACGCCGGCGAGTTGGTGATTCTTGTCGATATATTTCCTTTCATTAGTCCGATCTAGCACATACGACCACAGGGTGTGGAAAACAGGGCTTCCCGTCCGCTCAGCCGTACTTAAGCCACACGCCGGTGAGTTAGTAGTTGGGTGGGTGACCACCAGCGAATCCTCACTGTTGTATGTTTTTTTATTTTGTTTTTTTTTTTGGTCCAGCATAAGTTGTCCAACCAACATCTCCGATTACAGACAATTGGGTGTTGCGGCGAAAATAGATATTTCCAACCCTCTAAGGTTTGCGATTCTCACTAATCTGTCAGAGACCCCCAGAGCCGATGGCTCATGGTCCAAAATTTTAACGAATTGTAGCTCAGAACCTACCTAGGTAGAGCTGATGTTTTAGCCGCGAGAAGTCGTTCCCCAGCCTACCCGCACGGCAAGATAGAGTCCTTCATACATCGGTCCTATTTGGTTGCTCAATAGGCGTAGACAGTTTGCCTGTGAGAGGACTCCAGGGCTTGAACTAGACATGAGTTTCTCGACTGGGCTGTGGCCGCAATTTTCCACTCCTCGCTTGAAGCCATTGGCATTGGTAACCGATTTCGTGTCATCATGTTGCGGCGTTAAAGTCACTGTAGAACGTAACGAGAAGGCAGAGAAGAGAAAGTACCTATGGGGGAGCTTGCTATCCCAACTAGTCTTCCCCTCTTTTTCTTCTTCTTTTCTCTCCCCCGTTTACTTATAATCAATCAACTTTGTTTCAACCGGACCTATTGTCTCCCCCTCTGCTTGTTACATCACGTATCGGTTAAGAATGGGGCTCCCCAATGACTTCTCAGCTCAAGGGAAGACCGACTTCTCCGAGGACCACGCAGATTCTTCTGAATATTCTTGCTATGCCCTCGACTTCCAACTCGCCTTGAACGAGCCTAGTTCGTCAGCATACGAGCCTTCATATTCATCTCGGAGCATGACATCGGAGGCACTAACGAAGCCAACGCGAGAAACCCTACAACAATTATCAAGCCAATACTATGACAGTCGACACAGTGGCCCAGCCTTGAAGCCCAGTGATCAATCTTCTCGAGGTGTATCTCAAGCTGGGCAACAAACCATCCATGTCCAGATCTCAGCATCAAAACTCGACGACAACAATCTTTCCCGCACCACTGCAGCCTCATCTAGTCTCCAGAGGGGTAGACCTACGATGACTCCATCAGTGTCATATCACCTGGGACCAAATGACCAGAGGGGAGCAGTGCCCGTGCCCGTACAAGACAGTACTAGTACGTACGTGGTCGAATCTGCTCGACAAGCAGACATGAAAAAATATTATCATAATCGCCGCTGGGAATAAGTATTCCAAGGTTTATAGGGCTCTATCGACATGAGTATCAGACAGCCTTGGAGCATATGTAATGTGTTACCCACTCCTGGTTTGATCGAAGCGGTACTCATATATATGTAGTAGCATTAGGATCAGTACGGAGTACCAACTTGAGGGCTAGTGCAATATCTGCGGAAAATACCCCATTCGCTTCATTTTGCTTCCCCTCCGGGGGAAGACAACTTATGTTTCACTTCGTACTAGTCCAGTACATTGATGAATATCCGGTTGGCTCTCGGTGGAGCCCAGGTGCAACGACAGCATTGGCGATCTGTGTACTACTCCGTATTGGTGTGATCAACGATACCATCGGCTGTGAGGGGCTGAACAAACCAAACTCGACTACTGTTGTCGACAACTACCTAGTACCTAGGTAGTACTACTCTAAAACAGACCCCGCCGGTTCTTACCTACTCCGTCCCTTCAGTCAACAGATTTGACTGCGGGTGATCACACTGGTTCATCGTTACTACACTAGGCAAAGATCGCCAATTCGTCAACCGGTGCCATTGTGTCGGCGTCGGCGGACGCCCAATCGCGAATCATAAAGGATTGTGCACATCTTGGTCTCAGCTCAAGATCCCCAGCCCCCGACCCACTCCACGCTCAGCCGCTACGTAGTGATCGCAGACCGTAGAGTACAATAGCTCGCTTATGGTTTTCGGCTCTACTTATTCTCCCCTTAATAGTACTAGTACATTGTATACACTCTCATAGTACGAGTACGGCAAACCCAGACTGGGAATATGCTAGTGGAGGAAATCAAACAAAAGCGTGAATGATGAAGTACTAGTGGGTCTTTGGAGAAAGCACAAACCAGCCACTCGGATCTGCTATTTGACGGTAAATCTTGATATGTTGCAATATAGTGGAGAACGTGACGATTTGATGCATATTTTGAAGAGCGTATGGGGCTCTGGTGCCGCTGCGAAGTCACTGATGGAGTACTATAAACGATTGCATCATCTCTGCTCGTCCCCTGAGGGTAGAGTTTCTTTGCATACAATATTATGGAAGGAAAATGTGACTTCAACTTAGTTATCAAAGAGAAGAGAGAAGGAGAAAAGGCAAACTGAACTATTCTACTGGTACTATAGTAGTAATAGATGCCTGATACGTGCTTGGGAGCAGACCCACTTTCGGTCTCAAACAGGGTTCATGGCAGACTGGATCTGTGACCTACTAATACTGGTAGGTGTACGGAGTATGGACGTCCCACAAGCTAAAAGGCTACGGGGGACTGTGGAGCTGCTCAGTGTGCTACTTAAATGATCAAATCGTCACTGAGAATTCAGTCTCTCAGACATTGTGGCCTTTGTGCAATACCGAGAAAATGCCAGCCCAAGACGACGCTGAAACTTATGCGAAGCTTTTCGAAAGCAAGAAAGAAGGCCGATACCTCTGGAAGCCGATCGTCCACGAGAGACTTCATCCAGGAGTCATTGGCTATTTCGATCCCGACACGAAGGATTGGAGCCCCATCGCCGACCTATCGGACCCTGAGGCGTTTCTCTCCGAGGGTTACGTTGAGTCGTACAAAAAGCTGGGGGAATATAAAACGGCAACCAGCGAATGGAACACAAGGACTTCCGAGGGCGAATCGGAGCGCAGCCACCGCGGCAATATAGGAGCCTCCGGTGCTGCTGGGGGTGTTCCGGCCGAAGCATCTGTGGATGTGAAATACAAGAAGGGCTCGAAAAGCCAGGCAGCCCTCATCGCCAGTGGCTTGGTCAATTATGAAGCATTCCTCGGGCCATTCAAGGATACCGCGAAAGAGTGGATCAAGGCGAACGGACACAAGATTGAGGAAGTTCATGGATCGGCTGCCAAAGACGACGGAATTTGGGCGATCAAGGGCGTCTACTTCACCGACGAATGCGCCATGAAAATTACGAACAGCAAGAACCAGGATATCGACTTGGGAGCTGATATCGGGGCCACTGGGTTTGGCAAGCTCGGCGGCGGAACCGGATCGCTTGAAAAGCTAGAGAGCAGAAGTTGGAAAACATGTCCCGCGGTCCCGGTCAGTTTATTCCAACATTTCGCAACTAGCACGACACTGACACAGTCGCACAGGGATCGAAGGGGCAGGTTGTCTCATTCCACGGACTCCATTTCAAGCCGCAGTCCGTCCTCAAGTTCTTTAGCTCTAAGGCTAGTTTTTTCGATCTATGTCGTTGATTCTTTACTGACGGAATGCAGGTTTTCGACCTCAATGTCACATGCTCCGTTGGTCCTGTCAGTACATCCGAGCGCCCTGTTTACGACAAAGATGGCGCATTGAGTGGCTTTGAGGCAGTTCGGCGGGTCGAGAAAGAGCTTCCAGGCAGCACACAAGACGGTGATGTTTGTTATGTGTACGAAAAGACTGAGGGGCCAGAGGAAGTAGATGCTACTGAGGATGCCGAGGAAGATGAAGTCGACGAGGAAGGTATGACGGAAGAGGATATTGAAGCAGAGAAAGATGAGCGAAGAAAATTGGAAGACGAGCGTAACCGGGTGAAGCTGGAAAATTGGGGCGAGTTTGTCAAGGAGACAGAACGTATGAACCAATATCTGGCTCAGCAGAGGGCATAGATGCAGAAAGATAGGTCTAATCCATAGATCAATTGATTTCAAAGGTTAGAAGAATCTATAGAAAGTTGGAAGTTGTTAATTTACACAGATACATGAAATATACCGCAAGATTACGATGGTTTTTCCGTATCCGGGCTCGATATGGTAAGTATAGATCGGGCTGTAGCCATGGAAGCATATAACCATGGATCCATGGATCTTTATTTTGGCTCTTGACTCTTCTCTGACTCTGCTCCATCTTCTCTCCATCTTCTCTCCATCTTCTCTCCATCTTCTCTCCATCTTCTCTCCATCTTCTCTCCATCTTCTCTCCATCTTTTCTCCATCTTTTCTCCAGTCCACTGTTCAGCCCTCTGTCCAGTCTTCCCTTTCACGCTTCAACCAAAAGATTCAGAGTTTATATTTCGTTCTGCCTCAAGTGCTCATCACAACTCAACATGTCGTCACCAATGCCGTCACCAATCCGCCTTTCCCCACAGATCAGCCACTTACAGCAGAACTCTCTGTTCTTTGACATTTACACCAACGCAGCTATTTCTCCGCTTAGAACCCGAGAAAACACCCAACATTTTCGACAAACTGGCTCTCACTCCCACCCCGAGCCGAAACGCTGGGAAAGCCCCGGTGCCTGGGGAGCCAGACACATAAACGACTCGGCGCCTTTCACACTCTGGGACGAAGTCAATCGCAAATTCCACCATCCTACACGTGAGCAGTCCGCCTGGATCCGGAGAAAGTTTGGGGATGGAGCATTAAGCCACAATGGATGGCTGATGCGCATTGAGACCGCCTCTCCACCACAGCCAATTACATTCACACTTGGAACGATGCCAGTTTTGTTTGTACCTCCTGGAGGCCCGTTTGAAGAACCCATTCCTTCCGCTCCGTATCCTAACCCTCGTCTCCCTGATCCATGTCCGGGGGTTCGCTGGCCGCAAATGGTTAACCCGACCAAAATTCAGAGAACAGCTGTTCTTGAGGCTATATCGCAACTTGCTAACGTACGGGCTGCCATTTTTCTTCCGTTCTGGACAATCTTCGAGCTTGAGACAGGAGATGGCCGCAGCTACCCAGAACTCTCACTACCCGGTACAGTGGGAGGCAGAACAGCACTCTATCACCACCAGGATATCCCCTTCTTCAAAACCATGCGGAGTCTTACCCGCCCTCGGGCCATTCAGCCATCCCAGGCATCCCCCCTTAGTCCTGCAGTACATGATACCGCAAATTACCTCAGACGATCGGCTCTGACGCCAGGATGCAGGGTTGAAAGTGGATTTGAGGTACCAAGCCCAGGATTGCAACCAACCACCGCCGCAACCACATGTGGGGTCAAAATTCGCAATACCGCAGGAGAAGAAAGACTGACCGTAGCTAACCATGGGTTTCTGTCCTCGAAAGATATCTACCACCCCCAGGTTAACGGGGGAGACCTGATCGGCCAGGTGGTCGATACCAGACCTGAGCTCGATGTAGCTCTCGTCAAACTGACACCCGCGGCCTCTTCGAGCTTTACTAACACCTGCTACTTCCAGGCTGAACCACCCACCTGCCTTTTAGAAAGCGCTCATATCGGCCAAGGCTCATGGAGCGAAATTGATGGTATGAGTTCCGGGCTTTTCAGCATGATGAACACTGGGATTATTGAATCACGACCAATCCGTCCAGTCGGTCATCCCATGATTCCATTTTCACAATGGGATACCAGATTGGTCAAGTTAGTTTTCGGAAATATTGAAGGCTTTGTCTCAGATGGTGCGCGTGGTGCCCCGATTGTTGAGGTTGAGTCAGGCGGTGTTGCTGGCTTTTTCCATTTGAGTGATGGCTCTTTTGCTACCAGTGCTGCTCTTGATTCTCTGGTTGCTGAGGGCTGGAGCCTCGTGTGAACCAGGAAACTTGGCTATTTTCGCAAATGGTCGTGCGTCTTCGGGTGGAGCTCCTCGCGGTTTCCTTCTTATCTCTTGGTTTTCTCTTCTTTCCTTCGGTTTTCTGTCTTCCCCTTTTCCTGTGAGTCAGTGCGGCAGACTTGGTTGATCTCTCATCGGCCTTCTCACCCTGTCTATCGCGGACTCACCCTTGTCACCCCCGCGCGACCTTAAGGCGGCGCTCACCCATTTCTCACCCGGGCGACACCCACATGATTAAGTTTACACTTGGAAGCTTGACTGAATAGTCCACGGGTATAGCTGACGCTAATTTCATTTATAATATCGGTCTCAGGTATAGATGGGGCCTAGCTAGTGTTTGTATTTACGTCTCATGGATTTCCGACATTCGCAATTACCCGCGCGGCTTTGATCATATTGTTTCGCTCTGGGCGTTCATTATCATTTCCTGAGAAGTCATCTACACCGTCTATGATCTTATCCCGAAGTGCAGAACGAGGGAATTTAGCAATAGTCCGTGAAATGTCAAGTGGCTCATCACTTGTTAAACATATCATCTTCACTCGCTCAGACTCCGCATGCCAAAGACGAAATCACAATAATGATAACCTTGGAATACAAAACAATGAGGGATCGGGGGTGTCATCCACCCAACTCCTTTGCGTGTGGGTTGAGTGCGGACGGAAAGCCCTGTTTCCGCCACGTCCGCCTATTCCTCGTCTCCTAACATGACCAGACGTCTTCGTTTCACCTCCTCCAGCAAATACAGCTGCACTTGATAATCCTCATCAGCTGCGGTCCCAACTCCACGTCTGAGGTGGGAAAAATCCGTCATGTTTTCGTTCCCAAGCGTATCAAGCCTTTGGATCTCAGCTTCAGTGTATCCCTTCTGGCGAAGTTTCGCGCAGTTGAATCGCTGTATATGTTCGAGGTTGGTCAGAATATTGTGGATAGCACTGTCATTCCAGCCTAGGTCGCGGAGTTTGTCTCGCATCCCTTCCTGGAGAGAAGTCAAGGTGGAAAGGTATTCGTTGATATCCTTTGCAAGTGGCTTGGTAGGCATCGTGCAATCGGTATCGGTCATTTCGGTCGCATTTCGATCGAGCTCTTTTTCTGAGATGAACTTGAGGTCTTTGCCATTGTCATCAAGTATCCAGAATCCCTCAGGTGTGGACTTAGGCTTGTTGTCTGCCATAACAGAAGACTGGTAGGAGTCAAGAGAAGAGTTGAGGGTTGAGATTTCTAGGCGACAGCCGTTACACGGCAGCGTCAAAATGCGCTCATTTAAGGTTCTCTGCCCCATAAAAAGTCCCATGGCACAGTCACCCTGGAACCTTGGTTTTGCATTACAACCATGGATGACCGATGATCTCGTCTACGGAACTGAAGTATACAAACACAACACTGAACTCGAAATCAAACCAGCATATGCGCTTGAGAATTAGCTACAGACCGCAATATGATTAGAGTCAGACCAGCTACACCAATGCCCCGTACGAGTACACTGTAGTCCCGTTGTTATTACAAATTTGTTCCATAGGGATAGCCTACTCACTCGATGATTGTTCGCGCACTTTCTCCACTGAAAGCCACCGTGAATGAGGAAATTGCATCTCTGAGTACGACCGGCTGAGCAATACTATTCTTGATTAGTATGTTGCTATGGTTTCCAAAATTCGGGACTCAATTTGAAGAAAGGGTTCAAATACGCCTTCGTAGACATTCTGAGTTCCTAATGTGTCATTAGGTTCGTTTGTGCCTTGGTCGTCTTGGATACTAGAAACATCACGTTCCTTGACCGACGAATCAGGAGAAGTGGTAGCTTCAAAGGCGCTATGGCTGGCTAGAGGGTTTTATATGGCCTCTTATTAGAACCATTTTGTACTCAGGTGCTGGAAATATCCCAACCTTCAACCACGGCAGGCTCTGTTAGAGGATGCGCTGCAGCGCTCATGGCATTTATAGCCAGAACATAATAGATAGCCTGTGTTAGCAGCATTATTGGATTAGATCTGAGACAATGTGACTTGGAGTGTTGGATTTCGCTGCTCTCAGTTCGTTGTCGGCAATTGTCAGACTCAAGTCTCCCTTTATAACTCGCGTATCATCATGTGCTACGTACCCCGTAAGGGTGATTCTTGGGTCTGTGCCAGGAGCGTGGGTGGGATAGTGTCACGTCGGAATGTAACTGCTTCTTTGTAGTAGAATAATGTCAAGTCTCGCAAGAATTTGCAGTGGAAAACCCCAGATATCAATTTGCAAAAGTAACAAACTAAGACAAAATACGCGGATCAAAAGGTTTAGTCAATTTTGATCAGGGTTTTTGCCTCGTATTTTGGTAATATCTTGACCTCTATTGCTGCCCACAGGACCAAATCGAGAAACATGACCGCAGAAAAGATTTGTACATAGTGTGTATATACTACATATGCTCCGACATGTCTGTCATATCCAAAAGTTCTTGAATGAAAATCACTATTATTACCCCAAACAGTCTATGGCACCAAGGCGACTACCTAGGTAATGCTACCACAGTCCCGGGTGCGGTCATGTATATCGGTGCCTGTCTCATTGAGACACCGTAGGATGGTCGGACCCGACGTAGAGTTTTCTTGGTGTCTTGTGTATCCGCAATGCTAATTGGGAGCTTGAAAGTGAAGTTCTCGGACATCGATGCGTGGTCACCGGATCTCTCCACACTTGTGGACTTTAGCTATATGCCGGTGATGTAGAAGTCAGGTGGATCTTACTGTATCCTCATTGTCATGTAATTTATTCTGTTTTGAGCTGTCCGAAGATTGTAGACTCACACTCTGTAGCCAAGGAATGTTTTCGGGTGTTCATCAAAATAGCCCAAAAAGCAAACATCCGAATCGTATCGAAAAAGGCAAAGGGGACCGGAGATCTCTCTATAGAGTTGTTACAGGGCGTGTGCCTCTGGTCAGCAATGATCTTTCCATCATTGTTGATTGATGTTTAGCTTCAACACCTTAGAAGACAGTCAAGAGACCCCATACAAGAATTGCTCTTGATCTTGGTACTGATTCATTTCACAAAATGAGAATCCTTGCTTTGCATGGCCTCGGCTCATCATCGAGCCTGCTGCAAGAGCAACTTCGCCCGTCTATCAAAGACTCCATCTCCTCCTCGGACAAAGTCATAACGAATTCAATTTCCCCAGCCTTCTTCCGCGGAACCACAAAGCAAGTGTGGAATCCGTGATTGCATGACCCCATGAGCGGTCGGAATCCTTCAGGATTTCCATTGTTCCCGAAGACATGTTTCCCAAAACAGGTTTCATTGAACGGGAGAGTCATAGGTGCAATCACCCCTACGGATGGCGATACTGCAGGATTTCGTGCCGCGCGTAATCCATTCTTACTGCTGTACTCCGCAGCAGAATGAGCCAACTTATAGGCGGAGAGAAGCGCACTTGGGCGGGTGGAGGTCTCGGCATGTGCGTAGATGGAATTGGCAACCCATGGGATACTTGTGGCTGGGCTGATCAGTGTTTCGAGCGGTGAGTCTGTTCTCAAGTTTCACATTTCCGATATAGAGACTATCCATCGATTGCAGCAGCAGCGGTCGTCCATCAAAAGGTAAGGTCAGAGAGGCTACTTTTGGCTCACTTTCATTGGTGTCATAGCTCAAGCTGGTTGAAGCTCGAAGAAGACTTCGGAAAATCAGAGCGCAGATGAGATCACATTCGGAGATCTCAGTTGCCCTGAGCTCCTGGGTGCATTCTTTGCAGAGGGTGGTTTATGCGGGCTGAGGCATATAGAATAGCTTTGGCTCTGTATGAATTCTAGGAGTTGCGGGGGCCTTCGGCGCATCGTCGAGACCGACCATCTGCGCTATCTGGGGGCCTTTGTTGAGTGTCCATCGGAGTGTCGTTTCCTCTCCTCTCGAAAGAATTCACCCAGAAGAAAAGAGCCCTATCCATTGAGAAGTTACGGTGCGATGATCGTCTCAGTTTGACTCAATGCCTTGCTGCAATGGTCGGCCCAGATCTTGGTGCAAGTCATGTCGGGACCGAAAGGTAGTAATCAACACACAATCGGAACGGTTGCACTGGCATTCGATCTGAAATGCAGTGGCGACAAGACCGGGTGCAAGAAGTGTCAAGCCAGCTCTCAAAAATGCATATACCAGTGGAGTCCGTCTCCGGCGCCCGAGGAACGTAGTGTTCTATAGACCAGCGCCCACCAAGCGGCCCCGGCCCGGGCTAAGCCACGATCGACTAGTCCCGGCGCCACCCGTCTCGAGTGTCCATTGCCGCTATCATCGGGCTTTGGCGACAGAGAGTGGGATACGTATGACCCTTCGCTGTTCATCATGGCCGATGCTGAGATCGCGCCGTCGGGGTTGGCGCCTGGTGAGATCTCGGGCAACACCCAGTCCACTCGTCCAGATCACTCCACTTGGTCTCTGTCAACACCGATGCCATTTGGCCTGGCCGATGGGGCTGTGCCGCCTGGGAACACGGACGTGAACGCGGGGCTCAGTCCGTTGGTGATGCCAGACACTCGAATGCCCTGAGCCCAGTCAAAAAGTCGGGTCGAAGACCAGGTCTGGGAATTCGAATTCGAACTTGACTTGGAAATTGAATCATTAAATCAACACCTCCTCTCCAAAACGCACTCGGGACACTCGGAGTACTCTGGCCACAGCGCAGATGTGGACCCTGATATGGTCTTGCGATCCACTGCCGTAACGCTACAATCCCCTGGTACCGCCTCGGGGTCGAACTCCAGCTACTATGCCGAGTCTAGCAAGGGATCATCGGGATGTCTACGACCGACCAGCTCGCGTGCCTCGTGCCAATGTCTGCGCATGATGGCACAGACTCTGCAGAACTTGGATGCGAAGGGAGCTGGCACAAATACCGACACCAAGAAACTCGGGATAGATATGCTGACTATCTTTACTCGGACGGGGCATGGAGACCCTGGAAGAAGTGTTGGCGTGCGAGCTATGCGACGCCTGCGTCGAAAACGGGATTATCATTGCCACCCTGGCCCAGCAACTTACCTTGGTGGTGGAAAACGCGGCCAGATTCCTCATGGTGCATGGCCGTCAATCAGAGCTGGAAGCGAGGACCCCTCGCTCGAGCCACAGTGTAGTCGACGAAGTGCTCGACAGGGTGATCTCGCTCGGTCGCTGCCAGATCGGAGCCCCGAGGATGCGGGTGTCCCTTGTTCGGCATGCCGTGCTCCTACATATCGCCGAGCTACGGATACTGCTGAGCCGCACTCAAAAGTTGCTGTTACGAAATAGAGGGGCCTCGAAGCTCCTAGCTGAGACTGAAGCCAAGATTGTCAACCTTGGAAGATCAATGAAGCGTTTCGGCCATTGCCGATCGAGAGAATATCAATATCCCAGTTCCAGTCATTACCTAGGTACTGGTGGACTGCCTCGGCAACCCTTGATGGAACTATATAACCGCTTCTCCCAAGGCTGGTGGCCAGATCTTAGATGAATCATGTTCAAACTGAAGAGTGCTGTCTGAAATATAGTACGTGCTGATCAATGCCTGTATGAGATATACAATTCTATAATTGCAAAATTCTATGCAACCTTGGAATCGAGATCTATGAGTCTATACAGGGTAAAAGGGTAGAAGCGGACGAAAGTATAGAACTGCCCCGGAGATAGCGCCCCGCACCGGGCCGACGACATATTTTTTTTCGTTTTTTCCTTTTTTTCTCCGTGACTTTGTTGATCCTTCTTGAATTCCATACCATCGCCAAAATGACTCAAAAGTTCTATGTTACTTACAACCAGGTAAGGATTCCCCTGTCATCTCTACAGAGATCTGCACCTCCCCGCAAAGGGTCGCAAATGTCTAACCGATCAACAGGTCCACAAGTTGTGCCAGACCTCGGCCGAACAGATCCTCAAGGACTTCCACCCCAATTTGATGATCGCTATCGGCGGTGGTGGTTACGTCCCTGCCCGCATTCTTCGGTATGTCGAGGTCCCCCACGCACGTGCTCCATACTGATCGCGTAGATCCTTCCTCAAGCGCTCCGGCGACGCCAACATCCCCATCCAGGCCATCGGTCTCTCCCTCTACGAGGATCTCGGTCGCGGCGATGCCGAGGAGGTTCCCGGCACCAAGGTCACCCGCACCCAATGGCTCGACATGAGCTCCCTCGAGATGGCCAACCTGATCGGCAAGAACATTTTGATCGTGGACGAGGTCGATGACACCCGCACAACCCTCGAGTACGCCGTGCGCGAGCTCCAGAAGGATGTCGAGATTGCCCAGAAGCAGCTCGGCCGTGAGGGCGAGAAGACCAACTTCTTCGTCTTCGTTCTGCACGTACGTTTGGGAACCGCTGTGGGAGGTGAACTCGGCTGACAATTTCAATAGAACAAGGACAAGGCTAAGAAGGGTGTTCTGCCCACCGATATGATGGAGAGTGGTCGCTACCACGCGTCCGTCACCACCAAGGATGTCTGGATCTGTTACCCGTGGGAGGCCAAGTACGTTCCCCCCCCCCTCTCATCCCGTCGCAATCATGACTAACGGCAATGAAGGGACATTGATGAGCACGACGCTCTGGCCAAGGAGAACCCCATCGTCTAGACGGTTGCATTGTCTTAGCATCATTTGGCACGGCGCTTTCCCGGTATTCTCGAGAGATATTCTCGCGCATACCACGGATTTTTGTTTTTTTACGATCTACTTGATGAATTCCCATAGAAAAGTTTTGTCCCCTTTTGGCATATCGGCAGATTGCCCCACGCTTAATTGAAGCTGCTTGTACTCGAATGGACGTGGGCTTGGACCGTAAAGCGTGGCATTGTAAACGGGTATCAAAAAGAAGATTGTATTGAGCAACGGGGCAGCGTCGTGTATTATATGGGCGTATGTGTGAATCGTGCGTCCAGCCTCCGACTCAGCCCGCCGAGCTGATCGAGTGTCCGAGGGGTCCGCGCGATGCAAGCCCGCGCATTTAGTCGACCTCGACCTTGCCCTTGCGCAGCTCCACCTTGGCTTGTTCAATCTCCTTCTGGAGTTCGGCGTGAGCCTCGGGAACGTCGTTGAAAGTGAGAATCGCGACACCCAGGCGAGCGAGAAGGTAGCAGGCAAAGACAATCAGGGCGTAGAAGGGAAGCTAGAATGCGTATGGGTTAGCTGTCGGCACAGTTCGATTCCGGATGCAAATGTACGCACCACAGGAATAATTTCGGTTTGGACTGTATCATTCAGGGGCACAAGACCCAGGAAGAGAGACAAGTAGAGCTGGGTCCATTGTCAGCGATGTCCCAAGAGGGCGTCTGGGGGCATTCATACGGAGGAGACCAGGAGTAGGACAGAGAGGGTCTGGAGAGCGCGTGTCATGATGACAAAAAGGGTCAGTTATTCACCAAGGAGAGAAAAGAGGTCAATTGTGAAAGCGAAAATGAGGGACTTGGGGGATCTTGATGGTATGCGGCAGAGGCCAGCTTGGGGGATGCATTTCTTGGCGGTCACTGGACCCCCCGTCTTCGTCCTCCGACCTCCGCACTTGGGCAGAGCGTACTGGACGGCCCTTCGATCAGTACTCCATATCTGCCGAAGGGTATATGAATTGCAGCTTCTATACGACTTGGGCTGAAGATAAGAGTATTGGCAATAACGTTGACCTGGGCAGTCTTCTCCGATACAAGTAGTATACCCCTTAGTATAAGACACGTGATCTCGCCTTGGTCTCCCTGTCCTGCTCATCTGCTTCACTACTCATTCATCGGTTCCATTTGATCTACAAGGTACTCCGTACCGAGAGAAGAGAACCTTGGAAGAGAAGAAGAGAAGAAGAGAAGAGAAGAGAGCGAGATCATATCCGCCTAGCCTAAACGAGGTTGCTGCCTGAGACAACGGGCACCCCACCCCTCTAAAATCCCCTCCGGGTGCCTACGGTGAGCCATTGATACTGCGGTGCTTCAGATTCAGTCCCCACCGCGTTCACCTGAAGGCTGCCATCTAGGCTCCCTCATCTATTTCCCTAAGCCTTTCCCAATTGGGTAATCTGCGCTGGAATCCGGGGTCTTGGGATCCTCCCGCTCTGATTTCACATGTCTTCTCAGGCTATATCTATCGGCCATAGTGCCACTCACGGCAAGGATGTGGAACTACCTTCTATCAGAGAGGTTCTCCAGGAGTTGCCTGGTACAGTTGCCGCGTTGGAAGTCCGCACGGAGACAATTGATCTCTCAAAGCAACAGGAGATGTTCCACAATCTGCGAAACATCATTGAGCAGGCTCAGGCCGAGGCGGAGAACGCCTTCGATCTGAAAGAGCTTCACAGCACTCTGGAAGAAGCAGAGGCAAGCTCGAAACGGGGCTACCGGAATGCTCAAACTCTACAAAGCGTCTGTGAAATCCTGCATAGGCTGTGGGCGTGTGAGTCTCAGTATCTAGTTCAGGCCGCCGAGATCATTGCAAACGGAAGCAGAGATCGTGAGTTAATTCCATGCACCAGCTGAGGCATTTAATAACAATCGTCTAGCTTCATGGCGTGTGCCTTTCGGCCAGTCGGGAGTGTTGAAGTTCTTCTTGGATGTGATTTCGTCGAAAGACAAGGTGGAATCCAACCTGTTACTTCATTCCTTGCGGGTAATTGGAAACTCCTGTGCGGATACCAGTATGTCTGAACTACCTGGGTGAGTAGCCCGGAGCTAATCTTGATGTAGATGAGAACAGGGAGATCGTTGTTGAAGGAAACTACACACTTGCTATCATTCGGTACTTCCTGGACCCGGACTTGGTCTTTGTTGCTATTCCAGTCATTTATAACATCTGCATGGATTACGGTAGGACTCGAGGAAGAGATGATAGTGACAACGGAGATCACTAACGCGCTTACAGAACCGGCACACGCTCAGATAGCTGTTAACCGGACAGCCTACATTTTGTTGAAACTGATCAAAGACGGGGCCATTGAGGATAACGAGGCTTTGCTAAATTTTGCCTACGATTTAATTGAGTTGGCTTCGGAACAAGGTGTGTTCTACCTCACACACAGCATCCTGTTCTAACACGAATATCCCAGCCGATGGTATCGAAAATTCGCCCGATGGAACCATTTTATTGTTAATGCAACTTGCCATCGTGGAGGGCCTCGAGTTCGGTCATTTCTCTTCATTGGCAACTGCACTGGCCGCATACTTGGAAAAGGAAAAATTCCAGAATGTATGCGTGTCCCACAAGATGGTGGAGGGCGTGCTAGATGTTCTACGCCGTTCCTTCTCCGTCGAGGTGGACCAATCCTCCGCCGAAGATGTCAAGGCTGCTGCCCAGCTTCGCTTGAAGACCAACCAGGCTCTGGCTGAAGTCTCAGCATCCCCATTGTTCGCTGAAAACTACCCCCTCGATTCCCCTCTCTCTCATACCCTGAAGTCGTGGGTCGTAGCATCAGAGGACCAGCTTCAAATCTGTGCCTGCGTCATGCTGGGGAACTTGGCTCGATCTGATGAGGTTTGCCGGGTGATGGTGCGTGAACTTAAAATCCACGAAGAACTGATTTCGGTTCTCAACGGGGACTCTCGCGGCGCAGTTCTGCACTCTTCACTTGGTTTCCTTAAAAACCTGGCTATTGCTAGTGATAATAGGGCTGCCCTTGGGGAAGCTGGTATCATTCCTGCCGTTTCGCGCTTATGGGCGTACGAGTCGGTGCCACAGGTTCAATTCTCCGCAGCTAGTATTGCCCGCCAGGTGACCATCTCCTCTGTGGACAACATCTCTCATCTTCTCGCTCCCCTCTCACAGGACCCGGACTCCCCGGCTCACCAACGGACCTACCTTTCTCTGCTTTTGTCTCTGTTCGAAAAGACAGACTCTACGCCTATCAAGACTGAGATCGGCCGCACAGTCGCCTCGATCTGTCGGACTCTAAGCCCTATGGGCCGCGGTGGGGATTCAAAGGCTTTAGATTTGCTAGACCGACTATTCACGCTACACGACGGCGTTGCAATGCCTATAGGCGCGATGATCACTCAAACCAAGTGGCCTGTCGTACGCAGCGAAGGCTGGTTTGCTCTCGCTTTGATGGGAATTGATCCAAAGGGATGTTCTGCCGTTGTGGAATGCTTACACAAGACCGAGGTTACCGAGCTTCTAAAGGCGGCATTGAGCGCAGAAGCATCGGATCAAGTTCAAGTGGAAGAGACAGGAGAGCAGAAGGAAATTGACAAGTCGCAAGTAGCCAAGGATCGGGAGAATGCTTTCGTACTTGTGCAGGGATTATTAAAGAACGAGGTAGGCTTGCGATTCTCAGCTGACATTTGCCACTTTACTAATAATGCATCAGTCCGGAGCACTTCCTGAGGGATACAGAGGATTCCTAGAGGATCTAGCAAAGTCTCATGCTCGGTTTTTGAAAGCGTCTGCCGAGGCTTAGAGAACGGCATTCACCGTACTGCATTATCGGATGACTGATGTGAAGAAACTACATGACGAGCGGGTACAAGCCCCCCAAAGCACACACGGCAAATGAACAAAATGAGGTGTTTTAATAAGACGGACAAGCTCCCAATTTGAGCATAACTATGCGCCGTAAACCCCCACATTATGCGCCAGCTTCATAACAAATCATTAGGTTGTATGTACAAACACCCATCCACCAAGACCTGTAAGACTATTCGGTTTGCAGACACACCTTCTCCCGCGCAAATGCGCGGTAACGAGTGATGAGGTCGGTGGCATCCAATCCCGCCGCAGCTTGCTCCGCCGAGTAGTGCACCGCAATGCCCTTGCCATCAATGATGACTTGCGGGCGGGTTTCGTCTGACAGGTGCTGAGATGAATAACGAGTGCCGTTGAAAGTGTTGCGCACAGCCGCTGCATCATTGCCCCAGAAGCACCCAAAATGCTGGCTGATGGGCTCACTGGGATTGACCCAGAGAGGGAATTTGTAATGGCCCAGGTCATTGTCTTCCAGGTGGTGCAAAAACGAGTAATGCTGCTGGGCACCCACTGTCCAGTCATCCAATGTGGGGCCAGTGTCGGTGTATACCGAGGCTGCAATCGGATCGCGATTGGAGCTTGGATCATGGGAGAGCAGCCAGCGGTGCCCTCCAAATGGCGGTTCGAACCCTCGTATAATTTTGAAGCTTGGAGGACCTTGCCAGCGGGGCAGGTTTGATGGCCGCCAATCGTCATCAGGTTGTGGTTTCGATCGCGACGGCTGCCCTGCGCGATGCAGCTCTGGGAGATATGGGAGAGCGACACCTGGATGGCTATGCAGAGATGCGAGAGCTGCTTCATTCACGACATTGGCCGAGACTACCAGCGAGTCTGGATTGTCGAGTTTGGTCTTGACGATGGTGGGAATGGCGTTGTCCTCCAGGAAGACTGTATCGCCATCGATCCGGATGTACATTACATTGCCGGCGACTTCCCATTCACCGTCGTCTCCTGGTGGAGCGACGGTGTACTCGGGAGTCTGGTTAATGATCGAGTACAGCCATTGAATGCTGGTGGGGTCTTCGGTCTGCGGCACGAAGACGACCTGATCAAGGAATCCCTCGTGTTGGACCAAGTTGTTCTGTAAGCCCGTTAGTGTTGGATCTGTGAGAATTGTTGGAAGGCGTCTGACCTGCAAGTAGCAGTCCAAGATTGCAGTTCGCTCATGATTGTGATAGGGCACCAAAGCCACTATCTTGAATCCCTGTGGCTTGGGGTAATGGGCCGATGCCTGTGAGAAGGCAAAGAAGGGAGAAATTTCCTTCCGAAATAGCAAGGATGAGATGTCGAAATGGACCAGACGCGGATTGAAGAACGCCAGCACCGTGAAGATGAGACAAGCATATCCTACAACACTCCACAGAAGAACCAATGTCCAATCGCGCCAGAAAGACTTTCTCTCGCTATTGGATTCCACATCGCGGAGGTTTCGGGTGCGACCCCTGATTAACAGTTCCCGTGCCATTGATGTGTCTCGGGGAAGCGCAGGCGAGTTTCTGGGGATGTCCCCATTTAATGCCTCCCAAAGCCATTTCCCCGGTTGTTGGAATCAGACGGTTGCTGTTTTCGGAGGGCCACCAACCCCAGCATTCAATCCGCTATTACATATGATCGCCAAACTTGGGGTTTCCGGATTTGGTGAGGGCGGCAAGCGGAAGAGGAATGTGGCGGTAGTGAGCTTCGGAATGTGACGATTTCGGACTTGGCGTGGCGATGCCGATACCTGTAAGTACAGAGCAGACTGTTGGCTCAGTCATCTAGGTTCCCTTGGTCTGATTTCTCTCTGTGGATAGAGATGAATATTGAGCCTAAGAGAGGTTGTGATACTCGACCTCGGGATCGATAGACTAAGTTGATATAGAATTATGATACCTACATATTCACATCTCAATATCTATTTGCGTGATTACTAATTACTTAGAAAGATGAACTCGCGTGCTCGCTATAGATAGCCCTGGAGTTAACTACCTATGTACCTACATAGGTAAGTTGTCGTCTACTAGACTACAAGTATAGATCCTTGATGTTCCGAGCCGAGATTATGACGTCGGGCCTTGCACGTGCCTTGGCTTCCCGTCTCTCCTGGGCTGCTGGAGACTACTGTATACACAGCATACATTTCCATGTTAGCACATATTGCATGAAGAACATGAGGGCGGTCGGTTTACTCGGCCGTTTATGCCTCAAGCGCGTCCCGCGCCGACATATCCCATGGCCTCGGCACCACAGCCCGCGCAGGGCTCCCATCATAGGCGGGGTGTTCATGGCCACCCTGGGACCGGCGGCATTCCTCAAACTCGCTGAAGAGAATGACGGAAAGGACAAGACGGCGGAAATGCAGATGCTGGAAGCTTCACGGGAAGAGGTCCGTAAAACCGTTTCACCCGACGCGCATGGCCTTTCGAAGCTCTGCCAGACGCTGTGGGTCTACTTCTACCACTATGTGTACGATCCGATTGCAACCGGTTTGAGATTTGCTCATCTGGCGGTCATCTTCGTCCCTGTCGTCGTCACAGTCCCGGCCATTTGGATCGGCCGAAAACTGCAAGATCATGGCGGTGCCCGGTCTGGCACGCTGTGGTGGTATCGGTTCTTGGTCAAAGCGATGGAGCGGGCCGGTCCTGCGTTCATAAAGGTAAGAGTGATCCAAGCCCTCCGTTAGAGACTGAGCTGACCCTCTGATTGGAGTAGCTCGGGCAATGGGCCGCATCGCGTACAGATATCTTCCCTCCCGAAATGTGCAGCATAATGTCATCCCTACACTCGAACGCCCCCGCCCATTCCCTCCACCAGACGAAACGCATCATCCGCAAGGCTTTCAATGGATTGCCGTTCGAGGACATCTTCGAGGAATTCCAGGAGGAACCCCTTGGCGTGGGGGCGATAGCCCAGGTCTACAAAGCGAAGCTAAAGCCGAGCCTGGCCGCATCCAGGGACCAGGAACTAGACGTGGAGCCACCGACACTTGGGGAGAAGGTCCGGAAAAATGTCGACGTACTGGTCAAGAGCTCTCCGCAGCGAGTCCCGTCCTCATATGTTGCGATCAAGGTTCAGCATCCTAGAGTGGAGCAGATGATCCATAGAGACCTACGCATCATGTCATTCTTTGCCCATATGATCGATATCATACCTACGATGCACTGGCTGTCCTTCCCAGATGAGGTGCAGCAGTTCGGGGAAATGATGAAGCTACAACTGGACCTCCGGATCGAAGCAACCAACTTGGTAATGTTCAGACAGAAGTTCAAGTCGCGCACAGCGGCCTGGTTCCCCTACCCTTATTTAGAATACACCACCCGTCAGGTGTTGGTCGAAGAATTCGCCCAGGGCATCCCGTTGGCCACCTTTTTAGATATCGGAGGCGGCGTTTATCAGCACGAGATCGCTAATGAAGGCCTCGACGCATTTTTGCATATGTTACTCATTGACAACTTTGTCCACGCTGATCTTCATCCGGGCAATATCATGGTCCGCTTCTACCAACCAAACGAACTGGATCTCTCCCTTCGCAAGCATTCACGTGCCTTTGATGCTCCGACGAGAGCTGAGGTTGACGTTACAGAGGCCGTTCTCAAGCGACTGCGTCCACATCTGAAGAGCCCCAAAGACTGGGAGACGGCTCTTGCTGAACTTAATGACGAGGGATACAGGCCACAGCTGATCTTCATCGACACTGGCCTGGTGACTCAGCTCAACGAGACTAACCGCCGGAATTTCCTGGATCTCTTCCGGTCGATCGCCGAATTTGACGGTTACAGGGCCGGCCATCTCATGGTCGAGAGGTGTCGCACCCCGGAGGAGGTCCTTGACCCAGAGATTTTTGCACTGAAGATGCAGCATCTGGTTCTAAGCATCAAATCCCGAACATTTGCTCTTGGCAGTGTCAAGATTGGAGATATTCTCAGCGAAGTATTGACAATGGTCCGCGGTCATCACGTCCGATTCGAGGGGGACTTCGTCAATGTCGTCATTTCTTGTCTTTTGCTCGAGGGCATCGGACGGAGTCTGGACCCAGACCTTGACTTATTCAAGAGGTGAGTGCGAGTCGCCCTGTCGTCGGTCGGTTCGAAGCTGATCGGTATTTAGTGCCCTCCCCATCCTACGACAACTTGGATCCGGAAGTACATTTATGGACTCCGTGCAGTCGGGCGACTATTCGATGCTCTGGGTCTGGGTTGGCTTGGAAGCTCGTGGATTGCTGCAGGCCAGCATCGAGAGTGTCGAACAGTGCGTCAAGTATGACCAACTGTCGCCTAATATCTAAGAACATTTGTTTAGATTTTGTACCATAGATGCTTGCTTTCTTGACACGAACTTCAAGAGGTTATGACTGATTGCCAGTGGCTAAGTAGGAGATGCAGGCCATTTGAACATACTATGAAAGAGAAGGAAGTTGAAATAAATTAATGCAAAGATATCGTTATCATGCGTCTATTGCCATAGACCAAATGGCAAAACAAAGATTGTTAAGACAGGACCTCGGGAGAGAAGAAAAAAGCATTATACAAGCATGAGCCAAAGCCACGAGAACGCCGGCGCCATGTTGGAACTATACAGAGGGGAGTGAGAAGCATTTTGCAGGGTTTTGTGTTGCTTAAGCCTGAGAGGCTTGCTCGCGGGCACTGGCGCCGCTAGCTCTCCACCAAACATCACCTCCCCACCGCATGAGTCTCTCAGCCGCCGCCGTGGGGGTGTCGATAGCAGGTCGGATGTCAAGGTGGAAAACCGGGAGTCCGTGAGGGTCGGGGTCCGCGGAGTAGTAATCAATCACGTATCGAATTTCCTTGGGACCATCGGGGGTCTGGCGAACAACGTACCAGTCATGACGATCGAACGGAGGGCTCGTCCTGTCAATCGAAGTCAGCATGCCACCACAAATCTCGTATCATGGAGAACCTACCCAAACTTGGTCGGATACGCCCAGCTCAGAGCCTGGTAGATTGAGGCCTTGGGCGACCATTCCTGTGGGCGACCCTGGAAACGCAGCAGACTAGGCGGGGTGGCATCGTTGAATTTGCCGTTCTCGTCGGCATATATCAGATCGTTGCTTAGGTTTTCCTCGCCGCGTCGACAATGTTGCCATCCAGCCTTGAGGCCCTTGCTGAACACACGCTCCCAGGAAACAATCTCATCCCAGGCACCCTCGTTCAAGAAGTTGTGGACTGCCACCATGGACTCGACTGCATCCTGGGGGGTGTCGGTGTGCCCTTTGCGCAGCATGGCATTGTACATCTGTTGCGGGGATGGATACTCCCAGTTGCCTCCGCCGTCGCCCCTTGGGATAGAAGAGGGCTCGCGCTCAACTGGAAGATCAACAGTCTGGTTGGCCGCGCGCTCTTGAGAGATCGAAGAGAACATGTAGTTTAAAGGATTCAGCTTCGACAGTGTTGAAGGTTGCGTGACTGGCGGTTGCGCGACGGGTGGCTGCGGCGCCTCTGGTGTTGATGGCGGGGCCGAATAGAATGGGGAGTCTTTGGATTTCATGGGACAGCTGCTAGGGGGCTCAGCAGCCAATGTTGGGGCAGGCTTCGCGCCTGCTTCGTGCATCGGGCATCCCGGCTGTAGATAAGGGTCAGTCTTGATCGGGTCTGAGGGATGTCCGAGACAAACCGGAGGGGATGCGCTGGGCGCATGCGGAATAACCGCAGGACTCGGAGTATCAGCCCAAAACCAACCCATGGTGAGAAACAGTGAAACAAAGAAAGAAAGAAAGAAAGAAAGAAAAAAACAACGCAGTGTAGATCAGGACGGAGGCTCGGGAGACGATAAAAGATCCGATAATTTTTCCCTGATGACATAAAGCTGCCACGTGATAGGACAATCCGAAGTATAAACCTCATCGCAGACCATTCAAGACTTCATTATCATTACCTGCTGTAAGACAGCCCATAGCTAAACTGAACTCAAGTCTGTTCCAAGGAGATATGAGAATTCCGATTCCTCCGACTCAGACAGCACAAACCCGGTCATTGCTTCGTCCCAGATCGAACGCCAATTCAAACTGTCAAAATCAATTAAGAAATAGTTTGCCATCATCATAGAGACGTGTTCCCAGGACTGCCATCCGCAGATCATCGAGACCCGGGCTAGACGTTCCACAAACCATGGTCTCTCAAGATGGCCCAAAGAGCCCTGGGCTCCGATGAACAACACCCAAGCATAGAGTTGGAGGTTCTCTTTGGGCAAGCCTAGCAGAAACGAGAAACTACAATTAGTAGCTGCCGTTTTCAGATGTTTGGTGAGGGCTCGGCCTAGGCCAGATGACGAAGGCGAGACGATCAGAAGGTGGTTGAGAAAACAGATGGAAGCTACTCTGACAACGGCTTCCATGGGGTGAAGGTTAACCTTCGGGTTGAGGACACCGTCCGTGTAAATATAACTGAGAAGCTGATGCTCGGCTTCGCAGTTCAGGACACGAAAGAAGTCCTGGTCATTGTCTTGAATCACCGTTGGATTAGTCTGTTGGGTGATACTGAAAAAGACCATGTCTCGGATTACATGCAAGATCTGAAGAAGAGCGGGGCTGAGCAGCCCGTTGGAAAAGAAAGCTGACCCTAGACGATGAAGGGGTGACAACGCCGGCGGTCTGATTCGCACCTGGATATCCGGTGGGATTGGCTGGGCGTCCCAGGTCAAATCAAAGACTGGCTTGGTCATGAGGCCGGAGGCGGCTTTGACATCTGTACTTTGAACAAGGGTCAGGCTGAGATGAAATGAGCGAGCTTGGAGATATCTTACGTGATAATGGCAGACAGCATAGAGGAAGAGCGAATGCTATCATCGGCTATTCCCCCTCGCATGTCAACCATCCGTTTGAGCCCTGTCAAGTGAGTATGAACTTCGCTGAACTCGCCGACTATGAGCTGGCGTATGTCAGCCATGTCATGTGTTGATAGTGTGCGGGGTGCATACCGAACCGGTGAGAAGGTTGATAATGGTATCAAAAGCCTCGTTGCTGAGACGGCGGGTCGGATCCCGTACCTTGGCACTCATCTCTTGAAAGGACATTGCCTTCATCATGCAATAGTCAGGATCATTCACCAGCAAAGCCTCTCGACCACTTTCGGAATCGAATACACCCGAATTCTGGCTTGCAACTACGGCTCGATGTGCGGCGCACATGCTCATCAGACCGAAGAAACTGCCTGGGTCCGAGAAGGATGTTCGGGCCATCAGTTCCATCTCCGTGGTTCCGTCTTTGCTTGTGTTGGGGAATGTCATGGGGACAAACACTGTCTTCCCTGCATCCTGGGGTTAGCCTTACTCTTGTAAGGGTACTGAGCTCACCACGGCAGGCTCGAGATACCACCTACAGTAGTATACCAAAGGTGCAACCACCGAGGCTGTTTTAGCGGTCCCCGGAAACGTAAAGAAAGGATCGAAGAACCAGGTTCTTGGTGGATTGGGGGTCGAGGAGAGAGGCAAAGGATACCCAGCACTCCATCTGTCTGGACGTCCCCGTTGACGTATTGCCGGGAAGAGACTCTCGGGGTCGTCCAGCAGAACAGCGTCGGATGGTTGAGACGACGTCCGTAGAACCAAGCTCTGCTCATTCGTGTTGCCAACAGCCTTAGAGGCAGTCTGTCCCCGATTTTGTCGCGAGGTGCGTTTCAACCCAGCCAATCTCTCCCGTCGGCGCACATCACGCATAACATGGGATCGAATCGCCTTCCGCGCATTGACATCCTTGATTCTTTTGGAGGTCAAATCATCGTCGTGATCGATGAAAGTGAACGAGGGCCGATCTAGCGGCGCAGGCTTCGATTTGTGCTCTAGTTGGAGAAGTTCAGCCTTGGCCTCTGACAACGGGCCGAATCCTTGTCAATCGAGGCACGGTGCAACTCTGACAGGCCTCCGTGAAAGGTCTATAAACAAATGAGAGGCCCAGAAACGCGGCTTCCAAGGTTCTCTCCAGCGAGGTTCATATGCCAGTTTGGGCTATCAGAAAAGCACTGACCTGAAGGGGCATGCCGAGAGGAACCCGCAAAGGTGAACGGCTGCAGATCATCCATACTCCCAAGACCAAAGACAAACACCCAATGAAGGAAGTGGAAAAAGACTATGCAGTGGGAGAAGGCGGATTTAGAAGAGAAAGATAGTTACGTTGCCAATGCGCGGGGTGAGCACAAGCCCAATCCAGCGCAAAGCGTCGAGATGATCCGGTGGCCAACGGTGTAACAATGCCGGACTACGGGGTTTCATATGAAATTGCATTCCAAATACTCGACTCAATAGGTATATTGTCTAACTGCGCCCTGGTATGATGTGAAACCCGCTAAGACAGACTAGAGAAAAAAGGAACAAAGACCAAGTCCGGGACAAATCGCAAAGGGGGTATACTAGTGGTTCAGGCCCATACATCGTTCAAAAGTCGTGAGAGCAGCGCATAACCAAAGAAGAGAGCAACCCCAATCCACACTTTGTTTCGTCCGGCCCAACCCGCCTCCCGCGCAACCTGCCCATCCATGACCGCGCCGAGTCCAGGCGCACTGCCGACAGGTCGTCGCCGCAAAGCATTCGTCTCCGGGGAGCACTTGGTGGGCGCATTGGGGTCGGGCAAGATCTGGCCGGTGGCGGAGTCGATGCGGTGTTCCTTCATCCACTCCCAGTTCTCTTGGTCCAGCTCAGGCCATTCGGTGCGGAACTTGAGGCCTCCATCCCCGGCCTTCACATTGTTGATCCCCTTGGCCGTTCGCGTGACTCCTGCGGTGGCGCTCACATGAGAACCTCCCCCGGTGGAGTTCCACCATCGAGATCGCGCAGCAAGCACTCGGCGTTCACTCTCGGTGGCACTGACACTTCCTGTGGTCATCTCTTCACTGGTCATGAATGAAAGCAGGCCGATCAAGATTGTGGAAACTTCCCAGGCGGGGTTGAAAGATTTCGGGTGGAAGTCACTGATGCTGAGACAAAGTCGTGTCGAGGGCTGGAATCGACCACTGGGGGTGTGCATACGGATGGCAGGAGGGGCAAAGGGGTACTCTGGGGGGAAGATCAGTGTACCCCAGTACTGTCCACTTTCATAAGGTGTGCCCGGGGGTCCAGTGAGGATGTAGTGCCATCTGAAGCAGATCAGTTTTGCGCCTCCTGCAAAGTGGGGGATGACACCCACTCTAGGATGTTTGTCTCAGAAGGATGCGTGACAATAAAGGGAGTAGGATCCTTTTGGATGTTTTGGTATTCACGGGTGAGCTATAGTAGTGTTAGACCGTGAAGATCCATGGGGCTCTTGCCACATACTCGTTTGAATGCCGCTTTTGTGGCCATCTTCGGGTATGTGGATGGATTTAAAGCGAGCGTAGATTTGGAGTTGATGTAGCGCAAGTGCAGCTCAGGAGCAGCTCTGAAAATGAGGAGAGAGAGAGGAGAGGAGAGCAGGTCTAGAAGTTGCAGAACGCTGGCCCCGGGGACGATGGATGTCTCCCGCACATCACGTGATCACATACTGAACGCCCGGACTCGGCGCGCATCAAGATGTTCCGAAGCAAAGTGTTCTGGCCCAAATATTTGGCCATTGTCGCAGTGAGAATGGCTCAATTTGGTGCCGGAGATGAAACTGTATGATTCTGCTCCAACTAGCCCATGCGTATCCCACCCTCGCTGACATTGCTACCCTTTTAGGTCTTCGAGCGTCTGCAACAGCGCGCAGACCCCAAGGTCCAGGAAGAGCAACAACAAGCCGTGAATGAGCGCATGCGAGCTATTTACCAGAAAGCTCAAAGCCGTCTGGGAGAATTGGTATGATTGTTTAACATCTAGAATCCTTGAATGGCAGTGTCATTTGAACTTGCGGGATAGACCGGCTAACCGTGAATCTGCCGCCCATCAGATCGACGAGAACTCCACATTGCCATGTACCATCTCCTCCGTTCAAGTCACCAATGCACCCCACACTCGCCGAAGCTTCCTGGAGCGCAACTTGAACCCGCTTTTGAGTGCCAACAAGGGTCGGCCCCATACATTGGCTGAGGCGTTGCGGGAGATATCGGCTACTGCTGATAAGCTTGGACGATTCGGTAGGAACATGTGCGAAGTGGCAGTGTAGCACGAGTGTAACTGACATTATCACAGACCTGTTCCACCAGCCTATCTCGGTCTACTTGGACGAGTCGAAGGGTCAAAATGGAATGCGCAACATCGACGTGTACCTGGCCACGCGCGAGAAGTCCCGCGTGCTACTGAAGACTGGAACCGATCTTGGAAATGCCGAGGGCTCTGCGTATGGTAACCTTCTCTGGCGCAACATCTTCGGTGGCGCCGAGACTCTGAATCTGAATGCCTCTCTCGGTACCCGCACCCGGTCCGCGTACCAGGCCGCCTTCGAAACCCCAATCTTGGGTGACCCCGACTTCCGTCTGGAAGTTGGTGGCATTGCGAGCTCCACGCAGAAATCCTGGGCGAGCCACGAAGAGGTGCTGAAAGGCGGTTGGAGCAAGCTCCGTTGGATGTCCAAGTCGGGCCACCGTCATGAACTGGGTTACAACGGGTTCTGGAGACAACTTACCGGTCTTGCTGAGAACGCTTCTCCCACTGTCCGTGCGGATGCTGGCGACAGTGTGAAGAGTAGCATTTTCCACAGCTGGGTCAATGACCAGCGTGACAATGCCCTTCTCCCATCCCGCGGGTACTACACCAAGATCTTCAACGAGCTGGCTGGATTTGGTCCCCTCAAAGGTGATGTTTCCTTCTTCAAGTCCGAGATCGAAACACAAGGTGCCGTCCCCATCCCCATCCCTGGAATTAAAGGCGACAGCGGTGTCAGCTTTACTACTGGATTCCGCGCCGGCCTCCTCTACCCCTTGGGACTTGACTCCAACTCTCGACCCCAGCTCTCTCGGGTCAACGATCGTTTCCAGCTCGGAGGACCCACCGATGTCCGCGGATTCCGCCTCTGTGGCCTTGGCCCCCGCGAGGGAGTTGACTCCCTGGGCGGAGATGTTTATGCCGCCGGTAGTGCCAACTTGCTGTTCCCTCTCCCTCGTCTCGGAGCCGAAAAACCCGTTCGCTTCCAGGCTTTCCTGAACGGTGGCCGCCTGCTCTCTCTTCAAACCTCTCAAAAAGCCGCTCCTACCACCAATGGCGAGGTGCAGGATGCCATGGTCTCTACTCTCTCTGAACTACAGAATGGTCTGCCCAGCGTTGCGGCAGGGTTCGGAATTGTCTATGCCCACCCTGTCGCTCGCTTCGAGCTGAACTTCTCCCTGCCCCTGGTGCTGCGAAAGGGCGAAGAAGGCCGCAAGGGCTTGCAGCTGGGAATCGGCATCAACTTCCTTTAGTTGCGAAGTTGATTTTTTACTTCAACCATATCATTATAGTTAACCGATATCTCCACAGCCAAATGCATATTATTATCAGCCATACTCCGTATCTCGTTGAGAATACATACCTATGTAGGCAGTACTAGTAGTTTTATGCTGGGAGTAGGAAGTAGGCCCACCCCCTGTCAATTGGTCGGGGCCCATATTACATAATCCCGCATTGTTCAGAGGCCATTTGGAGCTTACCAGGTCTCCGTCCGCACGTACGCCTCAGATCAGTTCACGACGGCACTTACAGTGCTCTCTCCTCTCTTGCCGCCACGGCAATGGCTCAATACTACCCCCAACAACAGGGCTACGCCCCTCAAGGCTCCGCACAAAACCTCCAGTTCTTCCCCTCGTCCTACTCCTCTGTTTCTGGCCACACGACCCCTTCACAAGCATCGTATGGTGCCGGATTCGGGGCCGCTCCCAATCCCTCCGCACAGGCTTATCCAGCTGCCGGCGCGTATGGCTTCGGATCACCGGCCGCTGGCGTCAGTGGACGCATGGGCGACCAAGGCGGCCTGAGAACCGGTTGGTTAGCTGCGTTTGGCACGGAGGGGTATGACGGGGAGCCGCCGTTGCTCGAGGAGCTAGGGGTCAACTTTGAACATATCCGCACCAAGGTACGCTGGTTCTCGGAGAGAAGTGCAATTCCCGCTTTGCGCGCATCGCTAACGGGAGTGTTGATCTCTAGACTTTGACCGTTCTCAATCCCTTTGCTTCGATCGATAATCATCTTATGGACGATAGTGATCTCTACGGAGCATTGCTTTACATCGTCCTGTACGGTACTTTCCTGCTCCTCTCCGGAAAGGTCTTCTATGGTTATATCTACGGCGTGGCGGTCTTTGGCACCGTTGCCTTGCACATGATTCTCAGCCTCATGTCCCCCGCCCTCGACACAGCTTCCACCCCCAACGCCGCCGACCCTAACAACTATAACCCTCACCACAAACCTTCCATGTCCAACGCCTCCACTGCCGGTCATTTCTCCGCTACCCTGACCTTCCCTCGGTCCGCCAGTGTTCTGGGCTACTGCTTCCTCCCCTTGGTCCTTACAAGTCTGATTGGCATCCTTGTCCCGATGGATACCTTGTTCGGATATCTGCTGACCATTGCCGCCGTTGGCTGGTGTACTTACAGCTCCTCGGGCATGTTCTGTGCGGTGGCACGCATGAGTGGGATGCGGGGACTGGTAGCCTACCCGCTGGCCTTGTTCTATGTGGTCTTTGGGATCATGGGCATCTTCTCTTCTCGTGGCTCTGGCTCGCTCGCCGCGAAAACGGGTGCAGCTTGAAAAGAGCACTAGACTCTACCGCCGCTGCCCTGCAGACACCATGTAAATTAATGGTCGCAAAGTCTAGGATACTGTCTTGGGTCTGGCATTTGCATCTTATCATGAATATTATGAATTCTATTGTAGCTCATTATGCGTTAAGTTTGTGGACGTTCCAATGTGAACCTCCGTGATGCCAAACCTAGACTGCTTTCTCATCTATACAACGTCTGTTCACTTCACCGGGTGTCACTGCGGGTCGGTGCCCATTTGGAAAGCCATTCTCTTGACTTTTCCAAATCACCAGCAGCAGCTTCAACTCCAGCAATGCACCATGGCAGTCCAAATGTTTTGTCATCGGTGTCTGCCGCGATCAATTCTGCCAAATTGCGGCGCTGCTGACTTGTTTCATCAACACAGAAGTACAAAGCCTCCGAGTTGGAAGCATCCGGTTTAGTGTTGAGTGTATCGGCGAGGGGTTTGGTCAGCTTCATCATTTCCGCAACACTCAGTGTTGGAGGACCAGATTCAGATGCTATGTTCTGTTTCGCTGTTTTGCAGTATTTGTTCTGGCACCACGGTTTGCCACATCCGGTCATCATCTGGGAAAGATAGCGGCGCTCGATGCGGCGCCGCAGCGCTTTGCCTTCTGGGTCAAATGTGTCGACATAAAGCGGCCCAAAGCAAAATCCACAGAGGCCGAGCGTGTCGTTGCCGTGCTTACTCACTGTGCGTCCACAATTTACATTCAGGCAAATGCGAGGTGTAGGTCGAGAGGAACGCTCCAGGTCGTGATGGCGGAGATGGGTGTTCATGTCCCGGAGTCGGATGATCTTGTTGCACAGATGACATTCTGTCGTGCGTCCGCCATCTACCAGTTCATGCGGGGTGAGACCAGAGAGCATCACCTCGGGATCGTGGAAATCCGGGTCAGACTCCCCCTTCTGGGGCACAAGGAGATGGCAAAACTGACACAAGATCAATTTCCCAGGGCAGTCTGTGGTGCGGTGTTGGGCGAGAGCCGGCAGTCCCTCGGCAGCTGAATCACAGTCGATGCACTGGTAGGTCTGATGATATATCGCGTCGTGTCTTTGCTTGCTTGAGGCGTCATTGCCACTATCTGAGTCATGGGGACAGTGCCAGTGATTTTGCCATTCTTCGGATCTCTTCTGGAAGACAACATTGCATTGCGAACAAAGGATGTTATTTCGGAGACAGAAGTTCTCGTGTAGAACCAAGGTCCGTTCGGGGACCCATTGTTGGCAATTCTTGCATTGTACATCGCCAGGCTCGTGGAGCTCTTCCGTACCGTTCTCATGCCCAGGGGCTTCTGGGGCATTTACGGTGATTCGCAGTTGATAGTGCGATGGAGAGAGCGAACTACCATCATTGGGTTGAGAGTCTGACGAGACTGATACGTATAATGTCTCGGTCCCTTCCAGGGCCACATTCGTAGGTCGGAGCTCAAACTTCTTGGGAAAGCGGCTCGAAAAATCCCCCCAAACGTGCATGTCTGCCCTGGGACGACCTTGCTGGCGACGGGTTAGCGGGCTAGCAAAAAGACTGACATCCGGGTCCTCTGAAGTGAGCTCAACCCGAATGACACCCTCGCGGTTCCATTCCCGCAGTTCATAATCCACGTAGTCCCCCGAAAGGACTTGCGCAGTAATAGTTTCCCCATGGCTGAGAATCCCACCGAGCGAGCTACCCGTGCTCGTCCCTGGCGCACGCGAAGACTTTTCCAGCCTCTTTTGTAGCGTCTCGCGAGCTTGTTCCTCGGACAGTGCGACAATGTCGACTTCCAAGTCTGTATCTACCACACATATCCCCTCGCCCTCGGGGAATACTTTGTCGACCAAAAATCTGAACGACTCGTTCCGGGTACCCGGTACCGCCAGAAGTTCGCCAGTGGTGAGAGTCGTGAAATTGTCCCTCAAATACCGTTCTAAGAGAGCTTTCCAATCCTCGGGATCATACCCGGCTTCGAGTGGGCGAAGGCGAACATAGGTACCTTTTGGTAGTTGCTTCGCATGAACAGTGACTGCGGGGCCAGCCTGTGTAGGGTGCGCTTCGGTTGGTAAAGCTGCATCCTGTGATTCTGCATTGGCAAAGCTTTCATCCTTGATTTCCAGGGATTCTCTTAGCAGTGAACTGAGCGCAACTTCATTCTCTGCGGCGGAGAACTCCCGTATACCCGCGTAAATGAACCGGCCATTCTGAGGATTGACGATGCGAAAGGTCAATGGGTGGGGCAGTTGCTGTTGACGTTGCTCGATCTCCTGCCTGGCACGAGACTCTGCGGCGAACGTGTGAGGATTCAGCGGGTCAAAAGCTGCAGTATGCACCCGCGAGTTTGCAGGCACCGCTTGAAGCGGAGCGGCAGCGAGCAGCTGTTCGAGAGCGGATTGTGGAAGAGTAATCTTATCACCGGGCAGTCGGGGCATTCGTTCTGGTGATGCGACCACGAACTGGGACGACCAAACTAGACTATCTTGCGTCATGATGAAGGGTGAAAGCGAAAGAAGGGCTATTTCATCTCCATCTTAGGTATATAATCCGCGAGTGGCATTAGTCCGAACGAGTGACGATTCTGGAAAATCCAATTTCATACATACACCGCCTTCCTCTCCGCCTACAAAGCGCAGTCCCCCAAGCCTGTTATACCATCCCAATTGAAAATATTGACTTGGGTTAAATAGTGATGCTGAAGGCTCATAAGTGCTCCTTGATACGGGAGGTATTATTCTGTCTATCTACAAAGAGCCATGTCGAGGAACATAAATAGCGCTGTAAGTTCTGCCGGATGAAAACGCTATCGATAAGATAAGAGATTCTGGAAGCCTCCACCTGGGCAGGCGATTGAAAATCAAGTCCTTCTATACTCCTTCTGTACTTCGGTTGTATTTTCTCAAAAGTTGCCACGCATTCGACCACGGGAACTGGTGTTGCACCAGTCGCACTGATCCCATGTTAGCACGTGCGATTCACTGGCCTCGCAGCGGACTTACTAATGTCTTTGAGCATCCCTCGTTATGTTGAATGCAGTAATCGCCATGGCACCCTTGGCAAGTGTGTTGGCATTCGCGTTTACATGAAGCACACTATTCAGATCAGTATGGATCGAAACATGAGGGGATATAATTACAGTCGGGCCACATTCCCAGCAATCTTTGCTCACCCCTCGTTCCACCCTCTAGGCAGGAATTAGTGACTTGGCAAGCGGAATAGTAGCGAGGGCACATACCTCACGTTCTTCGGATTCAGTAGAGGTGGCATGGGCAGTTTGGTGGGGGGATAGATTCACTTGGATTCGCTGTGGGTGAGGGAGACAGTTTCCACAGAACCACTTGTTGCATCGGTGACACCACCGGTTGGTGAGGCAATCTGCACACCGAGCAATGAGCACTGGGTGCTCCCCGGGAATCAACTCTGGCCGTTTGGCCGCTGTCAGGCTTGAGGAATGGAGCGGCGTGGGGCTGAGCAGCGGGAAGTGAACGTCCGGCGATTGACCCCAGATCGCTGGGCCCTCGGGGGAGCTGTGACAACCGTCGCATCCGCTAGGGCCAAGAGCAACGGTGGCCACGGCAGGCCCAGGGACCTGCACCGGATCTATGGCATCTGGCTGTGGCGTGTGTTTCGGGCCCCGGCACAAGGTGGCATCGAAGGCGATAATTCCCTCACACTCCTGGAGGACCTGGGCCCAGCCCTCCTCCAGGCTATGCTTGAAAAGCCTCCCAGTAGGGCTGTACCACTCATTCTGCTGCTTTGCCGGCGTCTCGGATATGGACGGGGTTTGGCTAGGGCTTCGTGAGGTTTGAACTCGTGTCGACCACCAATCCCGGTACTTGGGACGAGCCACTGCCTGGGGAGCTTGTGTCGGAGAGAAATGATAGATCCCCTTTACTCGAGGGGTCCCGGCGGGGCGCGTAGGGCGAACGGCATGCTGAATGATCTCCATGAGTCTGCGTTCGTTCAGATTACGACACTCGCGAATGGACAGGATATTGACGTTGAACCGGTCTGACAACAGGATGTGAGCCACCAGATCTGCGGGCACTGACAGCCCATCCAATACCAGCGTGCGCACATCCTGTAGGATGTGTTGGCGCTCCAAGCTCTTGAAGATATGCCTCAATGGGGCCGAGTGGATCTCATCTTCTGTCTGCGTTCCGTTCGGCTGTGACCCCGCGGGGAGCTGTGCTCCTTGGCAGCGGGTCAAGTCGAGCTGTCGGAACACGTATGGAGTCTGCGTGATCACGGTGTGCAGGCGGCGGGAGGTTGCGCTCACAGCCATCAGCGACGGCACCGACAGATACGGGGCCATCTGATCCAGCACCAAGTTGTTGCTCAGCACGTCCTCGAGTGATGTTCGACGGGGTCCCGGGACGGTCTTTGATACCCGCTCCGTAGGCACATCGCGCACGGTAGGCTCTAAGCCCAATTCTTTGCGGGTCAACCGCCGGGATCCGTAGAAATCGGGGGCCCGGCCGATGAGATCTTGCCGGTACGCGGCCATGGCCCCTACGGCGACTTCATCCCCAAACCCAAAGGGCGAGGCATTGGGTTGAATCTCTTGGAGGGCAGCACGGGCCTTGACCAGCTCACTCTCCAGGAGATGAATGGTTGATTGTAAGACGGCCGGCATGGCTTGTGATTTCGGATCAATGGCGAAGGCTAGTGATGTCCATAGGTCTGACATCGTTTCCCGTCTATAGTGTAGTACTGTAGTCGGTTGAAAAGGTTGGGGGGGAGGGCCGTCAAATAAGGCCAATAGTTTAAATTCCGGGTAAATCAGATCGGCTCAGCGTGCCAATACGATTGGACGATGCGATTGAGTAAAGCCCAGATAACCCTTGTCGGGGCCTAAAAGGGATTGTCGGTCAGTCTGATGCATATGTACATCTATACAGACTTCCTTTTTTTCCTTGATCCTTTCTCTACTCCGTAGACTCTCTACAGTACTGGACAGTACTCCGTACTCCGTATATTCCGGCATATGAGTCTCTTCTCAGTTGCTAAATCCTCCGACTTCCCATCGAAAAGATACATCCCGGACAGGTGTCGGATACATCAGCAAAGTATGGGGTGACCACCGGTGGAGCCGGTACCAACGACCAGGGGCTCCGGTACTGCGCCCCACTTTTCATTGGGAAATGATCCACCGGTCACGCGCTACTCTATTAGCCGTACGACTTCGTTTCTCCGTCTACAGCTATGTACTTACACTCACATCCTTCACTTGATTCCCTCGATGTACTCCGTACTAGTACTTGATCGTCCATGATCTCGATGTCCGTTCTAAGGTTGTCTTCCCTCAATTGATCTCTTCATATCCAGGCAGCACCCTGTGCCAAGACCGATCCGCGGACACTGATTTCCGCGCCAAGCGAATGCCGATAGGAGACTGATCTACGCGGTCCGCATTGTGCCAAGCATGCGTTGATTCACCTCTGGGATCTTGTCATACTTCGTTGCGACTACAAGGGGGTGCCTAGGTTTGCCAAGCACATTTCCTCTCCTTTTTACCGCTCTTCCTTTTTTTCAGTGTTTGTGCCATACGTCAAGTCCATGCCGGGCACTGGACTCTCACTATTCGGTATGGTTGATGCACCGGACTGTACGGAGTCCTCTGTACAAAGTAGGGAGATACAGCAAATCAAATACAGTACAGCGTACAGGACTCTACAACGCATGGGGTACCCCATACGGAGCACAGTTGGGACGAGATCAGCCAATCTCATATCCCCCCGGGCTGATCTACGTGGGACACATGTGGGGGTTGAATAGTGGCCACACCAAGTGGCATACGATTGACCCCGTAAGCAGGACCGGGACACGTCGTCACGCAATGATGCATTCAGTTTGGGATGGTCAAGGGTAGGATTAAAACTAGTGGTACAATGTCGATCGTGCCGAAATCCCTCTACTTCCACAGTTTCGACACGGCCACCTCCTTGTCATCGTGCTTGTTCAAGATCTTGGCGGTGGCCAGGTCGAAGTCCTCTTGTGTGACGTGCACCCGACGTTCACGGAGGGCGTACATACCGGCCTCCGTGCAGACACCCTTCAGCTCGGCGCCTGAACACCCGTTCATCTTCTCAGCGATCTTGGTGAGGTTGATCCCACGGGTCAGGTTCATCGAGCGGGAGTGGATGCGCAAGATATCGGCACGAGCTTCGATACTACGTAGAAATGGTTAGCCAAACACTTACCAACAGGGGAGGTCACTCACGATGGAGGGGGGAATTCAATCTTGCGGTCGATACGCCCGGGTCGGAGCAAGGCCGGGTCGAGAATATCGAGTCGGTTCGTCGCCATGACGATCTTAATGTTCTTAGTAGGCTCGAAGCCATCCAGCTGATTCAGCAACTCCAGCATAGTACGTTGTACCTCAGAGTCACCGCCACCGGCGGAATCTATCCGGCTAGATCCAATACTATCAATTTCATCCATGAAAATGATACTGGGTGCGTGCTCTCGGGCCATGACAAACAGTTCACGCACCATGCGACTACCCTCACCGATGTACTTTTGCACCAGCTCGGAGCCGCTGACTCGGATAAATCGACAGTCGGTGTGGTGGGCGGCCGCACGGGCGAGGAGGGTCTTTCCGGTTCCCGGAGGACCGTAGAGCAGGACACCTTTGGGCTGTGCGATACCCAGCGATTCAAAGAGCTCGGGGTGCTTGAGACCAAGTTCAATGACTTCCTTGATTTCTTTGATCTGCTGATCGAGACCACCAATCATGTCATAAGTGCTGTCGGGGACCTTCTCGACCATCATGAGCGAAACCAAGGGATCGACGGAGGATGGCAGCATCTTCTCAAGCTTGTAGGAGTCGGAAAGGAGGGCGACGCGCTTGCCAACGGTGAGCTTGCTAATATCGACGCCATCGGAGATGTCCACAACTGCCAGGACAACGGATTAGCACAACGTCAGCTGTGAGGCTACTGGGCCGAAGCCTACCATATTTCCCTTCTGGGTGTACCTTGACCAGAATCTTCTTGGTGCTCATCACTTTCACGACCTCGCCCACGTAAGAGCCGGGCTGTTGAAGCAAGCCCAGCTCTTCGCGCAATAGACGCACCCTGGAGTTGTAGTCATTGCGCTGGGCTTCTAATCGTCTCAAAACGGCTTGGCCTTGGATAATCTCGAGCTTCATGCCCTCGATCTTATTGCGGTAGTAGTTGTCCAGGGCCATGATGGCGATTTTGGGGGAGGGTGATGACGCTATGGAGACTCAAGGGCTGATTGTTTTGACACAGACCAGAGATACGGTCAAAGGACAGATGCGTGCTCGTACGGCCCAGATGTGAGATGGCGACGATTGGTTAAAGAAGACGTCGTTCGGAAATGAGGATGAAAGAGTTGACGCCGGGGCTTGGAGAGCTGATCAGCCTAGCTCTACGTGCAGCTGTGAGCAGGTGCCCAGTCCAGCTTAGTCATGTTTGCCTGATATGTCAGGCAGCAAGGACAACCCAGATCAGACAAACAGAGCAAACACCTCACTTGATAGCTACTAATCAACGAAGTGGATCTGATTGGGTAGAGCTGCCCGATGACTTGATCATCTGCAAGCCCCGGGGCAGGTGAGAAAGTACAAGGCAACGGTCAAAGAGTCTTGCTCTCTCTCTCCCACGAGTTTCGTCCTACTTTGCAATGTATATGTGTCTTTGTTAATGGAAATTTCATTGAACCGCTTGGCTGTTCTGTTTCCCTTAGATCTTATCTGGATAATGTCATCGGGCTCGTCGCTTTGATCTCGTTTTTTTTTCCCCCTCCTCTCTTTCTCTCTTGGGGCCAACAAAGAGAGCCAAGGTGAGGGGAAGCTTGCTGTCTGAGCTTTTTCTTTTCGTTTCAAATCCCTCCTCCCCCCATCACGCGTGTCGTGCCCAACCCACGCAACCATGGCGAGCAATACAGGAAGCAGCTCTCGCCAGCCGATCCAGCCATCTGCAGCGGGGGATGAGCCCTCGGACTCTGGAACAGCGCCTCCAATGAGACCGTCTGTACCGACGCGAAGGACTTATGGTTGGTGTGCCTCTGGTGTAACATAGGGCGGGGACACCCTGGGCTGACCTGGAGTTATAGGTACACTCGATACACCTTCCCTCGAAGCGAGCAATCCCGAGCTGCGTGACGATGGAGAAGAATTTTCAAGCCGTGCGTTCACAACTCAATCGTCGGCATCTCCCGATAAGCCCCGCAAACCTTCACTGTCGCGTCGTATGACTTCCAAACACCAAATTTCCCAAAAGGGACGAGAGTTCTCGACGGATGACGATGCCAACGAGGTGAAGCAATACATGACTATGAAGCAATCGGGCAACACATCGCCTAGGATCCGTCCGTTGAGAAGACAAAGCTCGACGCTAAGACGACGCCCAAGTACTCGACCCAGCCCTTTGGCGAGGGCCGACTCAGAGGGCTATAACCCAGAAGGAGCAAGCTTGCTCGGGCCTGGAGCGGACTTTGAGAACGATGCTCCAGCTACGGGACTCCGCGAAAACAGCGAAGTAGGCAGTGATGAGGACGACGATTTGGATGACTCTGATGACGCAGATGCGGCGAGCGATGCGGAAAGCTTCACTCTCAAGGATCGCCAGCAAGCTATCAACCAGACACACCCGTTTGGTATCAGACTTTGGAAACCTGCGCTGTACAAGAAAAGCCGCTCCGTGGAGAAATCCGCTGAGGGTGACATTCACTCATCGCCTGGTGGGTATGTCAGCCCACTGTTGTTCCTTACCAACCTGCTCTGGTCCCTGTTCTTTGGGTGGTGGCTGGCCTTGATTGCCTTTGTCGCTGCGGTTGCATGCTTTTTCTTCGCATATTCGTCAAGTGCTGTAGAATATGGTAGAGTATTTGCGGGCCTTTCGCGCTACCTGCTATATCCGTTTGGCTCATTCGTCCTTCTTGAGACCGACGAAAACTATGCTGAAGAAGACGAAGGCGAAGGTCGCAGCATCAGCGAATATGAACAATGGCAGAATGGGGACCTGGAGCATGGCCGTCTCTTCTTTGGTCCCCGCAGAGATCGATCACTCGTTGGTAGAAGAAGGAACAGTGTCGATTCTTCTGGGGAGCAAGACAGTCTGCTTGGACGACCCCAGCGTGGACAAAGTGAAGACGCCCAACTCCACTCGAAGCGCCGTCTTTTTGGACGTGGGGAATGGACGTTAGGCCGGGTTGTGTTCTTTGTGTTCTTCTACTTCTTAGTTGGACCTTTGATGCTCGTCGCTTCCCTCATCTGTTGGCTCCTGGTATTCTGGATTCCCATGGGTCGGGTGACAATCACTCTAGTGAGCCATCTCCGCAGACATCCCCTGGCATTGTCCTTCCATTCCGACTCTACATATGCAAGATCAAGCACCACTACAACCTCATCCTCTATTCTTCTCTGCACCTACCGAGCTGCGGGGACGAGGTATTGGAAGTACACAGTTGACGGAACAAACATCTTCTTGATCAATCTCCTTGGTGTGGTCGTGTTTGTCATTGCGGACTATTTCATTCTGGCCGGGATGCTGGGTATGAAGAATTGGCTGACCCATCCGGGACTGATTTTCACCCTTGCTTTGCTGTCTATCATTCCTCTGGCTTACTTTATTGGACAAGCCGTTGCCTCGATCTCCGCTCAGTCTTCGATGGGTTTAGGCGCTGCTATCAACGCTTTCTTCTCGACCGTCGTTGAGGTATACCTCTACTGTGTTGCCTTGACCGAGGGCAAGGCCGGACTTGTTGAAGGAAGTATCATTGGCAGTATATTTGTGGGTGTTCTGTTCCTCCCCGGTCTATCCATGTGCTTTGGCGCTCTGGCGCGCAAGACCCAACGGTTCAACGTGAGGTCGGCTGGTGTGACGTCCACAATGCTTCTGTTCGCAGTGATTGCTGCTTTTGGTCCTACTCTGTTTTATCAAGTCTATGGCAGTGTAAGTTTGTCGTCACGTCTTTATTCTAACAGGGGATTACTTGCTCACAAATCTGTAGCATGAGCTGAATTGTCACTCTTGTGCTGATTCACTCGATTCGGAGAGTCGTGACTGTCGTCGCTGCTACTTCTCCCAAACGGCGGCTATCAATGACCAGTTCTTCCAAAAAGCTGTACAGCCATATGCGTGGTTTTGCGCCTTCCTGCTGTTCACCTCATACGGCATCGGTCTATGGTTCACTTTGAGAACTCACGCGGCTCTCATTTGGGCATCAGAATTGGAAGAAAAGAAGCATGTCCAGGCCCATATCCAAGATTCAATCGCCTTCGATGCTACGGAGCCACGACACCTATTTTTTTCGAATGGTCAGCCCGAAGCCTCTGGGGCGGCTTCGGTGTTCAAAGAGCCGATTCAGGATCATCCTATCTTCAAGAAGACCTATGCCGCGAACTTGAAGCAGTTTGGCTTGGACAATAGTCGCTCGTCTGAACAAGCCCACGATGACCACGCCGCTGGCTCTGTGCACGCCACCCCGCACGTGGTGCCACCGCGTTCTGCTGGTGAGGATGCGGATTCTATGCCCGATGCACTTCGAGACTTGAGCACGGAGGACCGCGAGCGCACAGCGCGCTACTTTGCAGAACTCGCGGCCACAAATGCAGCTCAGGCTGCACGGGATTCGGCCCGCAGCCGCAGGGCTCTTCAGCATCAACACCAGGGAACTAGTCGGCAAGCCAGTCGGCCGGCTGGGGGTCATTCGCGGATCCCTGGCGAGGAAATTGAGGATCTTGGACTTGCTCCCGAGCCCTCGTCTGGGGGCCATGACGCACCTAATTGGAGCAAGGTTAAAAGTTCTGTCGTTCTTCTTGGAGCAACGCTCCTCTATGCAGTCATTGCTGAGATCCTTGTCAACACCGTTGATGTTGTCTTGGAGAGTGTTGACATTGATGAGAAATTCCTCGGTATCACTCTGTTCGCTTTGGTCCCTAACACCACCGAGTTCTTGGTATGTTTTTCAAACGTTTTATGAACCACTTCACTGGTCTCTTACTGATTGTCTCAAACAGAACGCTATTTCTTTCGCCATGAATGGAAACATTGCCTTATCCATGGAAATCGGATCTGCCTACGCCTTGCAGGTCTGTCTGCTACAGGTGCCTGCTGTCGTTCTCTTCAGTGCGGTATACGGTCAAGGGCTCGATGCGGCTGAAATTGCCAGTCACTCGTTCAAGTACGTTGAGCCTAGCACTCTTTGGCACCATTGTTGTGACTGACTTTGAACTTCGTTAGCTTAATCTTTCCCCAGTGGGACATGATCAGCGTGATTCTATGCGTGTTCCTGCTATCTTATGTGTACGGCGAGGGCAAGAGCAACTATTTCAAGGGATCCATCCTTGTTTTGACCTACCTGGTGGTTCTGATCGGCTTCTACATGTCAGGCTACGTCAACATGGACAACATGGGTGTGGATCGGTTTGATACTCTGGCAGTCGGCGCTAATCGTGACAAGTTCTACACTCTTGGGCGAACAAGGAGTGGAGAGGCCTACTAGAACGCTGATCACTCCAATGTTGACATTCGATGTACTCATACATTATTCATTGCGAGTTTGCATAGCGATGTAGTTCAGATATACCGTTGAGCTGTGTTCATACTGTGATATAATCTTATTCTCGAAGCTTCACCCACTCAGGGCTGCACTAAAAACAATTTTTGTTGCATCGGCAAAGACGCCCTGAGTGGGCATTTTGGAAAATACTCGAGTAAACAGGCGGATCAAGTTGGCTTCCAGGTCCCCACGGCTTCATCCACCATAGTTCGGTACTTCTGCTGCTTGAAACATTGCTCCAGGAACACTTCGTACTTTACCTTGAGCAATGCCTTCTCATTGCTGTCCTTCGTGGGCAGCACTTTCTTACCAGGTTTACTCATCCGGTCCATGATGTCCCACAGATCTTCGGTGTTGCCCTGGGCATCGGCACTTGCGGCCTTTGCGCCTAGCATAGCTGCGCCATGACAAACCGCAGCGTGGATGTATCGTGGGATCAATACCGGCATGTCACACGCCGACGCCACGAGATTGACCAGGATATCATTCTGGCACTGTGAGCCAGACATGAACACTGAGCTGATGCGGTGACCCGATTTGTTCATCGTGTCCACAATCTGCTTGGTCTGCAGAGCGATAAATTCAAGGGTCGCATAGTAGTAGATAGCAAGTCCATCTACCGTCTTGTCGCTGGTGAGACCGAAAATCGAACCGGTCATGCTTGGGTCGGCAATGGGCGATCGGTTTCCCCATAGATCACCATAGAAGAAGAAGTGTCGCCCGAGATAAGACACACAGGGGGCGCCTTGGTCGTGGGCCATCTCTTTGAGGTGCTCGTTGAGATACTCGTAGATGTTGGCATGGTAGGACTCGGCAATGGAGTGAGCCTGGTTGAATGCCGGATGAGTCTCAATGACATGCTTGAGCAGCTCCCCTGTGGCAGATTGTCCTCCTTCCGCCATCCAGTACCCAGGGAGGATTGTGTCCCGGTACGGGCCCCAAACCCCATCCACGAAGACGGGGTCGGGCGACATGGCGAGGTGACAGGTCGAGGTTCCCGCGACTGCTGCTAGACGGGAGAAGGCCTCTGATTTATCGAGCTTCGGCACATCAGTGGTGGTTTGACCGGCGTCTAGATCGACCTTGGACCCAACGGTGCCAATCCAGCCAGCGTAGGCATCGATGACCCCGCTGCCAATCGCAATCCCGGCTGGGAGGCCAAGGTCGGCAGCGGCCTTCTCACAGAGAGTGCCTACCAATTCACCGGCACTGAGGTAGTCACCGTTCTGTTTTCACGTTCGTTAGCCGAGAATGCTGCTTCCCACTTAAGGACAGGCTCACCACCCCGTCGACTCCGCCCATGCGCTTGAAGTTATCCTCCGTCAAATCTCCCAGGCCGATGTCCTGCAAGAAATCCTCTTGCCATCCTTTCACACTGCCATCTACTCCGACAGGCACGAATCCCTGCTTGCATACCACGCTGCAGAAGCTTCGCTTTTCGTTGCCGGTGGCAATGTGGGTGAGGGCATCACTCAGGTCATAGAATTTGCACTTATCAAAGAGCTCTTTGGGCATATTGTTCTTCAGCCACAGCACTTTGGGGATCTCCATCTCGATGGACATCTTTCCCCCCACGTAGCGGAGGAGGTTGTGGTTGGTCGCATTGATCTTTTCCGCCTCCTCAACGGGACGGTGGTCTAGCCACAGGATCACATTGCGGTCCGAGTCGAAGTTCGGGCCTGTGACGGAGATGGGCTCGTCTGTGTCGTTGGAGAAGACCGACAAGGAGCAGGTGGCATCGAACCCAATGCCCCGGACGGTGTCGGGGTGGATGTTGTGCTGGCTGATCGCCCGCTGGACGGCTACACATATACAATGCCAGATATCGGACGTGGATTGTTCCTGGGGCGGGTCAGTATGACAGGTGAATGCGTGTCGCCAGTTCACTCACATAGTAGCCGTGTTCAGGCTGCCAGAGACCAATGTTCTCGGAAGCCAATCCCACAATGTCTCCTTTGGCATCGATGATACAGGCTCGGGCACTGCCGGTCCCGACATCAATGCCAATGAAGTGATCCCGATGGACTGCCAGATCCTCTCGCGGATCGCTTGATGCTTTCCGGGAGCTCTGGCGAGAGGCGCGACGATACGGTAGCGATGCCATTAGAAATGATTCTGTCCAGATATCTCAGGAGAGAGGGTGGAGGGGGGGGGGGGAAGGTAGCGGAGGGGGGTAAGTGGCGGGATGTTGACAAGTCTTGATTGCATCCTGGTCCAGTCCCTGTCCTTTGGTACCTATGTACTTGATATGTCTTGATGTCGTTGCTCAGATATATTCCCCTCCAGGCATAGGTTTCAACATTTCACTCGGACCTGATCTCAGTAATTCCCCCGTTACATTACCCTTTTATTTTAATTATTCTATTAATTCTATCAATAGAGTTGAGTATATGTGTACTCTGTACTCCCAGGCAGAGCGAGTACAGTCGATGTACATGTATACGAGGTGGAGCTCGGACGCCCCTGCAACTTCTCCTCTTCACCTCCGCAATGCGATCTCTCTTTCTGCTCAGCCTGGTGTCGCTACTCCTGTACACCAATGCCTTAGCGACCGATATTCTCTACTGGCCCCTGGGCTCAGAGCCCTCTCTCCTCGCCCGCGTCTCCTACGACCCGACCTCGTTGAAAACCGACGTTGCCTTCCACCCCCCGAACCCGACAGCGGACCTGGTTCGGATTGGCCTCTACACCAACAAGCAATGGGTTGGCAGTCTTGTCGCTGCCTCCTCATTGACCGACAATCCAACCTTCCGCCTCCACCTCGATGCCGCGAACGAGGTCTACCACGTTTCCCTCTCCTCCGACGAGTTCGCAACGACCCAGGTCGACCTGGTGTTCGATGAACCTGGCACACGGCCTCATTTGAACCGACCAATTGTGGTTGGGCCGGATGGTGCCACCCCAGAGCCGGAAGAGAAGACCCTGCTGCAAAAGTAAGTGTCGGAGTGGATGTTGATGGCATTGCTAATCACGGTCACAGATACTGGTGGGTGCTGCTCATTTTGACATTCATCACCATGTCCGGCGGTGGCGGTGAAGGGCAGTGAGTTCACTCTGTTAGACGAGATAGTTCCTAGGTGAAATCACGATATTCTTGAACAGAGTCCCTAGAGAGATGAGCATCTGGCGAAATCTGGGGGTGGGAATGCCCCAAGTAGCAAACAAAAAGTCGATATCAGAACGAAGTATACAAGTAAAGAGGACCCTGTCTGCCTAGGCTGCTGCTACCTCCACTGCTCGTAGGCAACAGATGTCCGTGCTCGGCTATAAAATCAACCCCATCCCTCATAGATCCCACACACCATGTTACAGCTACCAACCGAGCTCATCGAGCTTATTCTCCTGCACTGTGAGACTCCTGCCTTTTTCCAGGCCGCTCGGGCAAGTCGTCGCCTATGGAAAATCGCCCACAGTGGCCGAGAGGCTATACTCCATCGCCTATACCACACACCGGGGTGGTATAGTGATGAGCTGCAACAACTCACAACCAGGGATCTTTACACCCTTCTGAAGTGCCGGTCAAATGCCCAGTTGGATGGGGTGGAGTACCGGGCGGACCTCACAACGTATGGCTTTCCTGCAGTCCTGGACAGTCGCGCATCTGCATTCGAGTCACAAAGACACAGCACTCGCGCATTGCTGGTCTTTAAAAATGACAGCACCGTCTACTTAGTGACGATGCAAGATGGGAAGTTGATCCAGGAAGCCAAGTGGAGATCCCCCGGACAAGACACCGGAGACGTCGACATTATCCAGACTGCCTTTGATGGAAACCATGGGGTCTACGTGCTTCATCGACACAAGCCGTTCCCCGATCAAGACCTCGACGCCAACCATCCATTTGTTCAGCAGGCCTCCCAGGCTCGCTCGCACGGGTGCATCTTCATGGCCTATCATGACCTGAATACGGAAAATACAACTGTCCGCATGTGTGGCTTCCCTGAACACCAGACATATACCCCGCTAGCTCTCGCGGTGGCCGACAGACAGTTTGCCATCTCCTGGCAAAATGCAAATCAGCCCGAGGACCACGGGGTCGTCCTCTATCGGTTCAATGAGACTGAGGGTGTGGATGAAGAGAAAGACGACCAAGTCACCTGTTCGTCAAACCACCCAGACCGGGACCAACCTGCTGATATTTCTAGATACCTCTTACTGGAGCCGCAGCTTTCTTAGCTCGCACGATCGTCCCGCCTCAGGGACCGGACCTGTCGTGAAATTGGCATTCAATGACCGAGGCTTCCAGCTACTGTGTCACTATCGGGCCCAACCCCTGTACGGATCCTTCAGAGCACTCTACAATACCCACTTGCAAGGCGAGCTAGGCCCATCGATTGCAAATAGGTGTAACGTGCAGTTCGCACCAAATCTGAGTCTCCAATTCTCCATTGGTATACCATTCTTCGCCACCCACAAGACGGGCAACGTTGCCAATGGAATACCATGTCATTGGCAGTATCTCGCATTTGGCATAGCAACGCATCGAGTCGAAAACTGGACGGTGGCATGCCTCCTGAGATCTGAGGCGTTTCCTCGCCAGCGGTGTACTCATGTTCATAATCTGGACCGTGGCAGGCGCTTTGAAAGTTGGAAGATCATGGCACAGCTCGGGAGCTATCAGCAATCGACAACCTCACATGGGTCGCAAGTGGCTGCTTCGCGATGTGGAACTCGAATCGCCGTGGCAGATTGGAAAACCCTCTACGTCTGGGCTCTGAACCCCACCGAAGTGTTAGACACCGAAAGCACATTTTACCCACCATCGTGGATCTCCTCGTCTGACACCCCGGTGCTCCCACCTGTGATCCTCCAATTAGGAGCGGTCTGCTCCCAGCTCCGATTCACTGAAAAGAACTCCGAATTGATTGCGATCACTGATCGTGGAGTGATGCACATCAACCTCTCCAATGGCGAAGGCGAGCGAAAAGGGTTATCAGGGCATGAGATAATGTTGTAGTGGGAAGGACCGAGATCCAGGGCTAAAGCAGCGTCGGACAAATCACCACATGAAAAGAAAATAAAGTATTATTGATTCAAATCTCAAGACATTGCTATATATAATGCAAGGCTGCGCAAAAAAAAAAAAAAAAAAAGCAGAGGCGCCGCTTTCCCCCCTTCTTTCTTTCTTTCTCGCTTCAAGTCCATCCCAACACCAAGAAATGCAGAATCACGAGCTGTATGACATTGTACATGTAAAAAAAAAACCATAGCCCTGGGAATAATGGGCAGAGAACAGGGTATCCCGGTTGCATCATCATAGCGAAAAGCAAGAGAAAGAAGAAAGAAGAAAGAAGAAAGGAAGATGTGTATCCTAAAAAGAAAAGTAAAAAGAAAAGAAGACCCAGAAGGAAGAAAGCAGTAGGCAAACTAACAAAGCTCTAGCTCATCTGGGTCACGAGCCACTCGAGGACGCTTTCATAGCATAGCGCATACTGACTTAGATTCTGGACCATGCTGGGTCTCTGCTTTCGGAAATCTTCAACTGTCTTCGCAATTAGGTCAATATCCAGATTTCGGACCCACTCAGTGTTGTCGGTGGGATTTGAACCTGTGTCTCTCTCGCCCTTGGCATGGGCACGCTGTCGTTTCAACATGTCGAGTACACTATCAACGGTGCAGAAGGTTCCTGTACGTCCACACCCAGCGCTGCAGTGCACCAAAACCGGCCGTTGGCCCTTGGGTTCTGCTTGGTGGCTGTTAAAGGCAGGGTTACTGGTGGCACGGATGACCTTGTTACACTGCTCAATGAGGTGAAGCAGATGGGTAGGTTGCGAGGTTGTCCCAAAGTCGGGCCAGTAAGGGTATTGAAGTTGGGTGATATCCCGAAGTGGTTGGAAAGGGAATGAGGTGTGGCAGATGCTGAAGTGGCGGACAATAATGACCGGATTTTCGTTCGTCCCATCTCGTTTCTCGCTCGTTGTCTTGAGAATCCCCGCACTCGGATCGATAGATTGGCCTTGAGATTCGATGTATATATACTTTTCCGAATAGGCTTTCACCTCAAAGGGTCCGTAGGTTCCAGGCTCCCAATAACGATCGCACTTCACCTGACCCCGTTCGACCTCTGCGGTGAGGGAGACGAGAAGTCGCACATCCTGTTCCCATACAACACGCCAAAAGTCCTGAGAGGCTGTTAGCGATCCAATGACGGGGACTGCGGGGAATAGACGCTCACATTAAACGTATCAGGAACAGGCGCTTGTGTCGCGATGTATTTTCGATTGGTGAGTTCTGCCGAGATATGATTCGCGTTCACATAATCGCAGGCCCCAGATGGGATTCCCTCCAGTCGTACACGAGAGTGGTCGAAAGGGTAAATATCGTTGTAACGATTCTTCGTGCCTTTCTCAATGCCCGCAACACGATATTTCTTAGAACTTCCGTTGGCTTCCGCCGATGGTCCCTCGTACGTCAGAGCTTGCTTCATGCGTTCGAGCTCAGTTTTCTCCAGGCTAAGGAATTTGTCCGAGACAATATGCCCTTTGTCGTTGGTATCAGAGGCGCCCCGTAGCCATCGAGGAAGTTGCTGTCGCTTTCGTTCTGTGATTTGATCTGGTTGTTTCAGGGGAATCTGTCCGACGCCGCCCAAGAGGTCCATGTTTTGCCGAATATTCCCAAAGAATGGATTCACGGCAGAGGTTGATTCCGGCAGAGCACAACCGCCGACGACGGGGGCAACGGATTGCAGATTGATCCCCATGGGCCCAGGACGCTTGGAGGGCCCAGTCGGCTGTGACTGTGACTGCTGAATCATGTGTGGAAACTGCTTCGAAAATCCTTCAAATCCACTTTGTAGAACCAAGCCCTCACCTTTCCAATCTTCGGCCTGGAACTTTTTAAGCACGTTCAGCAGGGGCATTGCATCTTTGGAATCGGCAGATGCAGAGTCATAGACAATAATGAACCTGCAGTCCCTCCACCTTCCAAAATCTTGTTTTGTGGCATCGTCGCTGAAAGTGCTCTGTAATTTCTTAGTATCAAACGAGGGCCGCTTGAGCAGAGTAGTTGGGATGCATAGGTTGAGGGACCCTTTGATGTTGGCATTGTTATAATGGGCGAATGGGCGAACGTCGAACAGCATGACATTTGACTGAGATACTTTCAATAAATCGGCGCAACGTTCGGGAGAGATCCAGGGGAATGGAAGGGCGGTTTCTGCCAGGCAAAGTCAGTATCTTTCAGCGGCAGTGATGGGGGCTTGAAAAAGATGAGTTACCTGCGGAGACTGGGTTCCTGCCAGTGACTTGCCTTGGGCTGGGTTGCCCCAGGGAAAACCCCCCCAGCGGGAAGGATGGTGAAGGCTTCGACCCAGGACTCGGTTGCTTTCCGTTGAAGGATTCATTGATGGTTGATTCACGACGTAACCGATGCATTTCAGGCTCGGTCTTCAGCATATTCTTTAACCCCGCGGACATCAGTTCCTGGGGATGGATATGTATCTGACTATGCGCGGACTGATGAGGTGACGTGCCCCAGTTCTTCTGTACGGGGCCCAAGTTTGAGGTCTGGGCAGGGTTTGTGCTCATCCCGAAGTAATTGGGACTCGATCGATCGATAGGGCTGGACACCATGGCGTTAGAGGGCGATTTACTCAGAAGTGCGCCATCACGAAGGGAGTTTTGCAGCCAAGGGGAGGATGGTGAGCGGCTGGTCATGACTCCTTCTGTCATGATCTTAGACAATCAAGTTTCACGTAAGCCTCGAGATGCAGAAAGAGGGGCAAGTGAATCGATGGGCCCAGCCAGCAGGTTAAGCCAATGGAGAGAACAGGGAGTCTCACAATGGGCGTGTCATGGCATTAATAATCGGCAGAAATTTGGGTTGAGGTAATGACGTTGTGTGGGGATCACGGGGTTTCTGACGTAGTGTTCCTATTGTGTGTTCATTCTATATACCCGTGGACATTGTTTATATAGATCTACCTAGGTATAGATATAAATGACCTCGAGATACCTAGAAATATCTATGATCTCCATATAGATATCCCACATACCGAGGTATACCGGGTACTGGTGTCGAGGAAGCCACGTCGAACTGTAATATACATTGTACCGTCGATCCTTGACCCTGTATGCGTACATCAAAGAGGCTGGCCCCCAGATGGGTCCTATGAACCCATCTTGTCGATCTGATCCGGACTGGTAGTTCTGGAGCGCATGCGAATGGCACGTCAACCCGCCGGGTGAGAGGAGACGTCGAGAGGCCAATGTTCATCGCATGCCTAAAGGGAATAGATACGAGACCGGAAACGAAACCGAGCCACTGGATCATACAGTAAAGAGGCCCGAGGGAGATGCAGGCTCGGGCTCCACGCGTGGGTTTTTAGTGAGAGGAACGTCACCCCCAACCCCTTGGGTTCCCCCCGGTACCCGTGAATGTTTTGGCGATGATCTCATGCAGGTGAGGTCATAAAGGGTAAAACGAGACTCGGTCTGAATCCGGTGTGTCGCATCATAATCGCCCATCTGGCTCACCCTTGAACCGCTCGACTCGCTTCTGTTCCCATTGATCGAGGTCCTTGGCCATGAGTCTCTATGCCAAACATTAGCTACATCATCATCGGGGTAGGTCAGTAAAGGTCATCAAGCTATACGTACGTAGTACTCTTCCTTCTCATCTCCGACAATCCTTCTCCGGGGGTTTCGCTTGATTCCCTCCTCTCCGTCGGGACCCTTGAGTCCGAGGTCAAAAGCCTCGTCCTGACTGAGTTGTTTGACCTTGCGGTCGTAGCGCTCATAGCGGAGGGCCGCAGCAGGTGTCAGAGCAAAAGATCCAGCTACAATGACACTAATGAATGGAAGTCCGAACAAGATGAACGGATGCCGAGTTAGCCGTGCCCGGTAGAATGCGCCAAGGCGCTCCCCGAGAGTCGACGACTCCGAAGTGGTACGGCGGAATGTTTTTGATTGAAAAACTGGCATCGTAGCAGAATCAAATTCTATCGATCGCTATGGAGAGACAGAAGATGGGGAGGCTCGAATTATGGTTCATGGCGGACAATAGATAGCCCGGAGCGCCGAGATGAATTGTTTGGAATGGAGCTTCAATCTGCTACCTCTCCGATCCCGCGCTTCACCCATCGAGCATATGTCACTTTAAATTAGGCGCCTTTGAAGCTCCCTGATCTCCACCCGAAGGCTCTGGGGGAGAAGAAAATTCCTGCAAAGTTCCTTGCTGAACTCATAAAAGCTTGAGGTGCGCGCCATATCCACTTTTCTTTCAGACTTACATTCGAGTACTCCTTCTCTTGAACGCATTACTAAAACTACACAGGTAGCCAAATTGTCTCTACCCAGATCGCACACCATTGATCAGTCATGGCTTCGAATACTGGCTCTCTCTTCGGAGGCGCTTCCACCACTCCTCAGTCATCCAACCTGTTTGGCGCAAATAATTCGGCAACTCCTGTCGGATCTCAACCCAAGCTAAGCCTTGGAGGCATTTCTGGCGCGGGAGGGCAAGGCACGCAATCGTCAGGTCTGTTTGGAGGGCAACAAACTCAGACGCCAGCGCCATCTACTGGGGGTCTATTTGGTGGTCAACAGGCTTCCACTCCCGCCGCATCCACTGGGGGCCTGTTTGGAGGTCAACAAGCATCCTCTCAGGCTGCACCGACCGGGGGGCTGTTTGGAGGCCAGCAGACTTCGACTCCCGCCGCGCCCACGGGGGGTTTGTTCGGTGGCCAGCAGGCATCAGCACCGGCTGCACCAAGTGGAGGTTTGTTTGGGAGCCAGCAACCCCAACCCCAACAACAGGCCGCTTCGAGTGGGGGTTTGTTTGGTGGTCAACAGGCCTCGGCTCCGCAGAACGCGCAGCCATCCAGCCTTTTTGGGGGACAATCGCAGGCACAGTCACAGCCGCCTATTCTAGGGCAGACTCTAGGACAAAATCCCAGTCAATCAACGCAACCAGCCTTTTTCAACAGCCTGTTGGAGCGTGGTAAAAAGAGACCTTTGTCATCAGCCGCTCAGAACAACAATTTCGAAGAAGTGCCCAGCCTTCAACTGGGCCTGGACGATATTCGGAGAAAGGCCAGGGAACTGGGCTCCGGTGGACAGAGAGACACTCCCAATGGCAAGAGTACCAAAGCGTAAGTACTCTCGGGTCTTTTCTTTCGTTTCCAACTGGCAATAACTGACTCCAATGCCACTGACAGTCATTATCTACTTGCCGCATCTGGCATCTCTCCCGGTCGAGCATTGCGCGATCTCAAATCTCTGGACCCCCAGGCATCTTTGGCAGCCCCGGTGAAGGAAATGGACAATTTTGACCCCGATAATCAGCGGTTTTTGCGGAGCATTCAACAGCGTGGCCGACAGGTCATGATCGCGGAGAGTCTCACCCGAGCCCACCGCGACTTCGATACATTCCTAGAGGAAAAGGTTGATTTGGACTGGGAAGAGCAACGTCAAACTATTTTTCATCATTTCGGGCTATCGCAGAAGGACGCCGCTGGTGGCCTAAACGCTACCACCAGAGGTGGATTCGGCCGATCAACCAGGCAATCTAAGCACTCTGGTGCTGGTCCCGCCAGCGGGCCCTCGGGTGCATCCCGCAGAAGTGTGTTTGGGCGTTCTGGCCTTGAAAAATCGGTCATTGGCACTCCTGGGGCTGGTTTGGCCAGCCGCCAGATCTTCGAAGACCCAGCAGAGCGAAACGACAGAGCCACGTCTCACTCTCCTGATGTCAGGTTCCAACGCGAGAAGATGGGCCACTACGCCGAAAAGGTTCAGCAATTGAATCTCGCCAGGCTCCAAGGAAGGTGCTATCCCGTCCTTGATGAGTTCTCCTCGGTCGAGGTTCAAAATGGCGGTGATGTATGTAAACGCCAAACACCATGTCTGTTCTAAAGCTTACTATCTCTAGGTCCCCCGGCAACTCTTCAATGCGTATCAAGCCTTGGTGGGAATTGTGCACGAAAATCCTCGGATTATTGACCCATCGGACCCCGGGGCAATCAAGGAGCGCCAGTATTCTGCAAAATACCTCGATGAATCATCAAAATCTCGCAACGCGATCGATCTCAAGAAACAGATCCTCGAGGGCTCAAGAACTTTCCTGGAGAGAACATTCTTCGACGAAGTGGAAACCGCCATTGCCAAGAACCCTCGAGAGGCACAGCTGGGAGGTATTCCAACCGTGGTTAATAAGATTCGGGCCTATATTCGCCTTCAAGCCGCGAGAAAGGATCTTGTGCCTGATGGGACAGAGCTCCAGATGGTGAATCAGGACTATTGCTGGATCCTTATCTTCTATCTCCTTCGATGCGGATTTGTTACGGAGGCTGCTGAGTACGTGAGCCGGGACACCGGATTCCGGTCCCTGGATCACAAATTCGTGACCTACATGACAACCTACGCGCAGACCAGGCGGCTACCGCGTGATCTTCAACAGAAGATCAATGGCGAGTTTCAGCAACGTTCTCGAAACGCACCTGAAAACACCGTCGATCCCTACAGGATGGCGTGTTATAAGATCATCGGCCGCTGTGACCTTTCGCGTCGTCGCTTGGATGGTGTGAAGCAAACAGTTGAGGACTGGATGTGGTTGCAATTCAGCCTTGCCAGAGAGGATGATCGCACCGAGGAGGTTGCAGGTGACGTGTTCGGCCTTGAAGACATCCAAACCGACATCCAAGAGATTGGCCAAAGAGTCTTCGTCAAGGGCAATGATGGACCTGGTGGTTACGGGACATATTTCCTGCTGCAAATTCTAGGAGGAATGTTCGAGCAGGCTGTCCACTATCTCGGCACGTTTGCGCCAGTTACCGCCGTTCACTTCGCCATCGCCCTATCATACTATGGCCTTCTCCGCGTCTCCGACTTTTACACATCTGGAGAAGAAATTCGTAAGCATGACCCGCCGCACAAGCCCTTCCCACTTATCACTGATTTTGCTAACCATTGCTCGACGATTACAGTGACATTCACTGTCAAGCAGTACCCTCAAATCAATTTCGGCTACCTCTTGACCCAATACACCCGGGAATTCCGAACCGGATTTGTTGAAGCAGCCATCGACTACTTCACGCTGGTCTGCCTGAATGCCGATCTCCCCGGTGCTCTGGGCAAGTCGCAAGCCTCCGTTTGTCACGAGGCCCTGCGCGAGTTCATTCTGGAGACCAGAGACTTCGCCAAACTGCTCGGCGATATTCGTGCTGACGGTACTCGCTTGAAGGGTGCCATCGAGCAGCGTCTAGGTTTGATCAAATTGGAGGACCAAGAAGAATTCCTCCAGACCATCACGGTCCAGGCAGCTGCCGTAGCAGATGATAAGGGCCTGGTTGCTGATGCTGTACTTCTCTACCATCTCGCCGAAAACTATGATCGAGTCATCGATATCATTAACCGTTCTTTATCGGATGCTGTCGCTGTCGAATTGGGTGGTGCTTTGCCCAAGCTACAGCCTTTGCGCCCGCGAGACGACATGGCCGATGCAGCGGGGGGGAGCAGCCTTAGCTTGACCTCCGTGGATGACCCGGGCGTTCTTGCTAAGAATATGATTAGCCTTTACGACTCCAACGAGATGTACTATGGAAAGGTTCGACCAGTCAACCGTGAGGCATGTGGCCTGCTGCTGCGCATGATGGAAGCCAAGACCCAGGTTGAAGCCGGTAGATGGGCACCAGCACTTGACGTGAGTGGATCCTTCTAGTATTTGGTGGAACGTATACTGACCTGGCTCCTAGGCCATCAACGAGTTGAATGTTTTACCCCTCCAGGCCCGGGGCTCCGTGTCGCATATTCGAAGCATCGCCCAATCGTTCTCGTCCCTGCCCGCTATCATTTCACGCAACATCGGACATGTCATTATGTGGAGCATCACCTGTATTGGCTTCGAGCGCCAGAAGCGAACTTCTGGACTGTACGACAGCGAGGTCCGTCAAGGCATGGCCGATGCCTTCCTTGTCATGGCCAAGGATCTGATGGTGTTCTCGGGGATGGTCAAATACAAGTTGCCCCCACGGGTGTATGAGACTCTGGCTCGCGCGGGAGCCGAGATTGGGGCATATTAGAATGATCTTGAATTATTCCCTTAATGCAAAATGAGAAGATATAACCGTACGGAGTAGTATACATGAAGATCTTATGTGATGAAGTACCTCGGGATGTAAATTGTCAGCGGCCCCACCTGGAATGTTCCCACCTAGGCTCTGCTTGACCCTTAGAGCTCACAGCGATCTCCGTTCTCACCATGGAGAATGCCTCTGGCACCTCCGACTCGAGCCCAGGGGCTTCCGACAGCGAGGGGTCCCACGGTGCAGTACAGACACGGGACGTGTCGGACAAACCGACAGATAAGATATTTGACCAAGAAACCACCACCCCGATTAACCTATCCGGCGCCCTTGACAAACAAGCACACGGTGACGAACATGAGTCGACTCAGTTCACCTCAGTGCAATCGCAGGGCAACTTGCCTGCACCCCCAGACTCGACAACACCAAGCCTTTTCAACAACCCGCCGAATCTAGCGCGCATACGGAAGGTCTTGTTCGAGTGCAAGGACCCAATAGAAATCAGCTTGGAGGAGTTTGAGACCTATTGGCCTTTTATCGACAACGTTTGGGTCAAGCAAAGGTCCAATGCGAGCAAAGAGGGCCACTGCACCACCGATTACTACATGTGTCGGTTGCGGCGTCCTACACATCGCACATCTGAAACGCGCCCGCTGCCAGCAGGCAAGCGTCCTCGAAAGAAGCGCGTTCGGGAGGGGGGTATTTGCAACTTCCAAATCAAGATTATTCGCTTTGAGGGTGCCTACTCGACCGTCACCATCGCTCGGACGCCGGGGAGCTGCAGTCTCCATTCACACGACCTCGATTACATCGACCGGGTCAAACGGAACTCAGGGCTCATGGAGTATGCGCGGAAAGAATCCATCAAGGGATACCTCCCCTCCTCCATCTATACCAAATTTCAGGAGGAGCCAGAAAAGCTGGGAGAGGCTGGCGGTCGCTTCTTTACCGTGACCGATGTCCGCAACGTCTCTGCCAAATGGCGGATTCAAAACCCAGAAGTGAGCCTGGTAGCGCATGAAGGCTACGAATACCAAAAGGGCCATGGAATTGTCAAAACTCAAAGCGCGGACGGTGTCAACGAAGTGCCTTCGCAAACGAAATCAACATCTACTTCCCCTTCTTTGCCGCCAGACACCCTCTTCTTTCCTCAATTTTCACTGGAATTCTTACAGCCATATCTTCCAAATAATTCCGAGCGTCGGGAGTTTCCGCACGTAACTTTATCATATGCATCATCGATGGATTCCAAGATCTCCCTGCAGCCTGGGATGCAGACGGTGTTATCCGGACCTGAGGCCAAGCTAATGACCCATTATCTTCGCTCCCGACACGACGCCATTCTCGTCGGGGTAGGGACGGTGCTTGCGGACAATCCCGGCTTGAACTGCCGTCTCGAGGGAGCTGGTGGATTTGGAGGCCTGGGAAGAATGTGGCAACCGAGGCCCGTGATTATTGATCCTACGGGCCGATGGCCAGTTCACCCTGAATGTCGGATGTTACGCACTGCCGTCGATGGCAAAGGCAAAGCCCCATGGGTTGTAGTGTCTCCAGGGGCTCAAATCAACCCCCAGACACTTATGATGCTCAAAGGGTATGGAGGCGACTTCCTTCGGATTGTAGAATACAATCAGCACTGGCGCCTGCGCTGGGAAGCCGTGTTTCGCGCGCTGGCGTCCGAAGGTATTAAGAGCGTCATGATCGAGGGCGGTGGAACGGTCTTGAGTGAGCTGTTGAATCCCGAGTATACCAGCTTCATCGATTCTATCGTTGTGACGGTTGCGCCCACGTATCTAGGGCGTGGGGGTGTAAATGTCAGTCCGGACTCGAAGCAAGACCCGGGAGGCACTCCCAATGCTGCATTGAACCCTCGCGATGTCAAATGGATGCCCTTGGGACAGAATGTCATCATGTGTGGCAAGATTCGAGAAGACTAGAGATGTACGACTGTATGTGTATGATATGAATAACATAAAGATTTAATAGGCTACCTTATACCTGGGTCTCTGCCTAAGGTAGAGAATCCACTGATCGATTCATTGGACATCTCAATCTCTCATGCGCCAGGGCTGTTATGTGGACTACCCATTTCGTACATATTCCGTAGATGCAGACATCTCAGGATTCGATCCACCGCCTTGAAAACTCCACCTTGTGTCTTCTCAACCAACTCGGAATATCCTCACAAGATGGCTTCTCAATCTAACATGCAATTTAGGGATGACCCTACGGCAGAAGATTCGCGACATGGTCACTTCATGAAAGAAGCATTGTTAATGGTATGCTCCCGGTTGCCCGTTGACGCTGTAGCTTATTCCCGTAGGGCGAGAAAGCGATTGAATTAAATGAAACCCCCGTGGGCTGTGTGCTGGTATACGACGACCAGATCGTGGGCCGGGGCATGAATGACACCAATAGATCCATGAATGTGGGTGTGCATGTCCCCTTCGGTCCAGGCCACTGACCCTCCAAGGGAACCAAACACGCCGAATTTATAGCGATTGCACAGATGCTGCAAAAGTACCCGAGGTCAGCGCTTCAATCCACTGACCTCTATGTCACCGTGGAACCCTGTGTGATGTGTGCCTCTGCATTGAAGCAGTATCGCATACGGAATGTGTACTTCGGCGCAGCCAACGACCGATTTGGAGGGACCGGCGGTGTTCTCTCGCTACACTCCGAGTTAGTACGAAGGGCCAAAAGGGAGGATGAGCCATGAGCTGATCGGATGCAGCTCCTCAATTGACCCAAAGTACCCCGTCTACGGTGGACTGTTCGAGAAGGAGGCCATCATGTTACTTCGCCGATTTTATATCCAAGAGAACGAGAAAGGTAAATCCTAGAAGTTTACCCGGCACATCCGCTAACACTATTCCAGCGCCAAACCCCAGACCGAAAAAGAATCGTGAGCTGAACACGAGATTCGACGAGGAAGCGCCGGTATGAACATACGATGTCATCTGTGTTACCGGTGGAAGATGATCAGAGCTCAGCGTATTTTAAAGAGGCCCTCGTGTACTGGGGATGTTTTGTTCAGAACGGGAATCTGTATTGTAAATCGCACTTGCGCCCCAAAACACATACGAAATTGGATATGTGTACAAATCTGCAGGAATCAAAAGGTTCTCCAACATGCTGAGTTTTCTTTCTGGCGGTTCCAGAATTCATGAGGAGCCAGTTCGCTCTGCCTCCAACTCCCGCTCGGCTTGTTGGTAGTACTTGGCCGTGTCAACACCGTGCTGATGGACAGAGATTAGTACGGGCATTGTATGGGGGCATATATAGTTCAATTACCTGGTCGTGGTTGACGACATTGATCCATGGGATGACGTGGATGAAGAGTTCCGAGTACCGCGAGTTACGAGCAGCCATGCCCTGCAGGTAGGAGGACATCTGGGACTTGCCGTACAAAGGCTCGCCTTTCTTCACCTTGTCGACCATCTCGCGTGTGTCCCGCTCGACCTCTCTGCTGTTCTCGGTGAAACCGTAGAAGCGTTCTGTAAAGGTGTGAGTTCTCCCCGAGGCATTGCAGTTAAGGTATCGGCTTACGGCAAGAACGCTGGTAGAGGACGTGAAGACCGCCAAGCAGACCGACGGCAGTGGCGAGGCGCATGACTGGGGCAAAACCACCACGGCCGACATGCGACGGGCTGGCTCTTTCCATCACCCAGAAGGAGATAGGAGCGGCGGAGGCCATGCCGCCTGCGACGGCCCAATCGGAGGGTCGGGCATATCCAAATACCCGCTTCAAGTGTCTGGGAACAGGGTGAGCTTGGTCAAACGGTATAAATCCGGGGTAGGTCATACGGGTCGGAATCAATCAACTGTGGGATGTGTTAGCAAGTCGCCAATGCGCAAGACGCAAAATCAGGGTAATGGGAAAACAATCATACCGGATAGTCGGTGCTAGCCCGCTTAGGGGGGACAATGGCCGCCTTGGTGTCTGTCGCCATGTTGCTGTGGGTGGGTGAGGGTGCAGCGGGATTCGAAGGTTGAAGTTCTGGGAGTTGAGAGCAGGATGGCACTAGTCTACTTCGGGGATAGCACATAGAAGGCGGAGAAGAGGAGATTCGACCAATCAGAAGGCAGATAACAGGCTGCTCGCGTCACGCGTCAAGGCGGCATCTGATTGACGGGTATCGCTGGTCGGTCCGGAATACACTCTGCGCACCCTTTGGACGTCGTCAGGTTGATTTTCACCCTTCAAAAGTACTTCGTACTGCCGAGCCCTTTGACCTCACTCTCCAGTTCACTCAAACTTGCTCCAGCGAGACACTATTCCTGGAAAAATCAATATCACGCTCAAGTCCACTGAACGCGAACATGTCGGAAGGGGGCTCACCCGCTGCGCTTGACCTGGACGACCTATTCAATTATGACGTCGGCTTAGATGAGATTGTCCCTGACAAGACTGTCCATGACCATGACAACAACACGAACGCCGGGACCGGGGATTCTGCCATTGGTTTAGGCCTTGACGAGGAAGTCAAAGTCACCAAAAAACGACAACCTGTTGCAAAGCTAGACGAAGCCCGGTAAGTCTGTCAGATATCGCGCGGTGGAATGCCAGCTGACGGGCCTATCAGACTATTGTCACAACCGGGTATCCCAAAATTGCGACAATCTGCGAAACGGAAACTCAGGTTTAAAGGCAAAGGGCATGAGGTGAGTTTTTTCCCATATGTGACATGGCCGAAGGAAAGCATACGTCGTGACTGACATCAGAGGAATAGTTCTCAGATGCTACACGCCTTCTCAATTTCTACCAGCTATGGCTTGACGACCTATACCCCCGCGCCAAATTCGCGGACGGCCTATCCATTATCGAGAAACTCGGACATTCAAAACGCATTCAAGTCATGCGACGAGAGTGGATAGAGGAAGAGAAGCCCAGGCTATTGCGTGACTCTGGGATCACCCGAGAAGAACTCGAGAATTCCCGTGTTCTCCAAACTCCGGCCAAATTGGATGAAGCACCATCTTCAAATATCCCAGGTCAAGAGGGGTCCCCTGAAGATTTATTCATGCCAAACAATGGTAATGCACAACCCACGACCAGTCACCCCGAACCCGAGGAAGATGATCTGGATGATTTACTCAGGGAGGAGCCGATGGCTGACATACCCCCCAATATGTCAATTTCTACGCGAGAACCTCAGTGGGATGAGGACTTTGATGACGATTATGAAGCGATGAAAGAGCTTGGGATGTGATTCTATACTGGATAATATTGATTGACTGGGCTCCAAGTTGAAGCCCTTGCAGATCCCATACGCGTCCGGACTTAACTGAAGACACGAGGATCAAAGGAACGGGGGTGTTCAGGACTGGTATTGACGGTCCGGAAATTGCCGAAAATTGTGTAAAAAGTGCATCGAAATTGCGATTTGAGATCCTGTAGAGTAACCAAAGGACGCAGTAAGGGACAAAGGGGACATTAAGTTCTAGAGTACAGGAAAGGTCCATGATCAGGATATTCACAAGCTAGCGGGTTCCGTGAATACGGAGAACTGACCGCCAGCACCAGCCCAGTTCAGTTTCTTTCCACGGGTAGCAGTGTTATCGATGGCGGTAGCCACCTCAATGTCATCTTGGGTACCTTGTCCGGTCTGGTAAGTGGCAGAGAATCCCCACGACCATGGACGTCCGTCGACATCGATGGCGACACAGTGGTCCGAGGCAGCTGAAACAACCTTGGCCTTGAAGTTTGGAAGAGCGGTGGGAACAATCAGAATACGGGGGCGATCACGCTCGTCCTTGATGACAGCATCGTCGGAGAGGGTATCGATTTTCAACCCACTCTGGAAGCCGTCAAGACGACCCCATACCAGGCATTCGCCATCACGAGCAACTGCAATGGAGTGGTGAGAGCCACCGTCGATCTGGGTGATGCCGCGGCCAGTGAGCGACTCGACCTCAAGCGGGTGGACAATGGCAGCTTCATCGTCACCGGCACCCTCGCGGAGGGCAGTGGCACCGAAACTGTTCAAACCCCAAGCGTAGACCTTGCCCGATGAGTGGACGGCAAACGAGTGGTACTGGCCACTGCCAATACAGACGATGTCTTTGGGAAGACCGAATTCCCGAGGTTGCAGGCCGTTCAATCGGTTGCGCTCCACAATGCGACGACCCAACTGATTCTGCTGCCCGGAGCCCCAGGAGTAAACACGACCCTGGTCATTCAAAGCAAGGACGTGGTTAGCTCCGCAAGACAGGTGCTTAATCTTCTTGAGGGAGGAGATGAGCAGTGGGGTCTTTTGAACAAGGTTCTTGGCGTCGAAGCCGAGAATTCCATCGTTGCTCTGTCGCGGAAGATTAGCATATACCCCATTTGCGATTCAATTGCGCCTCTCTTGCTTGATTGGACTCACTCGGAAGGTACCCCATCCATAGACCAGACCATCATCGGTGAGGGCAAAGCTCGAGCTGTCGGCGGCAGCGACCTCGACGAATACAGTGTCCTCGGGGAAAGCCTCTGCGGGAATGGAGGTTGGATTAGATTCCAGGGGATTCAATCCACTGTCGTCGTCGTCTGAATCAGAGTCGCTGTTATCATCCATATCTCTGTACCCACCATCCCAGTTGGTATCTCTTCCCAGCGCGCCTTGGTCGTTGACACCCCAGGTGAAGATCTTGTTGTCATGGGTCAAGGCGACACAGTGCATACCGCCAACGGCAACCTGCACGACACCAACATCTTCCGGCGACAGAAGCTTGTTCAAACGGGGACGCTTGACATCGATCACGTTCTTGGCGGTTCCCAGACCCAGCTCACCGGAGCTACCCTCGCCACAAACAAAAACGTTCAGTCTCGTTGTTGGAGCTTCATTGATGACAACCTTGGCTGGCTTGGGCTTTGGCTGCGCGGGGGCCTTGGGCTTCCGAGGCTGCGCAATGACGCGAGTGCGTTTGGTCTCCCGGGGCTTCTCCTCCTCCTCGTCAGCTTTGCGCTTCTTCGTCGCAGCGGCTGATTTCGATTTGACCGCAGCTGCCATTTTGGTTGGTTTGGAAGCTTTCTCTTCTTTTTCAGCCTTGGGCTTTGCGGGCTTTGCGGCCTTCGCTTTCACCGTTTTCGCGGTCTTGACGGGTTTAGTTGATTTTGTGGATTTCTCGGGTTTCTTGATTTCGGGGGTGGGTTTGGAGCTGCGGACTCGCGAGGTCCTTTTGCTGGCCGCTGTCGCAGCAGCAGTGGCCTTAGATGTAGCCTTGGAAGGCATGGTGAGTGGCAAGAATGGAGAAGAGGGTGAGGAATGTTTTGGCGAAGCGCAAAAGGGAAAAGTAACGCGAAAAAAAGTGCCAAGCCAAAACACAAATAAAGCGACATTCTCCCCAGCCCCCCCCCCCCCCCCAGCACCGTCTTTTTCTTTGTTTCGACGCTTTGCAAATTGCATTATATTAACATATGATATACTCTGTACTGGACTTTAGATTCAATAGCTTGCACGAGGTATCATGGGTGCTATTAGGTATCGATGGAAGCTGAGCAGAAACTCAGTCGAATTCCGTGCTTTATACTACTGTAGGAGACTGAGCTAGAGGTCTGGAGCTACTCATACTACTTAGAAGTGTATCCATGCTAGTACCTATACCTAGTTACATATCGAGGCAGAGAACTTGAACCCGTCAATGTGTACTCCGTAGGGCCTCTGTACTCCGAGTTGAGGCGCAAGGGTGCCTCAGGTGTCAAGTGACATATCAACCTCTTACGGGTATCTGCAACCTCTATCCTCTTCACATCTTTATGATGCGTGATTAGCAATGGATGGAGAGAATGAACGGACCGAGAGAGGTTGGAGAGAACCGGCCTCGTCGATTCTAGCCTCGCATCTTGCACCGCATTTGGCAACACAGGGCTATGAATCTATAAGCCGCGAAACTTTTGCGCAACTACGCCAGGAACTTCTGGGCGAGACCCATCAAATACGCGTGGAAGAAGATGTGACTGACGTCAATAAACTCATTTGCATTGTCCTCAAGGCCGGTCTCGAGATTAGCCCCCATGGGGATGCCCAAGGATCGGACCTGCAAGGGCAAGTTCTGGACTGCCTGGACATCATTCGAGCCAGCATTGATAAAGCCCCGCAAGCCTTGTGGGCACCATGTGATTCATTGATCTTTGCCGAGGACGTTCATGTTCCTCTGCATACATGGCTGGTTCTTCGACTCATCCGACTGGCGAATACCTGGACCTCCGACGCGGTACGCGAGAAGATCCAACTGATCTGGGCGAGTCTAGCGTATATCCAATTCAAACAGGCACGTCCTGTTCCCGCCAGCTATGCTGTTTCTGCCTTCTTGCGCGCTTGCACGTCAGGTTTGTTGACCATTCCCCGCCCAGTGAAGAGAGTGAGACTGACGGCCTCCAAAGATATTCTTGTATCGCTTGAAACCTCACGGAAAAGTGGCCCCTGGGACGACGGATCCCATGGTCTATCATTACCCTCAACGCATGGATCACTGATGCAAGATGTTGAAAACCTTGATATATCTTCGGGTTTGTTCAAACAGACAACCGCTCTTGGGGGATTCTCGCAGGCATCATCTCTAGCATGTAGATTGTTAGATGCATTCAATCCCAGGGATGAGATGCAAACTCGAGTAAAACACCAAGATCTCATCGTTCGCCAAAACTTTGCCTGGATGCTGAACGGATTCCACCGCCTCAGGAGAGTCATCATTGACTGGGTGCAAACGGCGAGAACCCAAATTGCACCAGAAGACGAGAATGTGTTGTTGCAATATCTGAAATATTTGCACCGTTGCAACGCCCCGGAATCGACATACTCGGGTCTCCTGCCTAATATGAGCTTGATTTCGGCATGGTCGCAGTGCTTGTGCGGATTTCTGGGTTTGGACGCGATCGACAAATTGCCTTCTGTTCAGGCTTTTTTGGGTTGTCTGCTAGATGATTTATTGCAGATTACCCAAAGCCCCGACGCATTGGTGCCACAACTGATGGAATCTCTACTTCCAGCTCTGATCGAGGTTAAGAACAAACATCCTGTCTTCCAGTCCCTCGAGCCTTCCCTTCAGGTATATGGCCTCCAATGCCCACTGAATGCCCACTGTTGGTTGAGCTGACCTCGAATCAGACATCTCTTCAAAACTTACATGCCCAGCTCTCAAAGAATTCGAAAGAAAGAGCGCCGATAGCACCCGGCTCACCCAATGAACAGTCCGAAGAACATCACCGGAACTCGGGGGAAACATTTCAGAAAGCCGAAATCCCCCAGAACACGAAGCCACAGGAGGAGAGCAGAGCCTCGAAGCGATTGTGTCTTCTCGTCTTTCCGAATGCGTCTACTGATCATGATTTGTTCAAGATGCTTGTAGAAAAGGTATCTTCTATTCTTCAGTCTGACTCTAGTGAAACTGTGGCAGATCTGTGCACCTCAATTCAGTAAGTGTCCGGATGCTAGTTCTTTAAAGAGGACCTACTGACTTACCGGGAAAGGACCTCGTATGAAACCCTTTCGGATTCCCAAAAGAATGAAGTTCTGGATTCATTGGGGAGAATAGCGTGTGCAGCAACAGGGAAACTCTTGAAGCACTCATCTGAAGTAATCGTCCGAGACACGCTCATCTGTCAAACATGCGATGTCGAACAGCCTGTCTATGAGCATTCCGATCAAGGGCAATATCCCGTCTTTGAGGATATCTGGTTCCTCTTAAATTTCATCTTACCTAGACTAACACGCATTCCTGGCCCACGAATATCCGCCATGGTAGCACTGAGGAGGATTCTGATGCATGCTCCCAACTCAAGTCAAATGCATATTTCAACTTCGGCTGCCGGTGAATTCTGTCTTCATTCTCTCCGAAGCTCGATCAGGGAATTGCGTATCGCAACTGGGTGTGTTGTTTCATCCCCGTCAGGGACCTTTGAAGTGTTAACTTTTTTTTCTCCCTAGACATTCAGTGGTGGCCTTTGTGAGGTCAAATCTGCCGATCGAGACCCGTCGAGCCAATTTCGTCGTTGTTCTCGAATGGCTTAGGAATCTCTCGGGGAAAGATGGCAAAGATGACACGCCTTTGCAAGAAGCTTGTATCATGACGCTCTGTGGTTTGGCACTGTATGCTCTTAATCCCATACGCACTTTCTCTGTGTCCTGGGACTCACACATGCATGTTTCTAGAGTCTCAGAAGATGAAGAGAAGAACATCATTCTTCTTCGGTTGTTGGAGTACCTCGGTCATCCAAATCCATATGTCTGCGCAGTCGCATACAACGAGGTGGGTATTACGACTGCTTTGCTCGATTTTTAACTGCTAGAAGAAACTAACTCGCGTTTCATCCAGTTATCCAAGCTCGCTCAACGATTTTCTCTGACGCCAGCCGGCCTCTTTCGGCCTTACTGGAGGACCCTATCTGTGACTGTCGTCAAGAATCTTCAATCCCGCCCACATATGGCCGAACAGTTATGTGATCTGCTTGGAATGAAAGTCGATGGCTTCCTACGGTTGACAGAAATCCATGTTCTACCTTATCTGGTGCTCACACGAAAACGGGACATTATCTGCAGAATTGGGGCTAGTCGCAACGAAGGCGAATCTGCGTTTGATGTCTGCTCGGAAAAGAATAACCTAGCTGCAATTCTTGCGTTCCTTCTGTCCCAGCAATCAGACAACCCTGAGGCTATGATCATGTCTCTCCTGGCAGAGATTGATCCCGCCTTCAAGGGTCGATCTTTAGCGGAGCTGGTCAGAATCGAGCCCATTCTCATTGCCTGTGACCTGTTGAAGAGTTTGAGCGATGCGGCTGAGCAAAACAAAGAGAGATTCAGTCAAGCTCTCCATAAATTGGCAACGTTTGTCCCACGGAAGATTCCGCACGGTGGCACGTCGAAAAAAGCAGATCTTAGCCAATTCATCGAGGAGCATGTCCTCGGTATCATCACACAGTTTGCAAATGCCATCAACGACTTCCAAGTGAGACAAACGCTAGCGGAGAAAAGAAGAAACATCAAGGCTATCGAAGAAATGATCAATATTGCACAGGGGCATGTAAGCAGTGCATTGCCTCAAGTTTGTGCTTGTCTCCGGTCCGCCTTGGACATCGAGGAACTTTGCGACTACGCGTTTTCTGCATGGAAGACATTAATTAGCTCTCTTAGCGAAGAGGATCTAGAGCCCATAATCGATCAAACGCTGGCAATCGTGATCAGATATTGGGCCAATTTTACTGAGGAGAGCCGAGACCGCGCATTCGAACTCATCGATCACATCCTGGCAAATCACTCTGCGCTTGTGCGAGACACCTTCAACACGATGCCTTCTCTTGCGTCAATCCCCGAGCTGGCTCCCTTTGAATCCAAGATCAACGACCTGAGGGCGCAAATGGATGTTCGAAGCCGATTTCTAGCTCTCATCCGCCGGTGCCAAAGCGAAAATTCAACTGTTGTCGAACAAGCGTTAAAGGAGCTCACCCCTTTCCTATCGGCCAATGAGGAGTTTCTCCATGACTCGGTTCTGAGTGAACAACCAGACCCTGTGATTTCGCAGCTAACGAGATCATTGTTGGACTGCTGCGTCAAGTTCAGCACTAACTCTGACAGCATTACCTTACTTTCGGCGCGATGTCTGGGGCTTGTTGGCTGCCTGGACCCAAACAGAGTGGAGACGATCAAAGAGAAGAAAGACATACTCGTATTGTCCAATTTCGACAGAATGGAAGAAACAGTTGCATTCATTCTGTTCTTCCTCCAGCATGTGTTGGTTGAGGCGTTCTTGTCTGCTTCCAACACTAGGGCCCAGGGGTTTTTAGCATGGGCCATGCAAGGTTTACTCAAATTCTGCAAGCTAAATGCACTCTTGACGCAAAGATCTCGCGACTTACAGGGGGACGAAAAGCATCAACGCTGGATGGAGCTTCCGGAAAGTGTTAGAAATACGCTCACACCATTTCTCACATCGACCTACACCGTCACTGTTGTAACCAACCATACGGATGTCAAATACCCGCTATTTTCACCTAATATGACGCACAGTGAATGGCTTCGCACATTGGTGCAAGATCTTCTACAGACGGGGAACGGAGACAATGCCAGGATGGTTTTCTCTATCTCAAGTCGTGTGGTAAAAGGTCAAGATATTTCCATATCGTCGTTCCTTCTACCGTTTGCCGTCCTTAATCGCATTGTGGGAGGAACCGAGCAAGAGAAGCTGGATTTGCAAAACGAATTGATGAGTGTGCTGTCGCATCCCATTATCGAGACGAATAACAATGCTCGTGAGACAATTATAAGTAGCAGCCAGGTGAGGTTTCTGGTTAGCCACTCGAGCTTCAGATACTGACCAAGATTCGCGCAGAGTGTCTTCGAAATCTTAGACTACCTATCCAGGTGGCTTCAAGGAAAGAAGAAACACCTCAATGGTGTTAGCCACGGCTCCAACCATTCGAGTCGATCATACAAAGATCTCAGTCGCGACGCTCTCATTGAAAAATACTCTTCGCAGATCAAGTCTGTGGAAAGTGTGCTCTCCTCGATCCCACCAGAGGTCATCTCCAAACGGGCCGTTGAGTGCAGATCATTTTCGAAAGCACTTTTCCATTGGGAACAATACATTCGAAAATCTAAGGCCCATGCAGAAACAGAAGAGCGAGCGAGCCTAGAGCCACTGTATCAAAGGTTGCAGGATATTTATAGTCAGATCGATGAACCGGACGGCATAGAAGGTATTTCAAGCCACTTGTCCGCATTGGACATTGACCAGCAGATCCTCGAGCATCGAAAAGCAGGAAGATGGGCAACCGCGCAGAGTTGGTATGAATTGCAGCTCGAGAAGGAGCCTGAAAACATTGATGCGCAATGGAATCTCGTCACTTGTCTCAAGGAATCTGGCCAACAAGGTGAGATTGGATGTTATTTGGAGGCGTTGGATGCTTCAACTGCTGCTTACTGAATTATTGCCTAGATGCTATTCTCACCCGATTCGAGGTTCTCAAAGAAAATGAGTCATCAGCCTCTCGTTTCCTTCCTTTCGCGGTTGAGTCGTCATGGATTATGAGCAGATGGGATAAGCTCGAGGGTTATCTGGATCTGTGTGCTAAGCAGGGTACTGAGGAGTTCAATGTTGGCATCGGATCCGCTCTTGACGCTCTGCGAAGAAAGCAAATCGGCCTGTTTTCCGATAAAATCAACGGACTCAGACTTTCAGTCGCTCGGTCACTGACCACAAACTCGGCTGCATCACTTCAATCATGCCATGATGACATGCTCCGTTTACATGCACTGTCTGAAGTTGAATCAATTGCCAAGGCGGAATCGGCTTCTTCCCACCCAGGCCTGCTCTCTGCCCTTGACAGACGACTCGATGTTCTGGGGGGGTATCTTACCGACAAGCAATATCTTCTCGGGTTGAGGAGAGCTACGATGGAGTTGTCGTGAGTGAAAACTCTGGCTCGTGGAGACACACTGCTAATCATGCGACGCAGAGGGGAATTTGTTGACTCTGATATCTCTGCGGCGTGGCTCACTAGCGCTCGTCTTTCGAGAAAAGGCAACTTTAGTAGCCAGGCGTATCACTCGATGCTGAACGCTGCGCGGTTAAAGGACAGATCTGCCACCATCGAGCATGCACGGCTCCTTTGGAAAGATGGACATCATCGGAAAGCAATTCAGACGCTCGAGGGTGCGATTTCTGCCAATGAAGCTGGCCCCACCACCTCTTCGGCTTCGGTTGATGTGGAAACAATGTCGTTCCTCTCAGGCCGCGGACAACACCAGAATGAGTCTACTGCCCTTGTATGTGCATTCCGAGGGAGATGCGTGGTTGTTGGCCGGATATTAACCCACCTAGGCACATTTGATGCTGGCTAAATGGACAGACAGAGCGGGCCAGACACACTCACAGGCCATCGTTCAGAGATATCGGGAAGCCATTAAGCTGTATCCAAAGTCAGTACAGCCATCGCACTTTGACTGGATTGGGTGCTAATTACTCCCCAGGTGGGAGAGAGCGCACTATTATCTAGGGAAGCACTACAACAAAATCTTGGAGTCTGAAAAGGCCAAGCCCATGGGCAAGGAAGCCCAGATATAGTTGGTCTTCCTAGGCTTTCTCCTACCACCTTGCGCTAACCTCGATTTCTAGTTTGAGTGGGGAAGCTACAAAGCTTGTCATTGACAACTATCTCCGCTCACTAACATATGGGACCAAATATGTTTTCCAAACATTGCCCAAGCTTCTGACCCTCTGGCTTGAGCATGCCTCCATCGTCGAACAGCCTCTTGACCCGAAAAGAGGCGACAATGAGTAAGAAAATTCCAATTCTCGTGTGCTTTGTTGGGACTTCGAGGAAGCTAATCACTGATTTGCCATTACCTAGGGAATTCCAGAAGCACACAAAAGTGCAACGGCAGAAAAGCCTTGATGAGATGCATTTGCAACTCAAGAAATTTATTGATAAACGACTCCAGGCGGCTTTGGTAAGCCTGTCCTCCCGAATCGCCGATTAATATCAAAATAGCTAACAGCCAAAGCTTTTCACGATTCTGCCTCAGGTGGTTGCCCGAATATGTCATCCAAATACCACAGTCTACGACCTCTTGACTCGAATCGTAGCCAAGGCAGTGAATAGCTTCCCACAGCAAGGTCTTTGGACTGTGCTTGCTGTCGTCAAGTCCTCTAACAAAGAGCGAGCCTCCAGGGGCTTCACTTGCCTTCAGAAAATCGTGGTAAGTCCCATCAAGTCAAATGGGGAGCCAAAAGACTGATTACATCAGGATTATGGCAGTAAACCAAAGGGAGGATCTGCCACGTCTGCCGAGATCCGCCGGATGATTTCTCAAGGGACCAAGATTTCCGAGGAGTTGCTTCAACTATGCCTTGCTCCGGTTGAAGACAAAGTCTCGAAAGTCCAACTCGGTCGTCACCTGGGTTTCAATCATAAAGTCGCACCATGTCGATTAGTTGTTCCTTTTCAGGCGATGTTAATCCCAAGTCTCCCTGCTAGTCAGAATATTGAATACATCAAAGGGTTCAGGGCCTTTCCTCGGGATCCAACAACTATCGAAGGTATGTTCGTCCATCTTAAGGATCTGGGCTGAACTAACCGACATCAGCAATTATCGATGAAGCCCAGATTTTGAATTCACTTCAAAAGCCACGCAAAATCAGTCTGCGTGGATCTGATGGGAAAATCTACAATGCACTCTGCAAGCCGAAGGATGATCTACGTAAAGATCAACGCCTCATGGAGTTCAATAACATGATCAACAGATTCCTGAAGAGAGATGTTGAATCAAGCAAGCGGCGCATGTGTAAGCAATCCGATTCTTTTCCCTCTTGTCGGCTTGACTAACTTGTGGCAGATATCAAAACATATGCCGTGACACCTCTCAACGAAGAGTGCGGTCTCATTGAGTGGGTTGATAACCTCCGAACATTGCGGGAGATCGTCATCAAGCTGCTACGCGAACGAGGTATCGCGCCAAATGTAGGCCAGCCATCTCTCACCGCTGTATCACTAGGGCTACTTGACTGACTTTGTCCTCAGTACAACGAAATCAGACACTATCTGAACGAGATCTGCGGCGATCGATCCTTCGCAAAGCTCCCCTTGTTCACAACGAAAATTCTCGTCAAGTAAGCCGGTCCCAAATCCCCAATTACTTGTGGTTTCTGTGCTCTGACAACCAGCAGACTTCCCCCAGTCCTTCACGAATGGTTCGTTGAGATGTTCCCAGAGACCGAGGCTTGGTTCACGGCAAGGTTGAGATACACCCGATCTTCAGCCGTCATGTCCATGGTTGGATATGTCCTTGGGTATGCATACTATTATGCTTGACCACTTGCGATGGCGCTAACCGGGGTTTCTTCGCGTTTAGTCTAGGTGATCGACACGGTGAGAACCTTTCCTTCGAGGAGGGCACTGGTGGACTCCTACACGTGGACTTCAATTGCCTCTTTGACAAGGGTCAGACATTCGAGAAGCCTGAAGTGGTCCCTTTCCGGTTGACTCACAATATGGTTGATGCCTTTGGTGCCTATGGATACAACGGTCCGCTCATATCCACCGCCTCGCCTGGTCTCACGCTAACCCGCGATGCAGGCCCCTTCAGAAGAACATGTGAGATCACACTTGGTCTTCTTCGACAAAATGAAGACGCTTTGATGACCGTTCTCGAGACTTTCCTGCATGACCCAACGACCGATTTCATTGGAAAGAGAGTAAGTACTGATTGACTGTCTCTCTTGTGTGTTTCTGACCAATTCATCCAGCGCCGTACCCATGTGAATGTCCCCGACACTCCAGCCGGGGTGTTGGAGGATGTGCGGAACAAGCTTCGTGGCTACATGTCCAAGCAGCCTATCGCCCTCTCTGTAGATGGCCAAGTGGATGAACTGATCCTACAAGCAACAGACAAGAGAAAGCTGGCGTCTATGTACATCGGATGGTGTTCCTTTTTCTGATCTTTACTTGTGTTATGTCGCATCGCATTGACCCAGGCTCCCTGGGCTCTGCGAGGGAGCGAAGATCGATCCCCTTGCCCCAAGTCCAACCAATCGGTTTGTTGGAGCCCCTAGACTATTCATAGGTGTTGTGAGCCATGGATGAATTGTTCGAGATGCCAGCAAATCTTGCTCAAACCTACCGTCAGGGTCACGTCGCATCCTACACGCGTAAACCCCATGGATACAGGACTATTCATGAATTGCCGGTCAAGAACAAAGGGAGAACGTTCTTAATTTTGTAGATGAAGGTCTCTGTGGAGGAATTATATGAGCTGTTTGCTTGGACTTTGCGTGGGACAAGGCAGTCTCCCACAAGGCCCCGGGGAAGACCGTGCAGGACGTTAAGATCCCCTCGCATCTCGAAAAGAGTCAAAGCGAGGGGTATGGAAGAGTAAGTAGAAGGGGATTCGGGCGCTAGGCGGAAATTTAGGCTAAGATTCAATGGCGGTGGCTCCGACTGCGCTTGGGGCTGCGGCTTCGGCTGCTGTAGCTGCTGTAACTTGGGCTGCGGCGTCTGTGGTGCCGTGACTCTGTTTTCGGACTCCCGCGACGTGGTACCGAGGACCGTGACCGTGACCGAGAGGAATATGATCGCGATCGAACAGGAGAGCGGGATCGAGACATGGATTGTGGCCTGTAAGTGTCATGGCGCTCCGCAGGTCGTCCGGCCCCATGTCTTCGCGGTGATGGTGGGCCTGCATAGGGCCCTCGGCCATATCTGGGGCGGCCACCGTTTCCTCGGGTCGAAGGAGGAGGGGAGCGTGAGAACTTTCGTCGGGGGAGAACTATTGAGACATTCAAGATCGCCCCATCGAGCTGGGCTTCGTGCATATGAGCAATGGCTGCTTCGGCGTCGGCGGGATCGTAGTAGAGAATGTATGCGGTGCCTCGGTTGGTCATGACTGGAGATAGCAAGAGAGATTATTAGAATACTTTTCGACCACCGGAGTCTACGGTGAGCCTTACACGCCTTGTTAATGGGGACGTCAAGGTACTCTATATCTCCGAAGCCTCCAAAGATCTCTCGAACATGGTCTTCGGTGACATTTTTCGTCAATTTTTCGACGACAATCTGGTTGTGAATGCAATTTAGCTGTATGCCCCGAAAGGAAGGTCGAATTTCTGGCACTGGGCGGGCACCAACCTTGGAGCTTTTCGGGGGGCCGGAATTGGGACTCAGAGAGCGGCTTCCACTTCGGCTATCATAGTGACGGGCACCTCGACTGCGACTGCGAGATCGCGTTCTGCCTCTGGAAACTGATCGGGAACGCCCAGCTGACCGGCTCCGAGAGATACTTCGTGATTCGCTGAGGGGTTTTGAGGGATGCGCCGAGCGTGATCGTCCTCGGTCCTCCACTGGGGAGTGTCGAGGTGATCTCGAGGACATAGCTGTCAAGTTGTCGAATGACTGTTGAATATAAAATAAGCGAAAAGCGAAAGGGTCCAGGAAGCAAAGAGACGATGTGATGCTGAGAGTGAATGTGTGAGTGAGAGAAGATGTCATTAAAAGATGGAAGGGTGCATCTGAGACTAACCGCATACGGTAATCACCTTACTAGTCCAACAGATAACTTTATATACACCTCGCTCTTCGCTTGGATTTACAAGTTCGGTTTCCCAGACACTGAGCTCTATTTCTGTCCTTCTCTCCATTGTTCGTACTCTTGAAGGACAGTCTCCGTGATCTGTCGCCGCACTTGAACCAGAGCATACTCAAAGTGCTTCCACTGCACATCCAGCTCTTGCTGGATTTCTTCCTCTTCGTCAAGGGCTGCGTCTCCGGCGGTTTCGCAAATACTCACGATCTCAGCGCCAGAATAGCCTTCTGTCAGAGAGGCCAGCTCGTCGAGGTCGACGTCCGGATTTACCACGGATTTGTTGGCCCAGATGCGGATGATCTCCTTGCGAGCTTCGAAGTCCGGTGGTCCGATATAGAGAATGTTATCCAACCGCCCGGGGCGCATTAAGGCTGGGTCTAATACGTCGGGCTTGTTGGTTGCGGCAACCACCAAAACATTTCGAAGCTCCTCAATTCCGTCCATCTCGTTCAATAAGGTAGTAAGGACGTTCACTCCACCAGAACCCCCGCTGCGCCGAGCGGCGATTGCATCAATCTCGTCGAAAAATATGATGCTGGGTCGCGCGGCACGCGCTTTTCTGAAAATTTCTCTCAGGGATCTCTCGGATTCTCCCACGTACATGCTGAGTATCTCGGCTCCTTTAACTGCGAGGAAGTTTAGTCCAGCCTCAGTAGCCAAAGCTTTGACTGTCAAGGTTTTGGAACAACCCGGGGGCCCATAAAGCAAAACACCTTTCTTGCTGTTTACGTTGAGTCGGCGCATGCGTTGGGGGAACTGTAGTAAAAGGAATGAGTCGGCAGGGAGTTTGTTAGGATTCTGCGCACTTACTTTCAAAGGTCGTTCAACGGCCTGCTGGAGACGTTTTTTGATCTCATGCTGCCCTCCAATGTCTGACCATCTGACTTTAGGTGTTTCTAAAAATACCTCGCGCATAGCCGTAGGTCGGATTTCCTGCAAAGAGAGAGAGATGTCCTCTTCTTGGATTTGCAACGGGATGATCGTGTCCTCCTTGTTAGAAGTGCTCTGCAACGAACCGTCGGTTTTGTCTGTGGCGGTGACTGACAAAGCCGTGAAAAGGGCCGTAACAGGCTGTTCTGAGAGTTGCCTCTGTCGCGCTTTGCGGCAGACGAGTTGCAACAGAGCAAAAAGATCAGCTCCAACATATCCATGTGTCTTTTCAGCTAGCAAATCGACAAGCTCGTCCGTCAAGCCGGCAGCAACAGGTCCGCGAATGGCTCGTAGTATCTCAGCTCGATCCTGAGAAGTGGGCACTTGTAGCTCAATCTCTGTTCCAAGCCGGTGGGGCGTTCGTAGCGCATCATCAACCTGGTTAGGGTGTCGGGTTGCGGCCACAACGAGAATTGACGCATTTCTGATGGAATCTAGATTTTCACACAGAACAGACGCGAGAGATTGCGACTCAATGGAAGTTCTCTTTGGTGCGATGAATTCCAGCTGGTCAATAATGATCACGCTGGGCTTGGAGCGAGCTGCCTCTTGGAAAATATTACGAAGCTTGAGCTCACTCTCTCCAATGCTCCTGCCCAGGGTTGACGTGCCAATTTTGAACGTTTGTCTCCAACCGGCCTTCTCGATTTGATTCAGAACACTGGTCTTACCGGTTCCCTTGGGTCCATATAGCAGGATTCCTCGGCTACTTTCGTAAAACTCGGGCATGACAAGCTTCCGTGGATCGGTATTGAAATCCGACAAACTCTCGTTAATGTCGTTGATTTGCCGCGAGAGCCCTCCAAGGCCGGTGGGTTGCACTTCAATGCCAGAGGATAGGTCTTCCTTCTCCTCTACAACAGGGCCCAGGGAGGTGCGAGAGGCCTCTGTGAATTGGAAAAGCGTGTGGCTAGAGCCAGGATTTTGTGAGCGAATGCTAGCCACTCGAAAACTTCTGTGCTGGCCCCGAAGCTCTAAGTCAAAGACCAACCCCGTTGTCAGGGATCCACATCTGAGGAGCTTTTCATCCAGCGCCCATTCCCAGTGTGGCCGGTCACTGTCCGAGATAGAGCCGTATCGTTCAATTTTGTCGGCATCCGAGGAATCTGTCAATGTCACAGATTGAATGGTTTCAAGAGGGCCTTCAGCTCTTGTGATTGTAACCTTCTCCCCGATCTTGATGTCATAACATTCTTGCAGAGTTCTGGATATTTGCGTGACTGTGCTTTGGATGTTTTCTGTGGCATACCACGCAATGGCGGTCTTTGGCGGCCCCTCTCCTTGCTGTAGAATGCAGATGCCCTCGGTCTGAAGTCTCAGGGCGGCTAGTGAAGAGGAAGAGAGATGAACTCGGAAAGCATCTTTAAGGTCCTTTCGAGCCTGTTGCTTCGGCAATGGCCGTGCAGTAAAAATGCGATCGGTCATTATAACCTGTATCAAGAGGCTTTCCTCTCAGCCGATGGAGGGGAGGGTTAACAGAAGGGGGAAAAGAAAAAAACGGAAATATCCAAGGGTTCTGGTGGGGGAGGGGCAAAAGTGGACCTTGAGTTCTTCCCAAATATAATCGCCCACCAGACACCTTCATAAAAACATAAACGAGTATCAAGGCTAGGGGGAATTGAGAAGACGTGAGTATAGAAAGGAAAGTCGAGAAAAGTGAGGAATTGTAAGGTGGGTCCTGATATGACCTCGGGAGTTATCACTACTCCGTATCGACTATCACTATCGCGACTACACATGGGATTTTGCGTAACACTTGGACATTCACATCTTGGCGCGTAAGGGGAAAATTGAGATAAAATATGTTCGGAAAAAAGAAAAAGAAAGACATTATGTTACACTCAACAGCACTTCCCTCCAGAGTTGCCATTCAGACCCGAGCCCTGCTGGTCTATACTGACACCTCCATTACCGGACTGTTCAGTCTTGGAAGTATCCATGCCTTTCTTGATATCCGATGCAAGACTGTAGAACGCCTTCTCAATGTTGATGTTGTTTTTGGCTGAGACTTCAAGGAAGGGGATGCCAAGCTCGTCGGCCAGTTGTTGGCCTTGTTCGGTAGAGACCGCTCTCTTCTCTTCCCAATCACACTTGTTACCGATCAGGATCTTGTGTACGCCCTCACTGGCGTGCTGCTCCACGTTTGAGAACCAGGTCCGGATGTCTGAGTGGGCCAGTTAGCCCCGTATGAAGAGTTGGTGCCGAATGCTTACTTTGGAATGAACGTTCATCTGTCACATCGTAGACCAAGAGGATGCCCATAGCACCCCGGTAGTACGCTGTTGTGATCGTGCGGAAGCGCTCCTGGCCGGCTGTGTCCCAAATCTGCAACTTCACCCTCTTTCCGTCGAGTTCGATCGTGCGGATCTTGAAATCAATGCCGATAGTTGTGATGAACGATGGAGTGAAAGAGTCTTCACTGAAGCGCAATAGACAACATGATTTTCCCACACCCGAGTCTCCAATCAACAACAGTTTAATCTATCGCAAGGTCAGCGAACTGAAGACGTGGTTGTGAGGTGGGATCCCCCTCAGGGACTGACCAAGAAATCGTAATTCCGCGTGCCGGCCATGGTAGACTTGGGTAGGGTTTCGGGGAAGCAATAGGGCGAGGCAAGGTCGAGAAGAGTAGATATTAAAATGTAAGGTTTGAGGTGTGGATCGGAGGAGCAAAGGGTTGACGGTTTTCTGGCCTTCACGGAGGTTTCAGGGGCGTGACGTAGTGGTGCAGTTTCACGAAGAAGGAAACGGATCAGACCGAGAGTGACGAAACGTAGATCTACGATCAAAGATCCACGAGCTGAGATTCTGATGTTTTATGGGAAAAGGAGGTAGATGGACTGGGAGTGGAGGTGAGCCAATCCCGAGATAAGGGATTATGTAATGACCTGCTTAGGTGAGGCATCTATGGACCGCAAGTGCTGGAGTATACGGAGTATACGTAGGTAATACCTAGGTAATAATATATTCCCAGGAAATTCCTGTTTTCTAGTCACTGTCCGTTCTGGTTCACATCGCTCGGCGCATGATAGCATATACCCACCGAGGGACGGGACGGCAGCTTATTGGAAATACGCCCACCTCATCCTTTCAATCACCCGGAGCTGCTTGTCAACACCGTGCTGGACGTTGAGAAGATCTTGGATGTCTTCCCGGAACTCTTGATACTGCATGCCATTGGAAATTGCCTTGGCATGTTGGAGAAGAGCCTCTGCTTCGCAAATCAATTGCCCGGAATCCTTGTAAGGGACAGTGCCACTGGGTGACACTACAGAAGAAGTTAAAATTCGGGCCACATTCCTGGGACCTGTTAGTGTCTGATTGTCGATGATGCTGAGACATCCTACCGCAATCCACGTTTGAGCTCATGGCGCTGTTTATTCGTTTGGGATCCTCGTCTGTTCCCGAAAAGGTGACCTAGCCACCTGATAGTGGCCAAAGAAACCAGTATTCCCGGAGTCAGACCAACAAATCTGTGTGGGGATTAGCAACTTGATAAGCGAGAAAGACAGATGAGCAGCGAAGGTGTCCGGCACTCACCCGAACACAAGCTCCTGGCTCTTCAGCAGGGCATCAATTCCACTGATGGCGATCTCCACATCCACTTTGGTTTTTTGGATCTGAATTAAGAGGGCACGGATGAGATCGCCCTTGATGGTCCCCACAAGAGGTGACCGGAGATCTCTCTCGTATGCCTTCAATACTGGTGTGAGGTCCCCCTCCTTGACTGAATTCACAATCGCAGTTGTATCGGCCAATCCCTCGTGAAGGTCCGGACGATCTTGAACAAAGTCCACTACCATTCTTTCCAGACTGGCCCGATCGGCGAGCAAGCTGTTTTTGCTCATGATGGCAATTTCGCTCTTCTCGTCGTGTCGAATCGTACCGATTAATTTTCTGATCGGATCCACAACCCAATTTCCCCAGAAATCGAGGGTAGTCGAACCAACGTTGACAAGCCCCTGGATGATTTCATCTTTTCGGTTGAACAAGAACTTTGTGGATGCACTTGTTGACAGGACCGCAAGTGATACCGGTAGCCAGTAACGAACAACGCGCGAGGGGCGGCCATGATGATTGATAAATCGCGACGCGGAGCGGGTTTGATTCGGCAATTCCTGACGGAGAACGTGTACCAGTCGCTCAATGATATCCAACGGCGTTTGGACACGGCCTGCGTTTGGATGCAGATGCATGGACTTGGGGGTCATGTTGACGGCGGTGAATACACCTTGCTCAAGCTCCTGGGTGGTGGATCCGAGAGCCATCTGTTGAAAGATAGCTTCTATTAAACTTACTGATTGTTCTGTCTGATCGTGCCATTTCTTTCCGGGAAGCTCGGTCTTGGTCCCATTGGAACTTTTCGTGGCGAATAAGTGCCATCCTTCCATCAAAAGGCCCAGACTACTGGCATGGAGCTCTTTCATTGCCAACAAACGATCCCGTTTCTGTCGGATTTCTGCCCGGCCGTATCGAAGCGGGGCAAGCAAATGAGACCGCACGGAGTGACCACCCACTTGCCAAGCATTTTGACTGGCAATCTGATAGAATTGGGTCCACCGCTGGGCGATGGTAGGTGTCCCTTGATCTATCTGGGCCAGGTAAGCCTCCCTGGTCCAGCGACACAATTGGCCTGGCGATTTCTGTAGAGCATATAGTGCACTATACCAGACCGATCCGAGTATTTCAGTCCAATAGTAGGTCTCATCATTCAACTGGAGCGTTTGGTCTAGGAACGTATTCATCATCAGGCCTGAGATCTGCGCCGCCGCCTTTGCGGCGACGAGCCACACATAGTCACTGGTTTCCTCGCCCGAGAGGCCCGGGATCGTGGACTGCGCCTGCAGGGTAGAGAAAATCGGATCGGATAGCAAGTCTGCCAGCCGATGGGGGGCGAGAAATGGTTGTGTCTTGGAGGTCACGGAGATTGCATGGATGACCTCTTCTAATTGGCCGATATATTCACGAGACTGAGGTGTGTTCAGGGTCTGGGTCGTGACATGCTGCTGCAGCCGGTCGAGCTCTGTATTGACGCTGCATATTGTCCTAGAACAGAAAATTAGAGGCCGATGTGACCCAAACAGGAACCGGACTCACTCTCGTATGACCGACATGGCCAGAAGGTAGATGAAGAAGCATGGGAAGAGACGTCATAAGCCAACCGGGAGGAAGTGTGCAAATGGTGCAAATGGTGCAAACTGTACTCGCACCTACACGGTAGCGAACATACCATGCGTTCCACGCAATTCTACTCCGTAGTCAATGGACAATATGGATGCAATGTTGAATATTATTATAATCTATACTCTGTACTCTATACTGTATGCTAGTGTCCATGAACTATCCGGTCTCAACACAATATAACCAGTAGCAGTCCAGGACCTAGTCCAGGCACCAGGCCAACCAGGAACGAGCAATATCCGCATTACATGATCCCTGCAGGTGGGGTGATCTCGGATGGCGATCGGCTCGTCAGTGGCCTTACTTGCCCCCTGACCGGGGAAAAAAAATAGTAATCTCGCCTGTTACTTAAATCTTCCCCTTCCCTTCCCCTTTCTTCACTCACACCAACGATGTATGCCCCCCCCCCCCCCCCCCCCCCCCCCCCCCCCCCCCCCACCCCCCCCCCCCCCCCCCCCCCCCTCACCTGGATTCTTAAACTAATCAATCCCTCAGGAATTCAACAACTCTATCCTCCCCGACCTACTGGGGCCAATTCGAAGAGATCGGAAAATACAACACACAGCTCAATGTCGCCGAAAGGTTATGGGCTGCCTGGTACGCCTGGATGCAGAACGATGTCCTTGCGACTGGCATCATGTCGTTCGTGATGCATGAAATGGTTTACTTCGGTCGGTCGTTGCCGTGGATTTTTATCGATACCTGGGGCTTGTTCAATCGCTACAAGATTCAAGGGGTAAGTCTCCCGGGAGACGGCCCAGTACACCTCGCTAACAGAAGCCAGAGCAAAATGCCTTCGCTGAAGGAGCAATGGGACTGCGCCAAGTTCGTCCTGTTGAGTCATTTCACCGTGGAACTCCCCCAGATCTGGTAAGTTCAACGTCTCAATGGAACCACCGGAGAATATCGACCCTAATGCAAAAGCAGGCTCTTCCACCCCATGGCTCAGTTCTGCGGACTCTCCACCTCGATTCCCTTTCCCACCTTCTGGACCATGGCATACCAAATCGCCATCTTCTTTGTGATGGAGGATACCTGGCACTACTTCTCCCACCGTGCTCTGCACTGGGGACCCCTCTACAAGGCCATTCACAAGATCCACCACCAGTACTCGGCGCCCTTTGGTCTGGCCGCGGAATATGCGTCTCCCATCGAAGTCATGATCTTGGGTTTTGGCACCGTCGGCTGCCCCATTCTGTGGTGTGCTATGACGGGTGATTTGCATATCCTGACGATGTACATCTGGATCGTTCTGCGCCTGTTCCAGGCCATTGACGCCCACAGTGGATATGAATTCCCATGGAGCCTGCACCACTTCCTGCCCTTCTGGGCAGGTGCTGATCATCATGACCTTCACCATGAGAAGTTTATTGGCAACTACGCCAGCAGCTTCCGGTGGTGGGACTACGTTCTTGACACCGAATACACCCCGGATGCGCTCAAGCGCCGCCGGGAGAACAAGGCCAAGGGCACAAAAGCGCAGTAAACCGGCCCAGGTCTTTCCGGTCACCTTTTTTTCATCCTTTCCCGGCGACTTCGGGGTTACCCGTCGACAATGCCTGGGGCTCTTCTAGATGCTCCTTTCCTGATATGAGCAATGTATCTAATAACCTCATCCACATATTGGATCGCCCTACGTTTTAATAGTACCACTTTTTGAATTGAAAGGAAATGCCCCTGCGGTGTACTCCAATTACCTGTGGTGTTTGTCTGGCAATGAGTCTGTGGGGGAGCTGTTAAGATGCAGCCTGCGCGTACTGCTGTAAAGGTTATACGTTTGTAGGTGTATTGCCCTGTTGGTCAGGTAAGGATACGATGATTCGGAGAGAAGGAAGGGAGATAATATTCAAGAAGCACTATAGAATCAGGGCTTATTAGGGGAAGGTTCAAGACTGATTCTCCAAGAATTAGTCAAAGCGGGGAAAGCCTACCAGGTTCCTCTAATCAAGAAGTGTATTTGCCGAAAATATCAAGTATGGAGAGGAAAGAAAGAGAAAGAGAGACAGCTAACAACTAGATCTATCCTTCCAGTCCCATGCCTCCTTATCCAATCTCCGTTGTCTCACTTGGTCTTCAGTTCATCCTGCAGATATCCAGTTTAGGCAGATATAACAGGGTATATGGAACACATAATATCGGGTATATAGCCTGATCATATGATATACTATGATATAATAACCCCCCAGTAAGATATATTTTAGTCCCTTGAAATAGTTATTATAAGCCAACCTATCAAGGAAAAATATGAAGGGCTGTAGCTGAATTGATATAATTGAACTAGGTGTTAGGGTTCTGTCTCCAAAAGGATGCAGGTGTGCTATGAACAAGCAGGTTTTGATAAAGAACAGTAAGCTAGCTATCGAGGTGCAAAATAAATACAGAATCCGTACGGCTAATGGCAGCCGGTAGAATGCGTAGGCGAAGCTAAGCACCACTCCAAAGAGTTCGTTTATACGAACCTATAACATTACTCCCCCCCTCTATTCCGTTAGAGTATATCCCTATCCAAAACTCCGTTATTACTTTGATATAGGGTTATAGTTTCTATTTAATACTATAGTGCTACTATATCTTATAGGGTATCTTCCAGTTCTATTATTAATCGCATATAGCCCTTCTATTTTACTTAGTATTTTATATAGGTTCTATTCTATAGTCTAATCCTTTTGTAAAGGATAACTCGGGGACTCGGCAGTTGACAGAACCATACGAGTCCCGAGTTCTGAGGATCGGTCACGGGGATCAGGTGACCCTGCCTGAGGCTTCTGCACAAAAGGGGCTTTCCCCGCTTCGACTGATTCTCCAAGAATCAGTCTTGAACCATCACCGAATAGGCCCTGATTCCATAGCGATCCCTGAATATTATCTTCCTTCTTCCTCTCCGAATCATCGTATCCTTGCCTGACCAACAGGGCAATACACCTGCAAACGTATAACCTTTACACCTTTGTTCGTCTAAAATATATTCTACTTTATACTCTTTCTCTCCATTAACTATAATCATTAAGGGTTAAAAGTTATATTATTACTATAAAGATAATAAATTTATATCTATAGAGTATATGAAGTTTATATAGAATACTAAATAGATATCTAATAACATATTTAACTATATAATATATATACTTATTATATCTAGTATATAGTAATAGATATTCTTCTAATCTAATTTCTAATAGGGTTATTTAGTCTTTATATTCTTTAAACTTAACTATATATTATCTCTTTTATAATAAGCGATAATAGATTTTTAATAATAATTTATATATCATTTAGTTTATTAGTTTATATGTATTATAGAGGTCTTAGTTTAATTTATAATTATAGTTAATTATCTTATAATATATTTAGCTATCTGAATTAGATTTTAGAGTATTCTATTATTATTGTCTAAGAGATTATTAAGGAATAGTAATAAATTATATTTATATATTAAGAAAAATAGACTAACTTCTACTAATATTATTACTCTTTTATTTATAGTTAATTCAACTATAGATAATAAGTAATTCTAGTTATTTTATTTATATCATATAAATAGCTATAAGTATATTTCTATTATATTATTATAATATTTAGTCTATCTATTAATCTTAGAGTAATAGATAATTAATAATCTATATATGATCCTATATAATTAATATATCTAGATCTAGAGGATATTTATAAACTATATTTCCTAATCTAATACTATAAAAATTATTATATAGTTAGGTCATATAATCTGATCATATATTTAGTATATCATATGTTGAGTATATCATATGTTATGGGATATCGAAATTATATATATGGGTTATAGAATATTATATATATAGTATACTTTATTATAGGTGCCTAAACTAGATATCTAAAAGAAGTTAAAATAAACTAAGGATTAAGTGAGGGAGTATAGGATTAGAAAAGTAGATCTAGTTATTAATTCTCTCTCTCTCCTTTTTTCTCCTTTTTTTATATTTAGTATTTTCGATGAATATATTTCTTAATTGTAGAAATTTAATAGATATTATAATACTAAGTATTACTTTTTATTTTATATCTAATAGTATAGTAGTATAAATAGATTTTCTTTATCTTTACTTTACGAAATCTAAACTTTACTTTTTTTACTTTAAGAAGAATTTTAAAATAAATCTAGATATAGGATTTTAATAGAGAATAGAATATAAATTAATATTTAGTATTTTTATTAAAGACTCTAAGTTAAGTTAAATAGGATAGGATATTAATAATAATATAGAATAAAATATTGATAAAGAATTTAAATAATTATAGACTAAGATGGTAAAGCTGAATATTAAGAATTAAAACTCTAAAGTTAGGATTAATAAGTTATGGAATTAATTTATAAAGGTAAAGGATAAAATTATTATAACTTATATAATATTAGTAACTATTATTAAAGAGTTATAAGAGGTATAGGAATAAATTTAGAATATTTAATTAAAAATATAATAGATTATAAATTATTATAAAGATCTTAAAAAGAAAAAAAATAATATATTATCTATTATTATTAAAATAATCTTTTAATAGAAGGATTAAGAGAAATAAAATTTAATTAGGGGTGATTAGTTTATTATTAAAAATAGTAAATTATTTAAAATATTTAATATCTTAATCTTAATTAATTATTAGAATATATATTTCAAAATCTAGGTAATTTTTATTTAATATAAACTAAAGATTAATATAGATTATTATACTAATTTCTGTTTTTAGAAATTATATATATAGAGCTATTATAAGAGAGATATATTAGAATATTTAGTACTCTAACTAGAAGATAATGTAGTAATATTATATAAAGATTTTAAAGATATATTAGAATATTTTAGAAGTATTTATATTAAGAAGAACTAATAGAAGATTACTATAACTAAATATAAAAATTTTATTATAGGATTTAAAGATAATTTTAATAAATTTATTATTTAATATTAATAGTTTATTAAAAAAGTAAATATTTTTTTAAAGAGTTAAAAATATAAACTCTATAAGAAATTATCTTTATTATTATAGTTATAGATAATATACTATAAAACTAAAGTAATTATAGATTTTAAAAAATTTATAGAGATTTATATATAAATAGTTTACGAGATTAATCTATAGATTAAAATCTTAAAGAATAAAGAAAAATTAATCTTAATTAGTAGTTATAAAATAGCTATTTCCAGAATTAATAGTATAGTTTTTCTTAAGATTAAGAAAGAAAAGAAATCTATTTTTAAGATATCTCTTTTCAGTTATTTATTCTTTATTAAAAAAATTAATCTAATAAAGGAGGGTAAATATTTTTATTATTAAAAGAAAGGATATATAGTTTATAACTATTTTTTTAAAAATTTATTTAGTAAGATTACTCTAACTTTAATAATAGTAATAAAGATTAGAGATTATTTAAATTTAGGAAAAGTAGATATCTAGCAGAAATCTTCTTTTTAAATAAATATTTTTCTCTTTTTATATTAAATTTAAAAGATTTAATTAATTAGAAATCTTATAATAGTTTAATTTTTAATATAAAATTTAGATTTAGTAGACGATCTTTTTCAGTAGGAGTATTAAAAGATATAGAAATAGATAGTTTAATATTTATAGACTAATCTTTAGTAGAACTATTAGAAAAATATAGATTAGAAATCTAATATTTAAAAAGGATATTTTATTAATAGATTTAATAATAAAGTATTAATATCTATTATAAAGATAGTAATTTTTTTAATAGTGGTTAATAGATATATATTTAAGGATGTTTTAATATTAATAGCTAAATTAGGTTAATATGATATTATTTTTAATTAATTATAATTTAAGGAGTATAATATATTACTAGATTATTAATAATATTATATAATATAGCTATAAAAATCTAGTTTATTTAAAGAAGTCTTTTAAAAGGTTATTTATCTAATCCTAATCTGGATATTATAGCTTACTCAGTTAATTAGCTACTATTAATAAGATACTAAATAAAGAGATTAATTAATATTAATTATAGGAATTAGTAATCAATATATAAATGAGGTAGATTAATTATATTTGATATTTTATAAGAAATAATATAGATATTAGTAGATTAAAGAATAAAGAATAATAGAGGTTAATTTAAAGAGTAAATTTTAGAATATTAAATTAATAAAGAGCTATATTCTAAATATTAATATAGTTAGGATTACTTTCTATTTACACTATCTAAAATAGACTTAATAAAATATATAAATTAAGATATTTATTATATCTCTCAATAAGATTAACTAAATATTAGAAATTAAATTAAGAATATTAGTTAAATTAAAAGAATTTTATGAGATCTGAAAGAATTTATTTTTAGAGTATTATAATATAATAGATATATTTTTAAAAAAGAAATCTAATAAGTTATCTCTATAAAGAGAGGATATTAATTATAATATTATACTAGAAAAAAAAATTATTTTTAGTTATTATCTTTTCTATAAATTATTATTAGAAGAATTAAAGGAAGTTAAATAGTATATTATAAATAATCTAGATAAAGGATTTATTATACTAAGTTATATATTATTTATATTATTTATCTTAATAGTAAAGAAATTAAATAGAGGACTCTATTTTTATATAGATTATTAAAAGTTAAATATTATTATTAAGAAGGATTATTATCCTCTTTTATTAATTAATAAAGTATTATAATAAACTAATAGAGCTAAATATTTTATTTAGTTAGATATTTAATAGGATTTTTATTATATTTAATTAAGTCTAGAAATAGAGGATTTTACTATTTTTAGGATATGGTATAGATCCTTTAAATATTAAATAATATTATTTAGTTTAATAAATAAGTTTATAATGTTTTAGAGGTTTATAAATTCTATTTTATAGGAATATATAGATAAATATACTATAATTTTTATTAAAGATTTATATAGAATTATAGTTAAATTACTAAACTTTTTTATAGGTTTATTTAAGATAATATAAGTTATAAGTAGGATATTATATATTAATAAATATTTAAAAGGTTAAAGTACTTACCATTAATAATATTTATTTTATAATATTATAATCTTAGTTATTATATCTATTTTAAAATAGATATTTCTAATAAAGTATTAAGTATAGTATTTTTTTAGTATTATAAAGAAGATAATTTCTAGTACTTAGTAGTTTTTTTTTAAAAGCTATATAATTAGCTAAAATAAACTATAAAATATATAATAAAGAACTCTTAGCTATAGTCTAAGTATTATAGAAGTAATATATTAAATTAGAAGAATTTATTAATTAGGGTCGATTTAAGATTCTTATAAATTATTAATCTCTTGAATATTTTATAATTTTAAAATAACGAAATATTAAGTAAATTTGATATAGTAAATTTCTTTTATAGTACTATTTTATTATTAAATACTATTTAGGAAAAAAAAATATAATTATAAATATTCTTTTTTGAAAAAATTAACTTTATTATAATAAAGGAAGAGATCGAATTTTTCTTTTGAAAGATTATTTTAAGAATTTTGGATTAACTTTATTATTAAAAATCTTTTTAGAGATAAATACTATAATAACATTAGTTTTAAAAGAAAGAATTTTAGAAATTTAGTCGATTATTAAATATATTAAAAATAAGAATTATTATTTAACTAAATTAGATAAATAATAAAAATTAGTAAAAAATAGTTATCTAGATTAGAAAATAGAATCTAATAGATTATTTCTTTATTAAAGAAGATTAGAAGTACTTAATAAGAGTGATTTCTAAATCTGACTTCTATATTATAGGCTCATACAAACAAACCTTTTAGAGTTATATTTAGCTTTGTCTACACATTCTGTTAGCTACTACTGGCTATATGGATTCTATATTTATTTTATATCTCAATAGCTAGCTTATTATTCTTCATCAAAATCTATTTATTTATAGTATACCTATATCCTTTTAGGGATAGAACCTTAATATTAGGTTTTGATTAACTTTTTTAAGTTATATAAGATTATTCTCTGACTATCTACTGAATAGAATAGAATGAATATACAGCGAAAGAAGCTTAAAGATATATTAGATATATTAGATATATTAGATATATTAGATATATCGGGATATATTGGATAAAATATTAGACTAATTATATAAAGAGACCTTTGATTAATGAATATATAGATATTAAATGAATATAATAGAAAATATAATAGAAAAAGAAATCTTATAGAAGTATTAAATTAACTGATTGGAATCTAAATTATAGAAATGAAGAAGAAGAATGGAGATTAACCCTTCTATAGTAATAATAATCTAGTTTATAATATTATTCTTTACTATATAGTTTATTGTAGTTTATTAATCCTAATTAATCTATTTTAATGTTAGGATATATAATAAGAAGGATATCTGGGAGTATTTGATTTTCTATATAAATTTAAAGGTTAAGTTTAGTATAGATAGTTATTATTTTTAGAATGAAGAATAGAAGATTTATTATATTTTTGGATAACTAAAGAGACTAATTAGTAAATAGATATATCTATAGATTATATTAATAGAAGATTGAGAGAAATCCTTTATCTAGGATGATTTTATATAGATAATAAACTAATATTTTAAAGATCTAGATAAAGAATAATATATATTAATTAAAGTAAATACTATATAATGAAGTTAGAAGAAGTTTAGTAAATTCTTAGTAGAATTTAAAGAAAGTTTGATAGCTATTAGTAGTATTAGTTAAGCTAATATTTAGAAAAGGAATCTCTTTTAGATAGTATTAAATTAGGAGTTTCTTTAAATCACTATTAAATAATTATATATAATATATAAAGTTTTTTATAATATACTATATTATATTAACTATAATCTATAGTAAATGAAAAGAATCTAATAATATAGATTCTTTCCTCTATATAAAGTTTTTTAAGTCTTTATACTAGCGAATATTAATAATTAAATAGATTAGGAATTTATTAGGAATAATTACTAAATTATAGTATTAGAAATCTAGATTATAGCTCTTTAATATACTAGATATATATAGTTTATTCCCGTTTAAGAGACCTTATTAGTTTAATAACTAAATAGCCTCTGAGTTTATTAGGTAACGGATAATAAGTTAATAGAATAACGAAAGAATAGAGTTTATATCTATTATAAAGTTTACAGTTATATAATTAAAGACTATAATCTCCAGATATTCTTTATACTCTGATTTTATATTAGTGTTACTATAGTAGTCTAGCTTTTTAGTAAGTTATAGAAAAAAGAAGAATCTTTATATAAAAATATATATAAAGGTTACTAAATATTTTATAAATAATATAAAATAATTAGAATAATTTTAAAGTAAAATATATAAATATTACCCCTTTTATTATTATTACAATATTAGATTAAATAATTTTTATCTATATACTTATAAATAGTGATTATCTATTATATAAAGCTATTAGTAAGAAGTTTACTAAAAAACATCAATTAGAGATAATCAGGATTTTTATTTATTTTCTTTAAAGAGTAAATGATTTAGATATGATTTATTATATTATAAAAGTTAATTTATCTATTAACTATTATTACGAAGATTAAATATACTTTTATATAATTCCGGATTCTTTAGGATTTGATTTAATATTAAAACTATTATAGATATATTAATAAAAAGCCTAATTAGATTTATAAAAGAATTAGTTTTATCTATATATAATAAAGATAAGAATATAGAATAAAATTATAGTCTTTTAGATCTTTAATATCTATTTTATTTTAGTAATAGTAATATAAATAAATATCTAGAGGTAATATAAATAATAAGATAAGAATACTATATATATCTTTACTATTTCTTTAGTAGATATCGAGAAAGCTTTATATCTTAAGGAATTTAGTAAAAGATTATTTTTACTGTAATATTATAAATTCTAATTATTATTTAACCTAATTAAGATAATAGAATTATTACTATTAAAAAGTAATAGTATTAATTATAAAATAGATTTTATATAGAAAAACGGAAAAGAGTTAATAATCCTATAGAGTTTATTGTATAATATATTAGCTAAAGAATTAATAGTGTTAAAGAAAATATTAAATAAACTACTAGATGAAAATTTTATCTAAGTAAGTAAATTTTCAGTTACTGTTTTAGTACTCTTTATATAGAAGTCTAATAGTAGTTTATAATTTTATATAGACTATTAGATATTAAATATTTTTATAAAAAAGAATTATTACTTACTCTCTTCAATATATAAAATATTAAATTAAGTAAAAAAAGTTAAATAGTTTATTAAATTAGATATATTAGCTATATTTTATAAAATCAAGATTATGAAGGGAGATAAATAGAAAATAATCTTTCGGATAAGATATAGATTATATAAATAGATAGTTATTCTCTTTAGACTAACTAATATATTTAATATATTCTAGAAGTATATTAATAATATATTTTAGGAATATCTAGATAATTTCTATTTAGCTTATATTAATAATATATTAATATATATTAATAGAAATATTAATCTATATTAGGATTATAGCTAAAAGATTTTATAGAAACTATAAGCTATTAGTCTATAATTAAATATTAAGAAATTTAAATTTAAATATATAAAGACTAAATATTTAGATTTTATAATATAAATAAAAAAAGGGATTTAGATAGATCTTAAGAAAATTAAAATTATTTTAGAGTAGTAAACTCTAACTATAATTAGAGAAATATAAAGATTCTTAAACTTTACTAACTTCTACTAGTAATTTATTAATAGTTATTTAGAAATTAAATATCTATTAGTTAAATTAATATATAAAGATTAATTATTCTATTAGAATTATAAATATAAAAAGAGCTTCTAAAAATTAAAATAACTATTTACTATAAACCTTATCTTTACAATATTTAATCTAATATATATAAATATAATTAAATATGATTTATTAAGATATATTATTAGTAAGATTCTTTCCTAATTTAATAATAAGAGATAACTATAACTATATATATACTTCTCTAAAAAGAATATCTTAGTAAAATATAATTATAAAATATATAATAAAGAGTTATTAGTTATAGTATAATATTTAAAAATTCAGAATATAGAGTTATATTCTTTATATATACTATTTATAGTAATTATAGACTATAAGAATTTAGAATATTTTCTCTAACTATAGAAACTAATAGAGTAATATATTTAATAATTACTATTTCTAAATTGGTTTAATTTTATTTTCTAATATTAATCTAGAATAGTAAATACTAAAGTAGATACTTTATTCTAAGAGATTAGGATAAGCTAAATAATAAAAATCTCTAGATTAAAGACTAGATAAAATATCTATTAAAAATAATAAAGTAAGGTTTAGTAATTAATATTTTTTCTATAATTATTAATCTTAATCTATAATAAAAAGTGAAAGATAATAATAATAAATATTAAGAGATTATATAAATACTCTAGAGTAGAGTTTTATAGTTCTTTATAGAATTATAATTAAAGGTATTAATCTCTAAATATAGTCTAGATAATAGAGGATAAATCTACTTTTAAAGAAAGATATAGATTCTAAATAGTAAATCTCTCTATATAGGCTTAATCTAGGTTATATATAACTTAATAATAGTTAACTATTCTAGATATAAGAGGATATTCTATATAATAATCTATAAATACTTTTAGTCCTAAATAAATAAAGATATATAATAATTTATTAAAAACTATAATCTCTATAGTAATAGAAAATTATAGTAAAAGCTAAAAAAAGATCTATTGAAACTACTATTATTATCAGAGTAAAGCTAGAAGAATATTATATTAGATTTTATTATAGATCTTTTAGAAAGTGATAAATATATTAATATCTTAATTATTATTAATTAATTAACTAAAAAAGTAATATTAGAAAAAATTACAAAAATCACTATAAAAGAAATAATTTAGATAATTATTCGATTACTAATCTGATAATATAGCTTCTCTATTTCTATAGTATTAGATTAAAGAATATAGTTTATAAATATTCTCTAAATCTAGAAGATTATCAATTATCTACTATCCTAAAACTAATAGATAAACTAAACGCTATAATAATATAATAGAAATATATTTATAACTATTTATATAATATAAATAAAATAATTAGAATCACTTATTATCTATAGCTAAATTAACTATAAACAGAAGAGTAGTAATATTAATAGGAGTTAGTCTATTTTTCTTAATATATAAATATGATTTATTACTATTCCCTAATAATCTCTTAGATAATAATAATAAAATATCCTAAAGCCTAATTTAGATAGCTAAATATATTATAAAATAATTAACTATAACTATAAATTAGCTAAAGTCTCTATAATATATATAAGCTAATAAACTAAACTATATATAAATTATTATTAAAAGTCTATTATTACCTATTGTAAAAAAGATAATATATAGCTAAGTCTAAAAAACGTAAAGATTAAATAATTTTATTAAAAATTAGATTAGAAGAATATCTACTACTATATACTAAATATAATAAATATATATATTATATAATTAAATATACTACTAGATATCTACTTAGTATTCTATATAAACCTAGTATATTTTATAGATATAAATTTATTACTTTTATAATAATAATATAACCCTTAACCCCCAATAATTATAATTAATAAAAAGGAAGAGTATAAAGTAGAATATATTTTAGATAAATAAAGAGTTAAATTATAGAATAGAATCTATATAAAATATTAAATAAAATAGAAAAGCTATATATAACTGATAATAGAACTAGAAAATATTTTATAAAATATAGTAGTACTATAGTATTAAATAGAAACTATAGCTTTATATTAGAGTGATAACGGAGTTTTGGATAAAGATATACTCTAACAGAATAGAAAGGGGAAGTAATATTATAGGCTTATATAAACAAACCCTTTAGAGTTATACTTAGCTTTGTCTATATATTCTATCAATTGCTATTAGCTGTGTAGATTCTATATTTATTTTATACCTCGATAACTAGCTTATTATTCTTTATCAAAATCTGTTTGTTTATAGTATATCTATATCTTTTTAGGGATAGAATTCTAATATTCTAGATAATATATATTAGTAATCTATAATTAGATATTTTAGAATTATAAAATTTTGTAAAATAGTTAATATTAGATTTTATTAGCTAAGATAAATTATAGATATTAGAAGATATATTAATAACTATCTAATATATAAAAGAATAAAAATATAAAGGGACTGGATTCTTAGACTATTATATTCTTTACTAATCCTATTATAACTCTAAAAATATATTATAATAGACTTTAGAATATTTTTAAAAAATTATTATAGTTATAACATTATTTTTATGATTATATATTAGTTTAGTAAATAATTAGTATTAATCTTATATTATAAGATTATTATTACGAAATAAATAATAATTCTATTTTTAAACTATATAATAAGGATTATAGAAGTATTTAGTTTAATTATATTTAATAGAGGAGGATAATTTATATTAGAGTTCTAAATAGAGTTTTATTGAATTTTAAGGATTAAAAGAAAGCTCTCTATAATATATTATTTATAGATTAATAGTCAAAGTGAAATCGCTAACTAATATATAGTATAATAATTAAGACTTTATATAAACTATTATTAAAATAATTAGTTAAAGTTCTTTCCGATAATAGATTTCTAATATTAATAATTCTTTAAGAAACGATAGATAAATCTCTTTTCTTTATAGAATATAATTATAAATCTATTTTATCATTTAATCAGTAAAAGTAAAGCTCCTTTACGGAAAACAAAAAGGATATAGTAGTATTTATATCTAATATAGAAGATATTTAGAAAGAAATCTAGAAATATACTATTAAAAGATAGTAAGAGTAAATGGTATAAGCTAATCGATATTATTATATTCTAGATTTCGAAATAGATAATTACATTTTTATTATAATAAAGGATTAGAATATTAGTTATTCTAGTAGAAAGTTAGTAGATCTAGTAAATAGACTTTATTAAATTATAGTTAAGAAAGGAAATAAGGAGAATTCTTATTAATTAGATTTGTTAGAGTTTATAAGGATATATCTAGTATTTTATATAGAGAAACTTCGGAAAGTAGTAACTATAGAACTATTTCGGGGATAGATCTAAGATTTATTACTAATAGTAAAGATTTAGAAAAATGATAAATAGGAAGTATAATTAATTTTGGATTCTCGATTATTCTATCGAAAACTATAATACTAAATATAATAGATAGGTTATAATCTAGACCTTTAATAGTACTCTTTAAGGGATTTTATAAATATACTATAGAAAATTGAGTAATTCTATAATAAGTACTTTAATAAATTTAGACTATTAAGATAATTAAACGATTAGAAAGTAACTATAGAGAATAACGAATTTCTAGAGTATTACTTGAACGATAATAGACTAATTGAGTTATAATAACTTTACTATTTTAAGAGACTAAAATATATCTTACCGGGGGGTTATTATATAGTTAAGTTATATAATCAGATTATATATTTAGTATATTATATATTAAATATATTATGTATTATAGGATATTGAAGTTATATACGTAGGTTATAGGATATTACGTATATAGTGTATTCTGTTATAGATATTTAAATTGGATGTCTGGAGGAAGTTAAGATGAACTGAGGATTAAGTAAGAGAGTATAAGACTGGAAGGGTAGATTTAGTTATTAGTTCTCTCTCTCTCCTTCTTTTTTCTTTCTTTATACTTAGTATTTTCAGCGAATATACTTTTTAATCTTAGGAACTTAATAGATATCATAAAAATAAAGAAATTATATTATTAGACTAATAATTAAATAATTATTTAAACTATCTCTTCTATAGTGATTTTTATAATCCCTTCTAATATTATTTCTTTAATTAATTAATTAATAATAATTAGGATATTAGTATATCTATTATTTTCTAGGAGGTCTGTAATAAAGTCTAATATAATATCTTTTTAACTTTACTCTAATAATAATAATAGCTTTAGTAAACTTTTTTTTAGCTCTTACTATAATTTCTTATTATTATAAAGATTGTAGTTTCTAATAAATTATTATATATCTTTATCTATTTAGAATTAAAAGTATTTATAAACTATTATATAGTATATCCTTTTATATCTAAAGTTACTAATTATTATTAAATTATATATAATCTAGATTAAGTCTATATAGAGAGATTTACTATTTAGGATATATATCTTTCCTCAGAACTAGATTTACTCTCTATTATCTAGATTATATTTAGAAATTAATACTTTTAATTATAGTTTTATAAAGAACTATAAAGCTCTACTCTAAAATATTTATATAATCTCTTAATATTCATTATTATTATTTTTCGTTTTTTGCTATAGATTAAGATTAATAGTTATAGAAAAAATATTAATTATTAAACCCTACTTTATTATTTTTAGTAAATACTTTATCTAATCTTTAATCTAGAGGCTTTTATTATCTAATTTATCTTAGTCTCTTTAAGATAGAGTATCTACTTTAGTATTTATTATTCTAGATTAATATTAGAAAATAAAATTAAACTAATTTAAGAATAGTAATTATTAAATATATTATTCTATTAGCTTCTATAATTAGAAGAAATATTTTAAGTTCTTATAGTCTATAATTATTATAAATAATATATATAAGGAATATAACTCTATATCTTAAGTTTCTAAATATTATACTATAATTAATAATTCTTTATTATATATTTTATAGTTATATTTTACTAAAGTATTCTTTTTAGAGAAGTAAATATATAGTTATAGTTATCTTTTATTATCGAATTAAAAAAGAATCTTATTAGTAGTATATCCTAATAAGTTATATTTAACTATATTTATATATACTAAATTAAATATTATAAAGATAGGGTTTATAGTAAATAATCATTTTAGTTCTTAGAAACTTTTTTTATATTTATAGCTCTAATAGAATAGTTAGTTTTTATATATTAATTTAATTAATAGATATATAACTTCTAAATAACTATTAATAAACTATTAGTAAAAATTAGTAAAGTTTAAGAATCCTTATACTCTTCTAATTATAGTTAAGATTTACTATTCTAAAATAGCTTTAATCTTTTCAAAATCTATCTAAATCCTTTTTCTTATTTATACTATCAAACTTAAATACTTAGTCTTTATATATTTAGATTAATATTTCTTAATATCTAATTATAGACTAATAGTTTATAGTTTCTATAAAATTTTTTATATAAAACCCTAGTATAGATTAATATTTCTATTAATATAAATTAGTATATTATTAATATAAGTTAAGTAGAAATTATTTAGGTATTCTTAAAGTATATTATTAATATATCTTTAGAATATATTAGATATATTAATTAATCTAAAAAAAGTAACTATTTATTTATATAATCTATATTTTATCTAAAAGACTGTTTTCTATTTATTTTCTTTTATAATCTTAATTTTATAGAATATAGTTAATATATCTAATTTAATGAATTACTTAGTTTTTTCTATTTAATTTAATATTTTATATATTAGAGAGAGTAGATAATAATCTTCCTTTATAAAGATATTTAGTATTTAGTAGTCTATATAGAACTATAAATTATTATTAGATTTCTATATAAAGAGTATTAAAATAGTAACTGAGGATTTCCTTACTTAGATAAAGTTTTTATCTAATAATTTATTTAGTATCTTCTTTAATACTATTAGTTTTTTAACTAATATATTATACAATAAACTCTATAGAATTATTAGCTTTTTTCTATTTTTTTATATAAAGTCTATTTTATAATTGATACTATTACTTTTTAGTAACAATAGTTCTATTATTTTAATTAGATTAGATAACAATTAGAATTTATAGTACTATAGTAGAAATAGTTTTTTACTAAGTTCCTTAAGATATAAAGCTTTTTCGATATCTACTAAAGAAATAATAAAGATATATATAATATTTTTATCCTATTATTTATATTATTTCTAGATCTCTATTTATACTATTCTTACTAAGATAGAGTAAATATGAAGGATCCGAAAAATTATAGTTTTATTCTTCTATGTTCTCATTTTTATTATATATAGATAAAGCTAGTTTTTTTTATAAATCTAATTAGATTTCTTATTAATATATCTATAGTAGTTCTAATATTAAGTTAAATCCTAAAGAGTCTAGAATCATATAGAAATATATTTAGTCTTTATAGTAATAGTTAATAAATAAATTGATTTTTATAATATAATAAATTATATCTAAACTATTTATTTCTTAAAAAGAGTAAGTAAAAATTTTGATTATCTCTAATTAATATTTCTTGATAAATTTTTTACTAATAGCTCTATATAATAGATAATTACTATCTATAAATATATAAATAAATATTATTTAGTCTAATATTATAGTAATAATAAAAAGGGTAGTATTTATATATTTTACTTTAAAATTATTCTAATTATTTTATATTATTTATAAAATATCTAGTAATTTTTATATATATTTTTATATAAAAATTCTTGTTTTTTCTATAGTTTACTAGAAAGTTAGACTACTATAGTGATATTAATATAGAGTTAGAGTATAAGGGATATCTAAAGATTATAGTCTTTAATTATATAACTATAAGCCTTATAATAGATATAAACTCTATTCTTTTATTATTCTATTAATTTATTATCTATTATCTAATAGACTTAGGAGTTATTTAGTTATTAGATTAGTAAGATTCCTTAAATAGAGATAGACTATATATATTTAGTATACTAAAGGACTATAATCTAGATCTTTAGTACTGTAATTTAGTAATTGTTCCTAATAAGTTCCTAATCTATTCAATTATTAATATTTACTAGTATAGGAATTTAAAAAACTTTATATAGAGGAAAGAATCTATATTATTAGATTTCTTTTATTTACTATAGATTATAGTTAATATAATATATTATATTATAAAAAGCTTTATATATTATATATAACTATTTAATAATAGCTTAGAGAAACTCTTAGTTTAATACTATCTATAGAAGATTCCTTTTTTAGATATTAGCTTAGCTAATACCACTAATAGTTATTAAATCTTTTAAAATCTGCTAAGAATTTATTGAACTTCTTTTAATCTTATTATATAATATTTACCTTAATTAGTATATATTATTTTTTATTTAAATCTTTGAAGTATTAATTTATTATCTATATAAAATTATCTTAGATAAAAGATTTCTTTTAATCTTCTATTAATATAATCTATAAATATATCTATTTATTAGGTAATCTCTCTAGTTATCTAAAAGTATAGTAAACCTTCTACTCTTTATTACAGAAATAGTAATTATCTATATTAAACTTAACCTTTAAGTTTATACAGAAAATTAGATACTCTTAGATATCTTTCTTATTATATATTTTAATATTAAAGTAGATTAGTTAGAGTTAATAAGTTATAATAGACTATATAGTAAGGAGTGATACTATAGGCTAGACTATTATTATTATAAAAGGGTTAATCTCTATTTTTCTTCTTTTGTTTTATAGTTTGGATTCCAGTCGGTTAATTTAATATTTCTGTAGGGTTTCTTTTTCTATTATATTTTGTGTTATGTTTATTTAATATCTATATATTTATTAATTAGAGATCTCTTTGTATGATTAGTTTAATGGTTTGTCTAGTGTATAATTCTAATATTTCTAATGTATCTAATATATCTGATGTGTTTTTAGGCTTCTTTTACTGTGTATTTATTCTATTCTGTTCAGTGGGTGATTAGAGAATAATCTTATATAACTTGAAAAGGTTGATTAAAATCTAATGTTAGGGTTCTGTTCCTAAAAGGATGTAGGTATACTATAAATAAGCAGATTTTGATGAAGAATAGTAAACTAGTTATCGAGGTGCGAAATAAATATAGAATCTATGTGGCCAGTGGCAGCTAGCAGAATGTGTGGGTGAAGCTAAGTATAACTCTAAAGGGGTTTGTTTGTATGAGTCTATAATAGATAGCTTTAATCTTTTTAAGATTTATCTAAATCCTTTTTTCTATTTATATTATAAAATCTAGATACTTAGTCTCTATATATTTAAACTTATATTTCTTAATATCTAATTATAGACTAATAGATTATAATTTCTATAAAACCTTTTATATATAATCCTAATATAAGTTAATATTTCTGTTAGTATAAATTAATATATTGTTAATATAAACTAAATAAAAATTATCTAAGTATTCCTGAAGTATATTATTAATATACTTCTAGAATATATTAGATATATTAGTTAGTCTAAAGGGGGTAATTATTTATTTGTATAATCTATATCTTATCTAAAAGATTATTTTCTATTTATCTCTTTTTATAATTCTAATTTTATAGAATATAATTAATATATTTAATTTGGTAAATTACTTAGTTCTTCCTATCTAATTTAATATTTTATATATTAAGGAGAGTAAATAGTAATCTTTCTTTATGAAGATATTTAATATTTAATAATCTATATAGAATCGTAAACTACTATTAGACTTTTATATAAAGAGTACTAAGATAGTAGCTAAAAACTTATTTATTTAGATAAAGTTTTTATTTAATAGTTTATTTAGTATTTTCTTTAATATTATTAATTCTTTAACTAATATATTATATAGTAGGTCCTATAAGATTATTAACTCTTTTCCATTTTCTTATATAAAGTCTATTTTATAATTAATACTATTACTTCTTAATAGTAGTAGTTCTATTACTTTAGTTAGATTAAATAACAATCGGAATTTATAGTACTATAGTAGAGATAGCTTTTTACTAGATTTCTTCGGGTATAAAACTTTTTTAATATTTACTAAAGAAATAACAAAGATATATACAGTATTCTTATTCTATTATTTATATTATCTTTAGATCTCTATTTATATTATTACTATTAAGATAGAGTAAATATTAAGGATTCAGGAGGCTATAATTTTATTCTATATTTTTATTTTATCATATATAGATAGAACTAGTTTTTTTATAAATCTAATTAGGCTTCTTATTAGTATATCTATAATAATCCTAATATCAGATTGAATCCTAGAGAGTCCGGAATTATATAGAAATATATTTAATCTTTGCAATAATAATTAATAGATAAACTAATCTTTATAATATAATAAATTATATCTAAATTATTTACTCTTTAGAGAGGATAAATAGAAATCCTAATTATCTCTAATCGGTGTTTTTTAGTGAATTTCTTACTGATAACTCTATATAATAAATAATTACTATCTATAAATATATAAATAAATGTTATTTAATCTAATATTATAGTAAGAATAAAAGAAATAATATTTATATATTTTATTTTAAAATTATTTTAATTATCTTATATTATTTATAAAATATCTAATAATCTTTATATATACTTTTATATAAAGATTCTTCTTTTCCCTATAATTTACTAAAAGACTAAGTTACTATAATAATACTAATATAAGAGCTTAGAGAGTTTTGTACAAGAGAAAGAATCTATATCGTTAGATTTCTTTTGTTTACTATAAATTATAGTTAATACAGTATAATACGTTATAGAAAACTTTATATATTATATATAACTGTCTAATAGTAGCTTAAAGAAACTCCTAATTTAATATTGTTTGTAGAAGGTTTCTTTTCTAAATATCGGCTTAGCTAATACTACTCATAATCATTAAACTTTCTTTGAATTCTACTAAGAATTTACTGAACTTCTTCTAACCTTATTATATAGTATTTATCTTAGTTAGTATATATTATTCTTTATCTAGATCTTCAAAATATTAGTTTATTATCTATATGAAGTTATCCTAGATAAAAGGCTTCTTTCGATCTTCTATCGATATAATCTATAGATATATCCATTTATTAACCAATCTCTTTAATTATCTAAAAATATAATAAATCTTCTACTCTTTATTCTAGAAATAATAGCTATCTATACTGAACTTAATCTTTAAGTTTATATAGAAAATCGGGTACTCTTAGATATCCTTTCTGTTATATATCCTAATATTGGGGTAGATTAATCGAGATTAATAAGCTATAATAGACTATATAGCAAAGAGCGATACTATAGGTTGGGCTGCTGTTACTATAGAAAGATTAATCTCTATTTTTCTTCTTCTACTATGTTTTCTGTTATATTTGTTAATTAAAGGTCTCTTTATATAATTAGTCTAATATTTAATTCTAATATATTTCTAATATATCTGATATATCTGATGTGTCTTTAGGCTTCTTTCGCTATGTATTCGTTCCGTTCTATTTGGTGGATAATTAGAGAATAATCTCGTACAACTTGAAAAGGTTGATTAAAACCTAATATTAGGGTTCTGTCCCTAAAAGGATATAGGTATACTATAAATAAGCAGGTTTTGATAAAGAATAGTAAGCTAGCTATCGAGATATAAAATAAATACAGAATCTATGTGGCTAGTGGCAGCTGACAGAATATGTAGGTGAAGCTAAGTACCACTCTAAAGGGTTTGTTTATATAAACCTATAATACTAGGCCGATATTGTAATAGGTTAAACCTGATAAGTCATTATATATCTATATAATCTAGGAATACTTATTCTTACAGATCCTGCTAAATAGCTTCTCTTCTTTAAGATTATTAAAGATAATATATCAGCCTAGTTTAATTATATTAATTCAGCTACAGCCCTTTATATTTAATAATCTTCTATATAGGTTGTTAATTATCTAAGTAAACCCTATTAGAAGTAATAAGATTTATCCCTAAATCTACTTTAGTTCTATATGAACTTATCTCTAAGTCCCTGAATTAATAAAGATAATTACTTTAGAATATATCTAAGTAGTAAATTAGATTAATTCAATAGCTTAACGAAGAATAGTACCTTAGAATATATCTAGAAGAAGATACATTAGCAATAAAGATCGGATTATACTAGATCTAATAATAACGAAGAATAGATTACACTAGATCTAATATTAATAACGAAAAAGATACCTCCTAAAATATCTTAACAGAGTATTAAAAGTAGTAAGAAACCTTAATATAGATTTAATAAATAATATAGTAACTAACCTAATCTTAGTAAAAAACTACTAACTATATAATAATATAAGCTGATTATATTTACTAACTGAAAGAAACTCTAGTATAGTATATTGCTTAATTAATAGTAAAAAAAACTCTATAAATAGTAATCCTAATAATGGAAATAAAAGAAGATATAAAGTTTAATAATAAGATAATAGTTACTATAGAGTTATATGAATTTAGCTCTTTAACCTAGTATTATTTATAAATAACACTACTAATTAGTCTATTTAATAAATTATAATAGAAAATAAGTTTATAATTAATAGGAAAATAATCAGAACTTATATCGACTAATTTATCTATATATTCTTATAATTAGAAAAACTAATATAAAAAAATATAAATATATTTATTAAATATAACTAAAATATCTTTAATCTAAAAGATCTATTAAAAGATTTAGAAAATATCTATAATAATCTAAATATATGAATAAGAATAGTATAATAACTTTACTCATTAATTTAGCTAAAAAATATAACCTTCTCCAAATTCTTATTATAGTTAGAGAAAAAGTTCACTAATACTAATACTATTAATTAGTTTAACAAAGCTAAGAGATAAATTCTATTTAGTATATTAAATAAAATTATAAATAGAATATTAATAAACTATAGTATATTTACTATATTTTTAGGATTAGTTAGATATTTATATAAGATTAATACTAATATAGACATATTTAATATTAATAAATCTTTATTATAAAAGAAGAGTATAAGAATTATTAATAAAATAGATTAAACTTCTATCCTCTCTATTATCCGAATTTATATTTATATAGATAGATAAAGAAATAATAATAAACTATAAAAAAAAGCCTAATAGACTAATATAGAAAAAATACAATAATAATAAAAGGAAAACTAATATTTCTGTTATAAATATAATATTTACTAAATTATAGAGTATCTTTTCCTATTAACAATCTAACTAAAAACAAAGATATAAATAATAATTATAAAATAAAAAGAGACTATTTTTATAAAGGAAAGAGTCTTAAAGACTAAGATCTAAAAAATCTAACTAATAGTTAAAGAGTTAAATAATAAAGAGTATTTAATAATAAATACAAATAAGTTAGAAAATAAACAGCTTTTATTTTAAATTATAAATAGAAATAAAAAAGTGTTAAAAAGCTAAATAATAATTAAGAATTATTATTCTTAGTTAATATTAAATTCAATAAAGTTTATTTTACAGAAATATCAATTAATTTAAACTATTAAGGCTACATAATAATAAATAGAAGAATTATAAAATTTCTTAATTTATTATATATTAAAGTATATCTTCTTTATTAGTTAAATAGAATAGTTATAAAATAAGGAAAGATTATCTATATAATATATCTTAATATTAATATTTATAGTTATAAATAAAATAAGATATTTATTTATATTATTAAAAAATAGATAAATAATATAATCCTAAGATTATTTTAGATTAAGATAGTAAATAATATCTACTCTTTAAAAAAAGGATATATAGATATCTATTTAAAAGACAGAAGGAAGATAAGATACTAGAATTAAAAAGATTAATTAATTAGATTAAAGAATATAAAGATATTAAAAGTTAAAAGAATCTTAGTAAAAGAAATTGAATGAATATTTAATAATATCTAGTAATAGAGTAATTTATAAATTAATAAAGTTTTACTAAATAATATTAAAAAAGTATTAAGACTAAAAAAGATAATTAATATAAAGAAATAATTACCATTAAGATTTTAGTCTTAGCTTAATATATTTAGCTAATAATTAACTAATTAATTACTACTCTACTAATTTAGGATTAACTATAAGATCCTACTAAAAAGAAATTAAACTAATATTAAAGAGATATTATTTTATAGATTACTATATAGAATAAATAAAGAAGAACTATTATATTTACGGAAAATCTTAATAAAACTATAAAGTAAAAAGTTTATTAAGATTAGTAAATCTTCTACTACTATATTTATATTATTAATCTAGAAATCTAGTAGAAAAGTTTAGTTTTATATTAACTATAAAGGACTAAATAATTTAAGTATTAAGAATTATTACTTATTATTATTAATCTATAAAATACTTTAAAATATATCTACTATAAAATAATTTATAAAGTTAAATATTATTATAGCTTTCTATAAAATATAAATAATAGTAAATAAAGAATAGAAGATAATATTTTATATTAAATATAGTCTATATAAATAGAATATAACTCTATTTAACTTTACTAATATACTAATAATATTTTAAAGATTTATTAATTAAATATTATATAAATATCTTAATAATTTTATATTTATATATATAGATAATATTATTATTTACTTAAATAACATAATTAAAAACTATTAATAAAAGATTAGTTAAATATTTAATAAATTATAAAAAATAAATCTATAATATAATATTAGAAAATCTGAATTTAAATAAAAGTTAATAAAGTATCATAGATTTATTATATAGATAAATAAAAAGGTCTATATAGATCTAAAGAAAATAGAAATAATTTATGAATAGAAACTTTTAAAGATAGTTAAAAAAATAAAAGGCTTCCTTAGATTCATAAATTTTTATTAATTATTCATTCCAAATTTTATAATATTATTAATATTATTAATATAGCTAATATAGAAAAATATAGCTTTTATATAGAAAAAGGATTATTAATAAATATTTAAAAAACTAAAAAATCTCTTTATTAATACTTTAATTCTAATATACTTTAAAAAAGATAAAAAGATAATTATAGAGATAGATATTTTAAAATAAATAATAGATATAGCATTACTATAATAATAAAATAATAGAAGATTAATTTTATATACTTTTATATTCTAGAAATTATCTCTAGTAAAAGTAAATTATAAGATTTATAATAAAGAGCTATTTATAATTATTTAAATTTTAAAAGAATAGTATCCTAAATTAAAGATAGTTGTATAATTTACTATTATAATAGATTATAAGAATCTTTATTATTTTAGTAAAATATAATATCTAAATAAGTAGTAAATAAGATAGTCTAGTTTATTAGAAAATTTAATTTCACTCTTTAATATAGATTTAGTAAACTAATAATATTACTAAATATACTATTATAAAGAGAATAAGATATTCTATAAGATAATATTAATGAATATATAATAAAATATTATCATACTTTTTTTAATAAGATTATAGTTTATTAAAACTAAATATAACTAATTATAGATTCTATAATATAAGATCTTGATTAAAATAAAGAAATACTATTATTTAATAACCCTAAGATAGATAGAGAATAGAAATTAAATTAAATAAAAAATAATATAGAAAGAATACTAACACTTTAATATAAAGACTAATATAAAGACTAATCTATCTAAATACTATTTTAATAAATAAAGATTATTATACTTTAGATAATAAATCTAGATCCTAGAGAGTAAATTACTAAAAATAAGAATCATTTAGAAAATATATAATTCTTATATTACTAAATACTCTAAAAAAGATACTATATACTTAATACTAATAAAATAATTCTTTTAGTCTAATATAATATAAGATATAGATAGTTTTTATAAAACTATATAGTATATAATAAGAATATAGTATGATAGGATATAAAATATAAACTATTAAACCTACTACTGATTCTATAATAAATATAGATAAAGATTTTTATAAATTTTATTACAGAACTCTCTTTAATAAAAAAAGATAGAGCTATAAATATATTAATAATTACTAATAAAATAACAAAAAGAGTAATACTAATTAGGATAGATAAGATTATATCAGAATAAATTACTAAGATATTTCTAATATACTTTTATATATACTACAGAATCCCAAAAATAATTATAAATAATCAAGGATTTTAGTTTATAAATAGATTTTAAAGAAAGATTTATAAAAAACTAATAATTTAGTACTAACTTTGAATTATATTCTATCCATAGTTAGATAGATTAATAAAATAGATAAACTAAGAAAAAAAAAAATATATATACTTTTATTATATATATATAAAATAATTAAAAAAGATTATTACTAATTATAGCTATAGCTATTAATAATTAGAATATAATATCTATAGATCTATTACTATTTTTCTTTATATATAATTACTATATTAATCTATTAACTATATATAATAATATTACTCCTTTAAATAATATAACTATATAACTAATAGTTATAAAAAAATGATTTATAAAAAAACTTTAAAATACTATAGAATAAATTCAGTTTACTATTATAGTAGTTTAGAAAGTATAATAAAATAATATAAATTAGTTATAATAAATAATCTTAGTCTATAGAATAAATAATAAAGTTTAGCTAAATCTATATAATATATATTTATAATAACTAATGAAGAAGTTTAATTAATTATATATATAGTATTAAGTAATAGAAGTATTGATATTTTATATAGTTAGATTAGATATACTATCTAGTATTTATTTAGTATTTTATATTAAATTAATAAAACTGATAGTAAATAATCTCTTCTCTTTATAGATAATTAATAAATTACTATTACTATTAATTAAAATAGATAGTAAATTAGAATATAAGATTAAAAAAATCTTTATTTACTACTAAAAGTAAGTTAGATAGAGAATCTGGATAGAGATCTTTATTAAATAGATAGAGTATATCTAGAGTATATAGGAAAAAATATATATTATTGAAAACTATACTATATTAGATAAATATAAGTAATACTATAGTCCTATTTTAAGGATCTAAAATACTTCTGTTAATAATAATAGTAATATAAGTTTTGCAGATATAGTATAAAAAGGAGTATAAAGCTACGAAAGGATAAGGAGGGGGGTACTATAATAGGTTAAACCTAATAAGTTATTATATATCTATATGATCTGGGAATATTTATTTCTATAGATCTCACTAAATAGCTTCTCTTCTTCAAGATTATTAAAGACAGTATATTGGCCTAGTTCAATTATATTAATTTAGCTATAGCCCTTTATAGATATACTATCCTTAGTAATCTTGAAGAAAAGAAGCTATTTAGTGGGATCTGTAGGAATAAGTATTTATTATGGGTTTATATGAATAAACCCTTTGGAGTTATGCTTGGCTTTGTCTAAATATTCTACCCGCTGTCACCAACTGCACAGATTCTGTATTTATTTTACGCCTCAGTAGCTAGTTTACTGTTCTTTATCAAAGACCTACTTATTCATAGTATACCTGTATCTTTTTGGGGATAGAACCCTAATATTAGGTTTTTGATCAATCTTTTTAAATCATATAAGATTATTCTCTGACTATCTACTGAACGGAATAGAATGAATATATGGTGAGAGAGTCTAAAAATATATTGGATATATTAAATATATCAGATATATTAGATATATTGGAATATATTGGATATATTAGAAATATGTTGGAATTATATACTAGATAAAATATTAGGCTAATTATATAAAGAGACTTCTAATTAATAAATATATAGATATTAGATAAATATAACAGAAAATATAATAAAAAAAGAAAATCTATAGAAATATCAGATTAACCGACTAGAATCTAAACCACAGAAATAAAGAAGAAGACTAGAGATTAATCCTTCTATAGTAATAATAGTCTAGTCTATAATATTACTCTTTACTATATAGTCCAATATAATTTATTGACTTTAACTAACTTACTGGGGTGGAGGCATATTGGTCCAAGCAAAACATTTGTTTTTTTCTGCCATTCGAAGTATTCTGCCGCTTCTCAGCGGGCCAAATCTCACCGTGTTATTTGGGCAGAACTCTATGGATTTTGAGCCCACCACCAAAAGTGTTGTCACGTGACGCAGGGAAAGAGGATCCTATGATACTATAATGCTTCGCTTCGCTCCGCAATTAATCTAACTAATTATATATCTAGTTGAATTTACTAATTCGAATTATAATTAGCTATTAGTTATAATTAGTTATGATTAGTGATTTATAGTAATTCTAGATAATATATTATATTATACTATAATACTAATTTTGATTCTAGAAGATAATAATTTTAAAAAGACTTATTAATAATAACGAGTAATAACAATCAGAATAGATCCTTCGAAAATAGAATATTTTGACTATACTATATATTAATATTTTAAAAATATTCAAAAGTATCTTTCTAAGTACCTTCCGAAGTATCTATAAGTATTTTTCTAAATATCTCTCTAAATACCTTCTTAAATATCTTTTTTCTACGTTTTAAAATTATTCTACTAATAAATACTAGTAAAAATATTCAAAGATTTTAATTTTAAAAAATATAATAAATATATTTTTTGAAGATACCTAATAAAAAAATTACCACTATTTATCACTATTTACTACTATCTACCACTAAAATTTACCATTTTTTTTACCACCTAATATTAGTTGTAAAAAATAAATAGCCCTAATAAATATAGCTTTGACCTCTAATAAAAAGCCTTAAACCCTAATAGATAGCTTTAAGCCCTATCCTTTTTCAGAAAAGATATATACGATTTTAGTATAAATAGGTTATGGGGTTATAGGGTTAATATACTAAGGTAGTAAGAGATAGTAATTAGTGGGATTATTAATTAAATTATTTTTTTCATACTACTATTTTGTAAAGGTTATACATTTGCAGGTATATTACCCTGTTAGTCAGGTAAGGATACAATGATTCGGAGAGAAGGAAGGAAGATAATATTCAGGGATCGCTATAGAATCAGGGCCTATTCGGTGATAGTTTAAGACTAATTCTTGGAGAATCAGTCAAAGCGGGGAAAACCCCTTTTGTGCAGAAGCCTCAAGCAGGGTTATTTGATCCCCTATAACCAATCCTCAGAACACGAGACTTATATAGTTCTGTCAACTGCCGAGTCCCCGAGTTATCCTTTATAATTATGCCCCTTTCCCAGTGCGAATATCCCGTAAGTAAGAATAGCTCATCTTCTAAAGAATTGTATATAAAAGACCTTTGAATCGATCCCGATTCAGTAAGTGTATCTATTTCATAATCCTAAAATAATATTTATAAATTCTTTTAGGATCTAGAATACTTCTTTATTAGATAAAACCCGTTATATTCGTAATTCTATATACTTAGAGGATAAGAAGATAAATATCACTTTCCTTAACCAATCCTTATTATAATCCTCCTCTATCCTTTAAGCAATATTATCGAATCAATCTAGAATAGCAACTCTATCCCATACAAAAGATCTTCTTATAAACTTTATATTCTGCGCATTTTATCTTAAAAGATTGAGGGTAAAATTTAACCTAGAAGATTATATATCCTTTGAAATAGACTGTAAACTCTCTTTTTAGGATATCTATAAGTATACTATATATATTAGAATGAAGAAACTTTATAGAAAGATAGATCGTTCTTCTCTATTAAATTATTCTTGCTAATACTGTAATAGAGTATCGGTACAATAGCAAAAGATCTTTTCAATCTTATACGGATTATCTATTAATTATATGAGTGATATAAAATTCTTATTATTGTAAGTAGGCTTCTAGTTTAGAGTTTTGAAATAATAAAGACTATTAAAGAAAAGTTAGATTAATTGATTATTATATACTAAGCTGTTTATAAAGTCTAGACTACGGAATAGGATTATAAGGGGGACAAAATAAAGAAAGCGGTAAGTATTCAGATGTGATTTAGAGATTCCTTACTAATTATTCTTTTTTTTTAGAAATCCTTTTGTGTTATAGAGGAGATATTGGGTATATGGCAGTTGGCTTAGTTATCCAGAGTCTTGTACTTCTTATATGGAGAGTCTAAAGATCCTTTTTATGATTGGGCCTTTGAGATGATCTGATAGCTTCTCTACTTGCTCCTGAATGATACCGGATTCCCTACCTAGAATACTATAAAGCGTAGATTTCTTAAATTGGTGATGGTGGAGATTGAGAATGTTATCATAACTATTACGATAAATCCCTTTAATCTTATGACTATACTACCGATTTAGAGCACCAATTTTCTAGCTTCTATGGGTTATATAATATATATATACGATAAAAGGGTATCCTTCTCTGTGTTTAGCTTCCTTTTAGAGATTTGGTAAGGATTTAGGCTTGATTTATGATAGATATAATTATTTTTTTGGTTTTAGTGTAAAGTAAGGTTTTTAGTTTAAATAGTGAGATAAAGATATTTTGATAGAGGTTTGACTTTTAAATAGTCTTTTTTATTTGGGTAGTTGATGAATAGATTATTTACTCTTTATCTAATCTTTATCTATCTTCTCTATAAATACCCTATCCCGGGTATTCTCCTTTCTTTCTTCTTTATAAACTCTATCTTTTTAGTACTCGGAGGGATCCTAAATATCTAGTAATCCAAAAAGAATACAGAAAATGGTTATAGTATAGGTAGTATACTTTCTTTTTATGAAATTTATATAAATAATAGAAAATAGTTCTGTATCTTTCTTCTTTGTTGATTTAAAAATAATCTATTAATATTCTCTATAAACTATTTAGCTATAAAAGAAATTAGACAAAAAAAGGTATCTCAACAATTCGTAGATAAATCAGGATTACTTCGATTGTTTTTTCTTCAGATAGGAATCTATAAGCCTTCGTGTATTACTTATATCATCCTTAGAGATCCATTAGTTATATTTTGATAGCTAACCTATCCATTTAACTAAATAATACCTCTCACCTTCAATATCTTAATTATTCTAAATCTCCTCGACTTCCCATTCATCATCATCTTCGAGATCAGACATCGGTAGCAAATCAGAATTATCTAGACAATAATTCTATAATTCCAGCAAGTTGACTAGGAAGACATTATAAATAACAATATATTTATCAGATAATTAGAGACAGTAGACTTACTTACCTATTTTCTCAAGGATTCTAAATAGACTAATAAACTTCAGAGATAATTTCTTAGTAGTTCCTTTCTATAACCTTAGATTCTTTATAGATAGACTAACCAACTTATTAATCCCGAATTCCTTCTCCTAGTAACGCTTATTATAGTAACATACCTGCATCTCAGTAGCAAATCACCATTAATTCTGGAGATTCTTACAAAGATATTCTAATTTCTTAATACAGTCGTAGACTACTAATACCTCCCTCCTATCCACACTATCTCTAGAGCGGAGTTAGAAATTAGGGTCATATCCTAACAAAATTCGGAAAAGAGTTCTTCCAATCATCAAACTTAGAGAGTTATTGCAGACAAATTAAATACTTTAAAGCAACAAAAGCTATTAAGCTTAGTTTTCACCAATGAAGTAGTATAAATAGCATTCTAAAATCTAGTTAGTATATTCTGTTTAACTATCAATTTAGAAATGAAACACTGTCGAAAACCACTACTTATTCTTAGTTAAGAAACACAGTCTAGACCAAAATCTGCTGGTGAAAATCAAACCTCGGTCAAATATAATACTCCGCAAAGGCTCAAATTATAATTCTACCTCGTTATAGAAAAACTCTATAAATTCAGCTATATCCATTATTATAGACACCAGAAAGAATATATTCTATTTAGTAAATCAATCTACAATAACTAGAATAGCGTTAATAAGCTTTAATTCCCAGATTATTATCAAAAGGCTTATAATAAAGTCTATTATCAGGTCAGAGAAAGATCACACCGAGATCAGTAATAATTCGAGTTTTCTATAGGGTTCATATCTCAGTATCTAGGCTCTCTAACAACATTTATAGGATCTAATATATTTCTTTATATCATCTTATAGACCTATCTAATAATAATTACATCTTAGTAGATTCTCTGTTTTAATCCTACTAAAATAGTCCATAATTAGATTATTATAATATAATTCTAATAGTTTTTACCTAAGATTCTCTCTCTTAGACATATAAATCCACTTCCGGAAATATAATTAGTTCTTAGATAAAACCGACTAACCCTTTATCTTTTTTAATAGATTTAAGATATCCGTGATTCAGCGGTAAATCTCAAGATCCTTAGTCTATAATCTAACAACCTATTTTATTATATCCACATCATTTTCTGACCTAATAGACTAGATAATTACTCCTATAGCTTCATCCTCAAAATCTAGAGATAAATACATCTTTTTATATAGATCTCTCTATTCAACCTATAAATCTTCTTAATCACCTTCTAGGACTTTATTCCTAAAACTATTACAGTCTTCTTCTAGAGAAACTTAATCATAATCTGTATCTAGATTTAACCCTTTTATAATCACTTAGATATATATCTCAGAGACTTTATACTATCCTAAGATTAATTCAGTACTAAATTACTCCTCTAGCAATACCAACAACTCTCTTCCCAAAGATACTTCTTCTACATTTAGGATTCACAATAAACTATCAATAAAATTTATCTTTCCCAGTCTATATTTAATAATAAAATTAAAAGGTATCAAAAATATATACTATTATATTTACTTTCTATTTAATTTCTACTATATTATAAAGCTTCGCAAATTCGCATAATCTGATAATATTTTAATCGGATACTTAAATCCTTTAAGATAATATCTCTATTATTAAAAAGAATATATAATTATAAATAGCTCTTAATCTAGGGTTAAATAGCATTACTCAGTCTTATTAAACTTTCGAGACTAGAATACGATAAAATACCATTAATCTTCTTCGTCGGACTATAATATTACACCCTCTACACCTTTATTCAATACATCACATTCGATTTATAGGCGATTTTCCCTGTTATAGTAGATTAGAACAGAGGCCTTCTTAAAAGCCTATTTTAAACGCTAGAAAGTAATCTTCTATATTTCGATTAATATTACTTAGCTAGATTTCTTACCGTTCTTACTTCCCTTAAATATATCAGTAAAAGGTAGAGTTATCTCTAAATACTCTTTAATAAATCAATAATAGAAGTTGTAGAATTCTAGAAATATCTAGATATTATAGTAGGATTTAGGTTCTTCCTAATTCTGAATCATCTGGACTCAACTTTTATCTATATAGATTCTTTTATTATTAATAATAAATCCTAGAAATTTAACTTTTTTCTAATAGAATATATATTTCGTTCCCTTAACATAAAGTTCCACTTTATAAAGCCTTTCGAACATATCTCGGAGGGCTTTTATATATAATTTATAGTCGACTATAAAGACTAGGATATCGTCTAGATAGGTAATGTAAACTATATCCATAAGCTCTCCCAATACAGAATATATATAGCTCTGGAAAGTCGTAGGGGTATTTAATAGCCCGAAAAGTATAACTATATACTCGAAATGGCTATATCTAGTACAGAAAGTTGTTTTCTATTCGTTACCTTTTTGTATATAAATCTAATAGTATATATCCTTAATATTAATCTTGCTGAAATATTTTGCATTAGCTAGACGGTCCAGAATCTCCGAAATAAGAGATAAAGGGTAATGATTTTTAATCGATATACGGTTAAGTCTTCAGTAATCTATATATAAGTGTAGATTACTATCTTTCTTTAGGATAAATAAGATAGGAGTATCAGCTAGGCTTTTAGATAGGTGGATATAGCCTTTTTTGATGTTATCTATAATATATATCTATAATTCTTTAAGTTTATTCTATGATAAAGAATAGATTAGTCCAAAAGACACAATTTTACCTTCTTCAAAATCAATTATATAATCAGTTACCTTATTTTAGAGTAGAGTCCCTACCCTTTCGTGATTAAATACATCACAATATTCAGAAAGCTTAGTTAGGATTCTTTCTATATCTTAGATTAATGATTTATTATCTTTATCTAGGAACCAGATTTCTTTAGGTATCTTAACTAATATAAAGATAGTAGCTTTGTTCTTACTTTACTTTGCGAATTTATCGAGAGTTTATAGTTTGAAATTCTTAACTCTAAACCACTACTGATTCTTACTAGGCCTTAGTACTATATCAAACTTATTGAGGGTAGTTTAGGATAGAAGTATAGGGCTTTCGATAGTATCTCCGCTTTAATCAATCCCTATATAGGGTCTTTTAATTATTTTAGTGGTACCTTATATATCTATAATAGTTATTTCTACCCAATAAACACTATAGGTCTTCAATTTCTCTAGCACAACCCCTTATAGTGACAGTAACACAAAAGGAACTTTCTATAGCTTATATCAAGCCATAAATTCCTTGCTTATAACATCAACTTCTGCGCTAGTATCCAGATCTATATTCGTATTAATAGCACCTCTGGTATAAACCATAATAGAAGTATAAAAACGAATAGCAGTCCTAATTTACAGCTTCTTAGGGACTAAAGTAATTAGATTAGATCCAGTCTTTACTCTTTTTTCGTTATTTATTATACTTTCTTTATGCAGTAATCCTTTATATAATAGCTAAGTTTTCTGTAATAATAATAAATGAAGCTTACTCTAAAGCTGGATTAATCTTGATTCGATTACGATTCGTTATTATAGCTATCTTAGCTCGATCCCTTATAGATTACAGAGTTCGGATATAATCTTTATTTTAACAAATCTCTTGATTAGTTAGTATTATCCTTAGCTATAATACAACTTACTAAATTAGGTTTTTTATAGTGGTTTGAATCTATGGGTCCTTTATATTTGTTAATATAATAAAGTATTACAGCTCTCTTAGCGATCTCAGTATAAGTCTTGGGTATTTTACTTTTAAAAATCTTAGTGATCTCGTCTCTTAACCAACTTAGTAGTCTCTGGAAGTAGATATAGGTCTTTTAAACCTTACTTATTATTAGTAGATATTATTTAACCGACTCAATTCGGTTCTAAAATATACCCGGATCTTTATTATTATATATCTGTATATTATAATAATCTATCGTTATCTCAATCTCAATATTATAGATATTTTTAAGTAAAGTAACGGTTTAGGCTTAAAATACCTCCTAATTATAGTCGTTTCTAAGGTATATTATGAGATAGATATACTATCTTCCCTTATACTTTATATATAACCGGAGTATAGCTAGACTATATTTCTTTATGTCATTAGTAAAGTAGTTGGAATAGACTTTATACATTATCTCCTAATCCTTCAGCCAGATCTTTTATTATTATATACTGAAATCTTCCATAAAGGTAGAGATAATATCTATTTTCGGAACCTAGCTACTTAATTGGGTATATTTATTTACGTATAGCTCAGTGGTAGATTAAGGCTTGCTCAATCACAGTCTTAAGGGAGAGGATCGTTTCGAGGCTAGGGCTGGGATTTCAGCTTGTTCTATTGTCTCTTCTTCTTCAAGCTATCAGTATAATTCCCTATTCTCACGAAAAAACTTGATTTATCGTCGAATCTTATTGTTGTCTTATGCGAAGACTTGAACCTAGGTTAGTTCGGGGATATCTCGTAGGGGGTTCTCGCGAGAGGGTTGAAATCTAGTAGAAGCCTGGGTCAGAACTAGGGTAGGCTCTAGTTTATGAATTCTCTGGATCGGATTCTGCTCGCTGGGCCTCTCGGTAGGGTCCGGAGCTGTATGGGGAGCAGGGTTTTGAGGCAGCGGTATTGGAGGATCCTCTTTATCTCGATTCGAGGGGGAACTGGTAGTGTTTTGGGGGCTTCTTCTTAGAAATATCGTTCTCCTCGGGTAACTAAAGAAGAAGAATTAGAATTGTAAAGGTTATATATTTATAGGTGTATTACTCTGTTGGTTAGGTAAGGATACAATGATTCGGAGAGAAGGAAGGAAGATAATATTCAGGGATTGCTATAGAATCAGGATCTATTCGATGATGGTTCAAGACTGATTCTTGGAGAATCAGTCAAAGCGGGGAAAGCCCCTTTTGTGCAGAAGCCTCAGGCAGGGTTATCTGATCTCCCATGATCAATCCTCAGAACACGGGATTTGTATAGTTCTGTTAACTGTTGAGTCCCTGAGTTATCCTTTACATATTTATTAGTATATTGACCTTATGACTCTATAAGGTTAAGTGAATGTACTATATCCTAATTCAAAACCTTATTTACTATTAGTAATTATTAGTAGCTACCAGATCTATTCACCCCACAATCTATTCACCCTACAACCCCATAAGCCTACTATTCTTTTAAGATCTTTACTATTATGTGGTTGGGTCACATGATCAGGTCACATATTCAGTATATCACGTATTGAGTATGTCACTCATTGTAGGATATCGAAGTCACGTATATAGGTTATAGGATATTATGTATATAATATGCCTTATTATAAGTATTTAAACTGGATATCTAGAGGAAGTTAAGATAAACTAAGGATTAAGTGAGGGAGTATAGGATTAGAAGAATAAATCTAATTATTAGTTCTCTCTCTCTCCTTCTTTTTTTTTTCTTTATATTTAGTATTTTTGGTGAATATATTTTTTAATCTTAAGAATTTAATAAATATTACAATACTAAATATTACTCTTTATTTTATATCTAATAGTATAGTAGTATAGATAAACTTTCTTCATCTCTACTTTATAAAATTTAAACTTTACTTTTTTTTATTTTAGAAAGAATCTTAAAATAAATCCAAATATAGAATCTTAGTAGGAAATAAAATGTGAATTGGTATTTAGTGTTTTTATTAAGGACTCTAAATTAGATTAAATAGGATAGGATATTAACGATAATATAGAATAAAATATTAATAAAGAATTTAAATAACTATAAGCTAAGATAGTAAAACTAAATATTAGGAATTAAAACCCTAAGACTAGGATTAATAAACTATAGAATTAGCTTATAAAGATATAAAATAAGATTATTATAATCTATATAATATTAATAGTTACTATTAAGGAGTTATAAAAAATATAGAAATAAATTTAGAATATTTAATTAGAAATATAATAAATTATAAATCACTATAAGAATCTTAAAAAAGAAAGAAATAATATACTATCTATTATTACTAAAATGATTTTTTAATAGAAAGACTAAAAGAAATAAAACCTAATTAGAGATAATTAATCTATTACTAAAAGTAGTAAGTTATCTAAGATATTTAATATCTTAATCCTAATTAACTATTAAAATATATATTTCGAAACCTAAATAATTTTTATTTAATATAAATTAAAGATTAATATAGATTACTATATTAACCATCTTTTTTAGAAATTATATATATAGAGTTATTATAAAAAAGATATATTAAAATATTTAGTACTCTAAGTAGAAGATAATATAGTAGTACTATATAAAGATTTTAAAGATATATTAGAATACTTTAGAAGTATTTATATTAAGGAGAATTAATAGAAGATTACTATAACTAAATATAAGAAGTTTATTATAGGATCTAAGAACAATTTCAATAAATTTACTACTTAATATTAATAGTTTACTGAGAAAATAAATATTCTTCTAAAGAGTTAGAAGTATAAATTCTATAAAAAACTATCTTTATTATTGTAGTTATAGATAATATATTATAAAACTAAGTTAACTATAGATTTCAAAAAGTTTATAAGGATTTATATATAAATAGTTTATAAGATTAATTTATAAGTTAAAGCCTCGAAGGATAAAAAAAAATCGATCTTAACTGGTAACTATAAAGTAACTATTTCTAGAATTAATAATATAATTTTTTCTTAGATTAAAAAAGAAAAAAAGTTTGTCCTTAAGGTATCTTTTTTTAATTATTTATTCTTTATTAAGAAAATTAATTTAATAAAGGAAGGTAGGTATTTCTATTATCAAGAGAAAGGATATATAGTTTATAACTATCTCTCTAAAAAATTATTTAGTAAAACTATTTTAATTATAATAATAATAGTAGAGATTAAAGATTATTTAGACTTAGAAAAAGTAGATATCTAGAAGAAATCTCCTTCTTAAATAAATATATCTCTCTTTTTACGTTGAATTTAAAAGATTTAATTAGCCAGAAACTTTATAATAGTTTAATTTTTAATATAAAATTTATATTTAATAAATAATCTTTTTTAATAGAAATATTAAGAGATATAGAAATAGATAGTTTAGTATTTATAAATTAATCTCTAATAGAACTATTAGAAAAATATAGACTAAAAATCTAAGATTTAAAAAGGAAATATTCTATCAATAGATTTAATAGTAAAGTATTAATATCTATTATAAAAATAATAATTCTTTCGATAGTAATTAATAGATATATACTTAAGGATATTTTAATATTAATAACTAAATTAAGTTAATATAATATTATTCTTAATTAATTATAGTTTAAGGAGTATAATATATTACTAGATTATTAATGATATTATATAATATAGCTATAAGAATCTAGTCTATTTAAAGAAGTCTCTTAAAAGATTATTTATTTAACTTTGATCTAAATATTATAACTTATTTAGTTAATTAATTATTATTAATAGGATATTGAGTAAAGAGACTAGTTAACATTGATTATAAGAATTAATAATTAGTATATAAACGAGATAAATTAACTATATCTAATATTCTATAAGAAATAGTATAGATATTAGTAAACTAAAGAATAAAGAATAATAGAGACTAATTTAAAAGATAAACTTTAGGATACTAGATTAATAGAGAGCTATATTCTAGATATTAATATAGTTAGGGCTATTTTTTATTTATATTATCTAAAATAGGTCTAATAGAATATATAAATTAAAATATTTACTATATCTTTTAATAAGATTAACTAAATATTAGAAATTAAATCAAGAATATTGACTAAATTAAAAGAACTTTATAAAATCTAAAAAAATTTGTTCTTAGACTATTATAATATAATAGATATATTTTCAAAAAAGAAATCTAATAAACTATCCCTATAAAAAAAGAATATTAACTATAATATTATACTAGAAGGAAAAGTTATTTCTGTCATGTTATGTGATGTTATGTGATATCATGAACTATGTGACTGGTTATATGACTGGTTATATAGCGGTATGGATTATGTGATATATCACATAATATGTCATATGTTATAAGATTATATAATTGTAAAGGTTATATGTTTGTAGGTATATTGCCCTGTTGGTTAGGTAAGGATATAATAATTCGGAGAGAAGGAAGGAAGATAATATTCAGGGATCGCTATAAAATCAGGGTCTATTCGGTGATAGTTTAAGACTGATTTTTGGAAAATCAGTCAAAGCGGGGAAAGCCCTTTTTATGCAGAAGCCTTAGACAGGGTTACCTAATCCCCTGTGACTAATCCTTAGAATACGGGACTTATATAGTTCTATCAATTGCTGAGTCCCTGAGTTATTCTTTACAATTATACCCTCTTCTTAGTGTAAATATCCTGTGAGTAAGAATAGCTTATCTTCTAAAGAATTGTGTATGAAAGGTTTTTAAATCGATCCCAATTTGGTAAATGTATCTGTTTTATAATCCTAAAATAATACTCACGAATTCTTTTAGGATTTAGGATGTTTCTTTATTAGGTAAAACCCGTTATATTCGTAATCCTATATACTTAGAGGATAAGAAGGTAAATATTACCTTCCTCGATTAATCCTTATTACAATCTTTCTCTATCCTTCAAGTAATACTATTAAATTGATCTAGAATAGTAATCCTATTTTGTATAAGGGGTCTCTTTATGAACTTTATATTTTGCGCGCTTTATTTTGAGAGATTGAGGGTAAAATTTGACCTAGAAGATTATATATTTTTTGAAATAGATTATAAGCTTTCTTTTTAGGATATTTATAAGTGTATTATATATATTAGGATAAAGAAATTTTATAGAAGGGTAGGTTATTTTTCTCTATTAAATTATTCTTTCTAATACTGTGATAGAGTATCGGTATAATAATAGGGGATTTTTTTAATCTTATATGGATTATCTATTAGTCATATAAGTGGTATAAAGTTCCTACTATTATAAGTAGACTTCCGGTTTGGAGTTTTAAAATAATAGAGATTATTAGAGAAGGGCTAGATTAATTAATTATTATATACTAAACTATTTATAAAGCCTAGGCTGTAGAATAGGATTATAAAAGGGATAAAGTAGAGAAAGCGGTAGGTATTTAGGTGTGATTTGGGGATTTCTCATTAATTGTTCTTTTTTTAGAAATCCTTTTATACTATGGAGGAGATATTAGGTATACGGTGATTAGCCTAGTTATTTAGAGTCCTATACTTCTTATATAGAGAGTTTAAGGATCCTTCTTGTGATTGGGTTTTTTGGATAACTTAATAGCTTCTCTATTTACTTTTAAATGATATTGGATTCTCTATCTAGGATACTATAAAATATAGGTTCCTTAAATTGGTGATGATAGAGATTGAGAATATTATTACGACTGTTATAATAGATCTCTTTAATCCTATAACTATACTACTAGTTTAGAGTATCAGTTTTTTAGCTTCTACAGATTATATAATATATATATATAATATAAAGATATCCTTCTTTATGTTTAGTTTCTCTTTAGAGATTTAGTAGGGATTTAGACTTAATTTATAGTAGATATAGTTATTTTTTAGTTTTAGTACAAAATAAGGTTTTTAGTTTAAATAGTAAGGTAAAAGTATTTTAATAAGGGTTTAATTTTTAGGTAGTCTTTTTTATTTAGATGGTTAATAAATAGATTATTTACTTTTTATTTAACCTTTATCTATCTTTTCTATAAATACTCTATCCTAAATATTCTTTTTTCTTTCTTCTTTATAAATCCTATTTTTTTAGTATTTAGGGGGATCCTAAATATTTAGTAATCTAAAAAGAATATAAAAAATAGTTATAGTATAGGTAATATGTTTCTTTCTTATGAAATTTATATAAACGATAAAAAATAGTTTTATATCTTTCTTCTTTATTAATTTAGAGGTGATCTACTAATGTTCTCTATAGGCTATCTAGTTATAAGAGAAATTGGATAGAAGAGGATACTTTGATAATTTGTAGGTGGATTAAGATCGTTTCGATTATTTCTTCTTTAGATAGGAATCTATAAGCTTTTATGTATTGTTTATATTATTTTTGGAGATTTATTAGTTATATTCTAATAGTTAATTTATTTATTTAACTAAATAATATCTCTTATCTTTAATATTTTAATTATTTTGGATCTCTTTGACTTCCTATTTATTATTATCTTCAAAATTGGGTATTAGTAATAAATTAGGGTTGTCTAAATAATAATTCTATAGTTTTAGTAGGTTGATTGGGAAGATATTATAAATAGTAGTATATTTATTGGGTAATTGGAGATGGTAGGTTTACTTACTTATTTTCTTAAGGATTCTAAATAAATTAATAAACTTTAGAGATAATTTTTTAGTAGTTCTCTTCTATAACTTTAGATTTTTTATAAATAGACTAACTAACTTATGAATCTTAAATTCCTTCTTTTAGTAATACTTATTATAATGATATATCTATATTTTAGTAGTAGATTACTATTGATTTTAGAGATTCTCACAGAGGTGTTCTAATTTTTTAATATAGTTGTGGGTTACTGATGTCTTTTTTCTATTTGTGTTATTCCTACAGTGGAGTTGGAAATTAGGGTTATATTTTAGTAAGACTTAGAAAGGGGTTTTTCTAATTATTGAATTTAGAGAGTTATTGTAAATGAATTAAGTGCTTTAAAGTAGTAAGGGTTATTGAGTTTAGTTTTTATTAATGAAGTAGTGTAAATAGTGTTTTAAGGTTTAGTTGGTATATTTCGTTTGACTATTGGTTTGGGAGTGAAACGCTATTGAAAACTATTACTTATTCTTAATTAGGAAATATAGTCTAGATTAAAATTTGCTGGTGAAAATTGAGTTTTGGTTAGATATAATGTTCTATGGGGGCTTAAATTATAATTCTACTTTATTATAGAAAAGTTCTGTAAATTTAGCTGTATTTATTATTATAGATATCGGGAAGAATATATTCTATTTAGTAAATCGATCTATAATAATTAGAATAGTGTTGATAAGCTTTAATTTTTAGATTGTTATCGGGAGGCTTATAATAAAGTCTATTGTTAGATCGGAGAAGGGTTATATTAAGATCAGTAATGATTTGAGTTTTCTATAAGGTTTATACTTTAGTGTTTGGGCTCTTTGATAATACTTATAGGATTTAATGTATTTCTTTATATTGTTTTATAGACCTATTTAGTGATAATTGTATTTTAGTAGATTCTCTATTTTGATCCTGTTAAAATGGTCTGTAATTAGATTGTTATAATGTAATTCTAGTAACTTTTACTTAAGATTCTTTTTCTTAGGTATATAAATCTGCTTCCGGAAATATAATTAGTTCTTGGATAAAACCGACTAACCCTTTATTTTTTTTGATAGGTTTGAGATATTCGCGATTCGGTGATGAGTCTTAGGATTCTTAGTCTATAGTTTAGTAATTTATTTTATTATATTTATATTATTTTTTAATCTAATAGATTGGATAATTGCTTTTGTAGCTTTATTCTTAAAATCTGGAGGTAAATATATCTTTTTATATAGATTTCTTTATTTAGTCTATAGATTTTCTTAATCACTTTTTAGGATTTTATCTCTAAGATTGTTATAGTTTTTTTTTAGGGAAACTTAGTTGTAATCTATATCTAGATTTAATTCTTTTGTGATTATTTAAATCTATATCTTGGGGGCTTTATGTTATTCTAAGATTGATTCGGTATTAAATTATTCTTTTAGTGGTATTAATAACTCTCTTTCTAAAGATGTTTTTTCTATATTTGGGATTTGCGATAGATTATCAATAGGATTTATTTTTCTTAGTCTATGTTTGATAATAAAATTGAAAGGTGTTAAGAATATATACTATTGTGTTTGTCTTCTATTCAATTTCTGTTGTGTTATAAAGTTTTATAGATTTATATAATTTAATAATATTTCGATTGGATATTTAGATCTTTTAAGATAATATCTTTATTATTGAAAGGAATATATAATTGTGAATAGCTTCTGATCTGGGGTTGAATAGTATTGCTCGGTTTTATTAAATTTTTAAGATTAAAATGTAATAGAGTGCTATCGATTTTCTTTATTAGGTTGTGATATTATACCCCCTATATCCTTATTCAATATATTATATTCGATTTATAGATAATTCTTTCTGTTGTAGTAAATTAGAATAAGGGCCTTCTTGAAAGCTTGTTTTAAGTATTGGAAAGTAGTCTTCTATATTTTATCTAGTATTATTTAGCTGGGTTTCTTACTATTCTTATTTCCTTTAAATATATTAGTAAGAGGTAGAGTTATTTTTGAATACTTCTCGATAAACCGATAATAGAAGTTATAGAATCCTAAAAATATTTGGATATTGTGGTAGGATTTAGATTCTTCTTAATCCTGAATTGTCTAGATTCGACTTTCGTCTATACAAATTCCTTTACTATTAATAATAAATCCTAGAAATTTAACTTCTTTCTAATAGAATGTATATTTTGTTCCCTTAATATAAAGCTCCGTTTTACGGAATCTCTCGAATATATCTCGGAGGGTTTTTATATATAATTTACAGTCGACTGTAAAGATTAGGATATCGTCTAGATAGGTGATATAAACTATATTTATAAGCTTTTTTAATACAGAATATATATAGCTCTGGAAAATTGTAGGGGTATTTAATAGTCTGAAAGGTATAACTATATATTTAAAATAGCTATATCTAGTATAGAAAGCCGTTTTCTATTCGTTATCTTTTTGTATATGAATCTAATAGTATATATTCTTAATATTGATTTTGTTGAAATATTTTGAATTAGCTAGATGGTTTAGAATCTCTAAAATAAGAGATAAGGGGTAGTGATTCTTAACTAATATACAGTTAAATCCTTAGTAATCTATATATAAACGTAGATTGCTATCTTTCTTTGGAATGAATAAAATGGGAGTACCGGTTGGGCTTTTAGATAGGTAAATATAGCTTTTCTTAATATTATCTATAATGTATGTTTATAATTCTTTAAGTTCGTTCCACAATAAAAGATAGATCGGTCTAAAAGGTATAGTTTTATCTTCTTTAAAATTAATTATATAATTAATTATCTTATTTCAAAGTAGAGTTTTTACTTTTTTGTGATTGAATATATTATAATATTTGGAAAGCTTAGTTAGGATTCTTTCTATATCTTAGGCTGATGATTCGTTATTTTTATCTGGGAGCTAAACTTCTTTAGGTATTTTGACTAATATAAAGATAGTAGCTTCGTTCTTACTCTATTTTGTAAATTTATAAGGAGTCTATAATTTAAAATTCTTAGCTCCAAACTACTACTAATTCTTACTAAGTCTTAGTATTATATTAAATCTATTGAGAGTAATTCGGGATAGAAATATAGGATTTTTAATAGTATCTTTACTTCGATTAATCCCTATACAGGGTTTTTTGATTATTTTAGTAGTATTTTATATATCTATAATAGTTATTTCTATTTAGTAAATACTATAGGTCTTTAATTTCTTTAGTATAACCCTTTATAATAGCGGTGATATAAGAGAAGTTTTCTATAACTAATATTAAGCTATAAATTCCTTACTTATAACATTAACTTTTATACTAATATCTAGATTTATATTTATATTAATAGTGTCTTTGGTATAAATTATGATAGAAGTATAAAAATGAATAGTAATCTTAATTTATAGCTTTTTAGGGACTAGAGTAATCGGATTAGATTCAGCCTTTACTCTTTTTTCGTTATCTACTATACTTTCTTTATATAGCAATCTTTTATATAGTAACTAGGTTTTCTGTAATAATAGTAAATGAAGCTTACTCTAAAGTTAGATTAATTCTGATTCGATTGTGATTCGTTACTATAGCTATCCTAATTCGATTCTTTGTAGATTATAGAGTTTAGATATAATCTTTATTTTGACAAATTTCTTAACTAATTGGTATTATTCTTAGCTGTGATATAACTTACTAAATTGGGTTTTTTGTGGGGATAGTATAAATTGCTAATTCCTCGGTCATGATTCTAGATTGAATCTGTAGGTCCTTTATATTTATTGGTGTAATAAAGTATTATAACTCTCTTAATAATCTTAGTATAAGTCTTAGGTATTTTACCTTTAAAAACTTTAGTAATCTTATCTCTTAACTAATTTGGTAATTTCTAGAAGTAGATATAAGTCTTCTAAATCTCGCTTATTATTAGTAGATATTATTCAACCGACTTAATTCGGTTCTGAAATGTATCTGGATCTTCATTATTATATATCCACATATTATAATAATCTATCATTATCTCAATCTCGATATTATAGATATTTTTAAGTAAGATAGTAGTTTAGGTCTAAAATACTTCCTAATTGTAATTACTTCTAGAGTACATTATAAGATAGGTATACCATCTTTCTCTATACTTTATATGTAATCGGAGTATAACCAAGCTATATTTTTTTATATTGTTAGTAAAGTAGTTAGAATAGATTTTATATATTATTTCCTAATTCTTTAGCTAGATCTTTTACTATTATATACTGAAATCTTCTATAAAAGTAGGGATAATATCTATTTTTAAAATCTAACTGCTTAATTAAGTATATTCATTTATATATAGCTCAGTAGTGGATCAAAACTTATTTAATTACAGTTTTGAGAGAGAGGATTGTCTTAAAGTTGGGGTTAAGATTTTAGCTTATTCTATTATCTCTTTTTCTTTAAGCTATTAATATAATTCTCTATTCTTACAAAAAAGCTTAATTTACCGTTGAATCTTATTGTTATTTTGTGTAAGAACTCAAACCCGGATTAGTTCGGGGATATCTTATAGGGGATTCTTATAAGAGGGTTAAAATCTAGTAGAAGTCTGGATTAGAGCTAAAGTAGACTTTAGCTTATAAATTTCCTAGATCAGATTCTGTTTACTAGGCCTTTTAGTAGAGTCTAGAGCTATATAGGGAGTAAGGTTTTAAAGCGGTAGTATTAGAGGATCTTCCTTGCCTTAATTCGAGGGGGAACCGGTAGTATTTCAGGGGCTTTTTTTCGGAAATATTGTTCTCTTTAGGTAACTAAAGAAGAAGAATCAGAATTATAAAGGTTATATGTTTATAGGTGTATTACTCTGTTGGTCAGGTAAGGATATAATAATTCGGAGAGAAAGAAGGAAGATAATATTTAGGGATCGCTATAAAATCAGGGCCTATTGGGTGATGGTTTAAGACTGATTCTTAGAGAATCAGTCAAAGCGGGGAAAGCCCCTTTTATGCAGAAGCCTCAGGCAGGGTCACCTGATTCCCCGTGACTAATCCTCAGAACACGGGACTCGTATAGTTCTGTCAACTGCCGAGTCCCCGAGTTATCCTTTACAATAATAAGCTATTAGGTAATTGGTTAATTGGTTAAATAATGGTAGATCCTGCTTACTATATCTTTAGGATACTTCTCTATCTAGCTTCTTTTTTTATCCTCAGTTTTTTATATAAATATACTCTATTTTCTCTTTTAATCTCTAAATCTAGCGTTATATAATAAAACTAAGGATCCTATATACTAAGACTTATAATATAGAAAAGTATCTCACTATATAAATTATATAAAATTGTGAGATTGAGTTATTATCTCTATTTTCTGATTTTGGTAGCTATATAAATTATATAAAGTAAGGATTTAAGTCGTTATCCTTACTTTTTGATTTAGATTTTATCTTTCTATCTTTTTAAATAGCAGAGTAAAGCTTTCTCTACCGAGAATTATAAAAGACTTTACTACTTCAATTCTATATTAATAAGATTATATATACTTTTAAGACTATATACGAATCTCTATCTAAATCAAAACTGAATTATATCTAAATCCTATAAAGTAAAGTTATTTTAATATTATCTCTGAAACTAAATCTTTTTCTAAATTAGACCATTATGACTAAAATCCTAAAGTGAATCTTTTTTAAATCCTAACTAAATTCAATCTGAATCCTAGAAACCCTAATCTTTTTTTCTTTCTTCTTTCTTTCTATTTTCACTAACTTTTCTTTCTTAATTTATTTATTATTTATTATAGATTAATAACTTCTTTAATAATTCTATACTAAGCTTTATACTAAATTTACAGGTATAATTAAGTCTCTTTATAGTAAGATTTACTTTTTAAATTAATAGATTAAATCTTAGTAAATCTAAATTTAATCTATTTCTACTATTATTTCTAAATCGACTTAATACCTTAAATCCTTACTTTCTAACTCTAAAAAATTTACTAAATTTACTCAGAAGTTCAATATCTAAGATATTGCGATTTATACTAAGTTTTTAATTAACGGCGATACTATTAGTAATAATACTATTTAGTTCTACTATATCTATCTAAATCTTATAACTTCAGTTTAAGCTATAGTTCTTTCTTAGCTCATTACTATATATAATTTATTAATTTATAATTATAATATTATTCTTAATTAACTCTGCTATATATATAATAACCCGAATAAGATTTATAATACTAAGGATTAACTTCTTTCTGTTAGATAAAACGATAAATCTCTATCTGCTTATATTATAAAATTTAAACGATTACTATATAAAGTAAAGAGATAGACTTAGCTTAATACTATAAAGATCTCTGTATTCTGTAAAGGGCTATCTTCTAAAATTCGTAACTGCCTTTCTTAGTAGTTAAACCTTCTTTAAGTCTATACTGAGTTTATATCTATTATTTAACAGTTCGCTAACTATTCTTATAGTTTTACCTCTGGTTCTGGTTTTAGTTCTGGTTCCGGTTCTATAAATTAATATTCGAATTAATATTCTACTCTAAAGATTGGCTATAGGTATAGAAATGGAAAATTAGGTGATCCTAAAGAACTTAATATGATTAATAGTGATATTGATGAAATTAATGTCGGAATTGCTGCACTGCGTGCTGGGATCTAGATGGAACTAGATCGGGTTTTAATAGGGGGATATTATGTTATATGATGTTATGTGATGTTATGAACTATGTGACTGGTCATGTGACTGGTTATATAGCGGTATGGATTATGTGATGTGTCATGTGATATATTATATGTCATAAGGTTATGTGATGAGCTATTAGGTGATTGGTTAGTTGGTTATATGATGGTGGATCCTACTTACTATATCTTTAGGATGCTTCCCCATCTAGCTTCTTTCCCCATCCTTAGTTTTCTATATGAATGCACTTTGTCTTCTCTCTTGATCTCTGGATCTGGCATCACATAACAATTTCTAATTATTGTCTTCTCTATAAACTATTATTAAAAGAACTTAAAGAAACTAAATAATATATTATAGATAGTCTAGATAAAGGATTTATTATATTAAGTTATATACTATTTATATCGTTTGTTCTAATAGTAAAGAAGTTAAATAAAGGACTCTCCTTTTATATAGATTATTAGAAACTAAATACTATTACTAAGAAAGATTATTATCCTCTTTTGTTAATTAATAAAATACTGTAATTAACTAATAAAACTAAATACTTTATTTAGTTAAATATTTAATAAGGTTTCTACTATATCCAATTAAATCTAAGAATAAAGAATCTTACTACTTTTAGAATATAATATAGATTTTTTAAGTACTAAGTAATATTATTTAGCTTAATAAATAGGTTTATAATATTCTAGAGGTTTATAAACTTTATTCTATAGGAATATATAGATAAATATACTATTACTTTTATTAATAATATTTTAATCTATAACTAAATGCTAAAGGAATATTACTGATATATTAAAGAAATCCTTAAGTATCTATAAATAATAAGATTATAGATCTTACTAAAAAAGTATAAATTTTTAGTCTTTAATATAAAGTTTTTAGGATTTATTATTAGTATTAAAGGAATTATAGTTAATCTAGAGAAAATCAAAGTTATCTAAAAATAGAAACTATCTATAATAGTAAAAGGGTTATAGTTATTTCTTAGATTCTATAATTTTTACTAGAGATTTAGATAGAATTATAATTAAATTACTAAGTCTCTTTATAGGTTTTTTTAGAGTAATCTAAGTTATAAGTAGAATACTATATATTAGTAAATATTTAAAAGATTAAAATAATTACTATTAATAATATTTATTCTATAATATTATAACTTTAATTACTATATCTATTTTAAAATAAATATTTCTAATAAAGTATTAGATATAATACTTTTTTAGTATTATAAAGAAAATGATTTCTAATATTTAGTAGTTTTCTTCTCGAAAACTATATAACCGGTTGAAATAAACTATAAAATATATAATAAAGAACTTTTAGTTATAATCTAAGTATTATAAAAGTAGTATGCTAAATTAGAAAAATTTACTAATTAAGATTAATTTAAGATTTTTATAAATTATTAATCTTTTAAATATTTTATAACTTTGAAATAACTAAATACTAAATAAGTTTAATAAAGTAAACTCTTTTTGTAATATTACTTTATTATTAAATACTATTTAGGAAAAAAGAATATAATTATAAATATTCTTTTTTAAAAATATTAATTTTACTATAATAAAAAAAGAAATTAAATCCTTTTTCCAGAAAAATATTTTAAGAGTTTTAGATTAACTTTATTATTAGAAACCTTTTTAGAAATAAATATTATAGTAATATCGATCTTAAAAAAAGAAACTTTAGAAACCTAGTTAATTATTAAATATATTAAAAATAAGAATTGTTATTTAACTAAACTAAATAAATAATGAGAGTTATTAAGAAATAAAATCTAATAGATTACTTTTTTATTAAAGAAGATTAAAAGTATCTAATAAAAGTGATCTCTAAATTTGATTTTTAGATAATATATATTAATAATCTATAACTAGATATTCTAGAATTATAAAACTTCGTAAAATAGTTAGTATTAAATTTTATTAGTTAGGATAAGCTATAGATATTAGAAGATATATTAATAATTATCTAGTATATAAAAGAATAAAGATATAGAAGAATGAGACTTTTAGACTATTATACTCTTTACTAATTTTGTTGTGATTCTGGGAATATATTATAATAAACTTCAGAATATTCCTAAAAGATTTTTATAGTTATAATACTATCTTTATGATTATATACTAACTTAATAAATAATTAGTATTAATCCTATATTATAAAACCACTACTATAAAATAAATAGTAATTCTATTCTTAAACTATATAATAAGGATTATAGAAGTACCTAATTTAATTATATCTAATAGAGAAGGATAATTTATATGAGAATTCTAGATAGAGTTTTATTAAAATCTTAAAGATCGAAAAAAAGTTCTCTATAGTGTATTATCTATAAACTAATAGTTAGAGTAAAATCGTTAATTAATATATAGTATAGTAGCTAAGATTATATATAAACTATTATTAAAATAATTAATCACAGTTCTTTCTAATAGTAGATTTTGTAATATTAATAATTCTTTAGGAAATAATAAAGAAATCCCCCTTTTTCGTAGAATATGACTATAATCCTATTATATTATTTAACTAGTAAAAATAAAGCCCTTTTATGGAAAATAAAGAGGATGTAATAGTATTTATATTTAATATAGAAGATATCTAGAAAGAAATCTAAGAGTATACTATTAGAAAATAGTAAAAGTAGATAGTATAAACTAACTAATATTATTATATTCTAGATCTTAAAGTAAGTAACTAAGTCTTTATTATAATAAAGAACTAGAATATTAGTTATTCTAATAGAAAATTAGTAGATTTAGTAAATAGATTCTATCGAATTATGGCTAGAGAAAGAAATAAAAAGAATTCCTATTAATTAGATCTACAAAAATTTATAAAAGTATATTTAATATTCTATATAGAGAAACTTTAGAAAATAATAACTATAGAATTACTTCAGAGATAGATCTAAAATCTGCTATTAACAGTAAGGATTTAGAAAAATAATAAATAGGAAGTATAATTAATTTTAGATTCCTAATTATTCTACTGAAAACTATAGTACTAAGTATAATAGATAAGTTATAATCTAGACCTTTAATAGTATTCTTTAAAAAACTTTATAAATATATTACAGAAAATTAAGTAATTCTATAACGAATACTTTAATAAACTTAGATCACTAAAATAACTAAATAATTAGAAAGTAACTACGGAGAATAACGAATTCCTAAAGTATTATCTAAATAATAATAGACTAATTAAATCGTGATAACTTTACTATTTCAAAGGATTAAAATATATTTTACCGAGGGATTATTATATAGTTAGGTTATATAATTAGGTCATATATTTAATATATTATATATTAAATATATTATATATTATAGGATATTAAAGTTATATATATAGGTTACGGGATATTACGTATATAGTATACCTTATTATAGATATCTAAACTAGATGTCTAGAGGAAATTAAGATGAATTGAGGATTATGTGAGGGAGTACGGGACTGGAAGAGTAGATCTAGTTATTGGTTCTCTCTCTCTCCTTCTTTCTCCTTTCCTTATATTTAGTATTTTTAGCGAATGCACTTCTTGATCTCAGGAACTTAGTAGATATTATATTTACTAAATAAATATTAATAATAATTCTCTATTATTAGAAATTACTAGATTAAGATAAATATCTTTAGTTCTTTAGAAGTAGAATCTATCTTTTATTTAAGATAATTAGTTAGATTTAATATCTAAATAAAACCTTAATTTATCTAGATCTTTTAATTTATTTTTCAAAGAATCTCTACTAACTATTATTAATGAATCTAACTAGTTTTTAGTTATTATCTATTATCCTTCTCTTATATAAGAACTCTTTCTCTATTATTGTAATTTATTATTAATAATAAAGAATATAATGTATTATATATTATTTATTAATAAGCTCTTTAAATATTTTAGAATAGATCCTAAAAGATTTATATATATAATTAATTATTGTAAGAGATTATTAGAGATAATTAGAAATTATTAGAATCCTATAATATAATATAGGAAGAATATCTAGATAAATAATAAATCTAGATATTATATTTAATATCTATATATACTATTAAGTAATATTTAATATTAGTTATATAGTTTAGTATATTTTAGTCCTTATTACTATTAATAACTATTATTAATAATCTATAATAATTATTACTATCTTTATATGATAGAAGAATTTCTATAGTAGATTTCTATTTAACATATAGTAATTACCAATTTTTACTCAAAGTATTTTTATTAAGAATAAACCTAAGTAATAATCTAGTAATATTTTAAGGATTAAAAATAATAGTATTATAATCAATATAGATAGTAATATCTTAGGAAATATATAATTATTAAATAATTATACATTTAGAATTAAGTAAATCTAATTATTGATTAGAGATAATAAATAATTCTTGATGATTATTAAAATAGAGTATTTATCTTTGGTTGTTTAGGATAGTCCTTTTGATATTATAATAAATAATATTTCTTCTATAAAATCTCTACTAATATAAATATTAATATTAAACTATTAATTACTTTTGTTAATAGAGATAGATAATTATTAATACTTATTAGTAGTGAATATACTTTCTTTATATTATTCAGAGGTTAGACTAAATAATATTATAGATATTAATATTTTTTAGTAATTACTAAGAACTAATAGTTATTATAACTATATTGGATTATAAAAAGATCTTATTTAGATTAACTATAATATACAGTTTACTATTATAGTTCTATTAGATTTAGTAAAAACTCTCTATATAGTTTTTATATTATAGAACTAATATATTTATTCTCTATTACTACTTATTAAAATCTTAGTTAATATTTAAAATCAAATTTAAATAATAATTAAATATTATTAAAGATTTAATATTATAATTAATGAGTTATATTTATTATTAGTAATTATTAGTAATTATTAATATTATCTTAGTATAATTTCTATAGTCTTAGATTATAAAAGATTTCTTAAATAAAAGAGATTTATTATTATTTATCAAATTATATCTTTTACTTTAGAATTACAATCTAATTAAATTATAGATTATCAAAGAAAGAATTATAGTTAATAAATTAAATATCAATCTTTATAGTATATTAAATTAACAATTTTACTAATTATTAGTAATTACTAATAATAACTATTAAAAGTATTTTTTAAATTTTTAATCTATTACTAAAATAAATTAGAAAGTTATATCTAAGAGTTTTATTAGGATGGAAAGAATCTTCGAATTATTTATATAACTATCTAATAAATAAAATATTTTATAAAAGCAAAGTTTTTTATTTATAATATAATCTTTAAGCAAGTTATAGGATCTATCTATAAGATTATTCTGACTATAGAATATTCCTATATCAGAAAGAATAATTATTATTACTTATTATTAATTACTATTAATTACTATTAGTTACTAATATATTTTTAGATATAATCCTTTATTAAGTCACTATTAATTTTCATTCTGTAGAATATTATTACTAAATATTTATATTAATTTTTCGGATTATATTATATTTAGTAAAATAGCTAATTTATTAGAAGTATATTTATAATTGCAGAGCGAAGCGAAGCATTATAGTATCATAGAATCCTCTTTCCCTGCGTCACGTGACAACACTTTTGGTGGTGGGCTCAAAATCCATAGGAATTCTGCCCAAATAGGGCGGCGAAAAACTACCCGGTGAGGAATGGCAGAATACTTTGACTGGCAGGAAAAAAAAGATGTACTTGGACCAATATGCCTCCACCCCCCTTTTTGGGGAGATCACGTGACATGATGCTTTGCTACGTTCCGCATGACTTTCTGGTGGCCTTAGGCCACTGAGATCCTTAGTATTAGTATTAAGGTTATATTAATAGATATATATAATAAATAAGTAGTAGATATATTTATTAGTATTTATTAGTAATTATTAATAATTATTAATAGTTACTAAAAGTTATATTTAGATTTAGGTTAATTTCTATATAATACTAATACCACTTACTAATCTAGTAATTAGTAAGATTAGTTATTATATATAATTATTATTTTTAAAATTTATTTTTAATAATCTATTAAAAAGTTTAATATTTAGTCTAAATATAGATTATTAGTAGAGTTACTAAAACTCTCTATTAATAAAATCTATTAACTATTAGTAATTTATAATAGTAATCTAAAACTAAGATTTATATAATAGATATAATATAAAAGATCTAAATAGATTTTTAATAGGTTGAATATAAATTTATTAAATATACTAAAAATATAATATAGATAATATCCCTAGACAATAAATAGTTATAAAGCTTTATATATGAGTATATATTATATTATAGATATTAATTTATTACTCTATAAGGATATTATAAAGTAAAAATATCTATTAGTATTTATTAGTAGTTATTAATATTAATAATTTTAGTACTAAATTATTAATAAATAATTATTCTCTAATCTATAAATATATTTTATTTTAGGTATACAGTTAATATCTTAATATTTAATATTAACCTCTAAAAAATAAGCCTAATATAGAGCTTTAGGTAATTTCTTCTAAAGTTATTATTAAAGATTATTAATAGTTACTAGATAAAAATAAAGATAAGGATAAAATAGAGATAGATAATATATTTCTTCTCCTATATTACTGAAAGAAATTACATTAAATAAAATCTCCTTAAATAGGAAATTAATCAATATCATTAGTGATTATTAATAGTTAATATTTCTAGAAATTACACCTATACTTAAATATAGATTAGATTATCTAAGATACTATAATTACTTTCGAATATTCAATCTCTCTAAATAGGTAATTAATTAATATTATTAGTGGTTACTAGTAATTAATATTTTTAAAAATTATACCTATACCTAAATATAGACTAGGTTACCTACTTAAGATATTATAATTATTTTTGAATACTAAATCTCTCTAAATAGATAATTAATTAGTATTATTAATGATTATTAATAATTAATATTTCTAGAAATATTTATGTCTATATATAAATTAGGTTACCTATCTAAAACCTTTTTAAAACTATAATGTTCTTAATAATCTGAAGATTTATCTAATAATAAATTTATCTTATATACTATATATAATTTCTTTATTACTAACTATTATCAGGCTTTATTAGAGATTCTTAATCTCTATTAATCCTATCTAATAGACTACATCTATAAATTTATAGAAGATCTTTCTAAATACTATTAAAAAGTATATATATCTATCTATAGATATTATAACTATTATTTATTATTAATAATTATTAATTACTTCTATTTCTAATTAATATAACTCTGAAATATTAAATACTCTCTAAATAGATACTTTATTCTTAGTTCTTGATTTATTACTAATTATCTCTATATTAATTGTATTAGGTAAGTATATATATTATAATATTAATAATAGCTACTAGTAGTTATTAATATCTTTTAATCATTATTATAATCCCACTATCCTAATATTATATATAAACTATTATCAACTTGATTAATTTATTTAAACCTTTATCCTCTATAATTATTCCCTTTTAATAGAAAAGATAGTGGAATAGAATAAGTATTCCTTTTAGTAAGATGTTTTTATTATAGAAAGTCTATCCAGATATTATTAGTTCTTATTAATAGTTATTAGATAATAGTAGCTTTGATTTAGACTACTAAGAATCTCTTAAAGATACTAAGTTTATAACTGAAGCTTAGTAGTTAAATGAATAATACAAAAAGGAATATATCGAATATAAGGAAATATTGAATTACTAAATAATAGCTTTTGAAAGAAATAAAGATTATTATTATAAATGATTTCTATAGTTGTTTTTTTATTAAATTAATATTAGTTGAATTAAATATCTATTATAAATAATTTATTATTACTAGTAGTTATTAGTAATATTAGATGTTAATTTATCTTCTAATCATATAAGGTTAAAAGGTTTTAGAATTCTTAAGAATCTCTTAGTCTAGTTATATAATATATATATCTTTTATTTTATATATATAATAAATCTTTTAAATTAATTTATAATTTTCTAAAACCTTTTTTTAATAATTGGTATAATATATTTTCTTTACTAAAAACTAATGATTTAAAGAATTACTTATATAAATAGTTATTAGAAGAAATAATAGTAATTTACTTTTTGAATTACTAATATTATTTAGTTTCTATTAGTAATAACTAATAAAAAATCTACTAAAAAAATATCTAATTAGTTAGTCTATTTTTTTAATCTTTCTCTAGATAGAAATATTAATATAATCTTTTATTAGTAATAACTAATAAAATATCTAACAGAAAATATCTAATTCTTAAATCTATTTTTTTAATCTTTCTATAGGATTTAATATAAGATGAATTCTTTATTAGTAATAACTAATAAAATATCTATCAGAAAATATCTAATTATTAAATCTATTTTTTTAATCTTTCTCTAGATAGAAATATTAATATAATCTTTTATTAGTAATAACTAATAAAATATCTAGTAGAAAATTTATCTTTTCTAGGTTTATTTTTTGAGTCTTCTATACAATTAAATATAATAGATTTTTTACTAGTAATTATTAGTATAATATCTATTTAACAATTTCCTATTATTGAATATATTTTTTAATACTAATATAATTAAGTATAAAATAAATCTTTTACTAATAATTACTAGTAAAAAATCTATTATAGATTATTTAAATCTATTACTAAAACTTTATTTTTATGTCAAAAGTACCTTTGTAGGAAAAAAAATGACCACCATTTACCACTAATTACCACTAAATTTAACCATCTTTTTTTAGTAGTAAATACTAGTAAATAGTAATAAAAAATAAATAGCCCTGATAAATAAAACCCTCAGCCCTAAAAAATAGCCCTAAGCCCTATCTCTTTTCAGAAAAGATACATACGATTTTAAAGAAAAAAGCTTATCGGGTTGAGTGCAATGGGTCTTAGTGGTAAGTAGTGGTAAAAAATGCTGAATTAATTTTTTCTTACCAGCATTTACCAGTGTGTTAATTCAACAACCCGATTAGATTAAGCGAAAGTACCTTACCCTAATTCAAAACCTTATTTATTACTAGTTATTACTAGTAAGATCGACCCGACGAGCCTATTGATCCGACAACCCGACGAGCGCCGGACTGCTAAATACTTTCATAAAGAAAAATGACTATCTATTCTCTCTAATATATAAAATATTAAATTAGATAGAAAAAACCAAATAATTTAGTAAATTAGATATATTAGCTATATTCTATAAAATCAAGATTATAAAGAGAGATAAATAGAAAATAATCTTTTAAATAAGATATAGATTATATAAATAGATAGTTATCCCTTTTAGACTAATTAATATATCTAGTATATTCCAGAAATATATTAATAATATACTTTGGGAGGATCTAGATAATTTCCATTTAATATATATTAATAATATACTAATTTATATTCATAAAAATATTCATCTATACTAAGATTATATATAAAAGATTTTATGGAAACTATAAACTATTAGCTTATAATTAGATATTAAGAGATATAAATTTAAATGTATAAAGACTAAGTATTTAGGTTTTATAATATAAATAAAAAAAGGGATTTAGATAAATCCTAAAAGAATTAAGACTATTTTAGAATAATAAACTCTAACTATAATTAGAGAAATATAAAGATTCTTAGACTTCACTAATTTCTATTAATAATTTATTAATAGATATTTAGAAATTATATATCTACTAATTAAATTAATATAGAAAGACTAATTATTCTATTAAAATTATAATTATGAGAAAAACTTCTAAAAACTAAAATAATTATTGACTATGAATCCTATTTTTATAATATTTAATCTAATATATATAAATATAGTTAAATATAATTTATTAGAATATACTATTAGTAAGATTCTTTTCTAATTTAATAACAAAAATTAACTATAATTATATATATATTTCTCTAAGAAAAATATTCTAATAGAATATAATTATAAAATATATAATAAAGAGTTATTAACTATAGTATAATATTTGAAAATCTAAGATATAGAGTTATATTCTTTATATATATTATTTATAGTAATCATAAATTATAAAAACTTAGAATATTTCTTCTAATTATACAAACTAATAGAATAATATATTTAATAATCACTATTCTTAAATTAGTTTAATTTTATTTTCTAATACTAATCAGGAATAATAAATATTAAAGTAAATATTTTATCCCGAAAAAACTAAAATAAACTAAATAAAAAAAACCCTAGATTAAAGATAAGATAAAGTATCTACTAAAAATAATAAAATAGGGTTTAGTGATTAATATTTTTTCTATAATTATTAATTTTAATCTATAGTAAGAAATAAAAGATAATAATAATAAATATTAAGAGATTATATAAATATTCTAGAGTAAAGTTTTATAATTCTCTATAGAATTATAACTAAAGATATTAATCTCTAAATATAGTCTAGATAATAGAGAGTAAGCCTACTTTTAAAGAAAAATATAGATTCTGAATAATAAACCTCTTTATATAGATCTAATCTAGACTATATATAATTTGATAATAGTTAGTTATCTTAGATATAAAGGGATATATTATATAATAATCTATAAATACTTTTAGTCTTAAATAGATAAAGATATATAATAATTTATTAGAAACTATAATCTTTATAGTAATAAGAAATTATAATAAGAGTTAAAGAAAGATTTATTAAAGCTATTATTATTATTAGAATAAAGCTAAAAGAATATTATATTAGACTTTATTATAGATCTCTTAAAAAACGATAAATATACTAATATCTTAGTTATTATAGATTAATTAATTAAAAAAATAATATTAAAAAGAATTATAGAAATTACTATAGAAAAGAGATTTTAGATAATTATTTAATTATTAGTCTAATAATATAACTTCTTTATCTCTATAGTATTAAATTAAGAAAAATAGTTTATAAATATTCTCTAGATCTAGATATATTAACTATGTAAGATTATATATAGATTATTAATTATTTACTATCTTAAGATTAATAGATAGACTAAATATTATAATAGTATAATAAAGATATACTTATAGTTATTTATATAATATAAATGGAATGACTAAAACTATTTACTATCTATAACTAAATTAACTATAAAAAAAATAGTAATATTAATAGAAGTTAGCCTATTTTTTTTAATATATAAATATAATTTATTACTATTCCTTAATAATTTTCTAGATAATAATAATAAAATATCCTAAAATCTATCTTAGATAGCTAAATATATTATAAAATAATTTACTATAATTATAGACTAGATTAAAACCTCTATAATATATATGAATTAATAAACTAAATTATATATAAATTATTACTAAAAGTCTATTATTATTTATTATAAAAGAGATAATATATAACTAAGTTTAAAGAATATAAAGACTAAATAACCCTATTAGAAACTAGATTAGAAAAATATTTATTATTATATACTAAATATAATAAGTATATATGCTATATAATTAAATATACTACTAAGTATCTATCTAATATTCTATATAAATTTAATATACCCTATAAATACTGATTTACTATCTTTATAATAATAGTATAATCTTTAATCTTTAATAATTATAATTAATAAAGAGAAAAAGTATAAAATAGAATATATTTTAAATAAGTAAAGGGTTAAACTATAGAATAGAACCTATATAAAGTATTAGATAAAATAGAAAGGCTATATATAACTAACGATAGAATTAAAAAGTATTCTATAAAATATAGTAGTATTATAATATTAGATAAAAGCTATAGCTCTATATTAGAATAATAATAGAATTTTAAATAGAGATGCTCTCTAATAGAATAGAAAGAGAGAGTAATATTATAGATTTATATAAATAAACCTTTTAGAGTTATACTTAGCTTTATCTATATATTCTACTAACTATTATTAATTATATAGATTCTAAATTTATTTTATATCTCAGTAGTTAGCTTACTATTTTTTATTAAAAATATATTCATTAATAGTATATCTATATCCTTTTAGAGATAGAACCCTAATAGTATTCCTAGATTATATAGATATATAATAACTTATCGGATTTGATCTATTATAATTATGAAGGGCTATAGCTGAATTAATATAATTAAACTAGGCTAATATACGGTCTTTTATAATCTTAAAGAAGAGAAGATATTTAGTAGGATCTATAAGAATAAATATTCTTAGATTACGTAGATATATAATGATTTATTGGATTTAATCTATTATAGTACCTCTCTCTTTATCCTTTTATAGTTTTATACCCCTCTTTATACTATATCTATAAAATTTATATCACTATTATTGTTAATAGGAGTATTTTAGATTCTTAAGATAGAGTTATAGTATTATTTATATTTATTTAATATAATATAGTTTTTAATAATATCTATTTTTTTCTATATACTCTAGGTATACCTTATCTATTTAATAAAGATTTTATCTGGATTCTTTATCTAATTTATTTTTAGTAGTAAGTAAAGATTTTTTTGATCTTATATTTTAATTTACTATCTATTTTAATTAGTAATAGTAGTGATTTATTAATTATTTATAAAGGGAAAAGATTATTTATTATTGACTATATTAATTTAATATAGAATATTAAGTAAATACTAAATAGTATATTTAATCTAATTATATAAAATATTAGTATTTCTATTATTTAATATTATATATATAATTAGTTAAATTTCTTTATTAATTATTATAAATATATATTATATAGATTTAGCTAAATTTTATTATTTATTTTATAGACTAAGATTATTTATTATAACTAATTTATATTATTTTATTATACTTTTTAGACTATTATAATAGTAGACTAAGTTTATTCTGTAATATTTTAAAGTCTCTTTATAAATTATTCTCCTATAATTATTAGTTATATAATTATATTATTTAAAGGAGTAGTATTATTATATATAGCTAATAAATTAATATAGTAGTTATATATAAAGAAAAATAGTAATAAACTTATAGATACTATATTTTAGTTATTAATAATTATAGTTATAATCGATAATAATCCTTTTTAAATATTTTATATATATATATAATAAAAGTATATATAATCTTTTTAATTTTTTAGTTTATCTATTTTATTAATTTATCTAATTATAGATAGAATATAGTTAAAAATTAGTATTAAATTATTAGTTTTTTATAAATTCTTCTTTAAAATCTATTTATAAATTAGGGTCTTTAATTATTTATAATTATTTTTAGGATTTTATAATATATATAAAAGTATACTAAGAATCTCTTAGTAATTTATTCTGATATAATTTTATCTATTTTAATTAATATTATTTTTGTATTAATCTATTAATAATTACCAATAGGTTTATAGTTTTATTTTCTTCTGCTAAAGAGAGTTCTATAATAAAATCTATAGAAATCTTTATCTATACTTATTATAGGATCGGTAATAGTTTTAATAGTTTATATTTTATATTCTACTATATTATATTTTTACTGTATATTATATAGTGTTATAGAAACTATTATATATTTTATATTATACTAGGTTAGAAGAATTATCTTATTAGTATTAAGTATATAGTGTTTTTTTTAAGATATCTAGTAATATAAGAATTATATATCTTCTAAATAATTTTTATTCTTAGTAATTTATTTCCTAGGATCTAGATTTATTATCTAAAGTATAATAGTCTTTATTTATTAAGGTAGTGTTTAGATAGATTAATCTTTATATTAGTTTTTATACTAAGATATTAATATCTTTTCTATATTATTTCTGTATAGATATAATATATATTATCTTTTATTCGATTTATTTTCTATTCTCTATCTATTTTAGAGTTATTAAATAGTAATATTTTTTTATTTTAATTAGGATCTTATATTATAGAATCTATAATTAGTTATATTTAGTTTTAATAAACTATAACTTTATTAAAAAGGGTATAATAATAGTTTATTATATATTTATCAATACTATCTTATAGAATATTTTATTCTCTTTATAATAGTATACTTAGTAATATTATTAGTTTACTAAGTCTATACTAGAGAGTGAAATTGAATTTTTTTAGTAAATTAAACTGTTTTATTTATTATTTATTTAAATATTATATCTTATTAAAATAATGAAGGTTTTTATGATCTATTATAATAGTGAATTATAAAATTATCTTTAGTTTAGGATACTATTTCTTTAAGATTTAAATAATTATAAGTAGTTTTTTGTTATAAATCTTATAATTTACTTTCACTAGAGATAGTTTTTAGGATATAAAGGTATATAGGATTAATCTTCTGTTATCTTATTATTATAATAATATTTATCTATTATCTATTTTAAGATATTTATCTCTATAATTATCTTTCTATCTTCTTTAAAGTATATTAGAATTAGAGTATTAATAGAAAGATTTTTTAGTTTTTTAAATATTTATTAATAATCTTTTTTCTATATAAGGACTATATTTTTCTATATTAGTTATATTAGTAATATTAATAATACTATAAAATTTAGAATGAATAATTAATAAAAATTTAGAAACTTTAGAAAGTTTTTTATTTCTTTAATTATTTTTAGAGATTTCTATTTATAAATTATTTCTATTCTCTTTAGATTTATATAATCTCTTTATTTATTTATATAATAAATCTAAGATACTTTATTAATTTCTATTTAAATTTAGACTTCTTAATATTATATTATAGATTTGTTTTCTATAATTTATTAAGTATTTAATTAATTTTCTATTAATAGTTTTTAATTATATTATTTAAGTAAATAATAATATTATCTATATATATAGATATAAAATTATTAAAATATTTATATAATATTTAGTTAATGAATTTCTGAAATATTATTAGTATATTAGTAAGGCTAAATAGAGTTAAATTTTATTTATATAGACTATATTTAGTATAGAATACTATCTTTTACTCTTTATTTATTATTATTTATATTTTATGGAAAGTTATAATAATATTTAATTTCGTGAATTATTTTATAATAGATATATTTTATAGTATTTTATAGATTAATAGTAGTAGATGATAGTTTTTAATATTTAAGTTATTTAGTCCTTTATAGTTAATATAGAACTAGACTTTTTTATTAAGTTTCTAGATTAATGATATAAATATAGTAGTAAGAGATTTATTAATTTTGATAAATTTTTTATTTTATAGCTTTATTAGAGTTTTCTGTAAATATAATAGCTTTTCTCTGTTTATTTTATATAATAGTCTATAAAATAGTATTTTTTTAATATTAATTTAGTTTCTTTTTAATAGGATTTTATGGTTAATCTTAGATTAGTAGAATAGTAATTAATTAATTAGTTATTAGTTAAATATATTGAGCTAAAGCTAAAATTTTGGTGGTAGTTTCTTTTTTATATTGATTATCTTCTTTAGTCTTAATATTCTTTTAATATTATTTAGTAAAACTTTACTAATTTATAGATTATTTTGTTATTAGATATTATTAAATATTTATTTAATTTCTTTTATTAAGATTTTTTCGATTTTTAGTATTTTTATATTTTTTAGTTTAATTAATTAATCTCTCTAATTTTAGTATTTTATTTTATTTTTATTTTTCGAATAGATATCTATATATTTCTTCTTTAGGAACACTATTTACTATCTTAATTTAGGGTAATCTTAGGATTATATTATCTATCTATTTTTTAATGATATAAGTAAATATTTTATTTTATTTGTGATTATAGATATTGATATTAAAGTATATTATATAGGTGATCTTTTTTTATTTTATAACTATTCTATCTACTTAGTAAAGGGGTAATATTTTAATATATAGTAGATTAAAAAAGTTTATAATTCTTCTATTTATTATTATATAGTTTTAGTAGTTTAAATTAATTAATATTTTTACAAAATAAACTCTATTAAATCTAATATTAACTAAGAATAATAGTTTTTAATTATTATTTAGCTTTTTAATCTCTTTTTATTTTTATTTATAATTTAGAATAGAAGCTATTCGTTTTTTAATTTATTTATATTTATTATTAAATACTCCTTATTACTTAACTTTTTAATTATTAGTCAGACTTTTAAAACTTTAGTTTTTAGGATCTTTTTCTTTATAGAGATAATCTCTTTTTATTTTATAGCTATTACTTATATCTTTATTTTTAGCTGGATTATTAGTAAAAAAGAGTATTCTATAATTTAGTAGATATTATATCTATAGCGGAAATATTAGTTTTTCTTTTATTGTTATTATATTTCTGCTATATTAATCTATTAAACTTTCTTTTATAATCTACTATTATCCTTTTATTTATCTATATAAATATAAGTTTAGTTAATAAGAAGAATAGGGATCTAGTTTATTTTGTTAATAACCTTTATGCTTTTCTTTTATAATAAGGATTTATTAATATTGAATATATCTATATTAGTATTGATTTTATATAGATATTCAATTAATCCTAAGAATATAGTAGATATATTATAGTTTATTAATATTTTATTTATAGTTTTATTTAATATATTAAATAGGATTTATCTTTTAGCTTTATTAGGTTAGTTAATGATATTAGTATTAGCGAATTTCTTTTCTAGTTATAGTAGGAATTTAGAGAAGATTATTTCTTTTGGTTAAACTAATTAATAAAGTTATTATACTACTTTTATTTATATATTTAGATTATTATAGATATTTTCTAGGTATTCTAGTAGATCCTTTAGATTAGAGATATTTTAGCTATACTTAATGAAATATATTTGTATTATTCTAAATTAGCTTTTCTAATTATAAGAATATATAAATAAATTAGTTAGTATAGATTCTGATTATTTCTTTATTAATTATAAGCTTATTCTCTATTATGATTTATTAAGTAGATTAGTCAGTAGTATTATTTGTAAATAATATTAGGTTAGAGAGTTAAGCTCTAAGATATTAATATAGCTCTATAGTAGTTATTATTTTAATATTAGGTTTTGTACCCTTTTCTGTTTTTATCGTTAGGGTTACTATTTATAGGGCTTTTTCTGTTGTTAGTTAAATAGTATGTTATATTAGAGTTTCTTCTAACTAGTAGACATAGTCGGTTTATACTATTATATAGTTAGTAGTTTTTTACTGGGACTGAGTTAGTTGCTATATTATTTGTTAGACTTATATTAGGGCATTTTACTACTTCTGGTATTTTATTAAGATATCTAAGGAGGTATCTTTTTTATTATTAATATTAAGTCTGATGTAATCTAATCTTTGTTACTGATATATCTTCTATAGTAGTTCGTTATTAAATTTATGCGGAGACAATTCATTTATAATGACCTAGATATATTCTAAGGTACTGTTTTTTATTAGACTATCTAATTAATCTGATTTACTACCTAGATATATTCTAAGGTAGTTGTCTTTATTAGTTCGGGGATTGAGGGGTGAGTTATATAGGATTAGCGTAGATTTAAGGATAAATCTCGTTGCTTCTGATGGGGTTTGTTTAGATGATTAATAACTTATATAGAAGATTATTAAATGTAAAGGGCTGTAGTTGAATTGATATAATTAAACTAGGCTGATATACTGTCTTTAATAATCTTGAAGAAGAGAAGCTATTTGGTGGGATCTGTGGGAATAAGTATTCTTAGGTTATATGAATATGTAATGATTTATCGGGTTTAATTTGTTACAATAATACTCCTCTTCTTATCCTTTTATAATTTTATATCCCTCTTTACTCTATATCTGTAAAACTTATATTACTGTTTTTATTAATAAGAGTATTTTAGATCTCCGAAATAGAGTTATAGCATTATTTATATTTATCTAATATAGTATAGTTTTTAATAATATCTATTCTTTTCTATATATTCTAGATATATTCTATCTATTTAATAAAAATCTTTATCTAGATTCTCTATCTAACTTACTTCTGATAATAAATAAAAATCTTTTTAATCTTATACTTTAATTTACTATTTACTTTAATTAGTAATAATAGTAACATTTTAACTTTTTATAAAAAGAAAAAATTCTTTACTATTAGCTATATTAATTTAATATAAAATACTAAGTAAATACTAAATAATATATCTAATTTAACTATATAAAATATTAATATTAATATTACTTAATACTATATATATTATAAAGAGCTATAATTGAATTAATATAATTAAACTAAGCTAATATACTATTTTTAATAATCTTAAAGAAAAGAAGTTATTTAGTGGGATTTATAAGAATAAATATTCCTAGATTATATAGATATATAATAATTTATTACGTTTAATCTATTATAGTACCCCCCTCTTTATCCTTTTATAGCTTTATATCTCTCTTTACTTTATATCTATAAGATTTATATTACTATTATTATTAATAGGAGTATTTTAGATCTTTAAAATAAGGCTATAGTATTATTTATATTTATTTAATATAGTATAGTTTTTAATAATATCTATTTTTTTCCATATACTCTAGATATATTTTATCTATTTAATAAAAATTTTATCTAGATCCTTTATTTAACTTACTTTTAATAATAAATAAAGATCTCTTTAATCTTATACTTTAATCTTATACTTTAATTTATTATCTATTTTAATTAGTAATAATAGTAATTTATTAATATTTTATAAAAGGAAAAAATTGTTCATTATTAATTATATTAACTTAATATAGAATATTAAATAAATATTAAATAGTATATCTAATTTAACTATATAAAATATTAGTACTTCTATTATTTAGTACTATATATATAACTAATTAAATTTCTTCATTAGTTATTATAAATATATATTATATAAATTTAGCTAAACTTTATTATTTATTCTATAAACTAAAGTTACTTATTATAACTGATTTATATTATTTTATTATATTTCCTAAATTACTATAATAATAAATTTAATCTATTTTATAGTATTTTAAAGTCTTTTTATAAATTATTTTTCTATAATTACATATTATATAATTATATTATTTAGAGGAGTAATATTATTATATATAACTAATAGATTAATATAATAATTATATATGAAGAAAAATAGTAATAGATCTATAGATATTATATTCCGATTATTAATAGTTATAGCTATAATTAATAATAATCCTTTTTAATTATCTTATATATATATATAATAAAAGTATACATAATCTTTTTAATTTCTTAGTTTATCTATTTTATCAATTTATCTAACTATAGATAGAATATAATTAAAAGTTAATCCTAAGTTATTAATTTTTTATAAATCTTTCTCTAAAATCTACTTATGAACTAAGGTCTTTAATTATCTATAATTACTTTTAGGATTCTATAATATATATGAAAATATATTAGGAATATCTTAGTAACTTATTTTAATATAATTTTATTTATTCTAATTAGTATTATTTTGTTTATTAATCTATTAGTAATTATTAGTAGATTTATAACTCTATTTCTTTTTTTTTTAAGAGAGTTCTATAATAAAATCTATAGAAATCTTTATCTATATTTATTATAGGATTAGTAATAGCTCTAATAGTCTATATTTTATATCCTATTATACTATATCCCTATTATATATAATATAATTTCTTAAAAACTATTATATATCTTATACTACATCAGACTAAAAGAATTATTTTATTATTATTAAGTATGTAATATCTTTTTTAGGATATTTAGTAATATAAAAACTATATATTTTTTAAATAATTCTTATTTTTAGTGGTTTACTCTTTAGAATGTAGATTTATTATCTAAAATATAGTAATTTTTATTTATCGAAATAGTATTTAGATAAATTAGTCTTTATATTAATCTTTATATTAAAGTATTAATACTTTTTTTATATTATTTCTATATAAATATAATATATACTATCTTTTATTTAATTTATTTTTTATTTTCTATCTATCTTAAAGTTATTAAATAGTAATATTTCTTTATTCTAATTAAGATCTTATATTATAGAATCTATAACTAGTTATATTTAGTTTTAATGAATTATAATCTTATTAAAAAAAGTGTAATAATAATTTATTATTTACTTATTAGTACTATTTTATAGAATATTTTATTCTCTTTATAATAGTATACTTAGTAATATTACTAATTTATTAAATCTATATTAAAAAGTGAAATTAAACTCTTTTAGTAAATTAAACTATTTTATTTATTACTTATTTAGATATTATATCTTATTAAAATAATAGAGATTCTTATAATTTATTATAATAGTAAATTATAGAACTATCTTTAGTTTAAGATACTATTCTTTTGAAGTTTAAATAATTATAAATAGCTCTTTATTATAAATCTTATAATTTACTTCTATTAAAGATAATTTCTAGAATATAAAAGTATATAAGACTAATCTTTTATTATCTTATTATTATAGTAATACTATATTTATTATTTATTCTAAGATATTTAACTTTATAATTATTTCTTTATCTTTTTTAAAGTATATCAGGATTAGATTATCAATAAAGAGATTCTTTAGTTTTTTAAATATTTATTAGTAATCTTTCTTCTATATAAAAGTTATATTCTTCTATATTAGTAGAATTAGTAATATTAATAATATTACAAAGTTTAGAATAAATAATTAATATAAATTTATGAATTTTAAGAAGCTTTTTATTTCTTTAACTATCTTTAAAGATTCTTATTTATAAATTATTTCTATTTTCTTTAGATCTATATAGACCCTTTTATTTATCTATATAATAAATCTAAAATACTTTACTAATTTCTATTGAAATTTAGATTTTCTGATATTATATTATAGATTTACTTTCTATAATTTATTGAGTATTTAATTAATCTTTTATTAATAATCTTCGATTATACTTTTCAAATAAATAATAATATTATCTATATATATAGATATAAAATTATTAAAATACTTTTATAACATTTAATTAATAAATCTCTAAAATATTATTGGTATATTAATAAAACTAAATATGGTTATATTCTATTTATATAGACTATATTTAGTATAGAATATTATTTTTTATTTTTTATTTATTATTATTTATACTTTATAAAAAGTTACAACAATATTTAATTTTATAAACTATTTTATAGTAGATATATTTTAAAGTATTTAATAGATTAACAATAATAAGTAATAATCTTTAATACTTAAATTATTTAGTTCTTTATAGTTAATATAGAAATAGACTCCTTTATTAGACTTCTAAATTAGTAATATAAATATAATAATAAAAGATTTACTAATTATAATAAATTTTTTACTTTATAGTTCTATTAGAGTTTTCTATAAATATAATAACTCTTTTCTATTTATTTTCTATAATAATCTATAAAGTGGTATTTTTTCGATACTAATTTAATTTCTTTTTAATAGGATTTTATAATTAACCCTGAATTAGTAAAATAGTAATTAATTAATTAATTATTAGTTAAATATATCAAATTAAAATTAAAACTTTAGTAGTAGTTTTTTTTACATTAATTATTTTTTTCAGATTTAATATTTTTTTAATATTATCTAATAAAACTTTATTAATTTATAGCTTACTCTATTATTAGATACTATTAAATATCTATTTAATTCTTTTTACTAAAATCTTTTCGAATTTTAGTATTTTTATATTTTTTAGTTTAATTAATTAGTCTTTTTAATCTTAGTATTTTATTTTTTTTCTATCTTTTAAATAGATATTTATATATCCTTTCTTTACAGAGTAGATATTATTTATTACTTTAATTTAGAGTAATCTTAGGATTATATTATATATTTATTTCTTAATAATATAGATAAATATTTTATTTTATTTATATCTAGAAATATTAAGATTAAAATAAATTACATAAGTAATCTTTCTCTATTTTATAACTATTCTATCTAATTTGTAAAGAGAATATATTCTAATATATAGGAAGTTAAAAAGTTTTATAATTCTTTTATTTACTATGATATAATCTTAGTAATTTAAATTAATTAATATTTCTATAAAATAAATTTTATTAAATTTAATATTGATTAGAAATAATAGTTTTTAATTATTATTTAGTTTCTCAACCCTTTTTTACTTTTATTTCTAATTTAGAATAGAAATTGTTTATTTTTTAACTTATTTATATTTACTATTATATACTCTTTATTACTTAACTCTTTAATTAATAATTAAATTTTTTAGATCTTAATCTTTAAGACTTTTTTCTTTATAAAAGTAATCTTTTTCTATTTTATAGCTATTATTTATAATTTTATTTTTAGTTAGATTGTTAATAAAAAAGAGTACTCTATAATCTAATAGATATTATATTTATAATAGAAATATTAAATTTTCTTCTATTATTATTATATTTCTTCTGTATTAATCTATTAGTTTTTTTTTTTTTTTTTATAATCTACTATTATTCCTTTATTTATTTATATAAATATAAATTTAATTAATAGAGAAAGTAGAGATTTAGTCTATTTTATTAACAATCTTTATACTCTTCTTTTATAATAAAGATTTATTAATATTAAATATATATACTAATTTTATATAAATATTTAATTAATCCTAAGAATATAGTAGATATACTATAGTTTATTAATATTCTGTTTATAATTTTATTTAATATACTAAATAGGATCTATCTCTTAGCTTTATTAGACTAATTAATAGTATTAAAATTAGTAAACCTCTTTTTTAGCTATAATAGAAATTTAAAGAAGGTTATTTCTTTTAATTAGATTAATTAATAAAGTTATTATACTACTTTTATTCATATTTTTAGATTACTATAGATATTTTCTAAATATTTTAATAGATCCTCTAGATTCAAGATATCTTAGCTATATTTATTAAATATATCTGTATTCTTTTAAGTTAGCTTTTCTAATTATAAGAATATATAAATAAATTAATTAGTATAGATTCCGATTATTTCTCGATTGATTATAAGTTTATTCTCTATTATGATTTATTAGATAGACTAATTAGTAGTATTATTTATAAATAATATTGGATTAAAAAGCTAAACTCTAGAATATTAGTATAGCTCTATAATAACTATTATTTTATTATTAAATCTTATACTCTCTTTTACTTCTATTATTAGGGTTATTATTTATAAGGGTTCTTTTCTCGTTAGTTAAGTAATATATTATATTAAAATTTTTTCTAATTAGTAAATATAGTTACTCTATATCACTGTATAATTAATAGTTTTTTATTAGGATTAAGCTAGTTACTATATTATTTATTAGATCTATATTAGGGTTTCTTAGTGTTTCTAGTACTCTATTAAGATATTTAAGAAAATATCTTCTTTATTATTGATATTAGGTTTAGTATAACTTATTCTTCATTATTATGAGATCTAATATAATCTAATCTTTATTACTGATATATTTTTTATAGTAATTTATTATTAAATTACTATAGTAATAATTTATCTACAATAATTTAGATATATTCTAAAGTATTGTTCTTTATTAAGTTATCTAATTAATCTAATTTATTATCTAGATATATTTTAAAATAGTTGTCTTTATTAGTTTAGAGGTTTAAGGGTAAATTATACAGAACTAAAACAGATTCGGGGATAAATCTTATTACTTTTAATAGGGCTTACTTAGATAATTAATAACTTATATAAAAGATTATTAAATATAAAGGGTTATACTTAAATTAATATAATTAAACTAAGCTAATATACTATCTTTAAATAATCTTAAAGAAGAGAGATTATTTAGCAGGACTTATAGAAATAAATATTCCTAGATTATATAGATATATAATGACTTATCAGGTTTAACCTATTATATATATAACTAATTAAATTTCTTTATTAATTATTATAAATATATATTATATAGATTTAGCTAAATCTTATTATTTATCCTATAAACTAAGATTACTTATTATAGCTGATTTATATTATTTTATTATATTTCGTAAACTATTATAATAATAAATTAAATTTATTCTATAGTATTTTAAAGTCTCTTTATAAATTACTCTCTTATAACTACCGGTTATATAATTATATTATTTAGGGGAATAATACTATTATATATAGTTAATAAGTTAATATAGTAACTATATATAAAGAAAAATAGTAATAGATTTATAGATACTATATTCCGGTTATTAATAGTTATAGCTATAATTAATAATAATCCTTTTTATAATATCTACCAGGTTCCTAAGATTAAGAAGTATATTAGTTAAAAATACTAAGTATGAGGAAAGGAGAAAGAAGGAGAGAGAGAGAATTAATAATTAGATCTGCTCTTCTAATCCTATACTCTCTTATTTAATCCTTAGTTCATCTTAATTTCTTTTAGGCGTCCAGCTTAGATATCTTTAGTAAAGTATACTATATATATAATATCCTGTGATCTATATATATGACTTTAATATTCTATACTATATAATATATTTAATATATAATATAATTATATAATATATAATATAATTATATAATATATAATATAATTATATAATATATAATATAATTATATAATTTAACTATATGATAATCTCCTAATAAGATATATTTTAGTCCTTTGAAATAGTAAAGTTATTATAATTTAATTAGTCTGTTATTGTTCAGGTAATCCTCTAGGAATTTGTTATTTTCTGTAGTTTCCTTTTATTTATTCAGTTATTTTAGTAGTCTAGGTTTACCAAGGTATTCAGTACAGAACTATTTAATTTTCTATAATATATTTATAAAGTCTTTTATAAAGTACTATTAAAGATCCAGATTATAATTTATCTATTATACTTAGTATTATAGCTTTTAGTAGAATAATTAAGAATCTAAGATCGATTATATTTCCTATTTATTATTTTCCTGAATTCTTACTATTAGTAGTAGATTCTAGATCTATTCCTAAAATAGTTCTGTAATTACTACTTTTCGGAGTTTTTCTATATAAAATACTAGATATATTTTTATAGACTTCAGTAAATCTAATTAATAAGAATTCCTTTTATTTCCTTTTCTAATTATAATTCAATAAAGTCTATTTACTAAATCTATTAGCGTTTTATTAGAACGATTAATATTCTAATCCTTTATTATAATAAAAACTTAGTTATCTACTTTAAAATCTAGGATATAATAATATTAGTCAGCTTACATTATTTACTCTTATTGTTTTCTAATAATATATTCTTAAGTTTCCTTCTAAATATTCTTTATATTAAACGTAAATACTACTATATCTTTCTTATTTTCTATAAAGGGATCTTACTCTTACTAATCAAATAATATAATTAATTTATAATCATATTCTATAAAGAAAAAGGATTTACTGGTTATTTTTTAAAAGACTATTAATACTATAAAATCTACTATCAGAAGGAATTTTAATTAATTATCTTAATAATAGTTCATATATAGTCTTAATTATTATACTATATATTAATTAGCTATTTTACTTTAGTTATTAGTTTATAAATAATATACTATAGAGAGCTTTCTTTTAATCTCTAGAATTTAATAAAACTCTATCTAGAATTCTAATATAAATTATTCTTTTCTATTAGAGATAATTAAATTAGATATTTCTGTAATCCTTACTATATAATTTAGGAATAGAATTACTATCTATTTCATAATAATAGTCTTATAGTATAAGATTAATACTAGTTATTTACTAAGTTAGTATATAATTATAAAGATAGTATTATAACTATAATAATCTTTTAGGAATATTCTGAAATCTATTATAATATATTTCTAAGGTTATAATAGGATTAACAGAGGATGTAATAGTCTAGAAATCTAATCTCTTTATATCTTTATTCTTTTATATATTAAATAGTTATTAATATATCTTCTGATATCTATAGTCTATTTTAGTTAATAAAATCCAATACTAATTATTTTATAAAGTTTTATAATTCTAGGATATCTAATTATAGATTATTAATATATATTATCTAGGAATCTAAGTTAGAGATTACTTTTATTAGATACTTTTAATCTTCTTTAATAAAGAAGTAATCTATTAAGTTCTATTTCCTAATCTAGATAACTATTTCTTACTAGTTCTTACTATTTATTTAGGTTAGTTAAATAATAATTCTTACCTTTAATATATTTAATAATTAATTAGGTTTCTAAAGATCCTTCTTTGAAAATAGATACTATTATAGTACTTATTTCTGAAGCGGTTTCTAATATTAAGATTAATCTAGGATTTTTAAAATAGCCTTCTAGAAGAAGGATTTAATCTCTTTCTTTATTATAGTAAAATTAATCTTTTTAAGAGAGAATATCTATAATTATATTCTTTTTTTTAGATAGTATTTAATACTAAAGTAATACTATAAAAGAAATTTACTCTATCGAATTTATTTAGTATTTAAGTATTTTAAAGTTATAAAGTATTTAAAAGATTAATAAACTATAGGAATCTTAAATTAACCTTGATTAGTAAGTTTTTCTAATTTAGTATATTACTTCTATAATATCTGGATTATAGCTAAGAATTCTTTATTATATATTTTATAGTTTATTTTAATTAGCTATATAGCTTTTAAGAAGAAGACTACTAGATATTAGAAATTATTTTATTTGTAATATTAAGAGAGTACTATATCTAATATTTTATTAGAAATATCTATTTTAAAATAAATATAGTAATTAAGATTATAATATTATAATATTACAGGATAGATACTGTGATAGGTTAAATCCGATAAGTCATCATATATCCACATAACCTGGGAACACTTATTCCCACAGATCCTACTAAATAGCTTCTTTTCTTTAAGATTATTAAAGATAGTATATCAGTCTAGTTTAATTATATTAATTCAGCTATAGTCCTTTACATTTAATAATCTTCTGTATGAGTTATTAATTATCTAAGTAAACCCTATTAAAAGCAATGAGATTTATTCCTAAATCTACCCCGGTTCTATATGATTCACCCCTAAATCCCCGAAACTAATGAAGATAACTATCTTAGAATATATCTAGATAGTAAATCAGATTAATTAGATAATCTAATAAAGAATAGTATCTTAGAATATATCTAGGTTACTATAAAAAAATTATTACTATATAAATTTACTGATAAACTGCTATAGAAGATATATTAGCAATAAAGATTGGATTATATTAGATCTAATAATAATAAAGAATAAATTATATTAGATCTAATATCGATAATAAAGAAGATATCTCTTTAGATTATTATGTATCTATATAACCTGGGAACACTTATTCCTATAGATCCTACTAAATAGCTTCTTTTCTTTAAGATTATTAAAGATAGTATATCGGTCTAGTTTAATTGTATTAATTTAGCTATAGTCCTTTATATTTAATAATCTTCTATATAAGTTATTAATTATCTAAGTAAACTTTATTAAGAGTAACGAGATTTATCCCTAAATCTATCCTAGTTCTGTATAATTTATCTCTGAGTCCCTAAATTAATAAAGATAACTATCTTAGAATGTATCTAGATAGTAAATTAGATTAATTAGATGACTTAATAAAGAATAATACTTTAGAATATATCCAAATTACTATAAATAAATTATTATTGTATAAATTTAATAATAAACTATTATAGAAGATACGTTAGTAATGAGAATTGGACTATATTAGATCTAATAATAATAAAGAATAAGTTATATTAGATCTAATATCAACGATAAAGAAGATACTTCTTTAAATATTTTTATAGAGTATTAAGAGTAGTAGAAAGTCTTAGTATAGATTTAATAAATAATATAGTAACTAACTTAGTCCTAGTAAGAAGCTATTAATTATATAGTAGTATAAATTAACTATATTTATTAGTTAAAAGAAACTTTAGTATAGTATGTTGTTTAACTAATAGTAAAGAAAGCTTTCTAAATAGTAGGTTTAATAATAGAAATAGAAGAGAGTATAAAATTTAATAATAAGATAATAGCTACTATAGAGCTATATTAATATTTTAGGGTTTAGCTTTCTGATCTAGTATTATTTATAAGTAATACTACTAATTAGTCTATTTAGTGAATTATAATAGAGAATAAACTTATAGTTAATAGAGAAATAATTGGAATCTATATTAACTAGTTTATTTATATATTCTTATAATGAGAAAAGCTAGTTTAGAAGAATATAGGTATATTTATTAAGTATAATTAAAATATCTCTAGTCTAGAGGATTTATTAAAATATCTAAAAAATATCTATAGTAATCTAAATATATAAATAAAAATAGTATAATAATTTTACTAATTAGTCTAGTTAGAAGGGATGATCTTCTTTAAGTCTTTATTATAGCTAAAGAAGGAATTCGTTAATATTAATATTATTAATTAATCGAATAAAGCTAAAAGATAAATCCTACTTAGTATATTAAATAAAACTATAAATAGAGTGTTAATAAATTATAGTATATCCGTTATATTTTTAGGATTAGTTAGATATCTATATAAGATTAATATTAATATAGATATATTTAATATTAATAAACTTTTATTATAGAAGAAATGTATAAGGATTATTAATAAGATAGATGAGATTTTTATCTTTTCTATTAATTGAATTTATATTTATATGGATAAATAGAAAGATAGTAATAGATTATAAAAGAGAATTTAATAGACTAATATAGAAAAAATATAATAATAATAAAAGGAAGACTAATATTTCTATTATAAGTATAATATTTATTAGATTATAAAGTATCCTTTTCTATTAATAATCTAGTTAGAAATAAAGATATAAATAATAGCTACAAAATAAAAAAAGATTATTCTTATGAAAAAGAAGGTTCTAAAGACTAAAGTCTAAAAGATTTAATTAGTAGTTAAAAAGTTAAATAATAAAAAGTATTTAATAATAAATATAAATAAATTAGAAAATAAATAATTTTTATTCTGTTTATAAATAGGAGTAAAAAAGGATTAAGAAATTAGATAATAATTAAAAATCACTATTTTTATTTATATTAAATTTAATAGAGTTTATTTTATAAAAGTATTAATTAATTTAGGTTATTAAAGTTATATAATAGTAAATAAAAAAATTATAAAACTTCTTAATTTACTATATATTAAAATATATTTTCTTTATTAATTAAATAGAGTAGTTATAAGGTAAAGAAAGATATAATATATTTTAATATTAATATCTATAATTATAAATAAAATAAAATATTTATTTATATCTTTAAAAAATAGATAGATAATATAATTTTAGGATTACTCTAGATTAAGATGGTAAATAATATTTACCCTCTAAAGAAAAGATATATAGATATTTATTTAAAAAATAGAAAGAAGATAAGATATTAGAATTAGAGAGATTAATTAGTTAGACTAAAAAATATAAAGATATTAAAAGTTAAAAGGGTTTTAGTAAAGAGAATTAAACAGATATTAGATAATATTTAGTAATAGAGTAATTTATAAATTAATAAAGTTTTATTGAATAATATTAAGAAAGTATTAAGATTAGAAAAGATAATTAATATAAAGGAGAAGCTATTATTAAAGTTCTAGCTTTAGTTTAATATATTTAACTAATAGTTAGCTAATTAATTACTATTCTACCGATTTAGAATTAATTATAAAATCCTATTAAAAAGAAATTAAACTAATATTAAAAAGATATCACTTTATAGATCATTATATAGGATAAATAGAGAGGAGTTATTATATTTATAGAAAACTCTAATAAAACTATAAAGTAAAAAGTTTATTAAGTTTAATAAATCTTTTATTATTATATTTATATTATTAATCTAGAAACTTAGTAGAAAAGTCTAATTCTATATTAACTATAAAAGATTAAATAACTTAAGTATTAAAAATTATTATCTATTATTATTAATGTATAACATATTTTAAAATATATTTATTATAAAATAATTTATAAAATTAAATATTATTATAGTTTTCTATAAAGTATAAATAATAATAATTAAAGAGTAAAAGATAATATTCTATATTAAATATAGTCTATATAAATAAAATATAATTCTATTTAGCTTTATTAATATATTAATATTATTTTAGAGGTTTATTAATTAAATATTATATAAATATCTTAATAATTTTATATATATATATATATAAATGATATTATTATTTATTTAAATAATATAGTTAAAGATTATTAATAAAAAGTTAATTAAATATTTAATAAATTATAGAAAATAGATCTATAATATAATATTAGGAAATCTAAATTTAAATAAAAGTCGGTAAAGTATCTTAAAATTTATTATATAGATAAGTAAAAAAGTTTATATAAATTTAAAGAAAATAGAAGTAATTTATAAATAGAAATCTCTAAAAATAATTAAAAAAGTAAGAGACTTCCTAAAGTTTATGAATTTTTATTAATTATTTATTCTAAACTTTATAGTGTTATTAATATTATTAATATAGTTAATATAGAAAAATATAGCCTTTATATAAAGAAAGGATTATTAATAGATATTTAAAAAATTAAAAGATCTCTTTATTAATATTTTAATTTTAATATACTTTAAAAAAGATAAAAAAACGATTATAGAGAAAGATACTTTAAAGTAAATAATAGATATAATATTACTATAATAATAAAATAATAGAAGATTAGTTTTATATATCTTTATATCTTAGAAACTATTTCTAATAGAAGTAAATTATAAGATTTACAATAAAAAACTATTTATAATTATTGAAATCTTAAAAGAATAATATTCTAAACTAAAGATAATTTTATAATTCAGTATTATAATAGATTATAAGAGAACCTTTATTATTTTAGTAAAATATAATATCTAAATAAATAATAGATAAGATAATCTAGCTTATTAAGAGAGTTTAATTTTATTCTTTAATATAGATCTAATAAATTAGTAATATTATTAGATATATTATTATAAAGAGAATAAAATATCCTATAAAATACTACTAATAAATATATAATAAATTATTATTATACTTTTTTTAATAAGATTATAATTTATTAAAACCAAATATAACTAATTATAGATTCTATAATATAAAATCTTAATTAAAATAAAAAAGTATTACTATTCGATAATCTTAAAATAGACAAAGAATAGAAAATAAATTAAACGAAAAATAATATATATAATATCTATATAGAAATAATATAGAAAGAGTATTAATACTTTAGTATAAAAACTAATATAAAGACTACTTTATCTAAATACTATTTTAATAAATAGAGATTATTATATTTTAGATAATAAATCTAGATCCTAAAAAGTAAATTATTAAGAATAAGAATTATTTAGAAAGTATATAATTCTTATATCACTAAATATTCCAGAAGAGATACTATATGCTTAATATTAACGAGATAAGTTTTTTAGTTTGGTATAATATAAGATATGTAATAGTTCTTATAAAACTATATAGTATATAGTAAAAATGTAATATCATAAGATATAAAATATAGACTATTAAAATTATTACCGATCTTATAATAAATATAGATAGAGATTTCTATAGATTTTACTATAAAACTCCTCTTAGTAGAAAAAAATAGAGCTATAAACCTATTAGTAATCATTAATAGATTAATAAAAAAAGTAATACTAATTAGAATAGATAAGATTATATTAGAATAAGTTATTAAGATATTCTTAGTATATTTTTATATATACTATAGAATCCTAAGAATAATTATAAATAATTAAAGACTCTAATTTATATATAGATTTTAAAAAAGAGTTTACAAAAAACTAATAATTTAGTACTGATTTTTAATTATATTCTATTTATAGTTAAATAGATTAATAAAACGGATAAATTAAGAAGTTAAAAGGATTATATATACTTTTATTATATATATATAAAATAATTAAAATAGATTATTATCAATTATAACTATAGCTATTAATAACTAGAATATAGTATCTATCAATTTATTACTATTTTTCTTTATATATAGTTACTATATTAATCTATTAACTATATATAATAATACTACTTCTCTAAATAATATAATTATATAACTAATAATTATAAGAGAATGATTTATAAAGAGATTTTAAAATACTATAGAATAAATTTAGTCTACTATTATAATAGTTTAGGAAATATAATAAAATAATATAAATCGGTTACAATAAGTAGTTTAAATTTATAAAATAGATAATAAAGTTTAGCTAAATCTATATAATATATATTTATAATAACTAATAAAGAAATTTAACTAGTTATATATATAGTACTAAATAATAAAAGTACCGATATTTTATATAGTTAGATTAAATATATTATCTAGTATTTATCTAGTATTTTATATTGAGTTAGTATAGCCGATAGTAAATAATCTTTTCTTTTTATAGATAATTAATGAGTTATTACTATTACTAATTAAAATAGATAATAAGTTAGAATATAAGATTGAAGAAATCTTTATTTACTACTAAAAATGAGTTAGATAGGGAATCTAGATAGAGATCTTTATTAAATAGATAGAGTATATCTAAAGTATGTAGGAAAGAATAGATATTATTAAAATTGTACTATATTAGATAAATATAAATAATGCTATAATCTTATCTTAAGGGTTTAAAATATTTCTATTAACGATGATAGTAATATAAATTTTGTAGATGTAGAGTAAAGAAGAGTATAAAGTTACGAAAGGATAAGAAGGGGGATACTGTAATGGGTTAAATCTGATAAGTTATTATATATTTATATAATCTAGGAATATTTATTCCTATAGATCCCACTAAATAGTTTCTTTTCTTTTAGATTATTAAAAACAGTATATTGGCCTAGTTTAATTATATTAATTTAGTTACAGTCCTTCATATTTATATATTCTTATAATTAGAAAAACTAATTTAGAAGAATATAGATATATTTATTAAATATAGTTAAAATATCTCTGGTCTAAAAGATTTATTAGAATATCTAGAAAATATCTATAGTAATCTAAATATATAAATAAAAATAGTATAATAGTTTTATTAATTAATCTAGCTAAAAGAGATGACCTTCTTTAAGTTCTTATTAGGGTTCTATCCCCAAAAGGATATAGGTATATTATAAATAAGTAGATTTCGATAAAGAACGGTAAGCTAGCTACTAAGATATAAAATAAATATAGAATCTATACGGATAGTGACAGCTGGTAGAATATATGGGTAAAGCTAAATATAACTCTAAAGAGTTCGTTTATATAAACTTATAATATTATTCCTCTTCTCTATTCTGTTAGAGAGTATCCCTATTCAAAATTCTATTATTATCTTAATATAGAGCTATAGTTTCTATTCAATATTATAATACTACTATATCCTATAAAGTATTTTTTAATTCTATTGTCAATTATATATAGCCTTTCTATTTTATTTAATATTTTATATAGATTCTATTCTATAGTCCAACTCTTTACTTATCTAAAATATATTCTACTTTATACTCTTTCTCTTTATTAACTATAATTATTAAGGGTTAAAGGTTATACTATTACTGTGAGAGTAATAGATTAGTATCTATAGGGTATATTAGGTTTATATAGAATATTAGATAGATATCTAGTAGTATATTTAGCTATATAGTATATATATTTACTATATCTAGTATATAATAATAAACGTTCTTCTAATCTAAATTTTAGTAGAGTTATTTAGTTTTTATATTCTTTAGATTTAGTTATATATTATCTCCTTTATAGTAGATAATAATAGGTTTTTAGTAGCAATTTATATATAGTTTAATCTATTAGTTTATATATACTATAGAGGCTTTAATCTAGTCTATAGTTATTGTAAGCTTTTTTATAATATACTTAGTTATTTAGATTAGGCTTTAGGATATTCTATTATTATTATCTAAGAAGTTATTAGGGAATAGTAATAAGTTATATCTATATATTAAAAAGAATAGATTAACTTCTATTAATATTATTATTTTTCTGTTTATAATTAATTTAGTTATAGATAGTAAGTAGTTTTAGTTATTTTATTTATATTATATAAATAGTTATAAATATATTTCTATTATATAAATAGTTATAAATATATTTCTATTATATAAATAGTTATAAATATATTTCTATTATATTATTATAATATTTAGTTTATCTATTAGTTTTAAGATAGTAGATAATTAATAATCTATATATAATCTTATATAGTTAATATATCTAAACCTAAAAAGTATTTATAAACTATATTCCTTAATCTAATAATATAGTTTCCTTACCTCTATAATATTAGATTAATAAACAAATAATTATCTAAGCTATCTCTTCTATAGTAATCTTTATAATCCTTTCTAATATTATTCTTTTAGTTAATTAATCTATAATAATTAGAATATTAGTATATCTATCACTCTTTAAGAAATCTATAATAAAGTCTAATATAATTTTTTTTAGCTTTATTCTAATAGTAGTAATAGCTTCAGTAAGCTTTTTTCCAGCTCTTATTATAATCTCTTACTACTCTAAAGATTATAATTTCTAATCAATTATTATATATTTTTATCTATTTAAGGTTAAGAGTATTTATAAGCTATTATATAGTATATCTTTTTATATTTAGAATAGCTAACTACTATTAAGTTATATATAATCTAGATTAAGCCTATATAGAGAGATTTACTATTCAGAATCTATATCTTTTCTTAAAAGTAGATTTATTCTCTATTATCTAATCTATATTTAGAGATTAATATCTTTAGTTATAGTTCTATAGAGAATTATAAAATTTTACTTTAGAGTACTTATATAATCTTTTAATATTAATTGTTATTATCTTTTACTTTTTATTATAGATTAAGATTAATAATTATAGAAAAAATATTAATTATTAAACTTTATTTTATTATTTTTAATAAATACTTTATCTAATCTTTAATCTAGAAATCTTTTTTATTTAGTTTATTTTAGTCTTTTTAAGATAAAGTATTTACTTTAATATTTATTATTCTAAATCGATATTAGAAAATAAAATTAAACTAATTTAGAAATAATAGCTATTAAATATATTACTCTATTAGTTTTTATAGTTAGAAGAAAGATTTTAAGATTTTATAGTTTATGATTACTATAAATAGTATATATAGAAAATATAACTCTATATCTTAAGTTTCTAAATATTATACTATAGTTAGTAACTCTTTATTATATATCTTATGATTATATTCTATTAGGATATTCTTTTTAAACAAGTATATATATAATTATAATTATTTTTTATTATTAAATTAGAAAAGAATCCTATTAGTGGTATATTCTAATAAGTTATATTTAACTATATTTATATATACTAAGTTAAATATTATAAAGATAGAATTTATAGTAAATAATTATTTTAGTTTTTAGAAACTTTTCTTATATTTATAATTCTAGTAGAATAATTAATCTTTATATATTAATTTAATTAGTAGATATATAACTTCTAAGTAACTATTAATAAATTATTAGTAGAAATTAGTAAAACTTAAGAATCTCTATACTCCTCTAACTATAATTAAGATTTATTACTCTAAGATAGCTTTAACTTTTTGAGAGTTTATCTAAATCTCTTTTCCTACTTATATTATAAAATCTAGATACTTAGTCTCTATATATTTAAATTTATATTTCTTAATATCTAATTATAGACTAGTAACTTATAGTTTCTATAAAACTTTTTATATATAATTCTAATATAGATTAATATTTTTATTAATACTAATTCATATATTATTGATATATACTAAATATAATATCTACCAGTTTCCTGAGATCAAGAAGTATATTAGTTAAAAATACTAAATATAAGCAAAGGAGAAAGAAGGAGAGAGAGAGAATCAATAATTAGATCTACTCTTCTAGTCCCGTACTCTCTTATTTAATCCTCAGTTCATCTCAACTTCTTTCAAATATCTAGTTTAGATATCTATAGTAGAGTATATTATATATATAATATCCTATAGCCCTTATATATAACTTAATATTCTATAGTATATAATATACTTAATATATAATATACTCAATATATAATATACTTAATATATAATATACTCAATATATAATATACTTAATATATAATATACTCAATATATAATATAATTATATAATCTAATTATATAATAATCCCCCAGTAAAATATATTTTAATCTCTTAAAATAGCAAAGTTATTATGATTTAATTAGTCTATTATTATTTAGATAATACTTTAGAAATTCATTATTTTCTATAGTTTCCTTTTAGTTATTTAGTTATTTTAGTAATCTAGGTTTATTAGAATATTCATTATAGAACTACTTAATTTTCTATAATGTATTTATAAAGTCTCTTATAGAGTACTATTAGGAATCTAGATTATAACTTATCTATTATATTTAGTATTATAGCTTTTAGTAGAATAATTAAGAATCTAGAATTAATTATATTTCCTATTTATTATTTTTTTAAATTCTTGCTATTAATAATAGATCCTAAATTTATTCTTAAAATAGTTCTGTAATTACTACTTTCAAGAGCTTCTCTATGTAGAATATTAGATATACTCTTATAGAGTTTAGTAGATTTAATCGATAAAAATTCTCTTTATTTCTTTCTTTAGCCATAATTCGATAAAGTCCACTTACTAAATCTACCAACTTTCTGTTAGGATGATCTATATTCTAATCTTTTATTATAATAGAAATCTAGTTACCTATTTCAAAATCTAGAATGTAGTAATATCGGTTAGTCTACACTATTTATTTTTACTATTTTCTAGTAGAGTATTCTTAGATTTCCTTTCAGATATCCTTTATACTAAATATAAATACTACTATATCTTCCTTATTTTCTATAAAGAAGCCTTATTTTTATTAATGAAATAATATAATTAGTTCATAACTATATTCTATAAAGAAAAAAGATTTACTAATTATTTCTTAAAAGACTATTAATACTATAAAATCTATTATCGGAAAGAATTCTGACTAATTATCCTAATAATAGTTTATATATAGTCTTAATTACTATACTATATATTAGTTAATTATTTTACTCTAATTATTAGTTTATAGATAATATACTATAGAGAGTTTTCTCTTAATCCCTAAGATTTAATAAAGCTCTATTTAGAATTCTAATATAAATTATCCTTCTCTATTAAATATAATTAAACTAGACACTTCTATAATCCTTATTATATAGTTTAGAAATAGAACTACTATCTATTTTGTAATAGTAATCTTATAGTATAGGATTAATACTAATTATTTACTAAGTTAATATACAATTATAAAAATAGCATTATAACTATAACAATCTTTTAAAAACGTTCTAAAATCTATTATAATATATTTCTAGGATTATAATAGGATTAGTAGAGAATATAATAGTCTAAGAGTCTAATCTCTCTATATCTTTATTCTTTTATATATTAGATAATTATCGATATATCTTTAGATATCTATAATTTATCTTAACTAATAAAATCTAATATTAACTATTTTATAAAGTTTCATAATTCTAAGGTATCCTATTATAGATTATTAATATATATTATCTAAAAGTCTAGCTCAGAGATTATCTTTGTTAAATATCTTTAATCTTCTTTAATAAAGAAGTAATCTATTTAACTCTATTTCCTAATCTAAATAATTATTTTTTATTAATTCTTATTATTTATTTAGTTTAATTAAATAATAATTCTTATCTTTGATATATTTAATAATTAACTAGATTTCCGAAAGTCCTTCTTTTAAAATAAATACTACTATAATACTTATTTCTATAAGGATTTTTAATATTAAGGTTAATCTAAGATTCTTAAAATAGTCTTCTAAAAAAAAAAATTCATCTCTTTTTTTATTATAGTAAAATTAATCTTTTTGAGAGAGAATATCTATAATTATATTCTTTTTCCCCAAACGGTATTTAATAATAAAGTAATATTATAAAAAGAGTTTACTCTATTAAATTTATTTAGTATTTAGTTATTTTAAAATTATAAAGTATTTAAGTAATTAATAATTTATAAAAATCTTAAATCAATCTTAATTAATAAGTTTTTCTAATTTAATATACTTTTTTGGAATATCTAGATTATAGTTAGGAGTTCTTTATTATATATTTTATAGTTTATTTTAACTAGTTTTATAGTTTTTAAGAAAAAGACTACTAAGTATTAGAAATTATCCTTTTTATAATATTAAGAGAGTATTATATCTAATATTTTATCGTAAGTATTTATTTTAAGATAAGTATAGTAGCTAAGGTTATAATACTATAAAATAGATATTATTAATAGTAATTATTTTAATTTTTCGAATATTTACTACTATATAGTATCCTATTTATAACTTATATTATTTTAAGTAAGTCTATAAAGAGATTTAGTAATTTAACTATAATTCTATATAAATCTTTAATAAAAATTATAAAATCCGAGAAGTAACTATTACCCTTTTATTATTATAAGTAGTTTTTATTTCTAGATAATTTCTATTTTTTCTAGATTAACTATAATTCTTTAAGTATTAATAATAAATCCTAAAAACTTTATACTAGAGATTAAGAATTTATACTTTTTTAATAAGATTTATAATTCTACTATTTATAGATACTTAAAGATTTCTTTAATATATTAGTAATATTCTTTTAGTATCTGATTATAGATTAGAATATTATTAATAAAGGTAATAGTATATTTATTCATATATTCCTATAGAATAGAGTTTATAAATCTTTAAAATACTATAAATCTATTTATTAAACTAAATAGTATTACTTAATATTTAAAAAATCTATATTATATTTTAAAAGTATCAAGATCCTTTACTCTTAGATTAAATCGGATATAGTAGAAATCTTATTAAATATTTAGCTAGATAAAGTATTTAGTTCTATTAGTTTACTATAATATTTTATTAATTAATAGAAAGAGATAATAATCTTTTTTAATAATAGTATTTAGTTTCTAATAATCTATATAAATATAGAGTCTTCTATTTAATTTCTTTACTATTAGGATAAATAATATAAATAGTATATAATTTAGTATAATAAATCTTTTATTTAGATTATTTGTAATATACTATTTAGCTTCTTTGAGTTTTTTTAGTAATAACTTATAAAAAAAATAATAATCTAAGATAGCTTTCTCTTTTAGTATAATATTATAGTTAATACCCTCTTTTCATAGAGATAGTTTAGTAGATTCTTTCTTCGAAAATATATTTACTATATTATAATACTTTAGAGGTAAATTTTTCTAGATCTTATAAAATTCTTTTAATTTAGTTAATACTTTTATTTTAGTTTTTAATATTTAGTTAATTTTATTAAAGAATATAGTAAATATTTTAATCTATATATTTTATTAGGCCTGTTTTAGATAGTGTAAATAAGAGGTAGTCTTAACTATATTAATATTTAAGATATAGCTTTTTATTAACTTTATATTCTAAAGTACACTCTTTAAATTAGTCTCTATTATTCTTCATTTTTTAATTTATTAATATCTATATTACTTCTTATAGGATATTAAATATAGTTAGTCTATTTTATTTACATTAATTTCTAGTTTTTATAATTAATATTAATTAATCTCTTTATTTAGTATTTTATTAATAATAGCTGATTATCTAAGTAAATTATAATATCTAGATTAGGATTAAATAAATAATCTTTTAGGAGACTTTTTTGAATAGATTAGGTTTTTATAACTATATTATATAGTATTATTAGTAATTTAGTAAAATATTATACTCTTTGAATTATAGTTAATTAAGAATAATATTATATTAATCTTATTTAGCTACTAATATTAGGATATCTTTAAGAATATATCTATTAATTATTATTAAAAGAATTATTACTTTTATAATAGATATTAATATTTTACTATTAAATCCGTTAATAGGATATTTCCTTTTTAAGTCTTAGGTTTTTAGCCTATATTTTTCTAATAGTTCTATTAAGGATTAATCTATAAATCTTAAACAATCTACTTCTGTATTTTTTAATGTTTCTATTAAGAAAGATTATTTATTAAGTATAAGTTTTATATCAAAGACTAAATTATTATAAGATTTTTAGTTAATTAGATCTTTTAAATTTAATATAAAAAGAGAGATATACTTATTTAAGAAAGAGATTTTTTCTAGATATCTGTTTTTTTTTTTTTTTTTTGAGTCTTAATAATCTCTGATCTTTACTATTATTATAGTGATTAAGGAAGTTTTATTAGATAAGTTTTTAGAAAGGTAATTATAAGCTATATATCCCTTTTCTTAATAATAGAAATACTTACCTTCTTTTATTAGATTAGTTTTTTTTAGTAAAGGATAGATAACTAAAAGAAGATACCTTAAAAATAGATTCTTTTTCCTTCTTAATCTTAGGAAAAGCTATATTATTAGTTCTAGTAATAACTATTTTATAGCTATTAATCGAAATTAATTTTTTTTTTATTCTTTAAGGTTTTAATATATAGATTAATCTTATAAATTATTTAGATATAGATTTTTATAAATTTTTTGAAATCTACAGTTAGTTTAGTTTTATAGTATATTATCTATAACTATAATAATAGAGATAGTTTTTTATAGAGTTTATAACTCTAACTTTCTAAAGGAATATCTATCTTTCTAAAGGAATATCTATCTTTCTAAAGGAATATCTATCTTTTCAGTAAGCTATTAGTATTGAATAATAAACTTATTAAAATTATCTTTAAATCTTATAGTAAGTTTTTTATATTTAGCTATAATAATCTTCTATTAGTTCTTTTTAATATAGATATTTATAAAATATTCTAATATATCTTTTAAGTCTTTATATAATATTATTATATTATTTTCTAATTAGGGTACTAAATATTCTAATATATCTCCTTTATAATAATTCTATATATATAATTTCTAAAAAAAAAAGATAAGATAGTAATCTATATTAATCTTTCATTTATATCAAATAAAGATTATCTAGATTTCAAAATATATATTCTAATAATTAAGCAAGATCAGGGTATTAGATATTTTAGATGATTTATTATTTTTAGTAATAAATTAGTCATCTCTAATTAGGTTTTGTTTTTTTTAATCCTTCTATTAGAGGCTTATTCTAATAATTATAAATAGTATATTATTTCTTTCTTTTTTAAGATATTTATAATAATTTATAATCTATTATATTTCTAGTTAAATATTCTGAATTTATTCCTAGGTCTTTTATAATTTCTTAGTGATAACTATTAATACTATATAGATTACAATAATCTTATTTTATATTTTTATAAACTAATTCTATAATTTATTAATTTTAGTCTTAAGATTTTAATTTTTAATATTCAGTTTTACTATCTTAGTCTATAGTTATTTAAATTTTTATTCATTTTTTATTCTATATTATTATTAGTTTTCCATTCTATTTAATCTAACTTAAAGTTTTTAATAAAAATACTAAATACTAATTTATATTCTATTCTTTACTAAGATCTTATATCTAGATCTATTTTAAAATTCTTTCTAAAGTGAGAAAAAGTAAAATTTAAGTTTTATAAATAGAGATAGAGAGAGTTTATTTATATTACTATATTACTAGATATAAAATAAGGAGTAATATTTAATATTATAATATCTATTAGGTTCCTAAGATTAAAAATATATTAGTTGAAAATACTAAGTATAAAGAAAGAAGAAAAAAGGAGAGAGAGAGAACTAATAATTAGATCTACTCTTCTAATCCTATACTCTTTCACTTAATCCTTAATTTATCTCGACTTCTTTCAGACATCTAGCTTAGACACCTACAGTAAAATATATTATATATATGATATCCTATGGCCTATATATATGATTTAATATTCTAGGATACATAATATACTTAATATATAATATACTGAATATATAACATAATCATGTAACCCAACCATATAACAGTAAATAAAGATTTCTTTGATTTTATACTTTAACTTATTATCCATTTTAATTAATAATAGTAATAATTTATTAATCTTCTATAAAGAGAAGAGATTATTTACTATTCATCATACTAATTTAATATAGAATATTAAGTGAATACTAGATAGTATATCTAATCTAACTATATAAGATATTAGTACTTTTATTATCTAATATTATATATAAACTAATTAAACTTCTTTATCGGTTATTATAAATATATATTATATAAATTCAGCTAAACTTTATCATCTATCCTATAAATTCACATTACTTATTATAACCAATTTATTATTTTATTATATTTCCTAAATCACTATAATAATAGACTAGATCTATTTTATAGTATTTTAAAGTCTCCTTTCAAATTACTCTTCTATAACTACTAGTTATATAGTTATATTATTTAGAGAAGTAGTATTATTATATATAACTAATAAATTAATATAATAATCTTATATAAAGAAAAATAGTAATAGATTTATAGATACTATATTCTAATTATTAATAGCTATAACTATAATTAGTAATAATGCTTTTTAATTATTTTATATATATATAATAAAAATATATATAATCCTTTTAACTTCTTAATTTACCCGTTCTATTAACTTATTTAACTATAGATAGAATATAGTTAAAAGTCAGTACTAAATCGTTAGTTTTTTTATAAATCTTTCTCCAAAATCTATTTATAAACTAGAGTCTTTAATTATTTATAATTACCTTTAGTATTCTATAGTATATATAAAAGTATATTAGGAATATTTCAGTAACTTATTCTGATATAATTTTATCTATCCTAATTAATATTATCCCTTTTATTAATTTATTAGTAATTATTAATAAATTTATAGCTCTATTTTCTTCTATTAAAAAGAATTCTATAATAAAATCTATGGAAATCTTTATCTATACTTACTATAGGATTAATAATAGCTTTAATAGTCTATATTTTATATCCTACTATATTATATTCCTACTATATACTATATAGTTTTATAAAAACTATTGTATATCTTATATTATACTAAACTAAAAGAATTATTTTACTAATATTAAATATATAGTATCTCTTTTAAAATATCTAATAATGTAAGAATTATATATCTTCTAAATAATTCTTATCTTTAATAATTCACTCTCTAGAATGTAGATTTATTATCTAAAGTATAATAGTCTTTATTTATCGAGATAGTATTTAGATAAATTAATCTTTATATTAATCTTTATACTAAAATATCAATATCTCTTTTATACTACTTTTATATAGATATAGTATATACTATCTTTTATTTAACTTACTTTTTATCCCTTATTTATCTCAAAATCATTAAATAACAATATTTCTTTATTTTAGTTAAAATCCTATATTATAGAATCTATAATTAGTTATATCTGGCTTTAATAAACTATAACTTAATTAAAAAGAGTATAATAACAGTTTATTATATATTCGTTAATACTATTTTACAAAATATTTTATTCTCTTTATAATAGTATATCTAGTAATATTACTAATTTACTAAATCTATATTAGAGAATAAAATTAAACTCTCCTCATAAATCAGACTATCTTATTTACTATTTATTTAGATATTATACTTTATTAAAATAACAAGAATTCTTAGAATCTATTATAATAGTGAATTATAGAATTATCTTTAGTTTAAGATACTATTCTTTTAAAGTTTAAATAATTATAAATAGCTTTTTATTATAAATCTTATAATTCACTTTTACTAAAGATAGTTTCTGAGATATAAAGATATATAGGAGTAATTTTCTATTATTTTATTATTATAATAATACTATACCTATTATCTATCTAAAAATATCTATCTCTATAAATATCTTTTTATTTTCTTTAAAGTATACTAGGATTAGGGTATTAATAAAGAAATTCTTTAGCTTTTTAAATATTTATTAATAATCCTTTCTCTATATAAAGACTATATTTTTCTATATTAGCTATATTAGCTATATTAGCTATATTAGCTATATTAATAGTACTATAAAGTTTAGAATGAATAATTAATAAAAATTTATAAATCTTAGGAAGTCTCTTACTTCTTTAATTATTTTTGGAGATTTCTATTTATAAATTATTTCTACTTTCTTTAGATTTATATAGATCCCTTTATTTACCTATCTAAAATATTTTACTAATTTCTATTTGAATTTAGATTTCTTAATATTATATTATAAACTTACTTTCTATAATTTATTAAATATTTAACTAACTTTTTATCGATAATCTTTAACTATACTATTTAAGTAAATAATAATGTTATCTATATATATAGATATAAAATTATTAAAATACTCTTGTAATATTTAGTTAATAAATCTCTAAAATATTATTAGTGTACTAATAAAGCTTAATAAAGTTATATTCTATTTATATAGACTATATTTAGTATAGAATACTATCTTTTACTCTTTATTTACTATTATTTATATCTTATAAAAAACTATAATAATATCTAACTTCATAAATCACTTTATTATAAATATATTTCGAAATATTTTAGAAATTAGTAATAATAGATAGTAATTCTTAATATTTAAGTTATTTAGTCCTCTATAATTAAGATAGAAATAGATCTCTCTACTAAGCTTCTAGACTAATAATATAAATATAGTAGTAAAAGATTTATTAATCTTAATAAACTTTTTACTTTATAGCTCTATTAGGGTTTTCTATAAATATAATAGCTCTTCTTTATTTATTCTATATAATAGTCTATAAAGTACTATCTCTTTAATATTAGTTTAATTTCTTTTTGATAAGATTTTATAGTTAATCTTAGATTAGTAGAATAGTAACTAATTAGCTAATTATTAACTAAATATATCAAATTAAAGCTAAAATCTTAGTGATAGTTTTCCCTTTATATTAATTATCTTCTTCAGTTTTAATATTCTTTTAATATTATCTAGTAAAACCTTATTGATTTATAAATTACTCTATTACTAAATATTATTAAATATTTATTCGATTTTTTTTACTAAAATTCTTTTTACTCTTAGTATTTTTATATTCTTTAGTTTAATTAATTAATCTTTCTAATTTTAGTATTTTATCTTTTTTCTATCTTTTAAGTAAATATCTATATATTCTTTCTTTAAAGAATAAATATTATTTACTATCTTAATCTAAGAAAATCCTAAGATTATGTTATCTATCTATTTTTTAATAATATAGATAAATATGTTATCTTATTTATAACTATAGATATTGATATTAAAGTATATTATATAGATAATCTTTTTTTATTTTATAACTATCTTATTTAATTAATAAAGAAAATATATTTTAATATATAGTAGATTGAAAAGTTTTATAATTCTTCTATTTATTATTATATAGCTTTAGTAATCTAAGTTAATTAATATTTCTATAAAATAAACTCTATAAAATCTAATATTAATTAAGAATGATAATTCTTAGTTATTATCTAATTTCTTAATCTTTTTTATTTCTATTTATAGTTTAGAATAAAAGTTATTTATTTTCTGATTTATTTATGTTTGTTATTAGATACTCATTATTTAATTTTTTAACTATTAGTTCGATTTTTTAGATCTTAGTCTTTAAGATCCTTTTCTTTATAAAAATAGTCTCTTTTTACTTTATAGCTATTATTTGTATTTTTATCTTTAACTAAATTATTAATAGAAAAAAATACTCTATAATCTGGTAAATATTATATCTATAGCGGAAGTATTAGTCTTCTTTTTATTATTATTATATTTCTTCTATATTAATCTATTAGGCTTTTTTTTAGAATTTACTATTATTTCTCTATTTATCTATATAAATATAAATTCGGTTAATAAAAAGGTAAGAGTTTAGTCTATTTTATTAATAATTTTTATACTTTTCTTTCATAATAAAGATTTATTAATATTAAATATATCTATATTAATATTAATTTTATATAGATACTTAATTAATCCTAAGAATATAATAGATATACTATAGTTTATTAATACTCTACTTATAATCTTATTTAATATACTAAATAAGATTTATCTCTTATTTTATTAAGCTACTTAATAGTATTAGCGTTAATAAATTCTTTCTTTAGTTATAATAAGAATTTAGAGAAGATTATCTCTTTTAATTAGACTAACTAGTGAAGTTATTATACTATTCTTACTTATTTCTATATTTAGATTGTTATAGATATTTTCTAAGTATTCTAATAGATTCTTCAGATTAAAGATATCTTAGCTATATTTAATAGATATATCTATATTCTTTTAAACTAGTTTTTATTATTATAAGAATATATAAATAAACTAATTAGTATAGATTCTAATTATTTTCCTATTAACTATAAACTTATTCTCTATTATAATTCACTAAGTAGACTAATTAATAATACTATCTATAAATAATATTAGGTCAGGGAACTAAGCCCTAGAGTACTAGTATAGCTCTATAGTAGCTCTTATTTCGTTATCAAACTTTATATCCTCTTCTACTTCTATTATTAGGATTACTATTTATAAGACTTCCTCTATTATTAGTTAAATAGTATATTATATTAGAGTTTTCTCTAATTAGTAGATATAGTTAATCTATACTACTATATAATTAATAATTTTTTATTGGGATTAGACTAGTTACTATATTATTTATTAGGCCTATATTAGAGCTTCTTACTACTCCTAATACTCTATTAAAATACCTAAAAAGGTATCTTCTTTATTATCGATATTAGATCTAATATAATCTATTCTTCGTTATTGTTAGATCTAGTATAATCCGATCTTTATTACTAATATATTTTCTATAATAGTTTATTATTAAATTTATACAGTAACGATTCGTTTATAATGACCTAGATACATTCTAAGGTGTTATTCTTCGTTAGGTCGTCTAATTAATCTAATTCACTACCTCAATATATTCTAAAGTAGTTATCTTCGTTAGTTTAAGGACTTAGAGGTAAATCATATAGAACTAGAGTAGATTTAGAGATAAATCTCATTACTCCTAATAGGGTTTACTTAGATAATTAATGACTTATATAGAAGATTATTAAATATAAAGAGCTATAGCTGAATTAATATTATCACGTGCTAGATGAGTCACATATTACGTGGTCATATGATAGGTCACGTATTGAAGTTATATATCTATAGTTATGTGATCTTAGGAGTTATATGATGTGGATTATATAACTGGCGGCAAGCGATAAGATAGATGATGAAGAGAGGGATTAGAAGCCTTAGGCTAAGTCCTATAATCTTAAGGGAAAAAGATAGCTCTTATCTAAATCTCTCTTTCTTTCCTTTCTTTCTTTAAGTTTAGTATTCTAAATCAATACACTTTTCTTTTTTAAAAAGAAATCGGCTTATAATATAATACTAAACTTTATTTTATACTTTCTTTAGAGTAATATCATATAGGCTTTTATTATAATTAGCTCTAATCTACCTTTATACTTTATATTAAATAATCTTAAACTGAAGATTTACTAATTTAATAAATTAGGATAGTTTCTATTAATCTATTTAAGAAATAAAAGATCTATAGTTAGACTAAAGAAAAAGAAACTCTAGATACTTTTAATGTTTTTATTAGTAGTATTATTAATAGAGGAGATATTAAAATTAGAAACTCTAAATTTCAACTTTACTCTGAGTTTATCTTTTAATAATTAGATTTAGTTATTATGTATTAGATATTTATAAAGATAGATATAAAGAAACAATATAAAGCTTTTATTACTATTTATAAAAAGATAGTGAAATAATAGAGAAATCTTAATAAACTAAATTAAAAGTAAGATATTACTGTTTGTAATCTTGAAAAAGAGAATCTTGATTTTATTAAGATATTGGAGGAATAATAATTTTGATTTTAGAGATTAGAAAATAATAATATTAATACTATTTTATAAAATTAAAAGGAGGTTTTGAATTAATATAGATTTATATATAAGAGTTAGGATAAAGTCTATACTATATTAAATATTACTATAGTAAAGAAAGAAGAGTTAGTGATTTATTTTTATATTACTGAGAGGAATTAGTAGATTATAGAGAAAAAATAAGATACTATTATTTTTAAATATTACAAACTTTTTTAGAATCCTCGATTTATTACTTTATTGATAGAGCTTAATATTATTAATTATCTTAGTTCTAGATTTGATTTATTTAATATTATTATAGTCTATTAAAAGAGGATAGAGAAGTTCATGAAGATATTTAATACTTTATTTTTAGATGATAGAAAATTAATTTATTTTGAGAATTAGAAACTTACTATTTATATAAAATTTTATAGTTTATATAGATTATTATTTTATTACTATATATTAAATATTATATATTTAGAGTTATTGTATTGGAAAGATCTAATAGTATATATTATTTTGTTTTTTGTTAATTTTCTTAAATTTATATAAAGATATAGATAATATTATAGAATATTTAAGAATATATTTATAAAGAGTAACTAAAAGATTATTATAGTTTTTTAATATCGGAAATTAAAGATAAATCTTTATAATGATTTTAATGATTTTATTAGTGAATTTATATAATTAGTAAAAGAAGTTGATATTTCTTTAGATAACTGAAAGAATAAATTTTATACAAAATTGTTATCTATACTTAAGAGTTAAATAATATTCTTTAAAATAGATAAGAATATTAATACTAAGAAATTTATTAAGATTTATATTAATTTAGTCTATAAAATCAGTAAATAGTTAGAGAATTCGAAAGATATTTTATATTAGTGGAAAGTATTGGTAGTAGATCTTATTTTTTTATAGTAATCTTATTATTAATCTTTAAGATAAAAATTAAAGGATCTTTAGGGTTTTTCTATATTTTTTTGTTTTCTTTTAAATAAGTTTTATTAATAAAGGAAAGTAAATATTTTAACTATAAAGAATAAGGCTATATAATATATAATTATTCTAAAAAGAAATCTATAATCGCTGTTATCTAATTAATAGTAGATTTAGTAGAATTCAAAAGACTTGATAATTTGGGAAAAGCTTTTGTTTAGGTGAAATCTCTTTCTTAGATAGATTAAAAGTATCCCTTTTTGTGTTAAATCTATAGAAATTACTTAGAAATCTTTAAGACAGTTTAATCTTTAATATAGAGTTTATTTTAAATAGATAATCTTTTTTAATTTCTGTATTAAGTAATATTAGAATAGATAGATTAATCTTTATTAATACTGTATTAATAAGATTATTAGTCCAATATAAGATTTAGATTTAATAGTTATTAAAAAAATATTTTCTAAATAGATTTAATAGTAAAGTATCTAAATTTATTAGTTATATTATAGTTTTTATCATTTATATAAATAGATATATCTAGTAATAGATCTTTATATTAATTATAGATTTAGGAAAATATGATTTAATTTTTAGGTAACTCTAGTTTACTAAAAATAATATCTTTCTAGATTATAGATATTAATGAATAATCTAGTTTTCTAAAGTATCTTTCTTTAAAGAAGTTATAAGCTAAATGATAGTATTTATTTCTATTATAATCTTAAAGAATCTATAAAATAATATAATCTATTAGTTAGATATTAATTAATAAGATAAAATAATAAAAAGATAAAGATCTAAAAAGATAGATCTTTATTATAATAAAGAAGGATAATAATATTTATTACTTTACTATTATTAGGATAGTTAATAGTAAATTACTAATTTAGAAAAAATATAATAGAACCTAGATAATACGATTGTTTTATAGATATTAAATCTTACTACTCTTAAGCTATAATACTTTATTAATATTAGTATAGTTAATTTTAGAGTGTTCTATTAATTAGAAATAAGATTATAAATTAATTCTAAAACTGAAATCTTTATAATCTTTTTCTATGAAATTGATAATGTTCTGAAAATTAAAGAAACTAAAAATCTTAAAAAAGTACAAATTTTAAAAATCTTACTAATTAAATATTATGATTTATTAGATATATTTCTGAAAAGGAAGTTTAATAAACTACTATTATAATAAAAGGGGGTGAATTATAATATTGTTTTATAAAAGGAAGCTAATTTAAGGTATTATTTGCTATATAAATTATTAATAAAAGAACTCTAAGAGGCTAAAAAATATATAATAAAGAACTTAGATAAAGGATTTATTATCTTTAGTTCCTTTTTTTATATATTACTAATCCTTCTAGTAAAAAAATAGAATAAGGGATTCTGTTTTTATATTAATTATTAAAGATTAAATATTATTATAAAAAAAGATTGTTACCTTTTATCTTTAATTGATGAAGCTTTTTAAAGAATTAGTAAAGTAAGATTCTTTATAAAAATTAATATTTAATAAGATTTCTATAGGATTAGAATAATAGAAGGAGTTAAGGATTTAACTATATTTTAGATTTATTATAGATTCTTTAAATATAAAATAATACTATTTAGATTAATAAATAAATTAACAATATTCTAATAATTTATAAATAATATATTGAAAGATTATATAGATGAGTATATTATTATATTTATAGATAATATCTTTATTTATGATAAAACTATTAAAGACTATTACTAATATATATATAAGGTGTTTAAGAAGTTATAAATTATGAATTTATAGATAGTTATTAATAAATATAAGTTTTTAGTATAGAGAATTAAGTTCTTTAGATTTATTGTTAATATATAAGGTATTGTAGTTAATTCTGAAAAGATTTAGATTATTTAGAATTAGAGATCTTTGGATATAGTACAGAATATATAGAGCTTCTTTAGATTTTATAATTTTTATTGATAATTTATATAATAGTATAGTAGGATTTTTAAATTTTTATATTAACTAATTTATAAGAATATTAATCAGGAATAGAGTAAAAAGTATAAGACTACTTTTTAATAGATGAAGAATACTTTTTTAGTTATATTAATTCTATAATATTATAATTTAACTCTTTTAATTTGATTAGAAATAAATACTTCTAATAGTATTATTAGAGTAATAATAATTTAATATAATAAAGATAATAACTTCTGGTATTTAATAGTATTCTTTTTAAAAATAATATAACTAATAGAATCAAACTATAAAGTATAAGATAAGGAATTATTAGCTATAGTATAAATATTATAAGAATAAAGATTTAAACTATTTAGTTTAGTAATGGTTGAGTTTCTTAATATTTTAATTAATTACTAATTTTAAAATACTTTATAAAGAATTAATAGCTAAATTAATAATAAATAAAGTAAACTAAGTTTTTATTTTAGTTCTGTTTTATTATTAAATACTAATCTAGGGAAAAGAATATAATTACTAATATATTTTTATAGAAAGATATTCTTTATATAGATAATAGTAGATAAACTATTATAATCCCTAAAGACTAATTTAAGAACTTAATAAAGGAATAGATATTGGATTAACTATAAATAATTATATCTATTTTCTTTATAGATAATAATAGTAAACATTTACTATTAACAGAATCTTGAAATATTGTTAATAGGTTTTTATAAAGAAAAAGGGAGGATTTAATACTATAAAAGTATTGTAACTTATTAAATACGGGTAGCTTTATATAGACTATATAAAATAGATTACTCTTTTACTATAATAAATTAGAAGTACTAGATTTAGATGATTTTAGAGTAAGACTCCTTAATAAAATATATCGATAATCTTTAGTTACTTATCTAAATATTAGAAAACTAAAAAGATTAATTTTTATTTAATACTATTAGTATAGATAAGCTATAGATATAAAGTAATATATTAATAATTACTTAATCTGTAAATGAATAAAAATATAATAAGATCGAACTCTTAGATTATTATATTTTATTAAGATCCCGAATTGACTATAAGAATATTTCATAATAGATTTCTGATTCTTTCTAAAGGATAAATATAGATTTAATATAATCTTTGTAATTATATATGAATTAACGAAATAATCTATCTCTATTCTTTGTTATAAAGAAATAAATATAAAGGAAATAGCTTAATTATTTATTAATAATATTATTAGAGTTACTAATATCTTTATTTTAATTATATTAGATTATAAAGAATAGTTTATCTCTGAATTCTAGATTAAATTCTATTAAATCCTAAAGATCAAAAAGAAACTCTCTATATCTTATTATCTATAGATGAATAGTTAAAATAAAATCGTAAACTAATATATAGTTTAATATCTCTGATCTTATATTAAATATTATTAAGAAGATTAATTAGAACATTTAACTATAGTAAACTTTATAGTTTCTATACTTCTATAGAATATAATAAAAAATTCTCTATTTTATATAGAAAGAGACTATAATCTGTAGATAATATTTAATTAGAAAGACTGTAAAACCCTAAAAAATAATATCTATAAAATCTCTAATATAATTTCTTATCTATATAATATCTAGAAGGATATAAAAGAGTAAATAATAAGATTATAAAACTACTAAGCCTAATATATAAATCGATACTGTTATAAAATCGATTTCGATATAAAAGACTTAGTCTTTATTATAATGAGAAACTAACTGAAAAATAGATCTAACAGGAAACTTTCCGATATTACTAATAGACTATATAAAATCTTAAATAAAGAAGGATATTTTTTTAAGTTTATATATTTATTACCCTTAATAAAAGTATACCTTATTTTCTATACTAATAAACTAAAAAAAGCAATAATTACACTTTTACTAATAGAATAATATAAAGATTCTTTACCTTTGATTTAGGTTGAAGCAATAGATAAATAGGAAATCGATAAGATTCTAAATATAAAATTGTACTATAGGAAGTTAATATATTAAGTTTAATAGCTAGATCATAATATTAATTTAATATAGTATTCTATTAGAAACTTTAAGAACTTTATAAATAAGATTAAAGAATTCTATAATAATTACTCTATAAAGTCTAGACCCTCTAAGTAATTATAAATATAGAAGGAAGCTATAGTAAATAATTAACTGCTAGATAATTATCCGAATAATAACAGACCGATTAAACTATAATAATCTTACTATTTTAAAAAGCTAAAATATAGTTTTATAAAGGGAATATTATATATTAGACGAATTATGTATTATATAGTTATATAATAGATTATATATTATAGTTATGTAATCTAAGGAGTTACGTGATATATAGATTATATAACTAACGGCAAGTAATAAGATAGATGGTAAAGAGATGGATTAGAAGTCTTAGGCTAAGTCCTATAATCTTAAAGGAGAAAGGTAGCTCTTATCTAGATCTCTCTTTTTTTCCTTTCTTTCCTTAAATTTAGTATTCTGAATTAATGTACTTTTCTTTTTTAAGGAGAAATTAGCTTGTAATATAAACTAGAATTATTACTTTTGATAAAGGTATACCCTATTTTTTATATTAATAAACTAAGGAAAGTAATAATTCTATCTCTATTAATAGAATAATATAAAGATCCTCTATTTTTGATTCAGATTAGAGAAATAAATAAATGGGAAATCGATAAGATCCTGGATGTGAAATTATATTATAGAAAGCTAATATATTAAATTTAATAGTTAAGTTATAATATTAATTTAATATAGTATCTTATTAGGAACTTTAAGAATTCTATAAATAAGATTAAAGAGTTCTATAATAATTACTCTATAAAATCTAGACTCTCTAAGTAACTATAAATATAGAAGGAGGCTATAGTAAATAATTAATTTTTAGATAATTATCTAGATAACGATAGATTTATTGAACTATAATAATTTTACTATTTTAGAGGATTAAAATATAGTTTTATAAAAGGAATGTTATATATTAGATAAATTATATATTATGTAGTTATGTAATAGATTATATATTGAAGTTATATATCTATAGTAATATAATCTTAAGAGTTACGTAATATGGATTATATAATTAGCGGTAAGTGATAAAATGGATAGTGAAGAGAGGGATTAGAAGCCTTAGGCTAAGTTCTATAATCTTAAGGGAAAAAGATAGTTCTTACTTAGATCTCTTTTTCTTTTCTTTCTTTCCTTAAGTTTAGTATTATGAATTAATGCACCTTTCTTTTTTAAGGAGAAGTCGGCTTGTAAAAAATATAATTAAACTAGACTAATATACTATCTTTGATAATCTTAAAGAAGAGAAGCTGTTTAGTGGGATCTGTAGGAATAAATATTCCTAGATCATATGGATATGTGATGACTTATTGGGTCTAATCTGTTATAGATCCCATTAAATAACTTCTCTTCTTTAAGATTATCAAAGACAGTATATTAGCCTAGTTTAATTATATTAATTTAGCTATAGCCCTTCACAAAAACCTTATTAATAATACTTAAAGATTTTATTAACACTAAATCTTTATTATTACTATCTATAGAAAAGATAGATATAACTATTTATAGCTATTTAAGTATATATTCTTTTATTAATCTCTTAAATTAATCTTCAGAAATTATAATAGTTTATTTATTATTATTAATATAGAGAATATTTTTCTATAATAGTATATTAGTAATTATATTCTTTTTTCTAGATTAGTATTTAATAATAGAATAGAATTCAAATAGGATTTTAGTCTATTATATCTATTATTGATTTAGTTATTAATTCTTTATAAAAAATATTTTAAGAATTAATAGTTAATTAAGATATTAAGAGATTTAGTTATTATTAAATTAAATAGTTTAGATCTTTATTTTTATAGTATTTCTATTGTTCTTCAAAATTCTTTATTTTATACTTTATAGTTTAATTCTACTAATGATATTATCTTTAAAAAAATATAATTAGATACTAAAAATTATTATTATTCTAACGATTTTATTAGAAATATCCATCTTCAATTAAATTAGAAGAGTTAGATTATAGTATTATAGAATTAGAGTATTTAGAAAGATAGTCTTTATTTATTAAAAAGTATTTATATATTTTTTACTCTATTCTTAGATAATATTATTTAGATTAATCTATATTAAGATTCAAAAATCATATTATAATATTATATAAATTATTAATAAAAGTTATAAAATCTAAAGAAACTCTATATATTTTTCACTATATCAGAAAATTTCTAATTCTAAATAATCTATATTTTTTTAAGATTAATTATAATACTTTATATATTGATAAATTTCTTAATATTAGTGTTTTTATCTATTTTAAAGAATATTATTTAGTTTTTAAATATAAATAATAATTTTTTATAAAGTTTATCTTTTTAGTTATCTAAAGAAATATTAATTTTTTTTTATTAGTTATATAAATTTATTAATAAAGTTATTAAATTTATTATAGAGATTTATCTTTAATTTCTAATATTAAAAAGTTATAATAATTTTATAATTATTTTTTATGAATATATTTTTTAAATATTCTATAATATTATCTATATCTTTATATAGATTTAAAAAGATTAATAGAAAATAAAATAATATATACTATTAAGTTTTTTAATGTAATAATTTTAAATATATTATATTTAATATATAATAGTAGAATAATAATTTATATTAGCTAAAAGTTTTATATAAATAATAATCTTTTAGTTTTTAAAATAAATAAGTTTTCTATTACTTAGAAATAGAATATTAAATATTTTTATAGACTTTTCTATCTTCTTTTAATAGATTATAATAATATTAGATAAGTTAAGTTTAGAATTTAATTATAATAATTTTAGATTTTATTAATAAAATAGTAAATTAGAAATCTTAAAAAAGCTTATAGTATTTAAGAATAATAGTATTTCTTTTTTTTCATAATTTATTAATTTTTTTTAGTAAAATAAAAATAAATTATAAATTTTTCTTCTTTTACTAAAATAGTATTTAGTATAATATAAACTTTATTCTAATTTTTATATATAAATTTATATTAGTTTTTTATTTCTTTTTATTTTTAGAGAATGAAAATAATATTATTAATTTTTAATCTTTATAATTAGGATTATTATTCTTTTAATATTTATTAGGGTTCTATCCCTAAAAGGATATAGATATACTATGAATAAACAGGTTTTGATAAAGAACAGTAAGCTAGTTACTGAGACGTAAAATAAATATAGAATCTATATAATCGGTAACAACCGACAGAATGCGTGGGCAAAGCTAAATATAACTCTAAAGAGTTTATTCGTATAAACCTATAATATTACCCCCTCCTTCTATTCTGTTAGAATATACCCCTATCTAAAATTCTATTATTATTTTAATACAAAGTTATAGTTTCCATCTAATATTATAATACCACTGTGTTTTATAGAGTATCTTTTAATTCTATTATTAGTTGTATATAGCCTGTCTATTTTATTTAATATTTTATATAAGTTCTATTCTATAGTCTAAGCCTTTACTTATCTAAAATATATTCCACTTTATAATCTTCCTTTCTATTAACTATAATCATTAAGGGTTAAGGATTATACTACTATTATAATAGTAATAGATCGGTATTTATAGGGTATACTAAATTTATATAGAATATTAAATAGATACTTAGTAGTATATTTAATTATATAGTATATATATTTACTATACTTAGTATATAGTAGTAAATATTCTTCTAATCTAATTTCCGTTAAGACTATTTAGTCTTTATAATCTTTAGACTTAACTATATATTATCTCTTTTGTAATAAATAATAGTAAGCTTTTAGTAATAATTTATATATAGTTTAGTTTATTAGCTTATATATACTATAGAGATTTTAGCCTAGTCTATAGCTATAGTAAATTATCTTATAATATATTTAACTATCTAAATTAGACTTTAGAATATTTTATTATTATTATCTAAAAGATTATCAAGGAATACTAATAAATTATATTTATATATTAAGAAAAATAGACTAACTCCTATTAATATTACTATTTTTCTATTTATAATTAATTTAGCTATAGATCGTAGATAGTTCTAATTATTCTATTTATATTATATAAATAGCTATAAATATATCTTTATTATACTGTTATAATATTTAATCTATCTATTAGTCTTAGGGTAGTAAATAGTTAATAATCTATATATAATCTTATATAATTAATATATTTAGATTTAGAGAGTATTTATAAACTATATTCTTTAATCTCGATATTATAAAGGTAAAGAAACTATACTATTGGATTAGTAATCGAATAATTATTTAAACTATTTCTTCTATAGTGATTTTTATAATCTCTTCTAATATCACTCTTTTAATTAATTAATCTATAATAACTAGGATATTAGTATATCTATTACTTTCCAGAAAGTTTATAATAAAGTCTAATATTATAATGGGTTCAACCCAATAAGTTATTATATATCTATATGATCTGGGAATACTTATTTCTATAGATCTTGCTAAATAGCTTCTTTTCTTTAAGATTATTAAAGACAGTATATCGGTCTAGTTTAATTACATTAATTCAGCTATAACCCTTTATATTTAATAATCTTCTGTATAAATCATTAATTATCTAAGTAAACTCTATCAGGAGTAATAAAATTTATCCCTGAATCTACCCTAGTTCTATATAACTCACCTCTAAACCCCTAAACTAATGAAGATAACTATCTCAGAATATATTTAGGTAGTAAATCAGATTAATCAGACGATTTAACGAAGAACAGTATCTTAGAATATATCCAGATTATTATAAATACATTGTTACTATATAAATTTAATAACGAATTATTATAGAAGATATATTAGTAATAAAATTAGATTATACTAAATCTAATAATAATAAAGGGGATCGACTATAGGCACACACATTTTAACTACCGGTACACACGCTAGTGCTTTTTCCAAGTGGCCGCTATCGCAGGCAGCTGATTTCGCTCTGATACTGGTAATACTATAGTAATAGAAAATGCATAATCCTGAGTCTTGGCACTCTGGTAAATCTATATAAGCCTATGTTTTTCTTGGTAGCTTGTATATTTCAGTCCCCAGAATTGAAGTTATTCGCATCCTTATTCTAGGTCTATAATTCTATATTGTTATGCTTTCTCATCCTCTATCTAAGTAAGATTGAAGCTATTCATACTCCTATTCTGGGCCTATAATGCTATATTATTATACTTATTTATCCTCTAGAATTAAAGTTATTCCCATCCTTATTTTTAGGTCTATATTAATATATTTTCCCGTCGCACATACTCTATATAGGGCCTTAGGGTCTATAATATTATTTAATCTCACTTATATAGGTCCTATTATATATCGAGTTTTGGATTAAAATAGCTGTAGAAGGATTTAAATCGATAGGAATAGCTCTATAAATAATGGAAAACTTATTAAATTGATACTATAATATAGGCTTAAATGTAAAAATCTGGGGATCTAAAGAGTTAAAGAATGGAAGGGTTTAGAATAGAGATGCGAATAGTTTTAATTTTGCCTAGGTAGGAGATAAGTAAATATAACAATATAGAATTATAGGCCTAAGAAAGGGATATAAATAGCTTTAATTCTAGAGGGTAAGTAAATTATGACAATATAATATCCTGGGTCTAGAATGGGGGTGTGAATAGCTTCAATTTTAAAGGGTACTCTATAGGAGATAGATTATATATACTGCCAAGAGAAATATACCTAGGTAGGCTTATGCAAATTCACCAGAGCGCTAAAACTCGGAGTCATACATTTCCTATTACTATAGTATTTCCAGTATTATGGTAAAATTCCGGGTCGATAATAGCGGCCACTTGGAAAAAGCACTAGCGCGTGTGCTGGTAGTCGAAATTCGTGTGTCTGTAGTCGACCCCTAATAAAGAATAGGTTACATTAGATCTAATATTAATAACAAAAAAGATATTTTCTTAGACGTCTTAATAGAGTATTAAAAGCAATAAAAAGCATTAGTATAGATTTAATAAATAATATAGTAACTAATTTAATCTTAATAAAAAGTTACTAACTATATAGTAGTATAGGTTAACTATATTTACTAATTAGAAAAAACTTTAATATAATACACTACTTAACTAACAGTAGAAAAAATCCTATAAATAGTGACCCTAATAACAAAAGTAGAAGAGGATATAAGACTTAATAATAAAATAATAGTTATTATAGAGCTATATTAATATTTTAGAGTTTAGCTTTTTAACCTAATATTATTTATAAGTAATATTGCTAATTAATCTATGTAATGAATTATAATAGAGAATAAACTTATAATTAATAAAGAAGTAATCGGAATTTCTACTAATTAGTTTATTTATATATTTTTATAATTGGAAAAACTAATTTAAAAGAATATAGATATGTTTATTAAATATAGCTAAGATATTTCTAGTCTAGAGAATTTACTAGAATACTTAGAAAATATTTATAGTAATCTAAATATATAAATAAAAGTAGTATGATAATTTTACTAATTAGTCTAATTAAAAGAAATAACTTTTTCTAAATTTTTATTATAGTTAAAAGAGGAATTCATTAATATTAGTATTATTAATTAGTCTAATAAAGTTATAAGATAAATCCTATTTAGTATATTAAATAAAATTATAAATAGAGTATTAATGAACTATAATATATCTATCATATTCTTAGGATTAATTAAGTATCTATATAAAATTAAAATTAATATAGATATATTTAATATTAATAAACTTTTATTATAGAAGAGGAATATAAGGATTATTAATAAACTAAATTAAATCTCTACTTACTTTATTAATTAAACTTATATTTATATAGATAGATAAAAGAATAATAGTAAATTATAAAAAAAAGCCTAATAGATTAATACAGAAGAAATATAATAATAATAAAAGGAAGATTAATATTTCTATTATAAGTATAATATTTATTATTTAATAGAATATCTTTTTCTATAAATAATCTAACTAAAGATAAAAATATAAGTAGTAGTTATAAAATAAAAAGAGACTATTTTTATAAAGAAAAAAATCCTAAAGATTAAAGTTTAAAAAATCTAATTAATAATTAAAAAGTTAAGTAATAAGAAGTATATAATAATAAATATAAATAAATCAGAAAATAAGTAATTCTTATTCTAAGTTATAAATAGAAGTAAAAAAAGGTCAAAAAGTTAAATAATAATTAAAAACAACTATTCCTAATTAACATTAGATTTAATAAAGTTTATTTTATAGAAATATTAATTAATTTAGACTATTAAAGCTATATAATAATAAATAGAAGAATTACAAAACTTTTGAATTTACTATATATTAAAGTATACTCTTCTTATTAGTTAAATAGAGTAATTATAAAATAAAGAAAGATTATTTATATAATTCATTTTAATTTTAATATCTATAGATATAAATAAAATTATAATAGGTTAAACCCGATAAGTCATCATATATCTACATGACCTAGGAATACTTATTTTCATAGATCCCACTAAATAGCTTCTCTTCTTTAAGATTATTAAAGACAGCGTATCAGCCTGGTTTAATTATATTAATTTAGCTACAGCCCTTTATATTTAATAATCTTCTATATAAATCATTAATCATCTAAGCAAACCCTATCAGGAGCAACAAAATTTATCCCTTAATCTACCTTAGTTCTATATAACTCACCCCTAAATGCCTGAACTAATAAAGATAACTACTTTAAAATGTGTCTAGGTAATAAGTTAGATTAATTAGATGACCTAATAAAGAATAGTACTTTAAAATGTGTCTAGGTTATTCTAAATAAATTGTTACTGTACGAATTTAATAATAAATTGCTATAGAAAATATATTAGTAATGAAGATCGGATTATATTAGATCTAATAACGATGAAGAATAGATTATATTAGATCTAATATCGATAATAAAAAAGATACTTCTTTAAATGTTTTAATAGAGTACTAAAAACAATAAAAAACTCTAGTATAGATCTAATAAATAATACAATAGTTGGCTTAGTTTTAGTAAAAAGTTATTAATTATATAATAGTATAGGCTGATTATATTTATTAGTCAGAAGAAATTTGGTATAGTACACTACTTAACTAGTAATAGAGAAAGCTCTATAAATAATGATCTTAATAACGGAAGTAAAAAAGGGTATAAAGCTTAACGATGAGATAATAGTTACTATAGAACTATACTAATATTTTAGAGTTTAGCTCTTTAATTTAGTATTGTTTATAGATAGTATTACCGATTAGTCTATTTAGTAAATTATAATAGAGAATAAGTTTATAGTTTATAGGGAAGTAATTAGAATCTATACTGATTAGTTTATTTATATATTCATATAATTAGAAAAACTAGTTTAGAAAAATATGGATATATTTATTAAGTATAGCTAAAAAATCTCTAGTCTAGAGAATCTATTAGAATATTTAGAAAATATTTATAGTAATCTAAATATATAAGTAAAAGTGGTATAATAAGTTTATTAATTAATTTAGTTAAAAAAGATAATCTTTTCTAAATTCTTATTATAGTTAGAGAAAGAGTTTGTTGATATTGGTATTATTAATTAGCCTCATAAAGTTAAGAGATAGATTCTATTTAGTATATTAAATAAAACTATAAATAGAGTATTGATAAATTGCAGTATATCTATTATATTCTTAAGATTAATTAGATATTTATATAAGATTAGTATTAATGTAAATATATTTAATATTAATAAACCCTTATTATAGAAGAAGAGTATAAAGATTATTAATAAAATAGACTAGATTTCTACTCTTTCTATTAATTAAATTTTTATTTATATAGATAAATGAAGGGGTAATAATAAGTTATGAAAAAGAGCCTAATAAGTTAATATAGAAGAAATATAATAATAAGAGAAAGACTAATATTTTTACTATAAATATAATATTTATTAGATTATAGAGTATTCTTTTTTACTAATAATCTGATTAAAGATAAAGATATAAATAAAGACTATAAAGTAAAAAGAGATTATCTCTATAAAGAAAAGGATTTTAAAGACTAAGGTTTAAAAGATTCAATTAATAGTTAAAGAGTTAAGTAATAAAGAGTATATAATAGTAAATATAAATAAGTCGGAAAATGAGTAATTTCTATTTTAAATTATAAATAAGAGTGAAAGAAGATTAAGAAATTAGATAATAATTAAGAATCACTATTCTTAATTAATATTAGATTTGATAAAGTTTATTTTATAGAAGTATTAATTAATTTAGATTACTAAAGCTATATAATAATAAATAGAAGAATTATAAAACCTTTTAATCTACTATATATTAAAGTATACTCTCTTTATTAGTTAGATAGAGTAGTTATAAAATAAGGAAAGATTATTTATATAATATATTTTAATATTAATGTCTATAGTTATAAATAAAATAAGATTTTTATCTATATTATTGAGAAATAGATAGATAATATAATCCTAAGATTATTTTAGATTAAGGTGGTAAATAGTATCTACTCTTTAAAGAAGGGGTATATAGATATTTACTTAAAAGATAGAAAGAAAATGAAATATTAGAATTAGAGAGATTAATTAATTAGACTAAAGGATATAAAGATATTAAGAGTTAAAAGAATCTTAGTATAAAGAATTAAATAGATATTTAATAGTATTTAGTAATAGAGTAGTCTATAAATAGATAAAGTTTTGTTAAATAATATTAAGAAAGTATCAAAATTAAAAAAAATAATTAATATAAAGGAAAAGTTGTTATTAAGGTTTTGGTTTTAATTTAATATATTTAGCTAATAATTAATTAATTAGTTATTATTTTATTAATCTAGGATTAATTATAAGATCCTATTAAAAAGAAACTAAGCTAATATTAAAAAGATATTATTTTATAGATTATTATATAGAATAAATAAAGAAGAGTTATTATACTTATAGAAAATCTTAATAGAGCTATAAAGTAAAAGAAATTAGTTAGAAAAGGGTATCTTAATAATTTATAGATGGATTAGGATTATTTTAATTATTTCTTCTTTAGATAGGAATCTATAAGCTTTTATATATTATTTATATTATTTTTAGAGATTTATTAATTATATTCTATTAGTTAATCCATCTATTTAACTAAATAACATTTTTTATCTTTAATATTTCAATTATTCTAGATATTTTTGATTTCTTATTTATTATTATTTTTAAAATTAGATATTAGTAATAAATCAAGATTATCTAGGTAATAATTCTATATTTTTAGTAGATTAATTAAGAAGATATTATAAATAGTAGTATATTTATTAGATAATTAGAGATAATAGGCTTATTTATTTATTTTCTTAAAGATTCTAAATAAACTAAGAAACTTTAGAGATAATTTCTTAATAGTCCTTTTTTATAATTTTAGATTTTTTATAGATAGACTAACTAATTTATTAATCGTAAATTCTTTCTTTTAGTAATGTTTATTATAATAACATATCTATATTTTAGTAATAGATTACTATTAATTCTAGAGATTCTTATAAAAGTATTCTAATTTCTTGATATAATTATAGACTATTAATATCTTTCTTTTATTTATATTATCTCTAAAATAGAGTTAGAAATTAAGATTATATTCTAATAAAACTTAGAAAAGGATTTTTTTAGTTATTAAATTTAGAAAGTTATTATAGGTGAATTAAATATTTTAAAGTAATAAAGGCTATTAAATTTAGTTTTTATTAATAAAATAGTGTAAATAATATTTTAAAGTTTAGTTAGTATACTTTATTCAATTATTAGTTTAGAGATAAAATACTATTAAAAATTATTATTTATTTTTAGTTAGGAAATATAGTTTAGATTAAAATCTATTAGTAAAAATTAAATCTTAGTTAGATATAATATTTTATAGAGGCTTAAATTATAGATTTATTTTATTATAAAAAAACTGTATAAATTCAGCTATATCTATTATTATAGATATTAAGAATAATATATTCTATTTAGTAAATTAATCTATAATAACTAAAATAATATTAATAGATTTTAATTTCTAGATTATTATTAAAAGGTTTATAATAAAGTCTATTATTAAATTAGAAAAGAGTTATATCGGAATTAGTAACAATTTAAGTTTTTTATAAGGTTTATATTTTAGTATTTAGATTTTTTAATAATATTTATAAGATCTAATATATTTTTTTATATTATTTTATAAATTTATTTAATAATAATTATATTTTAGTAGATCTTCTATTTTCATTTTATTAAAATAGTCTATAATTAGATTATTATCATATAATTTTAATAACTTTTATTTAAGATTTTTTTTCTTAGGTATATAAATCTATTTCTGGAAATATAATTAGTTCTTAGATAAAATTAATTAATTTTTTATTTTCTTTAATAGATTTAAAATATCTATAATTTAGTAATAAGTTTTAGAATCTTTAGTCTATAATTTAGTAATTTATTTTATTATATCTATATTATTTTTTAATTTAATAGATTAGATAACTATTTCTATAGTTTTAATTTTAAAATCTGGAGGTAAATATATCTTTTTATATAGATCTCTTTATTTATTTCATAAATCTGTTTAATTACTATTTAGGACTTTATCTTTAAGATTATTATAGTTTTTTTTAGAGAAATTTAGTTATAATCTATAGCTAGATTTAATTTTTTTATAATTATTTAGATCTGGATCTCAGAAGTTTTATATCATTTTAAGATTAATTTAGTATTAAATTATTTTTCTAATAATACTAATAACTCTCTTTCTAATAATTTTTTTTTTTATATTTAGGATTTATAATAAATTATTAATGGAATTTTTTTTTTCTAATCTATATTTAATAATAAGATTAAAAGGTATTAAAAATATATATTATTATATTTATTTTCTATTTAATTTTTATTATATTATAAAGCTTTATAGATTTATATAATTTAATAATACTTTAATTAGATATTTAGATTTTTTAACATAATATCTCTATTATTAAAAAGAATATATAATTATAAATAGTTTCTAATCTAGAGTTAAATAGTATTATTTAGTTTTATTAAATTTTTAAGACTAGAATATAATAGGGTATTATTAATTTTCTTTATTAGGCTATAATATTATATTTTCTATATCTTTATTTAATATATTATATTTAATTTATAGATGATTCTCTTTATTATAATAGATTAAAATACAGATCTTCTTAAAAATTTATTTTAAATATTAGAAAATAGTTTTCTATATTTTGTTTAGTATTATTTAGTTAGTTTTTTTACTATTTTTATTTTTCTTAAATATATTAGTAAGAGGTAGAGTTATTTTTAAATATTTTTTAATAAATTAGTGATAAAAGTTATAGAATCTTAGGAATATTTAGATATTATAGTAAGATTTAGGCTTTTTTCAATCTTGAATAATTTAAATTTGACTTTCGTTTATATAGATTCTTTTACTATCAATGATAAATCTTAGAAATTTAATTTTTTTTTAATAGAATATATATTTTATTTTCTTAATATAGAGTTCTATTTTATAGAGTCTCTTAAATATGTTTCGGAGGGTTTTTATATATAATTTACAGTTAATTATAAAGACTAGGATATTATCTAGATAGATAATATAAATTATATTGATAAACTCTTTTAATATAGAATATATATAGCTCTAGAAAATTATAGGAGTATTTAATAGTCTAAAAAATATAACTATATATTTAAAATAGTTATATTTAGTATAGAAAGTTATTTTCTATTTATTATTTTTTTATATATAAATCTAATAGTATATATCTTTAATATCGATTTTATTAAAATAATTTAAATTAGCTAGATAGTCTAGAATCTTTAAAATAAGAGATAAAAAGTAGTGATCTTTAATTAATATATAGTTAAGTCTTTAATAATCTATATATAAATCTAGATTACTATCTTTCTTTAGAATAAATAAGATAGGAATATTAGCTAAGCTTTTAGATAAATAGATATAGTCTTTCTTAATATTATCTATAATATATATTTATAGTTTTTCAAATTTATTTTATAATAAAGGATAGATTAGTTTAAAAGATATAGTTTTATTTTCTTTAAAATTAATTGTATAATTAATTATTTTGTTTTAGGATAGAGTCTTTATTCTTTTATAATTAAATATATTATAATATTTAAAAAGCTTAGTTAGGATTTTTTCTATATCTTAGATTAGTGATTTATTATTTTTATTTAGGAGTTAGATTTTTTTAGATATTTTGATTAATATAAAGATAGTAGTCTTATTTTTATTTTATTTTATAAATTTATAAATAGTCTATAGTTTGAAATTCTTAGCTTTAAACTATTATTAATTTTTACTAAGTTTTAGTATTATATTAAATTTATTAATGGTAGTTTAGGATAGAAGTATAGGGTTTTTAATAATATTTTTATTTTAATTAATCTCTATATAGGGTCTTTTAATTATTTTAGTCGTGTTTTGTATATTTCTAATAATTATTTTAATTTAGTAAATATTATAAATTTTTAATCTTTTCAGTATAATTTTTTGGAGTAATAATAATATAAGAGGAGTTTTTTATAGTTTGTATTAATTATAAATTCTTTATTTATAATATTAATTTTTGTATTAATATCTAGATTTAAATTTATATTAATAGTGTTTTTAGTATAAATTATAATAAGAGTATAAAAATGAGTACTAGTTTTAATTTATTTTTAAAAATTAGAATAGTTAGATTAAATTTAGCTTTTACTTTTTTTTTATTATTTACTATATTTTTTTTATATAATAATCTTTTATATAATAGTTAGACTTTTTATAGTAATAGTAAATAAAGCTTATTTTAGAGCTAGATTAATTTCAATTTAATTATAATTTATTATTATAGCTATTTTAGTTTAATCTTTTATAAATTATAGAGTTTAGATATAATCTTTATTTCAATAAATCTTTTAATTAGTTAGTATTATCTTAGATTATAATATAATTTATTAAATTAGGTTTTTTATAGAAATAGTATAAATTATTAGATCTTTAGTTATAATTTTAGTTTAAATCGGTAGATCTTTTGTATTTGTTAATATAGTAAAATATTGTAGTTTTTTTAGTAATCTTAGTATAAGTTTTAGATATTTTATCTTTGAAAACTTGAGTGATTTTATCTTTTAACTAATTTAATAGTTTTTAGAAATAAGTATAGGTTTTTTAGATCTTATTTATTATTAGTAGATATTATTTAACTAATTTAATTTAGTTTTAAAATATATTTAGATTTTTATTATTATATATCTATATGTTATAATAATCTATTATTATTTTAATTTTAATATTATAGATATTTCTAAATAAGATAATAATTTAGGTTTAAAATATTTTTTAATTATAATTATTTTTAGAGTATATTCCAAAATAGATATATTATTTTTCTTTATACTTTATATATGATTAGAGTATAGCTAAGCTATATTTTTTTATATTATTAGTAAAGTAGTTAGAATAAACTTTATATATTATTTTTTAATTTTTAAATTAGATTTTTTACTATTATATATTAAAATCTTTTATAAAGATAAGAATAATATTTATTTTCGGAATCTAATTATTTAATTAAATATATTTATCTATATATAGTTTAATAATAGATTAGAGTTTATTTAATTATAATCTTAAGAGAGAGGATTATTTTAAAGTTAAAGTTAGGATTTTAGTTTATTCTATTATCTTTTCTTTTTTAAGTTATTAATATAATTCTCTATTTTTATAAGAAAGCTTAATTTACTATTAAATCTTATTATCATTTTATATAAAAATTTAAACCTAAATTAATTTAGAGATATTTTATAAAGGGCTTTTATAAGAGGATTAAGATTTAGTAAAAGTTTAGATTAGAGCTAAAATAAACTTTAGTTTATAAATTTTCTAGATTAGATTCTATTTACTAAATCTTTAGAATAAACTTTATTTATTAGAATCTTGAATTAGATTTTGTTTATTAAGTTTTTTAGTAGAGTTTAGGGTTATATAAAAAAAGGGTTTTAAAGTAGTAGTATTAGAGAATTTTCCTTATCTCGATTTAAGGGGGAATTAGTAGTGTTTTAGGGACTTTTTTTTAGAAATATTATTTTTTTTGGATAACTAAAAAAGAAGAATTAGAATTATAAAGGTTATATATTTATAGGTATATTATTTTGTTAGTTAGATAAAGCTATAATAATTTGGAGAGAAAGAAGGAAGATAGTATTTAGGGATTACTATAGAATCAGGGTTTATTTAGAAATGGTTTAAGATTGATTCTTAGATAATTAGTTAGAGCGGGGAAAGCCCTTTTTATATAGGAGTCTTAGATAGGGTTATTTAATCCTTCTGTGATCGATCTTTAAATAATGGGACTTATATCGTTTTATTAATTACTGAGTCCTTAGGTTATTCTTTATAATAATTTATTAAAAATAATTAAGGATACTATAAATAGATACTATATATATTATTTTAGTATTATAAATCTTATTAGTAATAATTTTATATAAAGAAGTTTTATTAGTTTTACTAAGAATATCATTTATGACTATTATATATTCTTAATAGCTAAATTAGATATTAATTTCCCTATGAATTTATTTAGATTTTAACTCAGAAATATTTCTTTAGTATTTCGTTAACATTTCTGTTCTATTCTAAAAATCTATATAAATAAGAAAAAAATTAAAAAAGTACTAGAAAACTGAAAAAGATTTTATAGAGTAAACTTTCTAAGATATTTAACTTAAGATTTCTAATAAATTTATTTTCTTTTTCTTTCTCTTTTTATTTCTTTTCTTTATTCTCCTTTTAAATTTTTTTATTCTCCTATTTTAACTCTAAAACTTTTTTATATTTATTATAGAATGTATATTACTCTCTCTAAATTCTATATTACCCTTTTTTATAAAAGAAAATTCTTTACTTCCTTAGAAATATATTACTATATATCTAACTCTTTTATATATATAATATATATCTATCTTATTTATATATAAGACTGTATAAAAAATTAATTCTATAGTAATTCACATTATCTATATAATCTAAATATATTATTTAAATTCTTTTACTTATAGAATATAGATTAAAATACTAAGTACTATCATTATTTCTTAATTAATAAGATTTATATTAAAATATATTTTATTTTTATTACCTTAATATTACTCTATTAACCCTAATAGTTCTCTACTATAATATTTTAATATTAGACTAAAATAATATTATTTATAGATAAAGAAACTATAAATTAATAAAATCTAAGATTTGAGATTTAAATCCTTTTCGAGAATTACTTATTTACTATTATTAAATAAATTAACTTTATTTCTAATTATGTAAAATCTAGAGTATCTATATATATCTTTAGACTATATAATTTCTAAGTATTATAAGCTATATAATATTAATATGAAATAAACTGTAAATATGTTATTCTATATTTATTTCTAATTATTAATAAAATCTAATATAAATATATTCTTAAATATTATTAACTTATTAATTTCCATTATTATTACTATATAAATTTTCCTTCTAGACCTTTTTAAACTAAATAGACTAATATAATATTATCTTAATCTAGACTAGAAAACTATAAAAAAAAATATCTATTTTTAATATAGTATATTATTAAATTTTAAAACTAATATTTCTAAATATATTCAAGTTAAAATAATACATATATTACTTATAGATAAGATTTAGTTTTAAAAGTATTTAGATAACTTTCCTAATATAATTCATTAGGATTTTATTAGCTAAGTAATAATTTAGAGATTAATTAATTTTTATATTCTTTTTCTATTATTTTTTTTTATAAACTATAATTAATCTTAAAGTATTTATATTATTAATAAAAACCTATTAATTATATTCCGATAACTAATTAATCTATTTATATAAATAATAGAGTTTATTTTTAAATTTTATATCTTTATTTATTTCTTCAACTTCCTATTTATTTTTATCTTCAAACTTTAGTATTAATATTAATTTATTAAGATTCCTGTTATTTTATATATTCTACTTCTTTAATAATTATACTAAAAAGATATTATAAAATAATAAATATTATTCTAATAATACTAAATAATAAACTTAATTACTAATATAGTTTAAAATATAAAATAGTTCTATAGAACAGGATATTAATTTTTTATTCTTTAATTATAGATTCTTTATAAATAATATAACTAAATCCTTAATATTCAAAACTTTTAACTAATATTATTAATTATAATATTTTATCTATAATTTCATAATAAATCCCTACTATTCCACAAAAATCTCCAATAACTTAAATAATTTCTTTATATACTATATTATATTTAAGACTATCTTTTTTATTAATAAATCTTTTACTCTAATTTAGAAACTAAGATTCTATATAAAAAATACTTAAAATAGGGTTATTATAATAATTTTATTATATATATTATTATATATAAATTATACTATTTATAATAAATTTAGCTATATCTATAGATTCTTAGTAATAAAATAATATAGATATATATCTAGAACTTAGTTTATTCTCTTAATCTACCTATTAGTTTAAATATAGAATACTATTAAAAATTAATTCTTAGTATTATTTATATAATATAACTATAACTAAAATCTACTAATAAAAAGTAATCCCTAGTTAATAATAATATTATTTAATAATCTATACCCTAATTCTATCTTATTATAAAATATCTTTATTAATTTAGAGATATTTATTATAATAGAAACTAAAACAAATAGACTAAATTTTATAAAATAATCTATAATTACTAAAATAATATCTATTATTTAGCTATTCTAGATTATAAATAAAAACTTAGTTATAAGATCTATAAATAATTTAGTAAAGGTTTATAGAGAAATTAGTAATAATTCTAATTTCTTATATAGTTTATATTTAGATATTTTAACTATCTAATATACTAAATAAATTATAATATACTTTTTAATATCTTTCTACATCCTTAATTAATAAAGATTCTTCTATAAAAGTTCCTCTATTTTTACTGAACTAAAATATCTAATAATATAATTATTATAATATATCTTTAGTAACTATATCCGAAACCTAGTATTTTTCAGAACTAGTACTTTTCTAAAAAATCACAAAATTCCTAGATTATTTATAAACTAATCTTTTACCCTTTTTTCCTTAAGATTAACTATTTTTCTTTTCGATTTTTAATTATTAGCTTAGATCTATTTTATTTTAATAAAGATATTTTTTTTAGATTTAATATTTAAAGTCTAGATCTTAACTATATCTAAATTATATATCTAATTTTAGATATTAAGTTTATTATATAGATTATTCTAATTAACTATTATAGCTATTTCTTTAATTAAATCATTAAATAGATTATAATTTATTAAATCTTTATTAAACCTTTAGTTTTCTAAGTTATTAGCTATATCTAAATATTTACTAATACTTTATATTAATATTACTTAACTAACTTTTTTCATAAGATCTTTATCTATAAATTTATCCTTTATTATAGATAATAAATCTATTCCTACTTTAATTTTTTTAAAGCTTAGAATTCTAAATAAATTATTAATTAAATTTAACTTTCCCATTTAATACTTAATAATAAAGTCGAATAGTATAAAATATATGTATTATCTAATTTATTTTCTATTTAATCTTAGTTATAATATAAAAATCTATAAATTAATATAATTAATCTAAATCTTAATTAGATATTTACTTTTATTAAAATAATATCTCTACTATTTAAAAATATAAACTATTATAAAGAATTCCTAATCTGATATATTATAATTTAATTCTAATCTAATAAATTTCTTAAACTAAAATATAATAGAGTACTAGATACTTTTACTGTTAAATTATAATAATATATCCTTTATATCTTTATTATAGATATTAGTTTCTATATAAAAAGATTTCTTGGAGTTATAGTGTTATAATAGAGTTATTTTTATAAAGACTTATTTTATAGTATTAAATATATTTTATTAGTTATTATCTAATTTTACTTATTCTAATTTCTTACCATTTTCACTTCCTTTAAATATTAATATTAAAAAGATAATAATTTTTAAGTAATTTAAAATAAATCTATAGTAAAAATTATAGAATCTTAGGAAGATTTAGATTATATAATATAAATCTAATTCTTCCTAAGATAGAATTATATTGACTTATTTTTAATTTATTTTCATACTATATTTATTAATAATAAACTCTAAGAATTCTTAATTTATATTAGTAGAAACTATATTTTGATAGTTTTATATATAGATTATATTCTTAGAAATATTAAAAAATTTAGTATAATACTATCTTAATAATTAATTTAAGATTTCCGAAATAAAAGATAAAAAATAATAATTTTTAATTGAAATCTTATTTAATCCTTAGTAATTAATATATAATTTTAATATTCTATCTTTTTTCAGAATAAAGATAATAGATATTCTTACTAAGTTTTTTAATAGTTAGATTAATCCTTTATTTATATTATTAACTAAATATATCTATAATTCTTTAAGTTTATATAAAGGATAACCTAGGGACTCAGCAGTTAATAGAACGATATAAGTCCTATTATTTAAGGATCGGTTATAGGAGGGTCAGGTAACCCTGCCTGAGGCTTCTATATAAAAGGGGCTTTCCCCACTCTGACTGATTCTCCAAGAATTAATCTTAAACTATCTCCGAATAGATTTTGATTCTATAGTGATCCCTGAATACTATCTTCCTCTCTTCTCTCCAAATTATTATATCTTTATTTAACTAATAGAGTAATATACCTATAAATATATAATCTTTATAATTCTAATTCTTTTTCTTTAGTTACCTAAGAAGAATAATATTTCTAAGAAGAAGTCCCTTAAACACTACCAGTTTTTTCTTAAATCGAAATAAAAAGAATCCTCTAATACTACTACTTTAAAACCCTACTCTTTATATAGCTCTAGACTTTACTAAGAGATCTAATAAATAAAATCTAATTCAGGATTCTAATAAATAAGATTTATTTTAGAAGCTTAGTAAGTAGAATCTAATTTAAGAAATTTATAAATTAAAGTCTACTCTAGCTCTAATCTAGGTTTTTACTAGATTTTAACCCTTTTATAAAAACTTTTTATAAGATATCCCTAAACTAATCTAGATTTAAGCTTTTATATAAGATAATAATAAGATTTAATAGTAAATTAAGCTTTTTTATAAAAATAGAGAATTATATTAGTAGTTTAAAAAAGAAGAAGTAATAGAATAAACTAAAATCCTAGTCCTAACTTTAAGATAATACTTTCCCTCAAGATTATAATCGAATAAATTTTAATCTACTATCAAGCTATATATAAATAAATATATTTAATTAAATAGCTAAATTCCGAAGATAGACATTATTTCTTTACAAAAGATTTTAGCATATAATAGTAAAAGATCTAATTAAAGGATTAGGAGATAATATATAAAATTTATTCTAACTATTTCACTAATAATATAAAGAAATATAACCTAGTTATACTCCAATTATATATAAAGTATAGAGGAAGATAATATATTTATTTTACAATATACTCTAGAAGTAATTATAATTAAAAGGTATTTTAAATCTAAAGTATTATTTTATTTAAAAATATCTATAATATTAAGATTAAGATAATAATACATTATTATAATATACAGATATATAATAATAAAGATCTAAATATATTTTAGAACCGAATTAAGTCAATTAAATAACACCTACTAATAATAAATAAAATTTAAAAGATCTATATCTATTTCTAGAGATTACTAAATTAGTTAAGAAATAAGATTACTAAGGTTTTCAAAGATAAAATATCTAAGATTTATATTAAGATTACTAAGAGAACTATAATATTCTATTATACTAATAAATATAAAAGACCTACCAATTCAAATTAGAATTATAATTAGAGATCTAGCGATTTATATTGTCTCTATAAAAAACCTAATTTAGTAAATTATATTATAACCTAAAATAATATTAATTAGTTAAAGGATTCATTAAAATAAAGATTATATCTAAACTCTATAATCTATAAAGGATCTAATTAGGATAGCTATAATAATAAATCATAATCAAATTAAGATTAATCTAACTCTAGAGTAAACTTTATTTACTATTATTATAGAAAACCTAACTATTATATAAAGGATTATTATATAAAGAAAGTATAATAGATAACGAAAAAAAAAATAAAAACTAAATTTAACCTAACTACTTTAGTCCTTAAAAAGCTATAAATTAAGACTATTACTTATTTTTATACTCCTATTATAGTTTATATTAGAAATACTATTAATATAAATATAAATCTAGATATTAATATAGAAATTAATATTATAAATAAGGAATTTATAACTCAATATAAACTATAGAAAACTCCCTTTATATTATTACTACTCCATAGAGTTATATTAGAAAGATTAAAGATCTATAATATTTATTAGATAGGAATAATTATCACAAATATATAAAATACTACTAAAACGATTAAAAGATCTTATATAGGGATTAATTAAAACAGAGATACTATTAAGAGCCCTATATTTCTATTCTAAACTATCTTTAATAAATTTAATATAGTATTAAGATTTAGTAAGAATTAATAGTGGTTTAAAATTAAGAATTTTAAATTATAGACTCTCTATAAATTCATAAAATAGAATAAAAATAAAGTTACTATCTTTATATTAGTTAAAATACTTAAAGAAATCTAGCTCTTAGATAAAAATAATAAATTACTGATCTAAGATATAAAAAAGATTTGAACTAAGTTTTCTAAATATTATAATATATTTAATCACAAAAAAATAAAGACTTTACTCTAATAAGATAATTAATTATATAATTAATTTTAAAAAAGATAAAACTACATTTTTTAGACTAATCTACTTTTTACTATAGAATAAACTTAAAGAATTATAAATATATATTAAAGATAATATTAAGAAAGACTATATTTATCTATCTAAAAGCTTAATTAATATTTCTATCTTATTTATCTTAAAGAAAGATAATAATCTATATTTATATATAGATTATTAAAGATTTAACTTTATATTAATTAAAAATTATTACTCTTTATCTTTTATCTTAGAGATTCTAAATTATTTAACTAATTTAAAATATTTTAGTGAAATTAATATTAAAGATATATACTATTAGATTTATATATAAAAAGATAATAAATAGAAAACAGCTTTCTACATTAGATATAGCTATTTTAAATATATAGTTATACCTTTAAGACTATTAAATATCTCTATAACTTTCTAAAGCTATATATATTCTATATTAAGAGAGTTTATAAATATAGTTTATATTACTTATCTAGATAATATCCTAATCTTTATAATCGACTATAAATTATATATAAAAACTCTCTAAAATATATTTAAAAAACTCTATAAAACAAAACTTTATATTAAGAGAATAAAATATATATTCTATCAGAAAGAAATTAAATTTCTAGGATTTATCATTAATAATAAAGAAATCTACATAAACGAAAGTCGAATTTAAACGATTTAGGATTAAAAAGAGTCTAAATCCTACTATGATATTTAGATATTCCTAAGATTTTATAACTTTTATCACTAATTTATTAAAAGATATTTAGAGATAATTCTATCTTTTACTAATATATTTAAAAGAAGTAAAAACAGTAAAAAATTCAGCTAAATAATATTAGATAAAATATAGAAAACTATTTTCTAACACTTAAAATAAACTTTTAAAAAAGTCTCTATTCTAATCTACTATAATAAAGAAATCGTCTATAAATCGAATATAATATATTAGATAAAGATATAGAGAGTATAATATTATAGTCTAATAAAGAAAGTTAATAATATCTTATTATATTCTAATCTCAGAAATTTAATAAAACTAAATAATACTACTTAATCCTGAATTAAGAGTTATTTATAATTATATATTTCTTTTAATAATAGAGATATTATCTTAAAAGATCTAAATATCTAACTAAAGTATTATTAAATTATATAAATCTATAAAGCTTTATAATATAGTAGAAATTGAATAGAAAGTAAATATAATAATATATATTTTTAATATCTTTCAGTTTTGTTATTAAATATAGATTAAGAAAGATAAACCCTATTAATAGTTTTTTATAAATCCTAAATATAAAAGAAATATCCTTAAGAAGAGAGTTATTAATACTATTAGAAGAGTAATTTAGTACTGAATTAATCTCGGAATAATATAAAGTCTTTAAGATATAGATCTAAATAATTATAAAAAAGTTAAATCTAGATATAGATTATAATTAAGTTTCTTTAAATAAAAAACTATAATAATCTTAAGAATAAAATTCTAAGTAGTAATTAAGAAGATCTATAAACTAAATAAAGAAATCTATATAAAAAAATATATTTATCTCTAGATTTTAAAAATAAAGCTATAAGAGTAATTATCTAATCTATTAGATTAAAAAATAATATAGATATAATAAAACTTATTACTAAATTATAAATATTTCAAACTTATTAAAGAAGATAAAAAATTGGTTAGTTTTATTTAAGAATTAGTTATATTTTCAGAAGTAAATTTATATATTTAAGAGAAAGAATCTTAAATAAAAATTACTAGAATTATATTATAATAATCTAATTATAGACTATTTTAATAGGATTAAAATAGAAGATCTACTAAGATATAATTAATATTAAATAAGTTTATAAAATAATATAAAGAGATACATTAGATTCTATAAATATTATTAGAGAGCTTAAATACTTAAGTATAAACTCTATAAAAGACTTGAATTACTATTAATTTTAATATAATCCTTTTCTAATCTGACAATAAATTTTATTATAAACCTCCTAATAATAATCTAGAAATTAAAATCTATTAATACTATTTTAATTATTATAGATTAATTTACTAAATAGAATATATTCTTTCCGATATCTATAATGATAAATATAGGTAAATTTATAGAGTTTTTTTATAATGAAGTAGAATTATAATTCGGGTCTTTATAGAGTATTATATCTAACCAAAATTTGATTTTTATTAGTAGATTTTAATCTAAATTATATTTCCTAATCAAAAATAAGTAATAGTTTTTAATAGTATTTTATCCCTAAATTAATAATTAAATAGAGTATATTAACTAGACTTTAGAATACTATTTATATTACTTTATTAATAAAAATTAAATTTAATAACTTTTACTACTTTAAAGTATTTAATTTATTTATAATAACTCTCTAAGTTCGATAATTAGATAAATCCCTTTTTAAGTCTTATTAAGATATAACCTTAATTTCTAACTCTGTTTTAAAGATAGTATAGATAAAAGAGAGATATCAATAATCTATAATTATATTAAGAAACTAGAATATTTCTATAAGAATCTTTAGAATTAATAATAATCTATTACTAAGATATAGATATATTACTATAATAAATATTATTAGAAGAAAGAATTCAGGATTAATAAATTAGTGAATCTATCTATAAAGAATCTAAGATTATAAAAGAAGATTACTAAAAAATTATCTCTAAAGTTTATTAATTTATTTAAAATCCTTAAGAAAGTAAGTAAATAAATCTATTATCTCTAACTATCTAATAAATATACTACTATTTATAATATCTTTTTAATTAACTTACTAAAACCATAGAATCATTATTTAGATAATCCTGATCTACTATTAATACCTAATCTTAAAGATAACAATAAATAGGAAATTAAGGAGATTTAGAATAATTAAAATATTAAAAAAAAGAGATATTATTTAATTAAATAAATAGATTAGCTATTAAAATATAACTAATAGATTTCTAAAACTAATATAAATAATACATAAAAACTTATAGATTTCTATCTAAAAAAGAAATAATCGAAGTGATCCTAATTTATTTACGAATTATTAAGATACCCTCTTTTAGCTAAGTTCTTTTATAATTAGATAACTTATAGAGATATCAGTGAATTATTTTTAAATTAATAATAAAGAAAAAAGATATAGGACTATCTTTATTATTTATAATAATTTTATAAGAAGAAAATATATTATTTATATTATAACTATCTTCTATATTCTTTTTTATATAATTAGATATTTAGAATTCTTCTAAATATTAAGAAGATAGGGATTATAAAAAAGAAAAAAAGAAGAATACTTAAAATAGAGTATTTATAGAGAAAGTAAATAGGGATTAAATAGAAAGTAAATAATCTATTTATTAATTACTGAAATAAGAAAGATTACTTAAAAGTTAAAACTTTATTAAAATACCTTTACCTTATTTATTTGAATTAAAAATCTTACTTTATATTAAGATCCTAAAGAATAAATATATTTATTGTAAATTAGGTCTAAACTCTTTACTAACTTTATGTAAGAAAGTAAGTTATAAAAAATAAAGGCTTTATCTTTATTATATATTTTATGTATTATAGCTTATCTAAAAAGCTAACTCTTTGAGTAGAGAGATTTATAACTGATATAGTTATGATTATATTCTTAATCTCTTCTATTACAGTTTCCAGAAACTATTATTTAATAATATTTTAGATAATAAAACTAGAGTTATATAGGAATATATAGAGAAGATTTATACTTATCTATATAATCTAGTTTTAGGTAGGATCTAAGACTAATCTATTAGAGAAATAAGGGGTCTATATAAGCTATATATAATAATATTATATTAGAAGCTTTTATATTTAAAGTAAAGGTAACTATATAATAGGTTAGTGAATCTCTAGTAGATTAAATTTAAATCTTTATTACTAATATAGCTTTATTAGTATTAATACTTTATTATGTAATTTAGGCTTCATAAATAGATTAGTAGACGATAATTAACTATATAAATATATTACTAATAGCTTCTACTATATTTATACCCTAAATAGAAAGTCTACTAATAACTGATAAGATCCAGTATTACTAATAAGTCTAACTAATAATTAATACTAAGTTATAAAGATCTTCTGCTATTATGTTAATACTCTACTAGGGGGTTAGTGATAGCGATTTATAAGGGAGTATATACTTATTCTATTATATACCTTTTTACTTTAAGTATAATTATTATACTGAGATATATTACCTGAAAGAAGGTGGTAATCTACTTTAAAGAGTATTATTAAACCCGTAAAATTAAAGAGCTATTATAATCTACCTAAATAAGAGAAACAGAAGAAAAGATCTAGATATAGATCTAGATAGTTTAAGAATATTATTATAATAATGAGAGGAGAGGTAGTTATTTGGGATTGATTCGATTAAGGATTAGTCTGAAGAATGGTAAAGAAGGATATTTTAGGATTATTTAGAAAGATAAATAGCTACTTTCTTATTGTTAAGTCTATAAATTATAGTTATAGAAGGATCTAATCTTGTTAAAAAGATATTTGGATTCTAAAAGAAATAGCAAGATTATTTTAGGATCTTAAAACAGATATATTTACTGGATTAGGATTAATTCAAAGATCTTTTATATGTAATTCTTTAGAAAGTAAACTATTCTTATTTATAAGATATTTTTTGCACTTGGAAAGGGATATAATTATAAAGAATAACTTAGGGACTAAATAATTGATAGAACTATATAAGTCCTATTACTAAGGATCGGTCACAGGAAGGTCAGATAACCTTATCTGAGGCTTCTGCACAAAAGGGAGCTTTCCCCGTTTCGACTGATTCTCCAAGAATTAGTTTTGAACCATCCCCGAATAGGCCCTGATTCTATAGCGATCCCTGAATACTATCTCCCTCCCTTCTCTCTAAATCATTATATCCTTACCTGACTAACAGGGTAATATACCTGTAAATGTATAACCTTTATACTTTAGGGTATTTCAAATACCACACTAAACCCAATCAGGCAAGGGAGATTCGAATTAACTGAAAGGGGGTTTGCTCTATCTAAATCCTAAATTTAATAACTAAAAGAATCCTTTTCTAAGTTTTATTAGAATATAATCTTAATTTCTAACTCTATTTTAGAGATAATTTAAATAAAAGAGGGATATTAATAGTCTATAATTATATCAAGAAATTAGAATACTTTTATAAGAATCTCTAGAATTAATAATAATCTATTACTAAAATATAGATATATTATTATAATAAATATTACTAAAAGAAAGAATTTAGGATTAATAAATTAATTAGTCTATCTATAAAGAATCTAAAATTATAAAAAAGGACTATTAAGAAATTATCTCTAAAGTTTATTAGTTTATTTAGAATCTTTAAGAAAATAAATAAATAAGCCTATTATCTCTAATTATCTAATAAATATACTACTATTTATAATATCTTCTTAATTAATCTACTAAAACTATAGAATTATTACCTAGATAATCTTGATTTATTACTAATATCTAATTTTAAAAATAATAATAAATAGGAAATTAAGGAGATCTAGAATAATTGAAATATTAAAGATAAAAGATATTATTTAGTTAAATAGATAGATTAACTATAAGATCGACTACAGACACACAAATTTCGACTACCGGCACACACACTAATGCTTTTTCCAAATAGCCGTTATCGCAGGTAGCTGATTTCGCTCTGATATTGGAAATATTATAGTAATAGGAAATGTATAACTCCGAGTCTTAGCGCTCTAGTGAATCTATATAAGCCTACCTAAGTATATTTCTCTTAGCAGCATGTATGATCCATCTCCCACAGGATACCCCCTAGAATTAAAACTATTTGTATCCCCATTCTAAGCCCTTCCATTTTTCAACTCTCCAAATCCCCAGATTTCTACATTCAAGTCCGTATTATAGCATCAATTTGATAAGTTTTCTATTATTTACAGGGCCATTCCCATCAATTTAAGCCCTTCTACACCTATTTTAACCCAAAACTTAATATATAGTAGGGCCTGTATAAGTGAGATTAAGCGAGATCATAAGCTCTAAGGCCCTATGTAGGACATATACAATGGGAAAATATATTACTATAGGGTTTGAGGCCTAAAATAGGGATGCGAATAGCTTCAATTCTGGGGACCGAAATACACAAGCTACTAAGAAAAATACAGGCTTATGCAGATTTACCAGAGCGCCAAAATTCGGGATTATGTATTTCCCATTACTATGGTATTACCAGTATCAGAGCGAAATCAGCTACCCGCAATAGCGGCCACTTAGAAAAAGCACTAGCGCATATGCCGGTAGTCGAAATCCGTGTACCCGTAGTCAATCCCTTAACTATTAGAATATAATTAATAAATCTCTGAAAATAATATAAATAATATATAAAAGCTTATAGATTCTTATCTAAAAAAGAAATAATTAAAGTAATCTTAATCTATTTATAAATTATTAAAATACCCTTTTCTAACTAATTTTTCTTATAGTTAGATAGTCTATAGAGATATTAATAAATTACTTCTAAATTAATAATAAAAAAGAAAGATATAAAACTATCTCTATTATTTATAATAATTTCGTAAGAAAGAGATATATTACTTATACTATAACTATCTTCTATATTCTTTTCTATATAATAAGATATTTAAGATTCCTCTAAATACTAGAATAATAAGGATTATAAAGAAGAAAAAAAGAAGAATACTTAGAATAAAGTATTTATAGAGAAGATAAATAGAGATTAGATAGAAAATCAATAATCTATTTATTAACTATTAAAATAAAAAAGATTATCTAAAAGTTAAAACCCTATTAAAATATCTTTATTTTATCTATTTAAACTAAAAACTTTATTTTATATTAAAACCCTAAAGAATAAATATATTTATCATAAATCGGATTTAAATCTTTTACTAACTCTATATAAGAAAGTAGATTATAGAAAATAAAATCTTTACCTCTATTATATATCTTATATATTATAGTCTATTTAAAAAGCTAGTTTTTTAGATAAAGAGACCTATAACTAATATAGTTATAATTATATTCTTAATCTCTTCTATTATAATCTTTAGAAACTATTATTTAGTAATATCCTAAATAATGAAATCTGAATTATATAGGAATATATAGAGAAGACTTATACTTATCTATATAGTTTAGTTTTAGATTAGGTCTAGGACTAATCTTATAAAGGATATATAGGTTCAGGCGTATAGCCTATTAACCCGGTAAGATATCAAGAAGAAGTAGTTTCGGTTCGTTACAGAATCACTAGTGAATCAATACTGGTTTTGGGGTTGGTAGACTTATAGATTATTTCAAAACTGATTCTTGCAGAAGTGAGAAAGTCCTAGGGGACTTTTCTATCTTATAGCACTTCTGTAAGATAACCGGATAATGATCTGTTAACTAATCTATATCTTTACATATACAACTTATAATATAGTAATATCACATCACCTTTACTTTTATTTCTATAGAGAATAAAATCTTCTAGAATCTTCTATATTATATCTATATCTTTAGTTTAAATCTCCTACTTCTGCGGAATTAAAGATTTATATACAAATCACTAATATATTACTAATGCTTCGTTTTAATATTATATAAAGTTAAGACTTCTTACAATTATCCCTTTATCTAAAGTAGATATCTCTATCTACAACTTTATATAAGATATTAAGTCGTTTAGATTTCGATAATAAATCGACCTTGTTAAACTCTCTAAAAACCTATACTTATTAGAAAAAGACCGGAGAGAAGAGTATTATTTTTCTTTATCTATTATATAGGGATCGAATTCTTTAACTTCGGATTTCGAAAAATTTATATATTCTATAGTTTTAAGAGATACTCTTTTTTATTATTAATATTATTTAAAGATCTATTTTCTATAGTAATAATCTCTCTTTATACTTCTATAGTATATAACTAACTTATAAAATAGTTTATTTAAAACCCTTATTATATTCCTAAGTTCTAATTCCCTCTTTATTCCCCAATATAGCTATTTATATAAATCCTATATCTTTATATTAATAATAATATATATTATATCTTTACAGTAATAGTAAAACTTTTTATTCTATAGCTACTATTTTTACTATAGACTGTTAACTTATTATTATAGATTTGTAAAGGTTATACGTTTATAGGTGTATTGCTCTGTTGGTTAGGCAAGAATACGATGATTCGGAGAGAAGGAAGGAAGATAATATTCAGGGATCGCTATAAAATCAGGGCCTATTCGGTGATGGCTCAAGACTGATTCTTGGAGAATCAGTTAAAGCGGGGAAAGCCCCTTTTGTGTAGAAGTCTCAGGCAGGGTTACCTGATCCCCTGTGACCAATCCTTAGAACACGGGACTTGTATAGTTCTGTCAACTGCCGAGTCCCCGAGTTATCCTTTATAATTATGCTCCTTTCCTAGTGCGAATATCCCGTGAGTAAGAATAGCTTATCTTCTAAAGAATTGTGTATAAAAGGCTTTTGAATCGATCTCGATTCAGTAAGTGTATCTATTTTATGATCCTAAAATAATACTCGCGAATTCTTTCAGGATCCAGGATGCTTCTTTATTAGGTAAAACCCATTATGTCTGTAATCCTGTATACTTAGAGGATAAGAAGGTAAATATTATCTTCCTTGACTAATCTTTATTATAATTCTTCTCTATCCTTTAAGTAATACTATTAAATCGATCTAGAATAGTAGCTCTATCCTATATAAAGAGTCTCTTTATAAACTTCACATTTTACGCGCTTTATTTTAAGAGATTAAGGGTAGAATTTAACCTAGAAGATTATATATTCTTTAAAGTAGACTATAAACTCCCTTTTTAGGATATCTATAAATATATTATGTATATTAAGATAAAGAAATCTTGTAGAAGAGTAGATCGCTCTTCTCTGTTAAATTATTTCCGTTAATATTACGATAGAGTGTTAGTACAATAGTAGAGGATCTTTTTAATCTTGTATAGATTATCTATTAGTTATATAAGTAGTATAAAGTTCCTATTATTATAAATAGATTTTTAATTTAGAGTTTTGAAATAATAGAGACTATTAGAGAAGGGTTAGATTAATTAATTATTATATACTAAGCCGTTTATAAAGCCTAGACTATAGAATAGGATTATAAGAGGGACAAAGTAGAGAAAGTGGTAGATATTTAGGTGTAATTTAGGGATTCCTTATTAACTATTCCTTTTTTAGAAACTCTCTTATACTATAGAGGAGATATTAGGTATATAGTAGCTAGCCCAGTTGTCTAGAGTCCTGTACTTCTCGTATAGAGAGTTTAAGGATCCTTCTTATAACTAAACCCTTTAGATAACCTAATAGCTTTTTTGCTTACTCTTAAATAATATTAGATTCTCTATCTAGGATATTGTAAAGTGTAGGTTTCTTAAATTAGTGATGGTAGAGATTAAGAATGTTATTATAATTACTACAATAGATCTCTTTAATCTTATAACTATACTATTAGTTCAGGATACTAGTTTCTTAGCTTCCGCAGATTATATAACATATATATATAATATAAGGGTATTCTTCCCTATATTTAGTTTCCCTCTGGAGATTTAGTAGGGATTCAGGCTTAATTCGCGGTAGATATAGTTATCTTTTTGGTTTTAATATAAAGTAAGGTTTTTAATTTAAATAGTGAGATAAAAGTATTCTAATAAAGGTTTGATTTTTAGGTAATCTTTTCTATTTAAACGGTTAATAAATAGATTATTTACTCTCTATCTAATCTTTATCTATCTTCTTTATAAATATCTTATCCTAAATATTCTCTTTTCTTTCTTTTTTATAAACTTTATCTTTCTAGTATTTAGGGGAATCCTAAGTATCTAGTAATCTAAAAGGAATACAGAAAATAGTTATAGTATAGATAGTATACTTTTTTCTTACAAAATTTATATAAACGATAAAAAATAGTTCTATATCCTCTTTCTTTTATTAATTTAAAGGTGATCTACTAATGTCCTCTATAGGCTATTTAGCTATAAGAGAAATTGGATAGAAGAGGGTATCTTAATGATTTACAGGTAGATCAGGATTATTTTAATTATTTCTTCTTTAGATAGGAATCTATAAGCCTTTGTATATTACTTATATTATTCTTGGAGACCTATTAGTTATATTTTAATAGCTAACCTATCTATTTAACTAAATAATATTTCTCATCTTTAATATCTTAATCATCTTGGATCTCCTTAACTTCCTATTTATTGTTATTTTTAAGATTAGGTATTAGTAGTAAATCAGGGTTATTTAGATAATAATTCTATAATTCTAGTAGATTGACTAAGAAGATATTATAAATAGCAGTATATTTATTAGATAATTAGAGACTGTAAACTTACTTACCTATTTTCTTAAGGATTCTGAATGGACTAATGAACTTTAGAGATAATTTTTTAGTAGTTCTCTTCTATAATCTTAGATTCTTTATAGATAGACTAACTAATTTATTAATTCTGAATTCTTTCTCTTAATAATATTTATTATAGTAACATACCTATATCTTAGTAGTGGATTACTATTAATTCTAGAAGTTCTCACAGAGATATTTTAATTTCTTAATATAGTTATAGGCTATTAGTGTTTCTCTTCTATCCATACTATCTTTAGAACGGAGTTAGAAATTAGAGTTATATTCTAATAAGATTTAGAAAGGGGTTTTTCTAGTTATCGAACTTAGAGAGTTATTGTAGATGAATTAAGTACTTTAAAGTAGTAAGAGTTATTAAGCTTAGTTTTTATTAATAAAGTAATATAAATAATATTCTAAGGTCTAGTTGGTACACTCCATTTAACTATTAGTTTAGAGGTAAAACGCTGTCGAAAATTGTTGCTTATTCTTAGTTAGGAAATATAGCCTAGACTAAAATCTACTAATGAAAATTGAGCCTTGATTAGATATAATATTTTATAGAGGCCTAAATTATAATTCTACTTTGTTATAGAAAAACTCTATAAATTCAGCTATATCTATTATTATAGATATTAAGAAGAATATATTTTATTTAATAAATTGATCTATAATAATTAGAATAACGTTAATAAGCTTTAATTCCTAGATTACTATCAGGAGGCTTATAATAAAGTCTATTATTAAGTTAGAGAAGGGTTATACTGAGATTAATAGCAATTTAAGTCTTCTGTAGGGTTTATATCTTGGTATCTAGACTCTCTAATAATATTTATAGAATCTAATATACTTCTTTACATTATTTTATAGATCTATCTAATAATAATTATATCTTAGTAAATCCTTTGTTTTAATCCTACTAAAATAGTCCGTAATTAGATTATTATAATATAATTCTAGTAGCTTTTATCTGAGATTCTCTCTTTTAGGTATATAAATCCGCTTCCGGAAATATAACTAATTTTTAGATAAAACCGATTAACTCTTTATCTTCTTTAATAGGTTTGAGATATTTACGATTTAGCAGTGAATTTTAGGATTCTTAGTCTATAGTCTAGTAATCTATTTTATTATATCTATATTATTTTTTAACCTAATAGACTAGATAACTACTCCTATAGCTTTATCCTTAAAATCTAGAGGTAAATATATCTTTTTATATAGATCTTTTTATTTAGTCTATAGATTTTTTTAATCACCTTTTAGGACTTTATTCCTAAAATTATTATAGTTTTCTTCCAAGGAAATTTAGTTATAATCTACATCTAGATTTAACTTTCTTATAATTATTTGGATCTATATCTTAGGGGCCTTATACTATTCTGACATTAATTTAGTACTGAATTACTCCTTTAGCAATACTAATAACTCTTTTTTTAGAGATATTTCTTTTATATTTGGGATTTATAATAGACTATTAATAAGATTTATCTTTCTCGGTCTATACTTAATAATAAAATTGAAAGACGTTAAGAATATATATTATTATGCTTACTTTTTATTTAATTTCTATTATATTATAAAGTTTTGTAGATTTATATAATTTGATAATATTTCGATTGGATACTTAGATCCTTCGAGATAATATCTCTATTATTAAAAGGAATATATAATTACGAATAGCTCCTGATCTAGGGTTAAATAGCGCTACTCAGTCTTATTAAACTTTCAAGATTAAAATACGATAAAGTGTTACTAACCTTCTTTATCGGACTATAATATTACGCCCTCTACGCCTTTATTTAATATATTATATTTGATTCGTAGACGATTTTCTCTATTGTAATAGATTAAAATGGGGGCCTTCTTGAAAGCCTATTTTAAGTGTTAAAAAGTAGTTTTCTGTATTTCGTCTAGTATTATTTAGCTAGGTTTCTTACTGTTTTTACTTCCTTTAAGTATATTAGTAAGAGGTAGAGTTATCTCTAAATACTCTTTGATAAACCGATAATAGAAGTTACAGAATCTTAGAAATATTTAGATATTATGGTAGGATTTAGGCTCTTTCTAATTCTAAATTATCTAGATTTGACTTTTATCTATATAGATTCCTTTACTATTAATAATAAATCCTAGAAATTTGACTTTTTTCTAATAGAATATATATTTCGTTCCCTTAATATAAAATTCTATTTTACAGAGTCTCTTGAATATATCTTGGAGAGCTTTTATATATAATTTACAATCGATTGTAAAGACTAGGATATTATCTAGGTAGGTGATATAAACTATATCTATAAACTCTCTTAATATAGAATATATATAGCTCTAGAAAGTTATAGAGATATTTAATAGTCTAAAAGATATAACTATATATTTAAAATAGCTATATCTAGTATAGAAAACTGTTTTCTATTTATTATCTTCTTATATATAAATCCGATAATATATATCTTTAATATCAATCTTACTGAAATATTTTAAACTAACCAAATAATCTAGAATCTCTGAGATAAGAGGTAAAGGGTAACAATTTTTAATTGATATATAGTTAAATCCCTAGTAATCCATATATAAGTATAAACTACTATCTTTCTTTAGGATAAATAAGATAGGAATAATAGTTAAGCTTTTAGATAGATAGATATAACCTTTCTTAATATTATCTATAATATATATCTATAGTTCTTTAAGTTTGTTCTATAATAAAGAATAGATTAGTCTAAAAAGTATAGTTTTACCTTCTTTAAAATTAATTGTATAATTAATTACTTTATTTTGGGGTAGAGTCTCTACCCTTTTATAATTAAATATATTATAATATTCAGAAAACTTAGCTAAAATTCTTTCTATATTTTAGGTTAGTGATTTATTATCCTTATTTAGGAGCCAGATTTCTTCAGATATCTTAACTAATATAAAGATAGTAGCTTTATTCTTACTTTACTTTGTAAACTTATAAAGAGTCTATAATTTAAAATTCTTGGCTCTGAACTACTACTAATTCTCACTGGATCTTAGTACTATATCGAATTTATCGAGGGTGGTTTAGGATAGAAATATAGGGTTCTTAATAGTATCTCTATTTTAATTAATCCCTATATAAGGTCTTTTAATTGTTTTAGTAGTACTTTATATATCTATAATAATTATTTTTATTTAGTAAATACTATAAATCTTCAATTTCTCTAACGCAACCCCTCGTAGTAGCAATGATGTAAGAAGAGTTTCTTATAGCTTATATTGAGCTATAAATTCCTTATTTATAATATCAACTTCTACACCAGTATCTAAATCTATATTCATATTAATAGTACCTCTAATATAAATTATAATAGAAATATAAAAATAAGTAGTAGTCCTAATTTATAGTTTCTTAGGAACTAGAGCAATTAGATTAAATCCAGTCCTTACTCTTTTTTCGTTATCTACTATATTTTCTTTGTATAATAGTTCTTTATATAATAGCTAGGTTTTCCGTAATAATAGTAAATAAAGCTTACTCTAAAGTTAGATTAATCTTAATTCGATTATAATTCATTACTATAGCTATCCTAGTTTAATCCTTTATAAGTTATAGAATTTAGATATAATCTTTATTTCGATAAATCCTTTAACTAATTAATATTATTTCTGGCTGTGATATAATTTACTAAATTAGGTTTTTTATAGGGGTAGTATAAATCGTTGGTTCTCTAGTTATGATTCTAGTTCGAATCTATAGATCCTTTATATTTATTAGTGTAATAAAGCATTATAACTCTCTTAATAATCTTAGTATAAATCTTAAATATCTTATCTTTAAAAACCTTAGTGATCTTGTCTCTCAACTAACTTAATAGTCTTTAAAAGTAGATATAGACCCTCTAGACCTTACTTATTACTAGCAGATATTATTTAACCGACTTAATTCAGTTCTGAAATATACCCAGATCTTTATTATTATATATCTATATATTATAATAATCTATTATTATCTCAATCTTAATATTATAGATATTTTTAAATAGGGTAATAATCTAAACCTAAAACACCTCTTAATCATAGTTATTTCTAAGGTGTATCATAAAATAGATATACTATTTTCTCTTACACTTTATATATAACCGGAGTATAGCTAAACTATATTTCTTCATATTATTAGTAAAGTAGTTAGAATAGACTTTATATATTATCTTTTAATCCTTTAATTAGATCTCTCACTATTATATACTAAAATCTTCTATAAAAGTAGGGATAATATCTATCTTCAGAACCTGGCTACTAAATTAGGTATATTTATTTATATATAGCTTAGTAGTAGATTAGGATTTATTTAATTATAATCTTAAAAGAGAGGATTATCTTAAAACTAGGGCTAAGATTTTAGTTTATTCTATTACCTCTTTTTCTTTAAGCTATTAGCATAATTCCTTATTCTCACAAAAAAGCTTAATTTACCGTTAAATCTTATTATTATTTTATGTGAGAGCTTAAACCTAGGTTAGTTTAGGAATATTTTATAGGGGGTTTTTATAAGAGAGTTAAAATCCAGTAAAAGCTTAGATCGGAGCTGAAGTAGACTCTAGCTTATAAATTTTCTGGATCGGATTCTATTCGCTAAGCCTCTCGGTAGGGTCCGGAGCTATATGGGGAGTAAGGTTTTAAGGCGGTAGTATTGGAGGATTCTCTTTACCTCAATTCGAGGGGGAACTGGTAATGTTTCGGAGGCTTCTTCTCGGAAATATTGTTCTCCTTAAGTAACCAAAGAAGAAGAATTAGAATTGTAAAGGTTATATGTTTATAGGTGTATTATTTTGTTGGTCAGGTAAGGATATAATGATTCGGAGAGAAAGAAGGAAGATAATATTTAGGGATTGTTATAAAATCAGGGCCTATTCGGTGATGGTTCAAGACTGATTCTTGGAGAATCAGTTAAAGTGGGGAAAACCCCTTTTATGCAGAAGCCTCAGGCAGGGTCACCTGATCCCCTGTGACCAATCCTCAGAACACGGGACTTGTATAGTTCTGTCAACTGCCGAGTCCCCGAGTTATCCTTTACAAGATTCAATACTATATAATAGATATAATAATAAAAAGAGTATATATATTAAATCTAAAGCTATAATAACTAAAGATATTTACAATCTTAGTATCTTAATTTAGTAAATTAAAATCTTTTAGGTTATTTAGCTAATTAATTTTATAGGGTTTTCTTATCTTATATAGGATCTTTCTTATTTGTTAGTTTTTAATAATATATTAAGGAATTATACTAAAGCCTTTAACTATATCTATATAAAATATATTAGTTCCTTTAAAATTAGTAATTCTGGAAATAAATATATAAGTATCTTCTTAAAAATAGATAGTGATTTATAAACTAATTATTCTATAGTTTAATAAAGCTACTTACTAAAATTTTATCTATATATATTAATAATCAACCCTAAATCTATTACTCTATCTATAAGTCTATATTCTAGTAATAAACTAAAATATTTATAATAATAAAGATATTTTATAGTTTTATCCTAGAGATATTAGGTTTATTTATTAGATCTAGACTAAGTATAATTTATTAGAAATAGTTAAGGATATTACGGATAGATATTATATATATTATTTTAGTATTATAGATCATATTAGTAATAATTTTGTATAGAGAGATTTTATTAATCTAGCTAGAACTGTAATTTATAATTATTATATACTTCTGATAACTAAATTAAATACTAATTTTTCTGTAAGTTTACTTAGATTTTAACTTAGGAATATTTCTTCAATATTTTATTAGTATTTTTATTTTACTCTAAAAATCTATATAAATAGGAAAAAAGTTAAAAAGATATTAGAAAATCTAAGAGATTCTATAGAGTAAATTTTCTAAAGTATTTAGTTTAAGATTCTTAATAAATTTATTTTCCTTTTCTTTCTCTTTTTATTCCTTTTCTTTATTTCCCCTCTAAGTTTTCTTATTTCTCTATCTCTTTAATCCTAAAGTTCTTTATCTTTATTATAAAGTCTATAATACTCTTTCTAAACTCTATATTGTCTTCTTCTCGTAAGAGAAAATCCCCTATTTCCTCAGTAATATATTATTATATATTTAATCTTTTTATATATATAATCTATATTTATTTTATTTATATATAGAACTCTATAAAGAATTAATTCTATAGTAATTTAGAATATCTATATAATCTAAATATACTATTCAAATTCTTTTATTTATAGAATATAGATTAAAATACTAAGTATTACTATTATTTCTTAATTAATAAAATTTATATTAAGATACATTTCTCTTCTATTACTTTAGTATTACTTTATTAATCTTAATAATTCTCTATTATAATATTTCAATATTAGACTAAAATAATAGCTATTATTCTATAGATAAAGAAATTATAGATAAATAAAATTTAAGATTTAGAATCTAAATCTTTTTTAGAGGTTATTTATTTACTATTATTAGATAAATTAATTCTATTTCTAGTTATATAAAATCTAGAGTGTCTATACATATCTTTAGATTATATAGTTTCTGAGTATTATAAATTATATAATATTAATATAAAATAGACTATAAATATTTTATTTTATATTCGTTTTTAATTATTAATAAAATTTAGTGTAAATATATCCTTAAGTATTATTAATTTATTAATTTCTATTATTACTACTATATCAATTTTCTCTCTAGACTTTTTTAGATTAAATAGATAAATATAGTATTATCTTAATCTAGATTAAAAGATTGTAAAAAAAATATCTATTTTTAGTATTGTATATTATTAAATTTAAAGATTAATATTTCTAAATATATATAAATTAAAATAGTAGATATACTATTTATAAATAAAACTTAGTTTTAAGAGTATTTAGATAGTTTCTCTAATTTAATTTGTTAAAGTTTTATTAATTAAGTAGTAATTTAGAGACTAATTAATTTTTATATTTTTTCCTATTATCTTTTTTTATAAACTATAATTAATTTTAAAGTATTTATATTATTAGTAGGAATTTATTAATTATATTTTAATAACTAATTAGCTTATTTATATAGATAATAAAGTTTATTTCTGAATTTTGTATCTTCTTTAATCTCTTTAACTTTCTATTTATCTTTATTTTTAAACTTTAGTATTAATATTAATTTATTAGGGTTTCTATAATTTTTTTACATTCTATTTCTTTAGTAGTTATACTAGAAAAATATTATAGAGTAATAAATATTATTTTAGTAACATTAGATAATAAGTTTAGTTACTAATATAATTTAGAATATAAAATAGTCCTATAAAATAGAGTATTAATTTTTTAGTTTTTAATTATAGGTTTTTTATGGAAAATATAACTAAATCTTTAATATTAAAAACTTTTAGTTAATATTATTAATTATAGTATTTTACTTATAATTCAATAGTGAATCTCTATTATTCTATAAAGATTTTCTATAATTTAGATAACTTCTCTATATACTATATTATATTTAAGGCTATTTTTTCTATTAGTAAATCCCCTATTCTAATTTAGAAATTAGGGTTCTATACGAAAAATACTCTAAATAGAGTTATTATAATAGTTTTATTATAAATATTATTATATATAATAAATTTAGCTATATCTGCAGATTCTTAGTAATAAAATAATGTAGATATATACTTAGAATCTAATTTATCCTCTTAGTCTATCTATCAGTTTAAGTATAGAATATTATCGAGAATTAGTTTTTAGTATTATCTAGATAATATAACTATAATTAAAATCTATTAGTGAAAAGTAATTCTTAGTTAATAATAATACCATTTAGTAGTCTATACTCTAGTTTTATTTTATTATAGAATATATTTACTAATTTAGAGATATTTATTATAATAGAAACTAAGGTAAATAGACTGAACTTTATAAATCAATCTATAATTATTAAAATAATATCTATTATTTAACTATTCTAGATTATAGATAGAAGCTTAGTTATAAAATCTATAGATAATTTAATAAAAGATTATAAGAGAATCAGTAGCGATTCTAATTTCTTATATAGTTTATATCTAGATATCTTAGCTATCTAATATATTAAATAAGTTACGATATGCTTTTTAATATCTTTCTATATCCCTAACTAATAGAAATTTCTTCGTAGAAATTCTTTTATTTTTACTTAATTAAAATATTTAGTAATAGGATTATTATAGTATATCTTTAGTAACTATATCTGAAGCCTAGCTTTCTTTAGAATTAACGCTTTTCTATAAAGTTATAAAATTCCTAGGTTATCTATAGATTAACTTTTTACCTTTTTTTCCCTAAGATCAGATATCCTTTTTTTCGACTTCTTATTATTAGTCTAGATCTATTTTATCTTAGTAAATATATCTTCTTTAGATTTAGTATTTAGAATCTAGATTTTAACTATATTTAAATTATATATCCTAATCTAGATATTAAAGTTATTATATAGATTATTCTAATTAGCTCTTATAGCTATTTCTTTAGTTAAGTTACCAAATAGATTACAATTTATTAAATCCTTATTAAACCTTTAGTTTTCTAAATTATTATCTATATCTATATCTAATTAATATCCTATATTAATATTACTTAGCTAATTTTTCTATAAGATTTTTATTAATAAATTTATCCTTTATCGTAGATAATAAATCTATTCCTACTTCAACTTTCTCAAAATTTAGAATTCTAAATAAGCTATTAACTAGATTTGATTTCCTTATTTAATACTTAATAATAAAGTTAAATAGTATAAGATATATATACTATTTAGTTTATCTCCTATTTAATCTTAATTATAATATAAAGGTTTATAAATTAATATAATTAGTCTAAATTTTAACTAGATATTTATTTCTATTAAAATAATATCTCTACTATTTAAAAGAATAAATTATCGTAAAGAGTTCTTAATCTAGTATATTATAGTTTAATTCTAGCCTAATAAATTTCCTAAACTAAAATATAATAAAGTACTAGATATCTTTATTATTAGATTATAATAATATACTCTCTATACCTTTATTATAAGTATTAGTTTCTATACAAAGAGGTTTCTTAGGGTTATAGTATTATAATAGAGTCACTTTTATAAAGGCTTATTTTATAATATTAAATATATTTCATTAGTTATTATCTAATTTTATTTATCCTAATTTCTTACTATTTTTACTTCCTTTAAATATTAATATTAAAAGAATAGTAATTCATAAGTAATTCGAAATAAATCTATAGTAAAAATTATAGAATCCCAGAAAGACTTAGATTATATAATATAAATCCAGTTTTTCTTAAAATAGAATTACATCAACTTATTTTTAATCTATTTTTATATTATATTCATTAATAACAAACTCTAAGAATTCTAATTTATATTAGTAAAAACTATATTTTAACAATTTTATATATAGATTATATTCTTAAAAATATAAAAATACTTAATATAGCACTATAGTATAGTTTTTATAATCATTACTAAAAATTAAGATATTATCTTGATAATATATATAGATTATATTAAGAAGGTCTCAGAGAGTATTATATATATAGCTCTAGAATATTATAGATATATTTATTAATCCAAAAAATATGATAAAATATTTAAAATATCTATATTTAATCTAGAATACTATTTTCTATTTATTATTTTCTCGAATATAAATTCTATAATATATATCTTTTAAGTCAATTTTACTAAAATATTTTAATTTTAATAATTAATCTAGAATTTCTAAAATAAAAAATAAAGGGTAGTAATTCTTAATTAAAACTTTATTTAATCCTTAGTAATTAATATATAATTTTAACGTTCTATCTTTCTTCAGGATAAAGATAATAGATACTTCTATTAGGCTTTTTAATAATCGGATTAACTCTTTATTTATACTATTAACTAAATATATCTATAGTTTTCTAAGTTTTTTATAAGATAAAGAATATATTAGTTTATAAAGAGCTTTTATCTCTTTCTCTAGGTTAATTATATAATCTATCACTTAGTTCAGAAATAGTTTCTTTATCTTTTTATAGTTAAATATATTTTAAAACTCTAATAATTCTACTAATAATTCTATATCCTATTTTAAAATAAGATTTTTATCTTTATCTAATAGCTAGATTTCTTTTAAAATCTTTAATAAAATATAGATTATAACTTAGTTTCTACATTTCTTTATAAATCTCCGAATATTATATAGTTTAAATTATTTTATATTAAACTATTATTTATTAGTTATTGGGTAAAATATAATATTATATTTATTTAAGATTATTTATAATAATAAGATTAGACTTTCTTTAATCTATAAATTATAATTAATTCTTATATAAATATATTTAAAGGTTTTAGTTATATTTTAGGTATCTGTAATAGTTATAGGAATCTAAAAAACTCTATAAGATTCTAATCTTTAAGAAAATATATCTTTTAGAGAGGGAATAGAGTAAAAAGTAATAGTAAAATTTATTTTTTTAATAAAATCTCTATTTACGATATTAATCTCTATATAGATATCTAGATCTATATATATTTTAACTTTATTATACAAAACTAAAATATATAGATAAATTATTATACTAATAATAAAATAATAAAATAAAGTAATATTAGCTTTTACTTCATTTTTAGTCCTTTTTTTAGATTAGAAATAGTAGTTTTCTAAATCTTAGCAGATTTTTTATATAATATCTAATAATCCTTTTACTAATAATCTAATTTACTATAATAGAAATCAATATCTTTTATCAATGTTTCACTATCGATTTATTTAGATTTCCCTTTCTTATTTTAATTGGACTTTTTATCAAAACAGTCTTTTTTAGATTTTAGAAAATTCTCTTTCTTTTTTATATAAGATTTCTTATTAAATTATCTACTAAATTATTTCTTTATAAACTTTACTTTAATTAAATTAGCTACTCTATCGGAATTATTTTTATTATTATTATTTAATTCTCACTTTACTAAGACTTTAGTCTAATTAAATTTAATCTATTATATTTTTTAGTCTTCTTTAGTTTTATAGAAATAGTATTTATAGATAATATTAATAATCTTTATAATTTTATTCTTTCTTATTAATATATTATATTATAATATAATAATTTTATCTTTAAATAGTTTCTATAACTAATCCTAAAGATTAAATCCTTAATCTTTATTAGATTATTATTCCAAATATTATTTAATTTCTATTAGCTTAGTTTCGAAAGCTATAAAGTCTTTATAAAGTTTCTGCTATATATCAGAGAACTTCTAATATATCTAGATTATAATATTATATATATTATTAAAAAGTATTACTATCTATTCTCTAAAATAACTCTACTTCTTTAATTTATTAAAATTATCTTTAATATTATCTTTCTTAATCCTCTATTTATTTTAGTAAACTATATATAGATAGCTTATACCTTTAAAAATCTTTTTATAGTTATTAGAGTAAATTACCGGTTCTCTCTAAAATCTAATTTCTAGATTATTAAATTATCTTTCCTAATTCTAAATATTAAAATCTTATCGGAAAGTCTTAATCTTTCTTTTAATATCATTCTTTCAGCAAGAAGATTTTAATTTCTTAATATCCCATTTAAGAAGTTTTTATATTATCCTCTAGATCTATAGTTTAAAAATCTTCTGCTCTAAATATTTATTCTTTCTTTTAAGATCTATAATAATTTCTATTTCTATAAAATCTTTAGAATCTCTATCTAATATCTTCGAATCCTACCTCTCAAAATTCGAATTATAGCTTTAGTCTTTTAGAATTAAATCTCCTACTTTTCATTAATAATTCTCTATTAAACCCTTAGTTATAGAGTCTAGATTCTTTATTTAAGCTAGAGGATTAGAGCTTTCTATTAAAGAATTTACTATACCTAATAGTCTAGTAAATAGTTATTATATTAAATTATCTATAAATATATCTTCTTTATTATTATATTCTAGAAATTACTTCTAAATATCAGATTTAAACTCTAATTCTCGTTAAGCTTAAATATTAGATCCTTTATTTAGATTTTATTGTTTTCTTTAAGCCTTTATAAAGTAGCTATTTATTAGAAATTTTTCTTTTTTAATTTCTTAAAAGACTAAAGAGGAAGAATCAGAAATTATAAAAGATATATAAATTTAGATATATAGTCTATTAACCTAATAAGATATTAAGAAAAAATAGTTTCGGTTCATTACAGAATTATTAGCGAATTAATATTAGTTTTAGGGTTAGTAGACTTATAGATTATTTTAAAACTGATTTTTATAGAGATAAGAAAGTTTTAGGGAACTTTTCTATCTTATAGTATTTCTATAAGATAACCGGATAATAACCTATCAACTAATCTATATCTTTATATACACAACTCACAATATAGTAATATCGTATAATCTCTACCTTTATTTCCATAGAGGATGGAATCTTCTAGGACCTTCTATATTGTATCTATGTCCTTAGTTCAAACCTCCTACTTCTGCGGAGTTAAGGATTCATATACGAATTGCTGGTGTATTGCTAACACTTCGTTCTGACATTATATAAAGTCAGGACTTCTTACATATACTATACTCTAATTTAAAACCTTATTTACTATTAATAATTACTAGTAGCTACCAAAAAGATTAACCCCATAACCCATTCACCCTACAACCCCACAAACTCCCAACTGTTTAATTATATTTATAGAAAAACCAACTTTACTTATATATAATAAAGATAAGGGTATAGAATAAAACTATAGTTTTTCGGATTTTTAATATCTATCTTATCTTAATAATAATAGTATAAATAAAGATTTAGAAATAAAATAAATAATAAAATAAGAATATTATATAGATCTTTATTATTTCTCTAATAAATATTAAAAAAGCTTTATACTCTCAGGAATCTAATAAAAAACTATCTCTATTATAGTACTATAAATTCTAATTACTATTTAATCTAACTAAAATAATAAAATTACTATTACTAAAAAGTAATAATATTAATTATAAAATAGACTTTATATAAGGAAATAGAAAAGAACTAATAATTTTATAGAGCCTATTATATAATATATCGGCTAAAAAACTAATAATACTAAAAAAGATATTAAATAAATTACTAAATAAGAACTTTATCTGAGTAAGTAAATCTTTAGCTACTGTCTTAATACTCTTTATATAAAAGCCTAATAGTAATTTATAATTTTATATTGATTACTGAATATTAAATATCCTTATAAAAAAAAATCACTATCTACTCTCTTTAATATATAAAATATTAAATTAAATAGAAAAGGTTAAATAGTTTATTAAATTAGATATATTAGTAGTATTCTATAAAATCAAGATTATAAAGAGAGATAAATAGAAAATAGTCTTCTAGATAAGATATAGATTATATAAATAAATAATTATCCCCTTTAGATTAGTTAATATACCTAGTATATTCTAAAAATATATTAATAATATACTTTAAGAATATCTAAATAATTTCTATTTAATATATATTGATAATATATTGATTTATATTAATAAAGATATTAATCTATACTGAAAATATATATAAAAAGTTTTATAAAAGCTATAGATTATGAGTCTATAATTAGATATTAAAAAATATAAGTTTAAATATATAAAGACTAAATATCTAGATTTTATAGTATAAATAGGAAAAGAGATTTAGATAAATCCTAAAAAGATTAAAACTTTTTTAGAGTAGTAAGCCTTAACTATAGTTAGGGAAGTATAAGGATTCCTAAATTTCGCTAATTTCTATTAATAATTTATCGATAATTACTTAGAAGTTATATATTTACTAATTAAGTTATATATAAAAACTGACTATTCTATTAGAACCATAAATATAAAAAAAGCTTCTAAGAGCTAAAACGATTATTTACTATAAATCCTATCTTTATAATATTTAATCTAGTATATATAAATATAATTAAATATAATTCATTAGGATATACTACTAATAGGATTCTTTCTTAATTTAATAATAAAAAATAACTATAACTATATATATACTTCTCTAAAAAGAATATCTTAATAGAATATAACTATAAGATTTATAATAAAAAACTATTAGTAATAATATAATATTTAGAAACCTAGAATATAGAATTATATTCCTTATATATAGTATTTATAATAATTATAAACTATAAAAACTTAGAATATTTCTTTTAATCTCAGAAACTAATAGAGTAATATATTTAATAATTATTATTCCTAAATTAATTTAATTTCATTTTTTTCTATTATTAATCTAGAATAATAAATATTAGAGTAAATACTTTATTCTAAAAAGACTAAAATAAATTAAATAAAGAAGATCTCTAAATTGAAAACCAGATAAAGTATTTGTTAAAAATAATAAAGTAAAGTCTAATAGTTAATATTTTTTCTATAATTATTAACCTTAATCTATAGTAAAAAGTAAAAGATGATAATAATAAATATTAAGAAATTATATAAATACTCTAAAATAGAGCTTTACAGTTTTTTAAAGAATTATGATTAAAGGTATTAATTTTTAAATGTTATTTAGATAATAGAGAATAAATCTATTTCTAAGAGAGAATATAAATCCTAAATAATACACCTCTTTATATAAGCTTAATCTAGATAATATATAACTTAATAGTAATTAACTATTTTAGATATAAAGGGATATATTATATAGTAATCTATAAATATTTTTAGTCTTAAATAGATAAGGATATATAATAATTTATTAGGAATTATAATCTTTATAATGATAGAAAACTATAGTAAGAATTAAAAAAGGGTTTATTAAAGCTATTATTATTATTAAAGTAAAGCTAGAAGGATGTTATATTTGACTTTATTATAGATCTTTTAGAAAGTGATAGATATACTAATATCCTAATAATCATAAATTGATTAACTAAAAGAGTGATATTAGAAGGAATTATAGAGATTACTATAGAAGAGATAGCTTCAATAATTATTTGATTATTAGTCCAATAATATAAATTCCTTACTTTTATAGTATTAAATTAAAGAATATAATTTATAAGTATTCTTTAGATCTAGATATATTAGCTATATAAGATTATATATAGACTATTAATTATTCACTATTTTAAGACTAATAAATAAACTAAATATTATAATAATATAATAGAAATATATTTATAGTTATTTATATAATATAAATAAAATAATTAGAATTATCTATTATTTATAGTTAAACTAATTATAAATAGAAGAGTAATAATATTAATAGGAGTTAGTTTATTTTTCTTAATATATAAATACAATTTATTACTATTCTCTAATAATTTCTTAGATAATAATAATAAAATATCCTAAAGTCTGATTTAAATAACTAAATATATTATAAGATAATTAGTTATAGCTATAGATTAGATTAAGACTTCTATAATATATATAAACTAATAGACTAAATTATATATAAATCACTACTAAGAATCTATTATTATTTATTATAAAAGAGATAATATATAGTTAAGTTTAGAGAATATAAAGACTAAATAATCCTACTAGAAATTAGATTAGAAGAATATCTATTATTATATACTAAATATAATAAGTATATATACTATATAGTTAAATATATTATTAGGTATCTATTTAGTATTCTATATAAATTTAATATACCCTATAAGTATTAATTTACTATTTTTAAAATAATAATATAATCCTTAATCTTTAGCGATTATAGTTAATAGAGAAAAAGAGTATAAAGTAAAATATATTTTAGATAAATAAAAGATTAGACTATAGAATAGAATCTATATAAAATACTAAGTAAAGTAGAAAGACTATATATAACTAATAATAGAATTAAAATTTTTCTATAAGATATAGTAGTACTTTAGTATTAGATAGAAATTATAGCTTTATATTAAGGTAATAATAGAGTTTTAGATAGAGATACACTTCTACAGAATAGAGAAGGGAAGTAATATTATAGTTTTATACAAATAAATTCTTTCGAGTTATATTTAGCTTTACCTATATATTCTATCAGCTATTATTAGCTGTATGGATTCTGTATTTATTTTGTACCTTAATAGCTAGTTTACTATTCTTTATTAAAACCTACTTATTCATAGTATACCTGAATCCTTTTAGGGACAGAACCCTAACACTATTATTTTATTATTAAACTTTATACTCTCTTTTTTTTTATTATTAGGATTACTATTTATAGGACTTTCTTTATTATTAGTTAAATAGTATACTATATTAGAATTTTTTCTAATTAATAAATATTGTTAGTCTATATTACTATATACTTAATAGCTTTTTACTAGGACTAAGTTAGCTATTATATTATTTATTAGATCTATATTAGAGCTTTTTATTATTTTTAGTACTCTATTAAAATATCTAAGAAGGTATTTTCTTTATTATTAATATTAAGTCTAGTGTAATCTATTCTTTATTATTATTAGATTTAATATAATCTAATCTTTGTTACTAATATATTTTCTATAGTGGTTTATTGTTAAATTTACATAGTAACAATTCATTTATAATAACCTAGATATATTCTAAAGTACTATTCTTTATTAGGTTATTTAATTAATCTGATTTACTATCTGTATATATTCTGAGACAGTCATCTTTGTTAGTTTAGGGGACTCAGAGGTGAGTTATACAAAACTAGGGTAGATTCAGAGATGAATCTCGTTGCTCCTGATAGGGTTTATTTAGATAATTAATAATTTATATAGAAGATTATTGAATATAAAGGGCTGTAGCTAAATTAATGTAATTGAACTAGGCCAATATACTGTCTTTAATAATCTTAAAGAAAAGAAGCTATTTGGCAGGATCTGTGGGAATAAAGTGTTCCTAGGTTATGTGGATATGTGATGATTTATTAGGTTCAACCTGTTATAGGACCTTCTATATTGTATCTATGTCCTTGGTTTAAACCTCCTGCTCCTGCGGAGTTAGGGATTCATATACAAATCGCTGGTGTATCGCCAATGCTTCGTTCTGATATTGTATGAAGTCAGGACTTCTTACATAAGCATAACTCTAAAGGGTTTGTTTGTACAAATCTATAACAATATTTTAGTAAATTCAGAATTTTCTTTTTTAAGATTATAGATTATAGTACTTTATTTTTAATTTAGTTTATTAAAGTTTCTCTATTATTTTACTATCTTTTTATAAATAGCAATAAAAGCTTTATATTATTTCTTTATATTAATCTTTATATATATTTAATATATAGTAATTAAATTTAACTATTAAAAAATAAACTTAGAGTAAAGTTAAGATTTAAAGTTTTTAGTTTTAGTATCTTCTCTATTAGTAATACTATTAATAAGAATATTAGAAATATTAAAGTATTCTTCTTTTTCGGTATAGTTATAGATCTTTTATTTTTTAGATAGATTAATAAGAATTATCTTAATTTATTAGATTAGTAGATCTTTAGTTTAAGATTATTTAGTATAAAGTATAGAAATAGACTAAAGCTAATTATAATAAAGATCTATATAATATTACTCTAAAAAAAGTATATAGTAAAGTTTAGTATTATATTATAAACTAACTTCTTTTTAAAAAAAGAAAGATATATTAATTTAGAATACTAAATTTAAGGAAACAAAAAAAAGAAAGAGAGATCTAGATAAGAGCTACTTTTTTCCCTCTAAGTTATAGGATTCAATCTAAGGCTTTTTATCTATCTCTTCATTTACCGTTAGTTATATAATATATATTACATAACTGCTAAGATTAGCTAACCAAAGACATATAACCCGATATATAACCTATTATATAACCTTGTAATATATAACTCATCTAGTATGCGACACTTATGAGGATCTGGTAGATATCACAGCTATTAGGTTAAATTTAGTTTTTATTCTTCTTTATAGTTTACTTTATTCTCTTTATTTTATAATATTTTATATAATAATCTATTTTTCTCTAGTTATAATATACAAAGTTTATTTTTAAATTAGATTAATATTAATTCTATTATAATCTATTGTTATATTTATTTTAATTTAATCCTTAGTATAATATAGAGTTAGAGTATAATTTAAGGCCGACTAAGGGTATTAGGTTTTGACTAAGGGTATTGACGCTAGTGTTTTTTCGCCTTTAGCCGCTATTTGATTCTCCATTCTCAGAGACCCAAGGGGGCAAAGCTCCATGTTAGGACATATCACCCATCAGGTCTTCATCCATTTCAAGAGTGCCCGTCTCCCCAGGCGCCGCTGAATTGACACCGCCAGAGGCAGCCCATGCCTGACCTCTTTGAAGACCATCGAGACACTCATCGCTCATCCCCAGGGCAGTATTGATTTCCTCAAGATTGCCCACCAAGTGCTCCATCAACTGTTGCTCTCCTTTCAGTTGAGATTGTACGTCGAGCTCATGTGGAAGCCGAGGGAACGAAGAATCGCCCGTGAAACGAAGGATGGATAGTCCATCGGGATCTTTTGTCTCCGCCAATGAGGCATCCAATGCGCCGGCCATGACGAGCGAAGATACGGCGGATTCCGCCACCGATCCCTCCACAGGGGAGGACAACGCCTGCTTGACAAGGTCGGCCACTGTCAAAGCAGCAAATGTCCTTCCAAGCTTGATGACGCTACGACTGAAAAATACATCAACAACCTGAGAAACAAGACCAAAGTTGTTGTCCTGGTCAATGGCATTAGCCTCCGAGCTCACCAACACAACAGATCTCACTTCCACAGAGGCTTACCTTGCACCAGATATCCTTCGCAGCATTGACTTCGCTCTTGAGCCGGGCCAGATCGCCACGCTCAAAAGTCTGAGCAAGGGAAACGTATGGCCTCGCAAGGGATTGATAAATCCTCACGACGTGGGTCGCGGTGATATTTGGTGGGGAGCAAAGCTAGTAGAAGCAGAAATTAGTCTATTGAGACCTTTATTGCACCCACTGGTTCCACGCGAGGGTATATGCTCCGCTCGATGTCTTCGCTTCCGTCGGCGGGATGTCACTAACCTTGCCCTTTTCAAGCAGCCCAACCAGTACCCATTTCTTATAGGCTTCCACCATGATCAAGCTCACAGAGTTGGCTGTAGGCATAGAGACAACGGTCCCAAGGAAGTGAAGCGCATTGTGCCATTTCTTGAGTGCCATAAAAATCATACCACCGTAGAGAAAGTACCGCAGGTAATCCTGGCAGGTAAGCTTGGACGAAAATCCGGATATCCCTGTCACGAAGGACCGACTTGAAGCATCCTCCGCACAAGCCATAGATGCTTCTGAATGAGACCATTCGGGTAAAGTCGGAAAATGATAGACATGCTTGTTCAGTACGGGAAGTGCGTAGGAATATGCCTTGGCCTGGAGACAGAGCTTCACAAGCAGAAGATGAGTTGACATCAGAACAGCAGCGGATGGATCTAGTCGTAACACTGCGTCTCGAATCATTTTAGCACCCAGAAGTGGCTACGGCAAAGTAAGTAATTGAACACCCAGCTGATCATAGCGGACTTGCCTTTGATGCTGCCTGTGAAGCCTGCGCGACAATCTCGAGGAGCTGTCGCCATTCTTTTCCATTGTGCCTAACTTGGATGCGGTCGAATCTCGTTAGGAACTGGGCAGTGCGCGCCCACAGTTTCCCCCCTGGGCGGATATCCGCTGGGCAGTTGTTGCCGCTGAGCTCCTGTGCCCTTTGAACCTGCACACCAAGCACGAAGAGATATGCGATTGAATCGTTCGACGGGTCGAGATACTATGAAAGATGGCACATTAGTCCGCTCCTCCCGATATTGACATTCGGCTTGAATCAAGCCACTTGGTCCCACCCTTACATCGAGAAATGATTCCTCATGAATCGAAGTGTCAAGAGTCTTGGTAGACGATAGTCGTTTGCAGTAATCCACGAGTTCTCGAATCCGACGTTCGTACTCGTCGCTAGGCATAGAGGTTTGTAAATGCGCCGAGGCGGACAGCAAATCCGAGATAAGAGCCATGCTGTCGGAGTGGACTGCCTGTGGTACAGGCACTGCGAGGTCGCAATATCTGGCCTCGTGTAGCAGGGGAGGATGGAAGGAAGAAAGAGAAGGTAAAAGGGAGAAATTGAAGAGGAAGACCGGTGACGTCGAATCTTAGAATGATAAAAACGATATGAGATAAGCCCCTCCGCACCTTGACTCATTTTGCCCACCTTCACCTTCTTCCCTTTTTCCCCGTTGTCTCTCCCCCCTTTCCCTCTCAAACTTGACCATCATGGCCTTGACTGATTTGCCAGCTGATGCGGTCGCTCAAGATGCGTCACTCGCGTCTCGTCGCCTCGCAACATTGTCTAACGCAGACCGCAGTAACGCCTTGACGGTTCTTCACGAAGCTCTAGCAAACAAGGAAAACCGACAATTTATTCTGGAGGCCAATGCTAGAGACAGGGAAATTGCCGCCCAAGGTGCAGCTGCGGGAAGTGGTCTGAGCGACAGTGTGATCAAAAGACTGGATCTCTCGCATGGTGAAAAATATAATGACATGCTCCGTGGAATCCTAAGCGTGCGAGATCTAGATGACCCAAGTCAGTGTATCCTTCCCGGTGAGCTCCATGCGATATTGACATGATGAATTGCAGTTGGAAAAGTGTCCCTACGAACCCTCCTTGACGATGGCCTGACACTCGAAAGAGTCAGTTGCCCAATCGGCGTCCTTTTGATCATTTTCGAGGCCCGACCAGAAGTGATCGCAAACATTGCCGCGCTGGCTATCAAGTCCGGCAATGCTGCTATTCTGAAAGGTAAGTGCGCCATATCTAGGGCGTCCCCCGCCATCCATTGTTATTGACACACTGTTATGGCTAGGTGGGAAGGAGTCTACGGAATCCTTTAAGGCCATTGCAACTATTGTCTCTGCTGCAATCAGGGATACCAAGGTGGTACCGGAATCTTCAATTCAGCTAGTCCAGACACGCGATGCCGTTTCTGCTCTGCTAGCTCAGGATAAATTGATCGACTTGGTCATTCCTCGGGGCTCTAACGAGCTCGTGCGGTTTGTTAAGGAGAACACGAAGATTCCTGTGCTGGGACATGCCGATGGCTTGTGCTCAGCCTATATTCATGCCGACGCCGACGTCGAAACGGCCGTGAAGGTCATCGTGGACTCGAAAACGGACTACCCCGCGGCATGCAACTCGTTGGAGTCTTTGCTTGTCCACGCGGATACTCTCGACTCGATCTTCCCGAATGTGGCGGCGGCTTTGTTAGCGAAAGGTGTCACGTTGCGATGTGATGACATCTCAAAGAATGCCTTGACCGAATTTTTGCCGAAGCCCATGCTTGACGAGACGTCGTCTCTCATAAAAACGGCCATCGCTTCCGACTATGAAACAGAATTTTTGGGACTGGAGTTGGCAGTCAAAACAATCCCTGCCTGCAATTCCCAGACCGCAGCCCTGCAGATTGCCATGGACCACATCAATCTGCATTCATCAAAGCACACGGACATCATTCTGACTCAGTCGGAGGAAGCAGCGAATATCTTCACTAGTGGTATCGACAGTGCGGGCGTTTTTTGGAACGCATCAACGAGGTTCGCCGATGGTATGCGTTTTGGGTTTGGCACCGAGGTTGGCATCAGCACAAACAAGATCCATTCGCGTGGACCCGTCGGACTGGAGGGACTGACGATCTATAAATACCTGATCCGGGGAAATGGGCATCGCGCAGCGGACTACGGAAAAGGCGGACGCGCCTACCTCCATACAAACCTCCCCACGAGCGTCTAAGTATACACCCCGAGACCGTGTGCAGATAGATTCTTTGAGACATCCATGGATGGGTTTCTTCTTTTCTCCTCCTTTCCTTGCTTTCTTCGTTGTGATAATCAAATCATAATAAAAAACTTAGGACAAAGCCTGATTCAATTTTTTGCCCCTTTATTCGTAAAATTCTCATTTCCGCGTCCAACCAAAGACCCTCCGCCTCTCTAGTTACAGACTTGAGATCGCTGGCTAGATTTGGAATGATTCCAGGCACCAAACCAATGTGACTAGTGCACGTTCCATGACATAGACACACTGGATCGTCCTCCCCAGATCCCTTAGACCTTGAAGCCCTTGGAGCGTCTGCGACCACGAGCACGCTCGAACTTGCGGCCCTTGCTGCCAACGTAGGGCTTCTGTTATGAGTTAGCAAATGCGAATCCAAAGGCCCTGTGGTCCAGCTGTAGAAACGAACCTTGTCGGTGTGGGGACCGAAGCCGAAGTGCTTCACAGCCTCACGAGCATTCTTGGGGCCACGGAGGAGAAGAGTGTTAGCACCGGTAGGGGCGCGGAGAGCAAGCTGGTCCAGAGTCAGAGTCTCACCACCAGCCTTCTCAATGCGGGCGCGAGCGGTAGCGGTGAAACGGAGAGCGGCGATCGACAGCTTGGGGACGTTCAGAAGGCGGTTGTCGTCGGTGACGGTACCGATCACAACAACGGTCTTGCCCTTGTGGGTCTCACCAACGTTGGAAACAGCGCGGGACAGGGAAACCGGGGGGCGGTTGATTCTGGACATGAACAGGCGGCGGAGAACGGCCTTGTTGAAGTTGGACTCGGTACGGCCTATTGTGCATCCGAAATCAGCCTCATGGAAATTTTCACGAAAATCCTTGCCATCGAAGTGCGCTTGGTGGATTGCGCTGCGACTCAGATTCGGGCATTCGCTGGGGAGTCATACGAGCCAAGAAGCGGTACAGCTTCACCAGAACCTGAAGGTACACGTTGTCGCTCTTGGGAGCCTTGCGGTGGGTGCTCCGCACATGGTGGCGGTCCAGGTCGATACCTGCAAGTTTCGAAATGTCAGTGGACTGGATTGGGCATTCGAAAACAAGCGATGTGTTGGAGTAGATAGTGCCAATGACAGCGAAAGAGGATGATTGAACGTACCCATGGCTGTGTATTGAGATCGACTACCTGGGAAATAGCTTGCTGTCGCACTGAGTAAGGGCAGGAGATTTTTGATCCTTGAGTTTCGCCTGGACAGATGGTGTGGGGTTGAGCCCTAACACTAAGATGTATTCGGAATAGCGAGGACATGACTAAAGGCGGCGCCCATGTGGCGACCGCCCATGTCACGTGCCTATTTTCTGCCTCGAATCTAGCCCCGGCGGCGCCGTCAACCTGCATACCTACATACCTATGCGCTAGCTAATTGACCGCTACAGACATAGACGTATCTTGTACAATCCCACCATCATACATCACGCTGATGCCATACCAACTCAGGAATTGATGGATTTCTCCCTAAAGAACAAATCATTTCGATAGAAACAAGGTGTACTCTAGGTATAGTGAACTATTCTCTATCGCTCATGCTGACCAAGAAATCACGAGTCATCTCAAAGCTCAACCAGCTGCTGGCCATGCTCGGAGCAACCTTGAGCAGATTGGGGCCAATTCCTTTGAAAAGACCACGCATCCCTTCCTCGGCCACAATTACTTTAACGGCATCCCAGATCGAGCTGTATTGGTAGCCCATTCCGGACATGGTGTTGATCTGGAAGCGGCGACGCAGTACATCACTAAAGGAATGTCAGTTCTATGAGACTCCATGTAATCAGATCGGGATACATGGGACAAGAAGGGGGAAATGAAGAAATGAAGAACCAACAATGGATATGTGCATGTTTGAGCTACTGCTCCCGAGATGGCACCAGCCAGTAATTTTCGGTAGGAGCTAGGGTTCTTGTCTCCGTCCGGAGTCAGATACTTGCGCACTGATTCGTAGGTCATGAAATTAAGTCCCACCTGTCACCGTTTAGATCAGATTGGGCTGAGAGAGGGACCTGGAAACTCACGTAGGGAGCCACTCCTGCCACGGTGGGCGCGATCCCTCGGTACAAGGCTCTGATCCCACCCTCTTTCTTATATATCATGACCATCGTGGTGAACATTCCCGGTAACCGTTGGGTCGGATCTCTTGCTCCCAGGTCGGCGAATGAGGCTGATTGGATCGACAGCCGAGTTCGAACAATATCCAACGGATAGGTTATTGTCACTGAGGTGATACCTGCTGCACCTCCGCAGACTAGGCGCCGCATTGGACTCATATCGCCATCAGGGGATTCCGCAAACTGGGGAATGGAGTCAGTGAGACTGGCACTCAAGAAGAGGTGGGTTAAATACCTGCTTGTAGAAGTTGTAACTTCCAAACTGTACGGCGGAGTATGGAATGATGCGAATGCAATTCGTCCCGTTTCCTCGCATAAACCCGCGCCAGCCTTCCTCTCGGCCCATCTTTACCAACGCCTTCCAAGTTGACATTTTATACTCAGTTCGACCCACGCTTTGGACCTGGAGAAGAATCTTCAATCGTTCCAATGGGGAGACTATGGTCCTAGAGACAGCGCCCGCTACACCACCGGCCATGAATGCAGCCACTACGGGCTCAGAAAGATTATTCCTTGTTCGACTCCAGATTGTGGGTGGTGAGCTGGCGGCGGTTTCCTGATCCATCGAGATGATTAGAACGGAGCTCTCACCCCAAGAATCGGTGGGCGGCTCACCTTGACGGTGGGAGGGGACACGTGAGGCAGCTTTTGCAAGCTGGGGTTTGCGGCACCCTCCAGCTCGTCTTTACGAGCAGTGTTCTGGCGATCCAAGCTCATGATGAGGGCTTGCGCATCAGGATTCGCAACTTATGACAAGAAATAACTCCAGTGCGCTGTGATATGGTATTTCTTCCACAAACCTGGGTTGCAGAGGAGAGGCACGGAAGCGCTGTAAAGCAGGTGTACCCTTTGATCAGGTATATTTGGTAGTCTGATATGTCGGGGAAAGCATCAGAAGTTTGTTTCGGATCGTTACAACACTAGCCATGAAGGTTGGCCGTCTTCGCGAGGCTTGATAACCTAAATGCACATCATTGATCTCGAACCTAGGAATGATCGCTCGTTGTGGTCCTATAAATCAGGGGGGAAGCAAATATCGACAGGACCTCGAAGGCGGAGGAAGGCCCAGCGGATAAAGGGTCTGTCGGATTGAAACACGTGTCGTGTCTTTTCGGAATCAAAAAACTAGAGCACGCCAAGGAGAGCCCACGGTATAGTCAAGAATGATTGCAAGCAAGTGACTGACACTGGATGTGGTTGTCGAGGTAAGGTTGCGATCGAGAACATCCGACTTGCCGACAGACACGGTACCTCCCGATGGGGTCCGCCACTTACGGTTACGTCTGTATCAAATGCGTGCTTCTCAGCTCTACACCTCCCTTTGACACTGGAAATAGATTATAGCATACGAATGATTATTTATGAATAGTGTCCTGTTGATTTCACAAGTACACGAACCTTTTTCTAGGTGAGTACCAATGAATACCAGTGAATACATAAATAACCTCCATGTCTTAACCAGGCTCCATATCCTGGGGGTATTGGGTTGGTATCACCAAACCGAGCACTGTCGTCATTTGCATTAGTGGTGTCCCGCGACCACCGTAGACCCTTCATCACCTAATTCTTTCGTCTTTCTCTGCTCTTATCCTTTTGAAGCTTCTGAAGCTCCAACTTTTCCATCTTCCATCTTCCATCTGTTCATTAGTCTTGGCACCATGTCATCTCGCTCGGGTACCACCCTTTATGTCACCGGGTTTGGTCACGGAACCCGGGCTCGCGATCTTGCCTACGAATTCGAACGGTACGTGTCGCCTATACCTTCGCTACGACCTCCGATGCCCATCCCGACGACGAACCGAGTCCACTGGCAGTGAATCGCATGGCTTTTTCTTCTATACCAAATTAGCATGACATTCGCATTGAAGCTTTTGTCGCATCTCATCGACTGCTAGTCTTGGCCTGTCGTCATAATCTCTCTTTCTCTCTTACTCCTATATCTTTCTCTCAACACCTCTGATCCTACCTCTCTCTCTCAACTGGTGATTTCAAGCTAGCACAAACTGACAATTTGAATTAGATATGGCCGTCTAGTCCGCTGTGACATCCCTGCCCCTCGGACACCCTCCAGCCGGCTGTAAGTCGATCTGATCGATAATCGAAATACCCGGAACTTAACTGACGCTGAGAGCCAGATTCGCCTTTGTAGAATATGAGAGCCGCCGTGATGCCGATGATGCCTACCACGAGATGCACAACAAACGTATCGGCCGTGACGATTTGCTGAAGATTGAGGTAGGCAACCATTTGTTCCGTTCTACCGTTTTAGTATTCTCATATTTTTTCAAGTGGGCACGCACACCCCCTTCCGCTTCTTGGCGATTCGATTCGGGCTCTGGTCGTGATTCCGGCCGCGATTCTGGCCGCGACTCTGGCCGTGATCGTCGCCGTGATCGCACTCCTCCGCGCCGTGGTCGTTCGCCCTCCCCCCGCCGCAGCCGTGGTGGTGACTATTCTCCTCGCCGAGACGATCGTTACGAACGGGATGACCGCGCCGACCGCGACTACGACCGCCGTGACCGGGACTCCGACCGCCGTGACCGTGACCACGATCGCCGTGATCGCGACCGCTCCCGCGACCGTTCCCGAAGCCCCGATGACCGCGAACGCGATGGCAAGGATGACCGGGAAAGGCGCGAAGATGACCGCGAGCGCCGCGAAGATGACCGTGACAACGCTCCCAACGGTGACGACAGGAAAGGTAGGGGGTTCCATCGGCCTGTAGACTGCCGAATTTTGCTGATCAGAGATAGTACCCCTGGACCCAATGCCCTCTGCCCATGATGAACTCGATACCGCTGAGTAGACAACTCGGCATCCTATTTTCTCATTCCTGCCCTACTTCGCCCTCGTCTTCCCGTCTTATGGTGTCATCGTGATTTTGCCGGAGAAAAAAAAAGGGAAGGCTCAATGACGATCCGCATGTGGCACATGTCCCCTCTCTGCATCTGTTGACCCCCAATACTCGAAGACTACTCTGAAGCAGGGGGAGGGAGTGTGTCCCCCACTTTGCTTTATGCTTTTGCTTTTCGCTTTGATCCCCCAGTTCTTCCCTTTTTTTCGTGCTGGTAATTTATCCTGGTCAGCAGCTCGGATACCGAAGCGAACGCCGAGCGATCCCGAATACGATCACTTCCGTCTCGCCCCTTCGAAATTGAACTTGGAAACGGTTATCTGTCGCCATGTCCGATCGACCAGGACGGAGGAATGCAAAGTAGTTATTTTGCTGTAGTCTCCTTACATGTAGGTAGTCACAGAGGTGCATCGCGCAATCCATATCCACTCTGCTTCACTTATGACGTAAACCCGGGGGATCTCTCCCTCAAGTGCTGCCTCTTTCTACTGTACTTCTCTCTTTCTCTCTCCCTGTCTCCCCTGGTCCGAATATGGCACAATCAAAAGGGATCAGTACCTAGGTATCGCAATTGATGTATTACGCTCGCTCCATGGCGATAGCCTATACTAATTTGGTCTCAGAGAGGTGGCACTTTCACGGACTGCATAGGCAATCCCGGGTCAGGTTGTCTGGAAGATGACATTGTGATTAAGCTGCTATCGGAAGATCCGACCAATTATGAAGATGCACCGCTGGAGGGAATCCGTCGTATCCTGTCCAGATTCACAGGCCGTGAAATCCCTCGTGGAGAACCGATTGACACCTCACTGATTGAAAGCATTCGCATGGGCACGACGGTAGCAACGAATGCCCTTTTAGAGCGCAAAGGGGAGAAGATCGCACTTGTCGCAAGCAAAGGGTTCAAAGACTGTCTACGTATTGGAAACCAATCTCGCCCCCGGATTTTTGACCTTGCCATCCAACGCTCGGATGTGCTCTATGAGGAGGTGGTGGAAGTCGATGAACGTGTCACCTTGGAGGATTATGCGGAGGACCCAGGAAGAAACTTGACGACCACATTTTCTCGTGAACAAAGCCCAGTGGCGGCCGATCTCGTCCGCGGCCTTTCTTCGGAGGCCATCCGTATCCTCAGGCGTCCCTCTGAAAGCAAAGTGCGATCTCAGCTGCAGGAGGTATATGACCGTGGGTTGAGAAGTATAGCCGTATGCCTGATACACGGCTACGCTTTTCCTGACCATGAGGCCTTGGTGGGACGGATTGCCACTGACATTGGGTTTCACCATGTCAGCTTGAGTCACCAACTCATGCCTATGATCAAATTAGTGCCGCGAGCCACTTCAGCCTGCGCCGATGCCTATCTGACACCCGCCATCAAGAAATATATCTCTGGGTTTCAGGCTGGCTTCAAAGGCGTGTTGGGCAATGAAAGTGTAAGCGACAGACAGGCGCGAAGGGGGCACGCTGTGAGTTCATGCAATCAGATGGTGGCCTGGTGGATGTAGATCAGTTCTCTGGTCTACGAGCAATTCTATCAGGCCCGGCCGGTGGCGTGGTTGGCTATGCATTAACTTCGTATGACCTTGTCTCCGAAATCCCTGTCATTGGCTTTGATAAGGGGGGGGGGACGAGCACGGATGTCAGCAGGTACGGCTCTGGTCGATATGAGCATGTATTTGAAACAACCACGGCCGGAGTCATAATACAGTCTCCTCAGTTGGATATAAACACCGTGGCAGCGGGAGGCGGATCACAATTATTTTTTCGCCATGGGCTCTTTGTTGTTGGCCCAGAGTCCACCGGTGCACTCCCTGGACCAGCTTGCTATCGCAAAGGAGGTCCGTTGACAGTAACCAATGCCAATCTGTTTCTCGGACGGCTGATCCCAGACTTCTTCCCGAGGATATTTGGCCGAGATGAAAGGCAAGGACTGGATGAGCATGCGAGCAGGACTCGCTTTGAGGAACTCACCAAGGAAATCAACGCTGGATTAGCACAGAAGGGGCGAAGTCGAGCGATGACCCCAGATGTGGTTGCATTTGGCTTTATCAAAGTAGCCAATGAGACAATGACCCGCCCAATCCGTTCATTGACAGAAGCCAAGGGCCATGATACCGCCAAGCATAGACTGGCTCCATTCGGAGGCGCTGGAGGTCAGCACGCCGTTGCGATTGCCGAAAGATTGGGCATTCGGCAAATCCTAATCCATCGCTATTCCTCGGTCCTTTCGGCTTATGGCATGGCGCTGGCAGATGTTGTTGATGAAAGCCAAGCACCCGAGTCGAGGACATGGACCGCCGAGTACAAGGGTGTTCAGAAGATACTTGCATCAAGAATGGAAGAGCTCAAGAATCGATCCCTACAGAGGTTGCGAGAGCAAGGCTTCCAGGATGATTCCATCGTATTTGAAGAATATCTCAACATGCGCTATCGAGGGACTGAATCAGCTCTGATGATACCGAAGCCCACTGAGGAATATGCAGACCGTCACTTTGGAGGGGACGGGTGGGCCTTTGGGAAGGCTTTCGAGAGGCAGCATGAGCACGAATTTGGCTTTACTCTCCCTGGTCGAGACCTGATTGTAGATGACATCCGGGTCCGAGGAATCGGCAAAGGGTTCAAGGTATCCGGGAAGACCATCGACCAGCGGCTTCGTGAGTCTCACTCCCGCGATGTGGAAATGGGTCGAGAGCAACGCAGGGATCGGGTTTATTTCGAGGGTGGCAGACAGGACACGCCAATATACAGACTCTGCGATTTAAGCGTCGACGAGCGTGTGAGAGGCCCAGCGATCCTGGCGGATGATACACAGACCATTGTGGTGACCCCCGGGGCTTCGGCATTATTGACCAAGACTCATGTTGTCATCAATATTGGTGATTCGACTGGCCATCTCAAGTTGAGCATTGAGCACCAAAGAAGCGGATCCAATCCTGCTGAGTGTCTTCTCGCATATATTCATGGCAATCGCTGAGCAGATGGGTCGTGCTTTGCAGAAGACAAGCGTGAGTACCAATGTCAAGGAACGACTGGACTATTCATGTGCATTGTTCGATACGGAGGGCGGCCTAGTTGCCAACGCGCCACATTTGCCAGTCCACCTCGGGAGCATGTCGAGCTGCGTTCGAATCCAATCTCATATCTGGAGGGACAATCTCAAGCCGGGGGATGTGATTGTCTCGAATCATCCGGAATTCGGCGGCACTCATCTCCCAGACATTACGGTCATCCAGCCTGCGTTCAGCGAGGGGAACATTATCTTCTATGTCGCCTCTGGGGCCCATCATGGTAAGCTGCCTCAAGTTGAGATACGCCGACCAGTGCAGATATTCTGACCCCCCACATGCAGCCGACATTGGAGGGATACTCCCGGGGTCGATGCCACCACACTCAAAAGAGCTATACCAAGAAGGCGCGGCCATCATAAGCGAGAAACTGGTGTCGGAGGGGAGATTCAACGAGGAACGGATGGCAGCTCTGTTGTACACCGAGCCAGCCCAATATCCAAACTGCAGCGGAACCCGTTGTCTCGCGGACAATTTGAGCGACCTGAAGGCCCAGATTGCAGCAAACAAGAAAGGCATCAAGTTGATCGGGACTCTGATTGAGGAGTGGGCCGGAAGTATATGGTATCAATATCCAGTCCGGCGCAACAGTGGAATTGGCTAACGGGCATAGGAAACATTAAGACGCCCGAAGCGTTTACTTACTCGGCAGTCATTTATTGTATCCGGTGCCTGGCCTCGGCCGATATCCCTCTCAATCAAGGCTGCTTAAGGCCAATTGACGTTCGCATTCCACGCGGAAGTCTGCTTTCTCCATCAGATCCGCTGCTGTGGTGGGTGGCAATGTTCTCACAAGCCAAAGAGTGACCGATGTCATTCTGAGGTGCTTCCAGGCCTGTGCTGCGTCTCAGGGTGATACTAACAACCTCACATTCGGGTTTGGGGGGAATATGCCGGGTGAGACAGAAACCAAGGGATTTGGATACTATGAAACTATCGCTGGAGGGAGCGGTGCTGGCCCATCCTGGGAAGGCACTTCGGGCGTGCACACGCACATGACCAACACTCGAATCACCGATGTAGAAGTCTTCGAGCGGCGATATCCGGTCATACTACGAGAGTTCAGTCTTCGACCGAACTCGGGAGGTAATGGTCAGCATCGCGGCGGAGATGGTGTTATCCGAGACATCGAGTTCCGCACCCCAGTCCAAGTCTCTATCCTCTCAGAACGCAGAGTTTATCATCCCTATGGACTGGAGGGAGGCGAGGATGCACAGTGCGGTCAAAACATCTGGGTCCGCCGCGTGCTCAGTCCCGATGGGAGGTGGACGGACCGTTACACCAACCTGGGCGCGAAGAACTCCGCTCAGATGCAAGCAGATGAACGGATCATCGTCCGTACCCCCGGCGGTGGAGGATGGGGTCAGCCCGGGGATCGTAGTCAGCTTCGTTTCCAGCAGGACCATCGTCACGGCTGGAGGGGGGGGGGGAAGGTTCCATTGCGCATAGCCTGGCCACGCAAGAGGCTCGCATGTAAGCATCCATACTAAGGTAGTCTCCACATATATGCTATGCACACATTTGCTTTCGAATTGACTGGGAAGTTGATCAAATCCTGCTATTCCTACCTAGGTAGTTGAGTCCATCACGTGCTCACGCGTCACTGTCGCGTCTCTGACCCTTGTCTATCAACTTCCCTACCCACACACCTACACACCCCTCGAAGTCCAAAATGTCTTCCAAAAGGCGTGCCTCCGAGGACACCGGACCTGGGAGCAAGAAAACCAAAATCACCACTGGCCAGACCGACTCAAATGGAGATCGCTACTGGGAACTCTCCAAGATGCGCCGGGTGACCATTTCCTCATTCCGTGGCAAAACCCAGGTGAATGTCCGCGAGTATTATGAAAAGGATGGACAGCAGCTGCCGGGCAAGAAAGTGAGTGACTGGCGGCGTGGCATGTAACCTAGGCTCACCATGCATAGGGCATATCCATGCCAATAGACCAATTCTCAGCCTTGGTTTCCCTGCTTCCCGAGATCGAACAGACGCTGAAGGAAAATGGAGAAAGTCTGCCACGGCCACACTATTCGGGAGAGAGCCCAACTGGTCATGACGAGCAGCAATCGGGTAACCAAAGCCCAACAAAACAAAACATCGACGCAACAAGTGATGAGGACGAGGGTGGAGAGTGAAAAGGCTCAGATATGCCACTGCAATGTCATAGTAATCAAATTTCGGATTGACCTTTTCAAGTCCAGGAAAAGTTGGTAGTTCGTATTCTCATCCGGGATGCCGTATGGGCGTATAAGGCCTTGGGGCCTCGTGCGAGAGGGCACGGGAGAAAGAACGCAACTTAAAATGGAACGTGTCAGAACAGACCGCATATTGACTGTTGGCTAGATGCGAGATGCCCATCATTTCAGGTAAAAGCATGGGACGCCTAAAACCAGCTTCTACCTGGGGCACAAGGATGCTTAATTGGACCCGAGAGCCCTGGAGAGATTTGGGATCATACTGTCGATGAAGACATGGTCTGTTGCATTTCAAAGAGCCAACACTCTGAGACCCTGGAGCAAGACTGAAAAGACAAATCCCCGAGCAACCGTTTCCACTTGAAGACTATCGAAAATCTTCTCCAGCGCTTCCCGGCTAGCAGCCGCCCCCATCACACTTGTCAGAGCCTGTGGGATGCCTCGCTGCACAAAAAGGTTGCGCGCGGTCTCTCGAGTACGGAGCTTCTCCTCTTCGCTGGGTGGAGGGGCCCAAGCTTTAAGCTCGTCCTCTGTCGGGAGCGCGTTTTCACGAAGCTTGGCAAGGTAACCCCCAAGGGCATCGTCCGAAGTATGACTCTGAATCATGGAATCTTGCAAAAGAGCGCGAATGGTTTCTAACGTCGGGCTTCCAGGGCGTAGAATGTACGATTTGGCGGCGTTCAACAAAGTCCGCCGAATGTTCCACGCAGATGACAAAGTGTACAATTCATTGATCACAGCAAAAATCAGCTCGACTGCAACCTGTGTCTCATCCGCCGTGATGGTACTTTTTTTCTTGGGGGGAGGATCGACACTCTGCAGAGTTTCAGACCGACGGTGGGTAGAGGATTGCTTGGTTGGCTCCATGGACTTTGCCGTATGAACGCCGAGATCGAGGGGTGTTTGAGAAAGTGATGACTCGGTGGTCCAGGCATCTTGCTCGGCTCGAATAGATCCCTTGTCATTATCAGCAGCCGAGGGTGACTCGGAGGTCTCACTCTGCCAGTCTGCAGGCTTGCCAGGAAGTAACACAGAGTCGTCGATTTCGTGGACTGGACTGGAATGGTCATCAAGGCTCGATCGTGTCTGTGACAGGCTGGTCCGGTTGGATCCAATGGTCTTGAGGTTATTCTGGTCCGAAGCAGGTTTCTTATTATTAGTTGCGCCGCCAAAAACCCCGGTCATTCCCTCAAAGACAGCTTTGCCCCCTCCTGCCACCCCCTTGGGCGCATTGGCTAGCGCATCTAGCATGCCTTTGCCCATGTTTTCAAATGCAGACGGACTTGGGAAAGAGAAGCCGGACTTGTTCGGGCCAGTCGCCTCTGAGGAGCCGGCGTCCTTTTCCAAGAACCGGCGCATTCGGTCATTATCGGCCAGTGATTCATGTTTCATGGCATCTTGTAAGTAATGCTCCAGTTCTCGAGCCAAGGCCTGCCTTGTCTTATTCTTCCAAGGCGGTAATGTCGGGTGGCGCTCTGAGAAGCTTTGAATGAGATTTAGGCGGGAGACAGTCTCCAGCATCTCGTGGAGCGATTGGAAGTCCGAGTATTTGCGAAACACCATCCATCCGGTCGACCGTGTAGACGCTGGCTCGACCTGGAGTAAGTAATCCCATGTGGGTCGCGACCTAATCGGCCCCTGATCATTGCTTGATCCGTCATCATCTACCAATATCTGTGCTCCATGAAGAATAATAAGAGGCGTTGAATCTTCATTGGGCCGTTTTGGTCTGTTGGATGACGGTGCTCCAGTAATCTTATCGTGATCGTGGCTCCGCTCACTGCCACAAATATCTTTTGTAGCTCGATCAGCGGGTAGAGTGGGATCTTCGTCGAGTTCTTGCTGGGATAGATCTGATTCAAGTCCTAGGTTGGGTTGGGAAGCGATCATAGCACTAAGGCGCTTCACCTCTAGAATCGCAGCTTCTTCCGAATCTCTCGCAGCCTGCGTAGATTGCCTACTTGAGAGTTTGACCGAGTCTTCAGTATCTGCAATGGGCTCGTCTGGGACTTTAGGTGCCCCAACCCCCTGATTCCGAGCGCCTTCGACGCCTGCGTCGATGGCATGCATAATTTCCGACTCCCCATCCTCAAGGAGGTGGATGATCCAACCGTTAATGAATTCAGGGCGTGCCAGGCTGGTGATAACAGAGTTTAGCACAACCCCCGAAAAGACTTCGCGAAGGAAGTCCCTCACGGGTTGACAACTGTAGGCCTTTGAATCAAGGTAGTTCGACAATATATCGTCTGCGATCATACTGAGCTTTTTCTTCTGTTGTGTATCAGAAAGAACGTTCGCCAGACTGCTATCTGGACATTGTTCTAGGTACTGTTCCACGGCCCTCTGGGCCTCAACAGGGGCGGTTGCTCCGGCAGCAGCAGTGAACGCCGCAGCGAGCTCGTTTAAAAACACAATCACGATCGACGAAGAATTGGTGAGGAACTGTAGAAAAATATCCTCCGTTCGTTTTCGCGACAGGTGCCATGAGACAGACGTGACGAAGTTGGTCAAGATTCTGCGACAGGAGCCAGGAAAACTTGGCTCCGAGGGTAAAATTGGCTCATACCAATACCTTTGGGGCTCATTAGCAACCTGTGTCCCTGGTATAGGAGCAGAGGCCCCGGGGAAAAGAGATGCTTACTTGATATAGTTTTCGATGACAGCATCCGTGAGGGCCTTGAGTGCGTCCGCAGTGGCGGGTTGAAAGGAAGTATATTCAAGGCCTACCGAGGACCTCCCCTCGGGCTCATTTAACGATGCCTCCTGCTCGTTTTGGGCATCGGACGCAATCCCTCGCTTCGGCCATTCTAAGAGTCTACTGGAGACCTCCAGCGCCAGTTCTTTCCGCCTCCTGGATTTGTTCGTTTGTGAAGTTTCGCCCGTGTGCTGGTCGGACCCTTCCCACGAGGCATGTAGGACAACACCAACGGCCACTCCGATCAGGAGTAGACCGATTCTCCCTAAGATTATGTAGGTGAAGAGAACAAGAAGGCCGAAGACACCAAGGAGAGCTTCGTTGTTGGCGGTCGCGAGAAAACCGAGCGTGTAATTGATGAGTCCTTGGATAGGAGGATCGGATGTCGCAGAGGCGTCTGGGCGACTCATTGTGAGATTACCAAGGAGAGGTGTAAACGAAGTTAGAGATAAGGGGATCGAATACTTGGCATTCTGCCCTGTGCGTCCGAGTTCGTACGGAGTAAGGACCTCGGGAGTCTAGGTATGTACGAAGCATTTTGCACTCCACTACTACTCAGTACATACGTTATGTATCCAATCATCATTTCCTCGCAAGCTGGAGCTGTACAGCAAGGAATCTAAAGCAAACAGAGAGGAGTTGATCTCCGCTATCCGAGTGAATCTGAGCATTCAAAGTGAATGTGCGTCATGCCAGATGTAAAGAGATGGCGGGAAAAGGAGATTTTACGGATCTACAAGAATACATGCGAAGCCCCAGATCCAAGAGAATGGTGTCTCGCATGGTGCCGTCCCCCAGTTCAATTGCTCGAGTTGGAGACAAGCGACAAGGCTGTGCTGCCGCGAAGAGCAACACCTGCGAGAGTCACCTACCATGCAACATGAACAAATGTTGAGTGTGTCAGAAGACTGTGGCGAAGGGGCCGCATCAAGCTGACATCGGACCGTGCCTTCGTTCTGCGTCAGTAACATCCTCTGCATTAAAAGGAGCCTGGGGGCCCTTCGGGCATTGGATCTTTGGGATCGGCGCGTCCAGGGGCGTCATGATCGGCGCCAGCTTGAGAAAGCTTGGGAAGATGCAGGTTGCAGATACAAAGTTGGCTGGCCGAAGGAAAAAGTCTTTTTGTATGGAAAGATTATCTAATCTTTAACCGACACCTGGGCAACGCTAGTCCCATCTGGGCCGGCATAGCCAGCGTCTATATCTCATCTCCAAGTACGGAGTACGGAGCGCATGGATTTCTATGTGGCTGGTCTATGCTTCACCCTATGCCGATGCCTCCGGGACAGAATTTGTGATAGCATAAAGTGGTTGACATCTTCATCGCCCCAGTACGTCAGGTGACTGGCAATGCTGGCAATGAGCGAGATGTCGAATGCTCCCCTGTGTTCCTATTAGTTGGGTTCATCAACAGGGCGTGCCATCTTACTCTTGTATGCTATAGTCCACCCGACCGTTGGCGTTCATGGCACGTACTTTAGCATCTTCAAATTTCAGCTTCCGCTCCTGGTCGGTGTCGGCTTCTGGGTCTGGACTTTCTCCATGGTTATTACTGCGACTTTTCTGGAAACCATCATACAGGGTTTCTAAATCAGATTCAATCAGAGTCTGGTGGTGATCATCGGCCTCTGAACCATGCTGGGTGGAACCAGACAGGGTTCGTTTGTGGGTTGAATCACCAGCCCCTTTGCCGGTAGCATGTGAGGTCGGAGCGTCATCGCTGGTCAGCCCCAAGCTGCGGTTCAACAAGCTGCTTGCCACGCCCGTGGTAAAGTTTGTCCACATAGATCCCACACTTTGGCCCATACGACTACCCAGGATGGATAGACTTTGCCCCGAGGTTGTCCACAAGCTCTTCTTCACCGAGGGCAGAGGCTGTGGTTTCAAGCTGGCCATTGCTGGGGATATGAGAGGCTCAACGCGGTAGCTCACGGGGTCAGAAGGGTGGAATATATTGTAGAGATCCCGACACTTCGGGGTCGAGATTATAGTGGGACTATCGTCTAGCCCGGGTCCAGGCGCCCGCGGCGCCGGGTCAACGTCGACATTCAAGGTATTTCTGCGATGTCGAGGATCCATGGCGGAAGACCCGCCAATTGTTTTCCCCTTGAGCATTTGAAAGAGTGCAATAGGGGACCCAAGGCAAAAAAACTCCTCGCATTCAAATCTGAGCGCATTTGCCTTGGTGTTTTTGGACGCTGGCTCGTCACTTGCTTGGGATTTTCCACTCGAGCTGCTGTTCTGCTCTGCGCAGCCTTGCTGGTGGCACAAAATATCGAAGAGGATTGCACTTCCCAGGGAATGACCGATGAGACTGACTGAGCCCTTGAACGAAGGGTTTTGTTTCCGATATAGTTCGAGGATTCTATTGCACTCCCGTACGACAATGTCGGAAATGTGTTCGCAATACCCGCTTTGATAAAGAAGGACGTCCATGGCCAGATCTGAAATGAGGTTTCGCACCGCGGGGACACTGTCGAGTGTGATATCTGCCAAGCTTGGGTACGCCTCATCCTCAAGAGCATCTGCATCGGTAAGATCAAGCTCTTTTCTGTTCTGTCGGACTCCCCGGTACGGGAAGTCAAGAAGATGTCTCCAGCACCTGGACCCATTAGCAACAAACAGACACTAGCCGGGGGCTGTCGTCGAATCTTACACAGGTAGGACTTGAACACGGCAGTTCTGAGTGCCGTCCGGGAACGCGGAGTTCAATGCTTGAAGATCAGGAGAACCTTTGTAAACATTTTTCAGTGTTTTGCGAAGCACATTCACGTCGTGTATGAAATTGATGCTTTCTAGCCGCAATCCGAGTCGCTGACCGATCCCATGAGTGACCAGAATTAAATGATCCACCTCGCGCTCTCTATCCTCCCCTTCAACCTCCCTCGAATCTTCCATTTCTTGCTCTTCCTGTTTGCGGGCTTGCTCTTCAAGTTCGGCTGGATTTTGGGGCTCGCCCGCGAGTGATGACATCTGTCGCTCTATGGTAGACCTTGGTCTTTCTATGCCTTCGAGGCTATCTGCTTGGGCTGTTCTGGGGGGTACTATTGTGGAGTGTTGCAATCCTTCTTTCAATGTGTCTTTGACAACTGTGGCAGGCAAATCATCGTCTTTCTGTTTTTGGTTGGAGCTCTTCCCTTCAGAAGCCTCTTTGGGCTTTTTGGGCTCATACCCACGGACCAACTTTGTTCCCGGGACGCCTCCTAGCTTTTGGTAGACGGATGTGCTGAAGCGCGACATGAAATCATCATTCATCAGCCAAGCGGTTGTGGAATCTTGATAGGCCACCACTCTGTTCATGTAAGCCCCAAAAAGGCGATACTGCTGGGGCTCTGCTCCAGGTCCATTAGCGTCGTTCCCGTTGCTTTGAGAAATCGGTTGCTTGGCAGTGTGCAGTGTCGGGGCTTTAGAGTCCTCCAGCGCGGGCCTGGCCTGGCTAGACCTTTCTTCGCCTGTTCTCGCGGCTTGCTCGGTAGGGCCGCCTGGGGTGGATTCAGTCCTCCACGGGCACATTTTGATGAATCCCTCTTCCAGCTGGGTCGCAAGGTTTTCTTCGCACGGTTTGAGACCGGATCCATCTTGTATAAACCATGTTCCCCGACGGACTTCATACACAGGGGCAATCCAATATGTCGGGCTCAGTTCTCGTTCTTCCACATCCACGTTGAACAAGAAGTCCTCGTTCACAGGCACTTTGGAAACAACCGTCTCGCTGGGTTTCGGTTCATTTTGTCGCTGAGCCTCTTCGATGTCCGATAGTTTCTGAAAAGTGCCTTCGATAGACTGGGAATCTTTCTTGGGGAATGGCACAAACTTCTTCGGTGGGGGTAGAGGCTTTTGGTCTGCCTTTTTCTGCTCCAGCGGGGAGGGCTTCCGCTTTGGCGAGTCCACGGCGTAGAACCATCTCACTTTCAATGCCGGGCAATCCGCTGGGTAGCGGTGCATGCTCAGCCGATTCCGATGGGTCACTGTGTGATCTTCTCCTTGTGATCGTTGCAGGGCCTCTGGCTTCGGAGGGTCGGCCGGTTGCGGCGTCACGCTTCGTGGGGTACTCCATGGAGATAGAGTTCCCAGGAAAGATTTCTGCTCTGTGCCCATTCTGGGGCGCACCCGTGAGGTGAGGCGAATCAGCGTGGATAGGGTTGGGGGGAAAGACTACTGCCGATGGTGATCCCGTCCTGACACCGTCCTGACACAAGGTGTTTGTTTTGCCGGGGAATGATGTAATCCACTCCGCCCGCCTCCAGAGGTCAACTCCGCGTCCGGGGAGTCTCAAGAGTAGGGAGTGTGAGATTTCGCTACGAAGTGCATAATGTTCCAGAAGCCGTTCGGCTGTGAGCGGCGAGACTGATGTATCTACGGAATACGGAGTACGGAGTACCATGCATCGCATCCTGCATATACTTGAAGGACAGGTACCTACAGCCGGTCTACGGGTACCCGGATTGATGCCAAGATTGCAGCAGCTAGGCTTCGACGATGAAGCCGCAACATTGAACGGACCGTGAAGGTCGCAGAGCAGCGCGTCAGCAACAGGCAGAAGGGTAAAGGCGACGTCATCCCCCGCGATGATTACCTAAAATACGTAAAAATACACGGTTTACCACCGCAATACACAGCATGCCGTGGCGTTCCTTCCACGTTTTAATACGCCCCTCTATACATTCGGGGCACTGCCCACCTTTTGACCTTGACCCTTTTTAAGACGGGCATTTTCTCTGAGAGTCTACCCTTTGCATTGGAATTCCCCATTGTCCCGAGAGCTCGAGGGTTCTATTTTCGACATGAACGCCCTCAAGCTTCAGAAGTAGGTTAGCTGGATGTTGACTCTGCACGGCTGCTGATCGTTGTGTTGGCTACAGGCGCTTTCCCCAGCTCGACCAGGGCGCGATCTTTTCCCTCCAGGATGCATTCAACAGACTTGATGTGGAAGATCGAGGCTATCTCGACGAGTCCACCGCTATCAAGGCGGCTCAACAGTCGGAGCGCCAGCCCTACGATGTGGTGCGCGCGGCATTGAAGGATGTGGAATTGGATAGCTCCCGACGTGTGGAACTCGAAGACTATGTCGATGTAAGACATCCCTTCCTCGGTTATGTCCCTGTCCATATTAACATCCTGGTAGCTCGTTGCGAAGCTCCGGACAGCACCTAGCGGAGGCGCCCCCGCCTCCACCCCCGCGGCCGTGATCCAAGGGGCCGGCGCCGGTACTGGAGCCTCTCGTCATGTCTCCAAAGGCAGTGTCGGCGGGCGCATACATGTTCAAGGGTCTTCCTCCAACGTGACTCACACAATCAACGAGGACGAGCGAACCGAGTTTACCCGCCACATCAATGCCGTGCTGGCAGGCGATGCGGATATTGGAGATTCTCTGCCTTTCCCCACAGATACATTTGAGATGTTCGACAAGTGCAAGGACGGCTTGGTCCTCGCTAAGCTGATCAACGACAGCGTACCTGATACTATTGATGAACGTGTGTTGAACAAGGCCGGAAAGAAGATCAAGCAACTCAATGCATTCCACATGACCGAAAACAACAACATTGTCATCAACTCCGCCAAGGGTATCGGTTGCTCGGTGGTTAACATCGGAAGTGGGGATATCATTGAAGTGCGCGAGCATCTGATTCTGGGTTTGATCTGGCAAATCATCCGCCGTGGTCTTCTCGGGAAGATCGATATCAAGCTCCACCCGGAACTCTACAGACTTTTGGACGAGGATGAGACATTGGAACAGTTCCTGCGTCTGCCCCCCGAGCAGATCCTCCTTCGCTGGTTCAACTACCACCTCAAGAACGCCAAATGGGACCGAAGGTATGTTTATCGAGATACGCAAGGGCGACTCGATTGCTAATTATCATAGGGTGACTAACTTCTCGACCGATGTGAAGGACGGCGAGAATTACACGGTTCTCCTGAACCAATTGGCACCTGATGTTTGCTCCCGCGGTCCTCTGCAGACTCAAGACTTGCTTGATCGCGCCGAACAGGTTCTCAAAAACGCAGATTCGCTTGATTGTCGCAAGTTCTTGACTCCGGCTTCATTGGTTGCTGGAAATCCCAAGCTCAACCTTGCGTTTGTGGCAAATCTGTTCAACACGCACCCCGGACTTGACCCGATCACCGAAGAAGAAAAACTGGAGGTTGAGGACTTTGACGCCGAGGGTGAACGAGAGGCACGGGTCTTCACTCTGTGGTTGAACTCTCTGGATGTGCAGCCCGCAGTCAACTCGCTCTTTGACGATCTCCGTGATGGGTTCGTTTTGCTCCAGGCGTACGACAAGGTCATACCCGGCAGTGTCAACTGGCGGCACGTCAATAAACCCCCGGCCTCTGGCGGTGAATTGATGCGATTCAAGGCCGTCGAGAACACGAACTATTCCATCGAACTTGGTAAATTCAATGGGTTCTCTCTTGTGGGAGTTCAGGGTGCGGATATCACTGACGGTCAGCGAACTCTGACCCTTGGATTGGTGTGGCAACTCATGCGCCGCGACATCACCAACACGCTCTCTGCTCTAGCCCAGCGACTAGGCAAGCGTGAGATCACGGACACCGAGATGATCAAATGGGCGAATGATATGTCTAGCAGTGGCGGGCGGTCATCCACGATACGCAGCTTCAAGGACAAATCCATTGGATCTGGAGTTTTCCTTCTGGATGTGCTCTGCGGCATGAAGAGCAGCTACGTGGACTACGACCTGGTCACCCCTGGTCGGACCGACGAAGAGGCATATGCGAATGCCAAGCTCTCCATCAGTATCGCCAGAAAGATGGGTGCCACCATCTGGCTGGTGCCAGAGGACATCTGCCAGGTTCGCTCGCGTCTGGTCACCACGTTCATCGGTACGTTCTCTATGCATTGTCGGGATGATTGGCAACTAACCCTTGGCAGGATCTCTAATGGCTACTCACGAGAAGATGTAAGGAATGTGGTGGCTCGCTATGCTCAATGTTTATGGTACCTGGGTATTGCACATTATATTCTTTCTCAATTACATGTAAATTTCAAAGCACCGGAATGGCAGTGCGCGGATATCCCATACAAACTTCGAGGTTTCACACGTTTGTAGAACTCCTGGCCAGATGGTATCAGGCCAACTGGGCTCGGGGGTCGAGGAATTCCAGGATTATTTCATCTTTGTCCAGCCTGAGCCCTGCAAGTGGCCTCGTGTGTCCGTTGTAGAATCATTGCTCTAATTCATTATTTCCCTTGATCTATATATACTACCTAGGTAGGTATATATCCATGGATGTATGGCCCGACCGAGTGACCCCCCCCCCGAAGAGGTTGAGATCCCAGCTTTCTAGCCATTCAATATGATTGACCCAGGCTTGTATGGACTGGAATTACCTGGGATGCTGAGACGTGATTCTGACAGACACTGGAGGCGCCAAGCCCCAAGTGCCAAAAGGCGTTGACAGCTGAGAGCTCCAGCATTTATCCGCTTTCACCTCTAATTTACTTCCATGAATACCCCCACTCCACAAGTTCGCCTCGAGGCTGAGCAGCCTGAGCAGCCTGTTCAGCCTACACAATCTGCAGAGCCCGCCCATCCTGCCCAGGATGTCAGTGATGTGACCGAGGTCGAGATGGGAGGCACGCAACCCGAGCAAGACACGACAACTTCAGACGCGCAAGAGCTAGCTGCCCCTGCCCCGGCGCCGACCAAGAAGAATGCTGGCATCAACTTCCTTGAGTAAGATATCTACCCTTGCGAGTCACTCAAAATCATCTTCCTTTTCATTGCGATGACAACCGAGCTCACCTATCCCCCAAGCTTCCTGACCTCTCCAATCGTGGAGATTGTGGTTGGCGCAGGCGACAATGAAACATCTATCAAAGCGCATCAGAACTTGTTGGTGCAGGCGCCATTCCTCGCCGAGCTAGTGGACAAATTGGAGGGACCGGCGAGTCGATATTTCACCGCTTGACCATGACATCAACTAACCCGTCGCGATCACCAGCGACGAATCAACCTCCCAGAAGAGAACGTCGATGCTTTCAGCCACTTCCTGCAATTTCTGTACACTCGCGACTATACCATTCCGGAAACCGCTACTGGTATCTCAGAGGCAGACAAGACCGAGGAGAACATGCTTCACCACGCGCGGACCTACACACTGGCCGAAAAGCTCGGTTTACCGGCCCTGAAGAGCCTTGCGCATGGGAAGATCCATAAGATCAAGGGCACGCCCGCGGCAGAGCTCGCATATGCTCGCTATGTGTACACTCACACCCCTGCCGACGACACGAACATCCGAAAGCCAGTGGCCTCTCATTGGGCCAACCAGAGTCACGTCTTGCGTCATGAGGTTGGTGATGACTTCCAGAAACTGTGCATTGAAGTTCCTCAATTCTCATTCGATGTGTTGTCGATCATTTTAGATCGCAAGGAAAGGAGCAGCGCCCAGGATGATATCAAAGGGAGCGCGCGTAAGCGCACCAGACGAGAGATTTAGTCGGGGTAATCTGTACAATTCCAATTGGGGCATACTCACCACGTTCGGGGCAGGTGATTTCTACTTCTATGGTGATCATGATTTGGCGAATACAATTGAACGAACACACATGGATTCCAAGCATCCTACATGTAACCCAACCGGAGCCTCCACAAAGTCTCCCGAGTTCGTTCTATCTATGATGCTAGGCTTTCAATCTCTGCAATCAGCTTGGGCGCTGTGGTCAAGTTTTCATAACCCGTCTCGCGAATGTGGATGTTGTCCTCGATACGCACTCCTCCAACCCTCCAGTACTTATCCAAGACCTGGGAGTCGATGTAATGGCTGGTCTTGGGATCCTTCAGGACAGGATTGATAATAAAGGGACAGAAGTAGATCTGGGGCCAAGTTAGCAGGAATGTAGCCAAGGAGTTCACATTGACTTACACCGGGTTCAACGGTCACCACAGAGCCAGCGGGCAAAGTGCCGCGAACGCGCAGATAGCGGAACATGCGATCTTCGTCCTCGTAGTTGGGATTACCACCGGTATCGTGGGTGTCCATTCCGAGATAGTGGCCAAGACCATGAGGGAAGAAGGCTACGCTGACCCTCTTCTCGAACAACTCATCTGGGGATCCGCGCAAGATACCCAGTTTCAACAAGCCCTCGATGGCGATGCGATGTGCCAGAGCGTGTACATCATCCCACCGCACGCCTTCCTTGAGCTCATTGATACATTTTGTCTGCATTTCCAAGACAAGCTCGTAGATGGCGCGGGTCTCGTCCGAAAATTTTCCACTTAGAGGGATCACGCGGGTGATATCAGCACAGTATGTCTGATATTCACCACCGGCGTCGATCAGAACGCTATCCTTGCGCTGCTTCGTCTTGGGATCGACGAGGTCAACATCATTTCCGACGTAGTGAAGCGTAGCCCCGCCCTCGCCTCCAGCAACAATAGGATGGTAAGACTGCTCGCGACAGCCGTTAGCAATACAAGCGCCGATGATGGCAGCTTCAATCTGGCGCTCATTTGTGGCAGTCTTGGCGGCCTCGATAGCAGCAAGGTGAGCCTTGGTAGAGATCTCGTTGGCCTTTCGGAGAAGCGCGATTTCGTGCGACGTCTTCACCACGCGAGTGTTCTCAATGGCGGCGTTCAGGGCAGAAATGTTAGTTTCGGCGAAGCCGTCGAAACTGACGCCCTCTGAAAATCGGCCGGCAATTGAAAAAGCGGCAGTCTTGCCGTTGTGGGTCGTGGCGATCGACGCCAAAGTCGCGTTGACATCTGTTGTGAACAAAACACGGTCCACATTGTAAGTCTTTGCGGCCTCTTCGGGAGACAGCGGAAGACCGGACCAAATGACAGATTCCTCATCAATTGGGGGAATGAACAGAGTGAGTTCATCCTGGGCCGAATTGTATACTACCGCGGCATCAGGTAGCAGGCATCCAGTGAGATAAAAGAAGGGACGACGTTGTCTTGGTCGGATTAGTGAGATGTCAAGCTTCCAGTAGCAGGACCTAGTACCTGAATAGCATAGCCTCGTCGCTGTCCTCAATCATGCGGGTTTTTTGAGCCTCCAGGTAGATCACCACGGCCGGATGGGGCTCATTGCCGTACTTCTCAGTGAGGTACTTGTCCTTGAGGTATTTGGCGACATTTGACGCATGTTGCTTAGCCGGGTACTCCCTGAAAGGGATGTCTGAAGTCATCTTGAACGTTGGAAGAAGGGAAGAAAAAAGCAAAGGGGGACAGATTGGCTAAAACCCTCGGTTGCATTGCGGGGCTCACATAAGGCGGTTACAGCCGGTGTCAAAACATCCACTCATTACAACCATTACACATATATGATTCGTTCAAAGCTCCGATGCTGATATATCTTCGAACTCCATCTTCCATTGATCCACCTCCGCGAACTTCTTCAATGCTGCCCGCAACTCATCACTCGTGCAGCGGGTGGGGTTGGTTTGAATTTCAGAATCAGATACGTCGGTATCAGGTGGGGAGGACAATGGAGACGAGGATGGGGAAGATAGAGCAATCTCGTTCTCCTTGTTGGCAGTGGCCCGCGAACGTGAATAGGTCGCAGGTTCCCTCTCTGCTTTGCGTTTCTTTTCGGTCTTCCTTTGCTTGGGATTGTGGGCAGTGGCCAGTGGCTTGGGTTTGCCTGTTCCTGCTCGTCGTCTGACTGGCTTCCGAGATTGTGAGGGATAGTTCAATTCATCTTCATCACCAGATGCGGCCTCATGCTGATCGTCACTGTCGCTGAGACCATTCTCGGCGCGGTGTCGGCGGCGGCGTCGTGGCAGAAGTTTGTCTTGTAAATTTGCGGTTGATAAGTAAGCCCGGCCTCTGGATTGTTGTTTCTTAACGGACTGTGGCGTAGATTGATCGAGTTGAGTTGAGCAGGCTGGACTACTAGCCGGAGGTAGCATAGTCTGACTTAATATCTCTGGGAATCGTTGAGCTTGCGGCGTAGATTCAACTTGTTCATCTTGGACCTCTTCTTCTGGATCTTCAACCACAGATTCCCTTTCTTCCTCACTCCGAGGTTCTTCGACATCAGTCCCAGGATCCTGGGACTCTACCACCATCTCAGGTTCTCCGTGCTGCAAAGGCTCCCCAGACTCCAGCGACGTCCCAGATGGAGTGTCTTTGACCATCTGAACCGGTGTCGCCGTTGGCGTGTCTTCCACCATTTCCACGGACGACTGTGGCACTTGAATATCCTGGGTCATGCATCGACGTTTACGTGACCCGCCGGATGAGAGTGGTGATCCTGGCGAAGGTGACTTCTCGCTTGGTTGTCCCAGAAGGGATTTGCCCCGGGAGAGGTTCAGGGGGGTCGATTCATCATTTGGACTTAATCCACCCAGGAAGTCATCATCATCCAGTTCAGAAGAGCTCTCGTCCGCCTGGAGATGATGGAGAATACTCTGCTGTCGTGGGCGCCGTCTGAAGTTGCTCAGAACCGAGTTATCAAAGCCAGGCGTGCCAGGAATTCGGGAGTTGTCGCCTTTGCGCCCAGCAAAAGAGAGCGTAGACGAGTAACCGCGAGATCTCGTGGGGGGTCGACTGCCAGTTCCCGGCCGACTTCCAGTACCCGGGCGGTCCCCTGGCGAAGAATCAATTGCGTTTTCATAGCTCTTTGCCAAGGGTGTCTGTTCGCGCAAAGTCCTTGGATCCGCGCCACGCTCCGGGCCTGGAGATTTAGCATCATGCGCAGACTCGATCGTCTCCCTAGATCTCTGGGTGGGCTTTCCAGCCGTACGGCTTCGTTTTGGCGCAGGACGAGGCATTGTGGTGTAGAGAGCGAGGGTTGCGCCCACAAAAAGATCGACGCGTTTGTTTGGGACGCGGTGCACGTGGACCACATGTGACATCGACTTTGAACTTCGTTTCTTCGTTTCTTCTCTTTCTGCTGCTCTGTTCTTTAGACATTTTGCTCTCTCCCTTCTGATTTCGAGTTTTTTCTTGCCTATTACTAGACTTGCAATCACCGTCTTGTCATGTCACCGTCACATTCACAAACCCCCAAATCGACACGGCATGAGTCCGTGCCGAATCAACCCTACCTACCCAGATTCATAGGGGCAGACCACAATCTAAGACATGGGAAATTTGTTTCTCTCTTTACATATGAGCGCCTGCGCACAATTTCTTTTATATTCTGCGGAATCTAGGAAGAACCACCCCAGAACTCCACTCATTTTCTCTACGGAGCACCGCTATTCCCATCTAGTATTGATCTGATACGGCCATGCTCACACCCACCTGAACTCGACTGGCGCATGGATCTGACTGTAACCAAAAGGCAATGTCCGTGCGAGAGAAAGAAGCGGGAGATTCGGTTGACTACCCGCACAGCGATGGTACATTGGGCAAGAAAAAGCGCTCAACCTCGGAGACTGTCGAGTACCCTCGAAGACGAGCAACAATAGCTGTAAGCGCCTCCGAGACATACAGACAAGGCGAAATTAACTGTGACCCAGTGTCAGATATGCCGACTGCGCAAGACTAGATGCAACGGGGCTCGGCCCAAGTGTCAACTGTGTTCCGACTTGAATGCTGAATGTGTGTACAGAGAGCCAGGGATCAAACTTGATGCCGGAGACAAGTTGATACTTGATCAACTGACTCGCATTGAGAGCCTGCTTCACTCGAGTCTCACAACTCAGCCGCATGCCGCCTTCTCAACCACTTCGCCGGCCACCAGCCACGATACCAACATTGGCAGCGATGACACATTGACCAGAAGCTCTGGGTTGCCAGCCCATGGAAGATTGTCGGCTGTGGGACTTGGATCTTGGGTTAACCCACCTGCTAGTATCAGCATCTCCACCATGCCAAAAATGCATACCACCCCAGCTCTTCATCTTCTCCGGTGGCCTTTGATTCGAGATTTGGTCCCGGAGGGCCATGATCCACAACATCTGCTTCGGCTGGAAATGGCTCGTGAGCCCCTGCGGCTGACTCCGAACTCGGGCTTTGATCTGACCAATGCATCTACGTATGCCCAGGCCTTCTTCAACCATGGCAATGTTTGGTATGCCTGCGTGAATCCTCATACTTGGAATCAGTACTATCAATCGGCGTTGGCACAGGGATTTCAAGGAGGGCCGATGAGCTGCCTTGTTCTCCTAGTGTTGGCTCTTGGGAGCGCCGGCCACAGCGGCAGTATTTCGTTTGTACCGGCCGATCATGAACCGCCAGGGCTTCCCTATTTTGCTGCTGCATGGAGCTTTCTGCCATCGGCCATGATGCAGAATACTGTTGTGGCGGCACAGTGCATGGTGCTGGCTGCTGCCTATCTCTTTTATTTGGTGCGACCTCTGGAGGCTTGGACCCTGCTGTCCAACGTGAGCCTGAAATTACAGTTGTTGTTCGGCAGCCCAGACCGGATTCCCGACCAATGGCGAGAACTGAGTGTCAGGGTCTATTGGAACGCTCTGCTGTTTGAAAGTGATCTTCTAGCAGAGCTGGATCTCCCCCACTCCGGCATCGTCAACTTTGAGGAAGTAGTAGATCTGCCGGGGGGATTCGAGGAAGAGGAGAAAGATGAAGACGGGGCGGAGAGAGAACGAACGGAACAGGGTGGGACTAGGAAGCACCCGGGCTCCTCGCGCCCGCCGGATTCCCAGCTTGCCATTCGGCATGACGAGCTCTGGTACTTTTTGGCCGAGATCGCGTTACGAAGATTGTTGAACCGCGTCAGTCATATTATCTACCAAAAGGACAGCACACACACGCTCTCGACATTGGGTCCGATCGTCTTCGAGCTTGACTTTCAGCTGTCTCAATGGTATGATAGTCTACCTCAACCAATTCAATTTCCATTGACATCGCCCCCTCTTTCCAACCCAGTTCAGACCGTGCTCAGGCTGCGCTACAACGCATGTCGCACTATCATATATCGCCCTTATATTCTGGCGGTCTTCGAGAACGAACAGGCTGGATCGGATGCTGGAGTGAAAGAGTGCTGCCGGCGATGTCTCGACGCTACAATCCGTCAATTGGAGCATATCGCTAGTCACCGTGAGGGTCATCTTCCATACCTTTGGCAGGGTGCTCTCTCTATGGTCTCACAGACACTACTGATCATGGGTGCTTCTATGTCCCCGATCCTTTCGGGCCTCCTTCCGCCTGCACCAAGAACCGATGCTATCATCGCGGGTGTCGTCTCAGAAGTCGAGAGATACGCTCATCTAGCACCCAGCTTGAAATTATCGGCTGAAATAATTCGAGACGCGGAGCGGCGGAGACGAAGTCGTCTTCGGTCAGCGAGTCAATGCCTTTAATGGGCCATGTCTGTACTACAAGGCCGTATATTCGTCAGCCCGGGAAGAAAATCTTCTATCTCGGGTCTGGGAAGTGGTATCAAAAGGGTTGGATTATACGTGCGAGATCTGCTCGGGTTCCATAGCGCGATCCACAGAAAACAATGAATATATGAGCAAGGAAAGATAAAACAGTAAATACAAGGTCCATCTCATCACAATTATGTTCTTAAATCATCAAATATTCCCTGGTGGTAAGTGGTATCTCAAAGACATGGGGAGATCAATATGAACATCATAAATATCAAACGCAAACTCCTATCCTCCGTTGGCCCCGAAGGGTATCATCGTATGGCTTCATATACTCCCTAGATCAGCACCCACTCACTCCCACGTTTGATGAATTTATCGAGCATCAAGCTCACATCGGCCAGCGCAAAACGGCAAATGTAAAAGCCAAAGAACTCAGCAGCGTGTCGCGTGCTGAGTTCTAGACCAACGTGGGTTTTGGATGAGTGTTTAAGTCCAGGGTCCTCAACCTGTTGAGCAATTTGTTCTGCCAACTGGTTAGAATGCAATGAACCTGTCCCCCGAAGAGAAAACTCACCAAGCACCTGGGCAGCGTCAAAAAGACGTGCCAATGCCCCCATGTAGTTCGCATTGGGACCAGAGAACTCGAGCTCGGTAACATTGCGCTTAACCTGCGCCCCGTTCACGGAAGTCATCGGAACCGAGTTGAGAGTCAGATTGTCTTTATTACTCTCTCGGGCACTTGGGGTGGGAGTAGTTGACCCGAGCCCAGAGGTCTTTGCCCGGAGTCTCTTCCAAGTAAGGTAGGATTTGTTTGGCGCAGCTTCGGTATGAGCGCTCTCGTCGGGCGTGGAAGCTGGCTTGAACAGCGGCATTGAGGCCTGCACGCCAACATCACTGCCCAGCTTCTTGGACAAGAAGCTCTGAACCTGATCGAGCACACCTTCAAATGATTGCATCTCTACCAGAACAGCGTCGGCATCGTATGAATCAACCTTGGCTAACTTGAGCAGGGCAGCAGTCAAGAGATCGCAGTTGGATACCTTATCTTCCAAGGCTTTCAATTTGACATTCTTCACGCGCCAGACATCCCGGGGGATGAAGAGCTTCTCTGACAGATAACCTCCATGAGGGTTGGCGAGCGTCTGATAAAGACACCGCATCAACCAGAAGGGGCGTAGAAGGAATGACTCGGGGCATGGCTCGAGAGGAATCGGTGCGTTTGTGATCATCGAGTTTGGTCGGCCAAGAGCCGTAGGAGAGTGGATATTGCTGCTGAATAAATTCATGCCACCACTTGGGAGCCCATTCTGAGCGAAGTTAAAATTGGCGAGAGTTGGAGTGGGCATAATTGGAACACCACCGGGTAATGCGCTCCGAGATTCAGGGAACCCACCGCTCCACGGAGTAGTGGGAGATCCTGGTTCGGTATCTGGAATTTGTATTGGGACAGACGCATTTCGAGACCGGAAAGCCTTTGCATTAGAGTGCATCTTGTCCAATCCATCTGGAGCTGAGGGCACTTTGCCCATGGACCGTGGCAAGGGCGGAAGCTCCGTCTCGTCATCCTCGTGGGTGCGGGCCTGGGAAAGGTTAATATGCTCCAATAAGGAGCCCATCGACGGGTTGCGTTGGGTCGGGTGTAGATTGGACCGAGTGCCAGAAGCCAGTGGATCGTCCTTCGGCGCTGGTGGAGGAGGGTTTGCAAGAGGGTCCAGGGCCGACGACGCGTTGGAATTCGCCCGGGAGGAGCGGGCATTGGTCTCGATCTTGAGTTCTCGAGTCTGGCTAGAAAGTCTCCGTGCTCGAACCCCTGGACCGGTGGAAGAGGCGAGAGAGCCAATTGACCCGGCGCGGCCGGTTACCGAGGCCCTTTTGGAAGGCGTCGGGAAGTCAGATGACAATGGAAGAGGTGGCAAGGCAGAAGATGGAGGAGAGCCAGGAATACTATACGGCTCCGGTCTCAGCTCCCCCAGTGGCAAGACATCATCCTCGGCAAGGGTGGATAAAGCCGCGGCGCCTCCGGTGCTTGTAGCATTGGATGTTGCAGAACTTTCCCAGGCCTTGCCAGAGACGTTGCTCGAATCGGACTCACGAGGAAGAGCTGATTTGGACTGTATGCCAAATTCAAAGTCATCCATGATGTAGCCCTTGGTCATTTCCTCCAGTAAACGCTCCTCCTCCTCCTCTGCCTCATCGTCCAAATAAGCCGAGCCCCGGGCAATGAGACCATCACCATCCGGGCCAGTTTGCTCCTGAATTCGGCGCTGCTCGTGGTCACGGTTCATCGCCTCAGCTTCTAGCTCAGCCTCGCGCACTCTTTGTTTGGCCAACTCGATATTTCTGCGAGCATTCGAGACGATGTCATCATTCATTTCGTCCTCCTTGTATTCCTGTACTGGCTCCAAGCCCTCGTCATATGCGGCCTCGACGGCCGCATCTAAGGCCGCATCAAATTCAGCCTCGGTATCATTGCTGAGACGCCGGCTTGTCCGGCGGCGAAGATAAACCGACGATGCTTTGGAGTTCGTGGACGAAGGCGACGACGCACCCGATTCATCGATGGTATCCAGCCAGGAGGTGGATTCCTGTGGCTCCCCTTGGACTCCCAACGAGATCGATCGGGGCTGATCTTCCATCGCAGACGGCTTCAAAGATTGGCGCCGAGGAGGAATGGTCTCCAGCGAGAATCCTCTGGTTTCTTCCGAAGGAATTTGTTGCAACCCAAAACTGGAATGGGCCGAGCTGAGCTGGCTTTCATCGTGGGAGTCATCATGCGCTAGGTGGAGCAGCTCCCCATAGGATTCTTGGCTCAGCGGCCTGTCTGGTAGGGCTTTGTCGTCACTCTCTGGGACAGGGAAGTCCATGCGATGAAGTTCCGTCACCCGTATCATATAAGTATCTCGGATTTCCTGAAGCTTGTGTTTCTCCTCATCTCCGCCATTGCTGCGAAGCATGACCAGCTGCAATAAATTGCATGCGTCCGTGTAAGCTTCCATGGCACCCTCAAAATTGGCGGCATTGTCTAGTAGAACTGCCGTGTTTGCCTTTTGTAGGGCCTTGGACAACATGACCTTTTGGGTTTGTCCATGTTGCCGACCCTCCGGCTCCCCATCTTCTTGAAATGCATTTGTTCCGTTGGCGCGGGTCACTGAACGGCCCTGAGAGTCTATATCTGCCTGACCATGGTATCCCGAGGGTTGGAAGAGACTGCTTGATGCCGTGAATGAAAGATCCAGCTGGTGCGACGCGGAGTCCGTGCTGAAAACGGCGGAATTCTCTAGCTCCGGGAGGTTAAACATCGGCAACCCAGGGCCGGGCATCCGTTGGGGACTTTGGGTGCCCAGTGGACGATGGTAGCTCGCGAGGGACATTTTCGAGCTCCCCCGACGATGGTGACCGTTGTACTCTGATGGGCTGATACTCGATGCAGTGGACTGAGACCAACGATTCAAACTCCCCAGTCCTTCTTTGATCGGGCTCGTTGGCCCCAGCGTGTCTGATGGCATATTAACCACATTCTCCGTGAGTACCCCAAGACCGGTGGGGGTGACCGCGCCCGACGGCTTCGCCACTCGCGCTCGTGAACTTGGTCGTGATGAGCGGGAAGTCGGGCGATTAGGGGGTCCCGGTTCCGATGAAAAAGGCCCGGAGGGCCGGCGCATGTAAGAGGTCTGCTCGTCGTCCATTGTATGAATCATGTTTGCCGAATGCCGTTCCGGCTGAAGGCCCTCGCAGCGTATCTCGGAGGGGGTTTATCGAGAGAAATCACAATCGGTATCGGTAACCACGTGCGGCGTATGCGGGCTCATTCTTTGTGAAGAGTATCGTCTCATAGATCCGTCTTAATACATTTCACAGTCTATCCCACCCAAGACATTGAGCTCAATTGACCTAAAGCGCATTAGATCGGATGCGCACCGCGAGGATCCTATACTCACCGGAGAATGCACAGACACCTGGAGTGGGCAGGATCCCTTCGTCAGGGGAGGGGTGGTCCGAGCCGGGCGGTGGAAGGAAAAACGACAATTGCGGGGACGCCGGAATGCGAAGGGGAAAGATGCAGTCTGTATATAAAGGGGATGGGCCAAGGGTGTGAAGAGGGAAAAAATCCAAGAGGGAAAAAGGGGGTCGAGTCCCTGACTGTATACATCGTCCAGGGATAAAAGTTACTTCAGATCTATAACATGTCCATTTAAAATTGGACATTGGACGTGGAACATTGGTAATATTCCATTTCAGAGCAGAATAAAATAATTTACTTATCCATCAAGGTCCAGGAGTCGAATATACCGTCGATAGTCCACGGTGAATCTGAGTCATGCAACGCGCTTAGTGACGGGGGAAAAAAAAACACCACCGGAGACAACCTCAGATGCATCCCTTCACGTTTGCGCGGAGCTTCAACTTCTCGACTTTGCGGTCAGCCTCCATCACTGTACGACTCTCACGCACCATGGCGACAATGAATCGAGACCCGAACACCCTGAGCAACTATAACAATTGGCGGTCCACCCATGTCACTGCAAATTTCGAGATTCTGTTCGATCAGAAGAAGCTGGTGGGAAATGTAGTTCACCGGTTCAAGGCGATCAACGGTGGCTCGCGGGAGATCATTTTGGACACCAGCCATCTCGATATCAGCACCGTCAAGGTGGATGGCCAGCCTTCCCAGTGGGAGCTGCTTGCCCCTCGTGACCCGTTGGGGGTGCCACTGAAGATTATTCTCGATCAAGGTGTCAAACTGAATGATACAGTCGAGGTCGACGTATGTATTGCAAGGAACCTTGGCATACGCAGCCGCTCATAGATCCTTTAGATTGCCGTCAAGACCACGGACAAATGCACGGCGCTGCAGTGGCTGACACCCGCGCAAACCTCAAACAAGAAACACCCTTACATGTGTAGGTGAAAACGGTCTCGGTCATTGACACACACTAATATTGTGGCTAGTCTCGCAATGCCAGGCAATTCACGCCCGGTCGATCTTCCCGTGCCAGGATACCCCGGATGTCAAGGCCACATTCGACTTCAACATCACCTCCCCCCTCCCGGTTATGACCAGCGGTTTGCCGATCCGGGCTGCCACGGAGGGAGAACGTCAGCTGTACCGATTCCACCAGTCGGTGCCAATTCCCAGCTACCTCTTTGCCATTGCCAGTGGGTAAGATCCCCTTGTTCGCCGATCCTGCGATGCTGTGGACTAACTGTGGCCCAGCGATGTTGCCGAAGCTCCAATTGGGCCTCGAAGTGTCGTCGCAACCAGCCCTGACAAGCTGAAAGAGTGTCAATGGGAGCTTGAGGCCGACACCGAAAACTTCATCACGACCATCGAGGTACAGCTATTGTCCATGCGTCCGCTCACCTGGGACGAAGGCTGACCTCGTGCAGAAAATTGTCTACCCATATGCATGGGGGGAGTATAACGTCCTGATCCTGCCTCCCAGTTTCCCGTATGGCGGCATGGAGAACCCTATCTTCACCTTTGCAACCCCTAGTATTATTTCCAAGGTACGTAAGGGACTCTCAGCTGGGGAGGATTGAAGTGGCTACTCAACGGCGATTGTGCCGGTTTATACGCTCAAGTATCAATTCCTTTGACTCATCACTTGAACAGGATCGCGAGAACATCGACGTTATTGCACACGAGCTGGCTCACAGCTGGAGTGGCAACTTAGTCACCAACGCCTCGTGGGAGCATTTCTGGCTGAACGAAGGTTGGACGGTTTACCTCGAAAGAAGAATTCTGGCTGCCATTCACGGTGAAGCCTACCGCCACTTCTCGGCCATCATTGGATGGAAGTCCTTGACTGATGCCGTTGAGCACTTTGGCAGCGATCACGAGTTCACCAAGCTCGTTGTTGACCTCCAGGGTAAAGACCCCGACGATGCTTTCTCCAGTGTTCCCTACGAAAAGGGCTTCAATTTCCTCTTCTACCTCGAAAACCTTGTTGGAAAACCCAAGTTTGACAAATTCATTCCTCACGTATGTCGCTACCTGCTTTCTGACCGGGCTCTCGCTGATATTCTCGCTAGTACTTCACGACATTCAAATGCAAGTCACTTGACTCTTATGAGTTCAAGGCATTGATTCTGGACTTCTTCAAGCCAGATGCACAGGCCTATCAACTCTTGAGCGGACTGGATTGGGATAAGTGGTTCTATGCCCCTGGATTGCCACCCAAGCCCAGCTTTGATACCTCGCTCGTTGACGTAGTCTACGAACTCTCCAAAAAGTGGCAATCCCTGCCGGGTTCTTCTTTCCAGCCAAATATCGGCGACATCAAAGACCTCACCGCCAACCAATTGGTCGTCTTCCTGGAACAAATACTCCTACTGGAGAAGCCGCTCAGTCCGGAAGTCTCTAAGCTGATGGGCGATGTCTACGAATTGACCAATAGCGAGAATATCGAGGTATCGAATCTTTATCTCCAGGTCGGTATGAAGGCCGGAGACGAGAGCGTCATTGAGCCCACAATCGAGTTGCTAGGCCGCATTGGCCGCATGAAGTTCGTGCGACCTCTGTAAGGTTCCCCCTACATGCTTATTAGATTTGATACTGATATTTCCTCAGGTTCCGCAACCTTCAGAAGGTTAACCGCCCAGTTGCCCTCGAGACATTTGAGAAATACAAGGATTTCTACCACCCCATTTGCCGTGGTATGGTGGAAAAGGACCTCTTCGGGAAGAAGGATTAGAAATCCATCTACAGATTCTCCTAGCATGACTGACTGATGTGTTGCAGAGTTGGTTCGTTCTTCAAGGATGGGTACGGCATACATGTACCCTGTTCAAGGTGCTCTGATGAGACTCTCACCTGTCTGGTAGTCTCTCTGGCATCCTTGGAGGGCTCTGCTCACCTAACTAAGTCCAATCCTAGCCCCGAGGATCCATATATTGGTCACACCTTTGAATCGTAATCTAAGATGGAATTTTCAATATGCGAAGAGAGCAGCGCAATTAACTATTGTACAAATCTTCATAACCAATGGTGCCGTGCCCATAAGGCGAAGCAACCCCCATCACAAAACACCACTGGCCTGAGCGATGCATCTTTACTGGCTGCCGACAAGTTTCCTGTCTGAGTCAGAGTATTGGAAGATGCCGGCGTCCTTCTTGTCCCCCAGCGCGAAGACAAGATCGACCTCTTCTTTCTTCGCTAGCTCCGCCAAGTTTCGGCGCATATAAACCACTACCTGCGCAACCTTGGCCCAATCGATTTCTTCTCCATCCGGACCGGTCTGGCTACCCTTCCAGAGGTTTCTCCAGACTGCAGCGCCCAGCACCGCATCCCCCTTGGCCAACCCCTCATCGTATGCAGCAATAATTCCACGCCATTGAATGAACAGATCCTTCAAGTATTTGTTGCGAATGGTGCGACTACCCAGGTCGTGGTACACGTCCATGCGGTGCTCTGCTTCGTGCGAGAAGTGATCGATCAGGTGGCGAGAGTAGGTGGTGACGCTGTCGCGGTAGGGGAGGGCACGGAGACGAACGGTCAACAGATACATGTGCAGCAGAGTAACCTGGGACCAAGTGGCAAAGGTTGGCTTGAGGCCAAGCTCTATGAACGCGTCGAGTGTTAGCATGGTGTCTTCATAATGTACAAGCAAAGCACACGCGAAGGAGCTCGACAATTGACTCACCTGTATACCACCAGCTCTCACCTACACCAAGGTCCTCTCCTGCTTCTGTCTTGGGCACTTCTACTCCCTTTTGCGATGCTTGGGGAATCTTGTAGTCGGCTTGGGTCGAACAGGCCTCGAACAGCTTTTGCGTCATACCATAGGCAACATAGGTCTCGGCGGCATTTCCAGGTCGACGAAAGTTCTTGGCTAGGTTAGAGACCTTGCCTTGAGAATATGACCTTGCGATCATCGGGTGTACTGCTGATTTTCCGGTAGAGGTAGATGCCACAGCTGGGATACGACGAGCGCCCGAGAGACATAGACGCTGAGACCCGCGAGCCTCATGCGCCCATAGTGTTGATAATCTCCTGGATGCCATTTTCGAATTCGTGTTCGTGAATCGGTCTATCGTGATTGGCGTTCTGGATCTTTTTTCGATTTTTGTTTGCACTGTTTGTCTTCCCCATAATGGAAATAAGAACGGCGTCGGATGTCTATATCTGCATACTCCTGCATACCGCTGCATTTCAAGCTGGAGTTGGGCTCTAAGAATAATGACCCTGCATGGCCAGTTACATGGTATTAAATTTGGGCGAATATCGTGTCCTCGCCTAGATATGATTGTGGATGAGAACTTCGTTGGTACCATCGGTCGTGCATTCTCTGGATCGCCTCCTGATCGACCATTGACTCGCAGTGTAGGTATTGTGTGGATCTACTAACCGGGGCATGAAGCGTGGCCCTCTCATTCACCCAGAACCAAACGCTCAGTGCGCTTTTCTACAACCGGTAATATCTCGGACAGTCGGTTTGCATCTCTCATAAAGGCTGGAACATCGTCCCTAGTAGAGGCAAGTTTCTGATGGTGATTGTCAGATCAGGCCCGAGTGCTCTTGAAAGTAAACAAACATACCTCTCGAATCGTTTCATATTCACACTCCTTCGAAAGATATTCCCGGATAACTTCCTTGGTCTCAAATTCGACATAGATCCGGGTGTCTCGAAGTCGGATCAAAACATGATCAAGTCGCATAAAGAATCTTGTCAATAGAAGAAGTCTCCCCGGCATCACTCGAATCTTGCAGGAAAGCATCGTGATTCCATTGTCCGCCAGCTCATCCTCGTAAAGCACAACCTCGTCAAAGAATAGAATGGGGTCTGGGCGTTTGAGCAGCTCCATCGGGATGGCCTTGGTTGATGTTTCGAACGGCCGCGCATTCGGATGAAGGGTGCCTTTATAGTCGGTACTGTATGACCAGTCGAATGGCTTCACGACTTCTTTAATGCCTTCGTGTGTCTTTTCCCTGTTTCGTGATCAGTCGCATGACCCAACGGTGCCCATCCAAATCGCGACAGCCTGGCCGTACCTGCTCTTCTGCCACTCTCTCGAGTATGCAACCTGCAGCATCGATTGGCCAGTCTTGTCCACCTTGTCCAGGGCATCGAAAGCATTAAACTGAATGCCCCAGTCCCCCTTCTCATGCTCGATCGCAACGTAGTTATCACCGAAGATCATTTCGGGTGGAGCGATCCCAAGCTTCTGGGTCATTTCTTCAATCGGGTCGGCCTTGAGGATGGGGAGTTTCTGGGTCGAGATCCGGAAGCCATTGATGGTGATAGTGTTGGGCTTCTTGGCCTCTGGGCTGACAGATGCGCATGTAGTCATTTTGACGGCTTCTAGAGAATGGCGAAATGAGGGCCAACCGTCTACCATCGGCGATAGCGATAACCCCGCGACTGTGAGGCGGTCTGTCTTTGGGCTGGCATAATGCGACAGGATTACCTTCCAAGGTTGGTAGTAACTACGGAGTACAAGGTTGGGTTGATGCTGCATTGCTACAATTGATTGGTTTTTCTCAAGCTGTCTCTGGTCATCTCAGCTTCTAATTTGAAACAAGAAGAGACAAGCATAAAGGCTGTCTTACTCATATTCGCACGATGGAGGTGATGCCTTTCCCACAGTCCGCACGGAGGACCCAGGACTGAAGGCGGGGAGTAAGGCGGTGTGATAGCGCGAATGCCCAGGCGTTGCTGGGGTGACGCGTAGAGTTTCCCCAAACATCTGTGGACTTGAGCTTTGATTCCCTTTGTGGCCTCCTCCATCGAACTACTAACCCCCAGCAGTGATCATGGTTACATTGTGCTAGGCACAAAATCTTGTTTGTTTACTTATACTACCCTCTTCCGTTGTCTACTGGCCTTCCTTGACGACGCTCTCCCCTCGAGAAATTCAACCATGGCGACGTCGAAGACGCTTGAGGCTCGTTTCGAGCACCTTTCTATGAAAGATGAGAAGGAATATGGTCAAAATGAGCGGGCCTATGGCAAGCAAAAGGTAAATACCAGAGGAAGAGGACCGCCCAACTCGCTAACATCGTCTCGAGGCCTCCGTCCCTTCCAACCAAACGAGCAACAACTCCAACCGAGCTCAGTTGCTGAAGCTGGCACTCCAAAACACCAATGAAAATAAGGCCAATGCTATGAACATGCCCGCCTCGCCGGGCAGAGGCTCCCACGGCGCATTGGTTACCCGAGCCACCGATGAGAACGGCGATCAGCGCACTTCGTCTTCGCTGTGCGATCAGCCATCTGCTCCCAAGGACTTGCACCTGGGCATGTTCGAAATCGGCAAACCTCTAGGAAAGGGTAAATTTGGCCGTGTATACCTGGCCAAAGAACGATCATCTGGCTTCGTCTGCGCACTCAAGGTGCTGCACAAGTCTGAACTCCAACAGGGTGGGGTCCAAAAGCAAGTGAGGCGTGAGATTGAGATTCAGAGTAACTTGCGACACCCTAATGTCTTAAGACTGTACGGTCACTTCCATGATAGCAAACGGATCTTTTTGATCCTCGAGTTTGCTGGCCGTGGTGAGCTGTACAAACACCTTCGCAAGGAGCACAGGTTCCCGGAGTGGAAGGCCGCTCAATACATCGCACAGATGGCTGCTGCATTGAAATACCTGCACAAAAAGCACGTGATGCACCGTGACATCAAGCCCGAGAATATTTTGGTCGGCATTCACGGAGAGATCAAGATCAGTGATTTTGGTTGGAGCGTCCATGCACCCAACAACCGCCGCCAGACCATGTGCGGAACTCTCGACTACCTACCCCCTGAGATGCTCAACCCGGGCTCTCAAGCCAACTATTACAGTGAGAAGGTTGACTTGTGGAGCTTGGGCGTGTTGGCCTATGAATTTTTGGTCGGTGAGGCACCATTCGAGGATACCCCAGTCATGACCCAACGCAGGATTACCCGGGCAGATATGTCCGTGCCATCCTTCGTGAGCCCCGAGGCAAAGGATCTTATTAAGAGGGTGTGTTCATGTCCTACCCACTGACTTATCTGCTTCCCTCTAACAATTTATCTAGCTTCTTGTTCTCGACCCTGCGAAGCGTATCCCGCTTGAGGAGATATCACGACACCCATGGATCGTCAAGCATTGTGTGAAAGACGACAGAAGTGTGAAGCGGAGCTCAGGCTCCTCTAAAGATGGCAAAGCATGAATAATGGCTGGCCCTTGCATGTTGACATTTTTGGAGTTGTGATTTTTTGTGGGGCGTTATCTTTCGCGGAGTCTCGGGCGTTCTGGAGTCTGTTATAGCATTTCCAGGGGGTGTTGTGGCTTAATCTCGGGGGTCAAACCGAGAGGTACTCGTGATATAGCGATATCTGGTTCTTGATTTCTTTCCCCAGCACCGTCGATGACATATGGTACATTCAAATAAACAAACTTTCTCTATGATACAGGGAGGTGGAGAACAGTACAACGCTGGGATCATTGTGGTATCATCGGTAAATCTCATCAAATGGGCGGGTGTCCCTGAAGCAACTATCCCACACTTCATCGACCACCCTGGTGGCATGGGCTTCGTCTTTACATGTCGGGCGTGCTCTCACGGACAGAACGGCTCTGCGGCGGACACACTCTTGGTGCTGCTGCGTGAGTTTCCATTGCCCTCTCCGAAAGAACTCCCGCGCCCATCTGCACTCCCCACTGAGCGAGCTCGCTCGAATCTACACCTGGTTAGTGGGTTGCCTTGCCTGGGGAATATCGGGCCATACCTCGGCACAGGCCGCATGTCGAAGGTTGTCCGACCAGTTAACCTTAAATCTTAGGTGGTCAAATGCATGAACCATCTCATGGGCCATGGTGTCTTCGAGGTGTCCCTGATCCTTCATTTCGTTGGCGCAAATCAGAATGCCATATTCAGGGTCAAAACCACCGCCCTTTCGATCCGTACAGCGACGGCAGTAGATATTGTGGTTATGAAGGTCGCCGCCTAATTGTTGAATGCTCTCGCTGAGGAAACGAATTGTGGGACCTTTCAGTTTCCAGAGTTAGTTCCATTCTGAACCCCTCTCCTGGGCCTCGACTTACTATATTGGAGAAGATAGTCTCGCTGGTCCTCGCAGCGCTTGCAGTCTGCAGCTTCGTTGCGATCATCTCGCGCCACGCGAAATTGTTCTATTCCCTCGTTGGACATCTTGCCCGTGAGGATGGAATAGATATTCCGGAATTGTGTCCATGTATCATCACCAGGGATAAATCCGGTTGTTTCTGGCTTGCCATTTGAAGGTGCATTCGCACCAGGCGCTTGAGAGTCTGTCATTGTTGTTGGACTTGCAAGCGACCCTGGCCTGCGATAGAGCGAGATCCTCCGCACATAGCGGTGACACATGGCAGAATCGGGACGGGCAAAAAGTGACTCCGTCACTGCGGGCACCACGAGTCCATTCGGGATTATACTTATTCAAATTGGTCCTGGGCATAAAACTTGTTTTGATAGACACGGAGATAGACCTTGTATTTTCATCATGACTGCCCACTCAGGCCTGACAATTGTGATCAAGCTAGGTGCGGGGATCTATATCTTTTGACAAACCCCTACTGACAGTCCCACAGGAACAAGCTCCATTGTTGACGAGAAAACTCACGAGCCCATCCTGTCAATTCTGACTCTGATCGTGGAAACAGCTGCCAAGCTTCATAGGGATGGACACCGTGTGGTATTGGTGTCTTCTGGAGCTGTTGGAGTCGGGTTGCGAAGAATGGATGTGGACGAAAGACCAACATACCTGCCACGGATACAGGTATGTTTCAGTGCGCTTAACATATCCCATGTCAAGCCCATCAAGTTGTCAGATTGATGTTAATTAAGACCAACAGGCTCTTGCTGCGGTGGGCCAATGTCGACTCATGAGTCTTTGGGATAACTTATTTTCCCACCTCCGCGTCCCAGTCGCTCAAATTCTCTTGACAAGAAACGACATTGCCGATGTATGACCATGGGATTTGGTGTCTGTCTTGGGGCATCTCACCGCTGACCTTACTCCAGAGAACCCAATATGTCAATGCTCAAAACACATTTGGGCAATTGTTCGACATGGGCGTGATCCCAATTGTCAACGAGAACGATACTTTGGCTGTTTCTGTAAGAGAAATAACGTGCCACGAAAATATGAGCACCTCTAACCTCCAATTGACATGCAGGAAATCAAATTTGGCGACAATGATACCCTCTCTGCAATCACAGCAGCCATGGTCAAAGCTGACTACCTGTTCCTCATGACCGATGTCGACTGCCTTTATTCAGCGAATCCGCGAAACAATCCTGACGCGAAACCCATTGAGGTCGTGACCGATATCTCCTCCCTCGAGGCCGATGTTTCATCATCGGGCTCCTCGCTTGGAACGGGAGGCATGAGCACGAAAATTGTCGCTGCCAAGCTTGGAACCAGTGCTGGTGTGACGACCATCATTACTAAGAGCTCAAAACCAGGCAACGTTCATGAGATTGTGAAATACCTACAGTATCTCGAGGCGCAAGCCAGTGGCTCCGGAACCGACGGCCATGAGGCACCAACTGCTCCTCTCCACACTCGTTTCATCCGCTCGCAAACCCCCATTCAATCACGCACTTTCTGGCTCCTTCATGGATTGTATCCCCATGGTACTTTGTACATCGACCACGGAGCTTACAATGCGCTTCTGAGTAATGCCAATCTACTCCCGGCTGGAGTGGTTGGAGTCGATGGTCACTTTGGACAACAAGAAGCTGTGCGACTAGTTGTTGTCGAAAGGCCCTCCCCAGATGCCTTGAATGGCGACTTCATCCACCACAGTGATGAACCTAAGGAAGTCGGGCGGGCTTTGGTGAATTACGGCAGCATCGAGATTGCGCACATCAAGGGCCATCGTAGCACACAGATCGAAGCACTTCTTGGGTATGCCGATAGCGATTATGTGGCTTTGCGAGAGAACATCTCATTTCATCCTGAGGATCACACCCCGGGCCACACCTCAACCCCCTCATTAACACCCGCACTCGAAGCCTGGAAGTCACCCTGAACAGACCGCAGCGAATGAATATACGCATGTCACGATGAACATGAGATGAAAAGCTCACTGCATTCAACTGTATCGGAGAATCAAGATTTATGTTATTATTGAAGCCTTTCTGCGATATGTTCTTCATAACCAAACACTTCACCTAAATCAGAGCCTATGATCACCCAGGCACGATCAAAGAATTGAAATGACTCCAAAGTGCAAATTCCACAGCGCAGCTTTCACGCAGGCTACCGCCATTAATGCTATATAAGACTGCCCTGGAGGCCAGAAGGGCCAATCAATCCTTCCAACGGTCTAGCCACTTCTGCATTCTCTTGTCCAAGGTGGGAGTAGGAGCAGGAGCAGCCTGGATATAAAATATTAGCAAAGTTGCCGCTAAAAGGGGTTTGTATCCACGCAACATACCGTGTTCTCGATGCTGTTCGCAGTCCATGTGGCATACGCCATGTCGGTGTATTGTACGCTCGCCGCACTCATATAGGCAGTGGCAATGGAGAATGGGAAAGGTGGGTATTGTGGCGTTGCAGATCTAGTGGCGATCGTACTCCCGGCCCTCTTTGGCATGGGTGCATACTTCGTCAGGCCGGTCTGATCACCATACGGGACCGTGTGTTGATCGACGGCCGCCGCCGCCCCTGCAGCAGGAGCCGCAGCAGGAGCCGCAGCAGCGGCAATTTGTCTCTTTTTGAGCTCATGCTCAATCCCACCGTAAGCGGTAGGGATCGGGAATTGAAGGGCCTTCTCGATTGAAGTACTTGGGGAACTGGTGATGTTGAAAGCGGATGCCACTTCTTCGGCCTCCAGAAGCTGATCCTCATCTTTGGGGGGCGAGGAGGCCTCCAGGGATGATTTCGGCTTCATCATCTTGATAGAAGTGGTCACTTTGGCCGAGAATGAGCCCGTCATGTTGGTCAAAGTGAAATGCGAGGTGAACCCGGACCAGTAATCATGTGGGTCGGATAGAACAATTTTCAGGAAGCTTTGAAGATACACATTGTGAGCAAGTGTCAGGATCCTGTGGAGAAGTGGTCTTACTATGCATCGGGTTGATTGCCTCCTATATCCTGATTGACTGTAAAGGTCACCATGTCGCCCGCGGCGTAGACGCCATCCTTTATCACTTGCGACAAGGATTCCTATGCATCGTTAGCTCGTGTATGCCTCGGAGGAAAGGTACCTACATATTCATCTGTCGTCTCGTCCCCGGCACAGAGATAGAAGTCGTAGCGAGATGTGGGTGCGCCGTCCATGCCCCAAAGCAGACTCACAGCATCCGCGCCATCGAAACTCAGACTGGTCGCTGAAGACACGCCCTGGCCATAGGCAGTCCATGCTAAGGCGGCCACTGATAGCAATTGAGTCCGCATGCTGTGATGGTTGTGCAAGACAACGACGCGCCGAATCGAAACTCATTGAGAGGGTCATCCCTTCATAGCAGGAGGCATTCCAGGCTCCCTCGAGGGGAACTAGGGAGTGGCCCGTGCCCACCCTGGGGAGAAGTAGACAAGTATTGAAGAGACTTGTATGGGGCAGACAATCGTATAGTAGTTTTCTGTAGTAAGTAGAGTAGGAAGTTGAGTGTTGTAACCTGTAATTTCTAAGGTTGAGGTGCACAGCTCTGCGCCCCGCCGGCAATAATATACTAGTCCATGGAATGCTATTTTACCTTTAGATCCTGAAATATATCCAACCACCTCCAGGGCTAGGTACGGAGGTATATATACTGACATATTTCCCACTTCACATTTGGGTGCAACCGTGAAGTATATAGTCCGTGGGCCCACGGCGGCTATCGTCGGGCGGGGCGCAATGGCGAAAATCTTCGCTGAGATTTGCTCTTCGGACTGGAGAGACCTCCAGCTTCACCCATTCAATCATGGCCTCAACAACTACCCCCGGCATTCCGCCTGTCACTCTCGACACCATCACCCAGCAGATCGGCAATACCCCTCTCGTCCGATTGAATCGCTTGCCCCGCAGCCTCGGAATCGATGCTACTGTCTATGCCAAGTTGGAATACTTCAATGCCGGTGGCAGTGTGAAGGATCGCATTGCCTTGCGCATGATCGAGGAGGCAGAGCGATCTGGTCGCATCAAGCCTGGTGACACCCTCATCGAACCCACCAGTGGCAATACGTTGGTCCCCAGAGTTTCCCGGTTTGACTAGTACTGATAGAATTACAGTGGTATTGGTTTGGCGCTGGTCGGTGCTGTCAAGGGTATGCATAGGATCACATCTCTTTACGAGAATCGGCAGAGCTAACCTTGGGTCTCCGGCTTAGGCTACAAGACTATTATCACACTCCCGGAGAAGATGTCCGCCGAAAAGGTCGCTGTCCTCCGTGCCTTGAATGCCACCATTATCAGAACCCCCAACGAAGCCGCTTATGATTCCCCCGAATCACACATCGGTGTCGCCAGACGTCTCCAAAAGGAATTGCCAAACGCGCATATCTTGGATCAGTACGAAAACGTGAACAACCCGCTGGCCCACGAACTTGGTACCGCCGAGGAGATCTGGACCCAGACCAATGGCCAGATCAAGGCCATCGTGGCCGGCGCTGGAACTGGTGGCACGATCACAGGTCTCGCCCGTGGTCTCCGCAAGCACAACCCCGATATCAAGGTGATCGCCGCTGACCCCTTTGGCTCTATTCTGGCCCTTCCCTCGTCCTTGAATGAAGCTCGGGCCAACGAGCCGTACAAGGTCGAGGGTATCGGGTATGACTTCATTCCCGATGTTCTGGATCGAGAGGCCGTGAACGAGTGGATCAAGACTGAAGACCGCGAGTCTTTCAAATACTCCCGCCGTCTTATCGCCGAAGAAGGCCTGCTGGTTGGTGGCAGCAGTGGTAGTGCCATCGCCGCTCTGGTCAAGGCCAACGAGGCCAACAAATTCTCCAAGGACGATGTTGTCGTTGTGGTCCTTCCGGACAGCATCAGAAGTTATCTTTCCAAGGTATGATCCAATTCTCTTATCACGTAAAGTACAGAAGAAGGAGAAGAAGAAAAAGAGAAAACAAAAAGCTCACCACTTGCAGTTCGCCGATGATGACTGGCTTGCGGCCAACGATCTGCTGCCGTCGCTTCCGGCCGTTGCATCAACCACCCAAGCTCACACCGCCGAGTCCGATCCTTTGGCCAATGCCAAGGTCAGCGCATTGCGCCTGAAGCCCATCACCACCGTGACTGCCAGTTCCCCTTGCGAGACTGCCATCGAGACCATGCGGGACCGCGGCTTTGATCAACTTCCCGTCCTGGCCCCCTCTGGCCGTAAGCTCGTTGGCCTCGTCACGTTGGGCAATGTGCTTAGCCGACTGACCCACGGCCGTGCCTCTGGCACCAGCCCTGTCTCCGATGTCATGTTCGATTTCTCGAAGATCTCAGAGGTGGTGACGGATCCCCGTGATTTGACCAAGATGGGCTCCAAGCTGCCCCGCAGCCGTGGCTTTATTGAGATCACAATGGACACCCCACTGAGCGTTTTGAACCGCTTTTTCGAGTGGAACAGTGCTGCGGTGGTGACCGAGAAGGATGATAGTGGCGCGATGAAGCCCTTGGCTGTTGTGACCAAGGTTGACCTGCTCTCCTGGATGCTCAACCAGGGCAAGGCAACGAAGGCTTAAATCCAGTCAGATATGCATTTGCATGGAACTTTTAAGAGTCGTGGTTCAACAACAGGCCATTATGTGATATAGGCGTTTCTGCGTTGGCATGAAGGCTCAATGGAAGTTCAACAGAGTGCTTTCGTGCAGCGCAACATCCGGCGTTGAATATGATAATGAATATATACAACTATGCATAGAATCTTCAATATTTCTGCTGGCCCATCCCCTCGATTGGGGCGATAGTTTGACGTCTCCGTAAAATACTTCAACCCACCACCATGGCAAGGATATTGACAGAGCGAACATTCTTTTTTGGTCAATGTACCATCTGTACCTGGTCGAATGGCAGTGGTAACGGTGAGCAAACTCCATGCATAGCCCAGCTGTCCAACGTAGCGTGCACAGGGTGGCCATGCAGGTACCGAGAAAGGCGAGAGCCCTTAGCCCAAGCATTCGGCTTGGGTCTAACGCCTAGAACAAAGAGCGTGTATCCGCAACAAACTGGATTGGGCATCATGTTCTGACCACCCTTCTTCTTCCGCCGATGAAGAACGCCGTGCTGATTGCCAGCAGCAACGTACGCATCGTGGTCGTCAGCTCGCCTCTTCACCATACATGCTAGCATCTCGATCTGGATATGGGTGAGGATGTTCTCTCCTCTTGGGTGCTTTCGCTCACGAAACAGGAGTGGATCGATGCTCGGGCTACAGAGACATTGGGACTGGGCTGGCAAGACTAAGACAGTAGGTAGGTAGAGTTGAGAATGCAATCCATTATAATGCCAAGTTTTAGAAGCATGTACAGGCAAAGAGTTACTATGTATACCTCGAAATCCAAGTCCACTTACAGGCACATACCCACCCACTCCTCCCAGCGGCGGACTCCCGATCCAAATTCCTCTTCCTGGTCGCCCTTCACGGCACCACCGACAACCTCAACCTTAATACCGGTCTCAAACTCCAGAAGCTTAAAAGTGAACGTCTCCTGTTCATCATTTGCCAGAATCTCCTCATCGTCTTCCACGCCGGTATCAGCTGCATCCAACAGACCCTTGTTCTTCGACTGGCGGATGCGATCGATTTCCGCTTCCAATTTCTCCTTCACAGCACCTGGCGGCAACGCCGTGAAGAGATCCTGTTTATTCGCAGCTACCAAGACAGGGATCTCGGTGGTCCGCTTGCTGGAGGAGCCGTTCTTGGCGCGTTTCTGAAGTACAAGCAGTACATCATGCAGATAGGTGGCAGTATCACGGAGGGTAGTTTCATCCACTAGAGCAGCGGTATCGACCATGAAAAGCACCCCGCGCAGTCGGGTCTTAATGTCCTTGGACTGAGCCATGGTGCGGAGCTCGGCAAGGCCCTGTGAGACCCGAAGCTTGCCATGCCCAGGGGTGTCGCGGACCCGATAGCGGATAGGATTTCGGATAGCCTCCTTTAGGGAGGGATCATTATCCGAGCGATAGCGGTTTGAGCCGGTGGGGACAGTTGGTGGGAGGGTGACCGTGGCTAGGGTGGATTGTTGGGAGGTGTGAGTGGTGTGCGATTTATTCGATGCGGGGGAGGACTTTGCCTCGAGCTGTTGGGTGTCAGATGCCCGTTACGGGGATATAAAGGCCGTGTCGGTCATACCAGAGTTGTGAAAGCTGTTTTACCAGCTCCACTAGGACCCAGGAGAAGGAAGTTGCTCGAGGGAGGAGAAGCTACAGCTTGGAAGAATATGATGTGGAGTGTGATTGGCACGCCGAAGGTGAAGAGAATGGCGATCGCAATTGCAACCAAATTGCCATCGAACAACAGTGTGGCAATGCCAGTGACTGAGTGCCAGTTTGCTTGAGAGGACATGGTTGAGAAAGGGAAGTTTGGGGGGATCTGATAACGTATGATAACCCGCAAATCCCGGCCCCATACACCGTGTACTTCACACTCCGCCGTTTCGGTGTCTGTGTACAGATCAGCGACAGGTATGAGATTCAGGTCTAATAGTACATGAGTATCATGCTGAATGGAACCTTGGAAGCTAATGATACTCTGTACTGGAATCATTGCTAGTACAGCACCCTCCATATGGAGTACATCAGCAAGACCTGGATAACTACACGCTGACCGACCTGCATCAAGTACCCCTGGAGTACTCTGTACCTATGATCCGTACTACCTAGGTACTGCATACACTCATGCCACCCACGCGAGACGGGAATGATCAATGTCCCCGTCCTCTTTCTCCCACGATGTCTCTAGACTGGAGTGCGGAAGACCGCACATTTGCAGGTCTCACCGACTTCAAGACGATCTTTATCCACTCGGGGTTGATTGGCTCGCAAACTTCTTCAACACCGCACTACGAGGACCGATCCATCACGATCAAGCTAAACTAAGCTCACCCTGGGTGCATAAAGTTCTAATGCCCACCCGACAGTCCCATTGATGCGCATTCCGGGAAAAGAAAAGCGCTTAGATGCGACAAGTCTGCCGGGCCAAGCCTGGGGCTGTGCAAGCTGAAAATGACATTCCCCACCGAAGGTCCAGGGCATGGTATCCTCGAAGCCAGGGAGACCAGCTGAGCATGAGGAATCAAGGACCACATGAATCAGAAGTGCAATCCATCACAGGGTGGAATCCGCTGGGCGACGATCTCTGCATCAACATCAGATGCGACGGTTGAGTGCGCGCCAAGACCTCCCTAGGACCAATGCCCCATGATGCATGGGTTTTAGGCATCGGGGACACGAGGTCTGATTGGTGCGTACAGCTGCCAGCACATCCCACGGGGGTGGTTGTTTTTATTTGCCTTCTTTGGTGTGGGCTAGAGCTCTATACTTGTCTTTGCGCCTCCCAGCCCTTTTTTTTCCTCCCCTCCCTCCGTCAGCAGTGCTCTTTTTTATCTTGGGGTTTTTATCTTTCTTCTTTTGAGCAGGTGTTTGGGACTTAAGCCTGTGGATCGTTGATTATTGACCCCGGATCTCTCGAGATACACCATCCCTATTTTGTTAGTCTCACGGTCTGGCCTAGCACCTCACCTTTGATTCTCTGAGTCTCCAACTTCCCAGCAACTGAGAAGCCGCGATGGATTCAGTTAGGGCAGGCCAGTCACAAAATGCGGACCTCCGACTCCGCGGGAATGGCGAACCATCCAAGCCGGTCCAGCAAAAGCGCTCACAGAACTCGATCTTGCCAACCAATTCGAATACATCCAAGAGACGCCGGGGACTCTTTCGCGTGGACACAGCGGGAGAGAGCGGGCGGTCTGGTGTACACCCGGTGCATCTTGTCAAAGTGTGCTTCAGGAGTGTCTGCACGCTCTCAATGGTCGTGAACATCCTTTGGCCATTTGTACCCGCCGCGATTGCCATGCACTTTGCCCGACCCGACCTTCACGTCTGGGTGTTCACTCTCAACTACATTGCGATGGTGCCCTCGGCCAATCTGCTAGGGTTTGCCGGCGGGGAATTAGCGAAGAAACTACCGAAAATGTTTGGCATATTGGTCGAGACTACCTTGGGCTCCGTGGTGGAGCTAGTGCTGTTCATGGTTCTCTTGCACAACGACGACCCCGCGAATCATAAAAACCTGATCCCCGTCATTCAGGCTGCTATCCTGGGGTCCATCATGGCGAACCTTCTTCTATGCCTGGGTCTGTGTTTCTTTGTTGGCGGGCTCAGGCGCGAGGAGCAGGTTTTCCACGAGGCCGTGAGTGAAGTAGGCACTGGACTACTTCTGGTCGCCGGCTTTGGTCTACTGATCCCAAGTGCATTCTACTCGGCCCTTCGTGGGAGTGTGAATGAAGAGTTCACGGCGCAATTGTTGGGCCAATATGCCCTGACCATCAGTCGTGCCACTGCTATCCTCCTGCTGGTGGCCTTTTTGACGTGAGTAGGCCCGACCAATAATCCAGAGACCGCACCGCTGACTGCACCCAGATACCTTGTGTTTAACCTCCACAGTCACAATTCGATTTTCGACGAAATCCTCGAGGTTGATGAGCACCACGACGAGGACCGACACGAAGAAGCGGCCCGGGCGAAACTCACCATGACCGAATGTATCATCGTCATCTCCATCTCCCTCGCCTGCGTCTGTATGTCTGCGGTCTTTTTGGTACAAGAGATTGAGTTCATCGTGGAGCGCGGCGTGTCGGATAATTTTCTCGGTTTGATACTCGTCCCTCTTGTTGAGAAGGCAGCCGAGCATCTCACGGCCGTGGACGAAGCCTGGGACAACCAAATCAATTTTGCGCTCTTCCACTGCCTGGCACCGTCCATCCAGACGGCCCTGTTCATCGCACCGCTCACCGTGATCGTTGGCTGGGGGATGGACAAGGATATGAGCTTGAACTTTGAAATCTTCATGGTTGTTCTCCTGGTACTCTCAATTCTCGTGGTTGGCAACTTCTTACGGGATGGCAAGTCGAATTATCTGGAAGGGGCCCTCTGCGTGCTGGTTTATTTCATCGTGGCAGTTTGCACCTGGTACTATCCCAGTGTGGAAATCACCTCCACCAACCAGTCCTGACAGTGGGCAAACTGTACCCTTCTTGCGTTCATGGACATAGTGATTCATTTAGATAACCAAATTGGAACGGGCTCGGAAGATAGATCAGATTGGACAAGAACTGGCCTTAAGACTCAAGCAAAATCAGAAAGAAAATAAGGTCATGCTATGTCAGCCTGGGGACGCAGCGCTTCATCCATCAGCATGCGAACATCGACTCGGAGCTCGAAATCGACGAGGAAGCAGAAACTGATCTCCAGCTTCGACAACTCGAGCTCACTGACACCCCCGACTTTCGCCACCCGGCTATGCGCATAACTGAGGTCTTCTAGCGCCTTGCTCGCGACCCAGACACCCGCCAGAACGAGCCGATGCATATTTTTGGGCAGCACCCGGAGGACATTCTCGACCAGGGTCATTTTTGATATGTAGACACTCGCCGCGAGATACACCGCCGTCGACATGGGACAGAACTTGTGCAAACGGAGCAGATAATCCTGCAGCGAGATAGGCGGGACCTTCTTGGACAGGAACTTCTTTGACAGAATTGTCATCTGGATAGCCTCGGCTGTCGCCCGTGCGGGATCCACCACGTCGCCCTCGCTCTTGACATGCAGGCCCACGGTCTCTATCTCCCGTGCACCATCCTGGCTTAAATCCTCGCACTCTGACACAGCGGAGCCGGGGCAATTCAGCTCGTCCGCCCCGGGCGTCGCAACCAACGCGGCTAAGCGTTCAACATTCGTGCATAGGAGGTGTAATGCAGTCTCGGGTGAAATGTCGAACACGGCGGCGGGAGGCGAATCGGGGTTGATATCCCCACCGAGCTTGATTATGGGATTCGTGTTGTGATCGGACATAACAGTGGTATGTGTGACGGCCATGGCTATTCACTGACCACAGGCGCACGATGATGAGAGTGGGCACCTGGTCCTTGTTGGTGTCGCAAGTTGGTATCTCATTTTCCAATGGAGGTGCGCTCTGGTTGTGTAGACAGGAGTACTGTATAGGAGAAAACCACTCCGACCTCTGGAGACCGTTCAGAAATCAGCCAAAACAAGGAAATGTCAGGAACAAGGCCTGGACTTCTCAGGTTGGAAAAGGGGAGATAAGAGTCACTTTATCAGGCATCGGTATTCCAAGGTTGTATTCGGGGTGTATCGTGTCTTCGAATACGTAACTTTCACTACATCCATCCATACAGTGCTCCGTGTGTACCTACCTACTCCGTAGGTATATTTACAATGCCCTAGGGTATGTATCCTGATACTTCGACTACTATTTGATGGGTCTTTGGCTTATAGCATCATACCAGGCACGATCGGGTCTCTGGCCTACATACGCCGTACTGTAGATAGTACTTGCAAATCACTCCAAGAGCCCGATACCTACATAGGTAGTAGGCTGTCAGACGAGTAATACCGATATGAGACGACGGAGGGCGGAGGACACATTACTGGTCAAGGAAACATGAATCCATGGATCCATGGATGCCCAGGTGCCCAGGTGGATGGCCCCATGGTGTATGTAAGCACAGCCGCTTATAAGGGCGGTGAAGGGGTGACATAAGCAGATCAGGGCTTCCCAGTCACGTGTGCTCATTTTTCGCAACCCACAATGTCCTTTCGAGAGAAACTGAGTCTCTTCAGTCGACAACCACTCCACGCCCACCAACCGCCGTCATGGTATGTTCAAGATTCCGCTTCATTCCCAGCACTGCGCCATTCTGTTCCACTGCATTTGCATCTGCATCTCCCTCGCCATCCGTGTCTTGCGGACACCCTCAGCGCTCCAACCTCCATTCGCGAAATCTAACTTGATGTAGTCCGCTCCCTCCAAGGCCGAGAACCCCAACCGGGCGCTGCGTCTCAGCAAGCTGACCCTCAACATCTCCGTCGGAGAGTCTGGTGATAGGTAATTAACGGTCAAATCCCAAGTGCAAAGGTTTGGGGCTAACCTCCACAGACTCACCCGTGCCGCCAAGGTGCTTGAGCAGCTTTCCGGTCAGACCCCCGTCTACTCCAAGGCCCGTTACACCGTCCGTACTTTCGGTATCCGTCGTAACGAAAAGATCTCCGTCCACGTCACTGTCCGTGGCGCCAAGGCCGAGGAGATCCTCGAGCGTGGCCTCAAGGTCAAGGAGTACGAGCTCCGCCGTCGCAACTTCTCCGAGACCGGTAACTTCGGTTTCGGTATCTCCGAGCACATCGATCTCGGTATCAAGTACGACCCCGGTATCGGTATCTACGGAATGGACTTCTTCGTCTGCATGTAAGTGACTCTGGGTCTTTTCTTAACCCGCCGGGAGGCAGAAGATTAATCAACCTCTCAGGGACCGCCCCGGTGCCCGAGTTGCCCGCCGCCGCCGTGCTCAGGCCAAGATCGGTGTCAACCACCGCATCACCACCTCCGAGACCATGAAGTGGTTCAAGACCCGCTTCGACGGTATCATCCGCTAAGCGCTTTCAGCTTACAGGCTAAAGCGTCCAGAGTTGGGAGGGGCCTGTGAAGTACGACTTATTCGACAAGAACCCAAAAAATTATCTTGCGTGCTTCCCGGAGGAAACAAAATTTGCGCATGGGTCACACCGTCACCACCCTGCGGTTCCCTTGATTCACTGCGTTGCATGTCTTGATTTTGTACTCTGACAACCAGGATAGGCGTGGGAGAGACATGAATTCACATTATACCATTTAACAGTTGCTTTTCCCTTTTCACAATGAGGCTTCACGAGAGGTGATGTTTTCCGCATAACCATTGTTGAAAAGGATGGCAGGCATTGGATCTCGATCTGGTGTCTCGCCATGGCTCGCTTGAGAATGCTTCGGCTTCATCAAAGAGTCGGTCCCTCTGAGATTACTCTCGGATACATTGGGTACCTTTGGCCTATCTTGTCTTTCTCCCTATCCTCGTAGGACACCCTGCCGTAGCAGTGTAAGTCTGTAGTCTGTATAATGGTATTTCGATGCCACCATCATGTTTACTACCCAGGTATGTCATCGACATGCCTACCTACCTATGTAGGTAAGTATCGCAAATTCAACGGCAAGGGACTGTTCTAGATTCCCTACACGAACTGGACAAGAGTTAGTCCCGAGAGCTCCAACGCTGAAACTTCAGATGTGACCACAAGCGATATTGAGCGCCTATTCACGCTGGCGTCGGGAGAAACGCATACTGGATACATCTGAGTACCTACATAGTTACCTATCTACATATATACCTACCTAGGTACCTAGGTAGGTAGGTAGGTAATGTCGAGCACTGATAGCTGTCCTGGCCCTCACGGCGTATAGACATGAAACTCAATTCTATGATTCTAGTTGTCAATTCTCCCGTTTCCGGGATGGCTTCACACGGAACAGGTAGTATGACAAGAAAATTGGCGCGGAGGACCTCTCAGTCACATCTGGGCAGTCATCAACTCCGCAGAGTATTTCATTTCCCATTGACGTGGAACGTGAAGCTATTCCCAGAGCACACATCCGGTCTAGGGCTTTACAATATCGACTGAGTCTTCCAGTCCCAATACAAAGACACCCCGCCTCGTTAGGTCCATATTCAAAATTGATGCGTGGCTTCAACTGAGATTGCTGGCTATTGATGAGGTTTCGCAGCATCTAAGAAGACCACAAGGGCAACCTACTTCTTCTGATCGGCCAGCTCAATCATCTCATCCTTTGACTTACCAGGCTCCTGGCCAGCATTTTCCAAGTCTATGGCTTTGGCGTTAGCAGCCTCATCGACTCCGGCGACCACGCTCTCGAACCGGCGACCACGCTTCTCGGGGCCAATGGCAGTGGTGACCATGATCCCAACGGCGATGATGGCCGTGGCCACTCCCATGACTGGCCCGTAAGCGTTCACCCTGTGACCGGATGCACTGGTCACCGAGATGGACTCGGACACGGCGTTCACAATCTGTGCTGACGGAGAGGAGATCATGTTTCCGAGCTGATATGTGAGACCAGGGAAGGAAGATCGGAATGCCGGAGGGGATAGCTCGTTCAAATGGATTGGAATCACACCCCATGCGCCCTGGACGAAGAATTGCATGAAGAACCCAGTCGCACTCAGCGCTCGCTCGCCCTGGGGAAGAATCCATGCAGGAATGAGCACTCCCGACACGAAGGCGGCGACAATGATCGCCCTTCGACGGCCAACAAACTGTGACAGGTATCCGATGATAGTACCTCCAACACAGGCCCCAGTCTTCATCAAAATCGAGGCTCTCGAGGCACCGGTGTTTTCGAGCTCTTTGGAGGTGAGCATGAACGTGGTGTAGGAGTCTTGGGAGGTGTGGGAATAGAAGTTGAACTGCCAGCAGTCAATGTGATGAACCTTGGGAGGCATCAAGGTTAAACATACCCAGGTCATCAGAATAATACAGTAGATGCACATGCGCCACTCCTTGCCTAGCATGGCTATTGTCTCCCGCCAGAACTCGCCTGCGGTAAGGCTTCGTTTACCGGCTTTCTTAGCCTCGATGAACGCCTTGGATTCGGGGAAGCAAATTCGAACGAGACCGACTGCGATTGAGATTCCAGCTGGAATGAAGAAAGAATTAGGGAAATCAGATCATATGGACATGAGTATTCAACACACCGGCAATCCAGAAGACAGTCTTCCAAGTGTCCGTTCCTCCTCCGACACCGAGATTGGCACAGGCCGCGAACACATAGCCTAGCGAGTAGCCTTGCTGGAGGATTCCGGACATCAGCCCTCTGGCGTTGACTCTGGTGTTGACTCTGTTAGTAACATCCATTGGACCCCTACGGTGAGCACTCACGGGCAATGTTCCAATGCCATGGCAATGGCATTGCCATACACCCCACCCATGAAAAGACCAAAGAGACTGCGTACAGCCAAGAATTGCTGGAAGGTTTTGCTGTAGATTGTAGCAATCTGTAAGACTCCCAGAATGATCATATTAAGCACCATTGGCCATTTACGGCCGTATTTATCACCCGCGAGTCCAAAGCACGCGGCTCCCACGCTTCTCAGCAGCAGGGTCAAGGTAATCGCCGTCGAGATATCGGTTTTTGACCTGCCGTAATAATCTGCTAACTTCACCGTTTGAATCGACAAGGCATGGAAGTCGAAGGCATCGGCAGTCCATGCCGTGAGCCCAACCAGGAAGAATAGCCAGTCGCGCGCTGAGAGCTGAGCCATCAGGCTGATGGGGTTTTTGATCGACTCTGGGGCTTGCCATTCTGTTCGCGATTCACCGTGTTCATTGGTCACCTCGACACGCTGCTTCCAGATGAAGAGGTCTGCGAAGGACTGACGAGCAGTGGCAAACATTCCCTGGGGAATGGGGTCTGCTGGCTCGTTGGAGGCCATTATGACGAGTGTCTTTGGACGAATTTCTGCACCAGAGGAATTCGCAGAGAGCAGAGGAAGAGAGGCAAACTGGCAAAGATCAACAAACGCTCCCAACAAGCGTGATCCAGGAAGAATCGAGCACCCACGTTGGTCAAGATCGGGTTGTTCAGTGTCTCCCCGGCTTTCCTGTCGTTACCCCGGATTTTATATGGGACGATCCAGCCTCACCCCGCAAACACCCGCATTTTTTCTCGTGGGGATTTCAATAAATGCCGCTGCTCCCCCATGCTCCGATTCTCGACGCGGGGGTTATACCTCTGCGCTGACTGGCCAAGCAGCTGCCAAGGCGTGCATGGCCCCGTGCCCTCCAATCCGGGGCTGCCATACGACCGACATCCCGCCTCTCGCGCTTTAAGGCTGGCTTGGCGGGTGGTACGGCCATGCCGAGAGCGATCCTTCCGGGCTTGGTCCAGCCGACAAAGACAAGCACCATGCCGAATGGCGCTGGGCGCATGGTCATTGCTCCCTTGCGCCGAATCTCCAAAGTCCAGTATGGGCCGATACACGTCTTGGTGTCTCCGGCTCGGAGAATGTTGGGAGCGCAGCGCGGCGAGACTTCCTCGACGGCTCTAGCGGGCTGTTGGCAGTCGGCTCGATTGACCTCTGCGAGCCACTGGAGGGCATTGCAGGGGTCTTTCGTCTTTGTCTCGTGATAAGCCATAGCACGGCGTATCTACCATGTCATCATCAAAGCCCATAAAGTTTCGATAAATTCAGGGAAGTCAAATTGTGTCAAAGAACAAGGGTCCAAAGAGCAATGTGGCGAGCACGTACCCTGCAAAGGCCTACGATGATACTGGACTATTGTCTCTCGGACCTCGTTCAATGCAGCAGGTCGAGATTCCTCCTGGGGTGCATAGGTACCACAATTACACCCCTTTCATGCAGGTCTGTTCTTCCGGCCAAGGTTCTCACATCCGAGAGAATGTCTTTTTCGTTGGACAGACGTGGGGATTCTTTACTATGATCTCTACCGTTCTGGACATACTGCTGGAAGAATCACATTTATCGATGGAGAATTATCGAGGCCAGATAGGATTTCAATGTGGACTGACGAGTTCCGAGGTCTGGTCATAAATATAAGGTGCCCAGGTGAGTGTTCGCCGGTCCATCATGTCCACCATGTATAGCATAAGTGTATATATATCTCTCAATGGCAACGATACATGCCCACTTCCAATGTTGGGCGACATAGTGTGTCAAGACTCTACCCCCGAAGGCCTAGCTATTACATTCAGATTGAAGGAAAACAGTCAGACCAAGGCAACAAGTAGATTCACCAACTGGTGAGTGTCAACGGTGGATACTCGGATGACGTCCGGAGTGGATCGCGTTAAAGGGGCCGATTGCCTCGCAGCTGCACGTTGCCTTTGCTTGCATTGGGTCGAGCTGGAGGTCGAAGAACAAGGATTGGACCTATAAGCACCAAATGAAGTACGGTGTACCTACCTAGGTAGGTACAGAGTACGTGCCTGAGGTGTAGCGGAGGTTGGGTAAACAACGTAGATACTGTATGTACTCCGTAGCTTGGGTATCCAAGTTGCCTTCCAAGGTTTCACGAGTAGCTCAGCGACCAGCCCAACTTCTGGACTCCCTTGCCACCTCACTAGATACCCAGCACACTGCCGAGAACGGAATCTTTCTCACTTCAAAGTCATCTCTACTCCGTACGGTGTACTCTAACCTCCCAGCTCGACCCCTGTGTCACGTGATCACCCATAAGCGACACCTCAGCAACGTCAACAGCCTCCTGAAGGTCACTTCCGCATCTCCCCCAGATCTACTCCCCCTCCTCAATCCGCACTTCCTCTTCTTTCTCTCCTGTCTCTCGTTCTCATTCGCGATTCACCTCCCCTTGTCACCCTTCAATTCTGCTGCTTTCTTTGCGTGGCGTCTCATCCAGTGAACCAGGTCGTACTGCGACCACCGCAAATATGGCTCCTCTCCCCATCAAGTTTACAGAGTTGGTCAATGTACGTGCTCCCCTCCCGAAGATGGTCAGAATGGAGGGTCCGGAAGCTGACTGGTATTTGATCTTTATAGTTGACCTCTGTCGGTATTGCGGTATGTGCAACGATGCCCGATGTCTCGCGACTAGCTCCGGCCCCCGGGACGGATGCACCGGCCGCGCATCGAAACATCCTGGATATACCACAAAAGTTACTAACACTCAGACGCATAGCCGGCCTCAATTGGCTTCACCTCATGTGTAAGTTGTTGATGGTTGCCTTGCGACTACCCCTCAAACCAGCGAGGACCCAAACCGGCTAACCTGACCGCCCTCTTCCAGACACTAGAATCCGATCACTATGTCTGCGTCCGCCAGAAACTCGACGAAGACGACAAGCCGCAAGTTATCATTATCGACCTAAAGAACAACAATGAGGTCCTACGGCGCCCCATCAATGCCGACAGTGCCATCATGCACTGGAGCAAGAACATTATTGCCCTGAAGGCCCAGGGCCGTACCGTCCAGATCTTCGACCTCGGCGCGAAGCAAAAGCTCAAGTCTGCCGTGATGAATGAAGATATTGTCTACTGGAAATGGTTCAGTGAAACCTCGTTGGGTCTGGTCACCGACTCAGCTGTTTACCACTGGGATGTCTACGACGCGACGCAACAGAACCCCGTGAAGATGTTTGATCGACTCCCCAATCTTGCTGTATGTGACAACTCAAGGAGCAACGGTTTAACTTGGAAGTATGCTAATCCGTGGACTTGCTACAGGGATGTCAAATTATCAACTACCGTGTCAACGCCGAGGAAAAGTGGATGGTCGTGGTTGGTATCAGCCAGCAGCAGGGCCGAGTAGTCGGATCCATGCAGCTCTTCTCAAAGGAGCGCGGGATTTCCCAATTTATCGAAGGTCATGCCGCCTCCTTTGCCAACATCACTGTTGAGGGTTCGCCTCTACCACACAGCCTCTTCACATTTGCCGTGCGCACCCAGACGGGCGCAAAGCTCCAGATCGCCGAGATCGACCACCAGGAGCCCAACCCACGATTCCAAAAGAAGGCCGTGGAGGTGTACTTCCCGCAAGAGGCAGTCAACGATTTCCCCGTCGCGATGCAGGTGTCGAGCAAGTATGATGTGGTGTACCTGGTGACGAAATACGGCTTTATCCACCTTTATGATCTCGAGACTGGTACCTGCATTTTCATGAACCGCATTTCCAGCGAGACAATCTTCACCACGGCTGCGGATGGTGAGGGTGCAGGTCTTGTCGGTGTGAACCGCAAGGGTCAGGTCCTATCTGTGAGCGTGGACGAATCGAACATTGTTCAGTACCTCATGGAAAACCCCGCCATGTCCGGTCTTGCGGTCAAACTCGCCTCGAAGGCCGGCCTTCCAGGTGCGGACCACTTGTACCAGCAGCAATTCGATACTCTCATGGCCGCCCAAGACTACACAGAAGCTGCTAAGATCGCTGCGAACTCCCCCCGCGGCTTCCTCCGTACCCTGGATACCATCAACCGCTTCAAGAATGCCCCTCAGACCGGTCAGATGTCAGTCATCCTGCAGTACTTTGGCATGCTTCTGGATAAGGGCTCGCTCAATAGGTACGAGAGTGTGGAGCTTGTTCGGCCCGTTCTGCAGCAGAACCGCAAGCACCTGCTCGAGAAATGGATGTCTGAGAAGAAACTCGAGGGCTCAGAAGAGCTGGGTGACATCATCCGCCCTTACGACATGGCGCTTGCTCTGAGTGTTTACCTCCAGGCCAACGTTCCAAACAAGGTTGTGGCTGGGTTTGCCGAGACCGGTCAGTTCGACAAAATCCTCGCCTATTCCAAGCAGGTTGGATATCAGCCGGACTACACTCAGTTGCTTCAGCACATTGTGAGGGTCAACCCCGAGAAGGGCGCCGAGTTCGCCACCCAGCTAGCCAACGAGGAGAGCGGCGCATTGGTCGACCTTGACCGAGTCGTCGACGTGTTTCTATCTCAGAACATGATCCAGCAGGCTACCTCATTCCTCTTGGATGCTCTCAAGGACAACAAGCCAGAGCATGGCCATCTGCAGACTCGTCTTTTGGAGATGAACCTAATTAACGCCCCGCAGGTGGCAGATGCCATCCTCGGCAATGAGATCTTCACCCACTTCGACCGTCCTCGTATCGCCCAGCTTTGCGAGAACGCTGGTCTCATCCAGCGTGCCCTAGAGAACTCCGATGATCCCTCTGTCATCAAGCGTAACATCGTTCGCACCGATAAATTGAGCCCAGAGTGGTTGATGGCCTACTTCGGCCGTCTGTCTGTGGAGCAAACCCTGGACTGCTTGGATACCATGCTGGAGTCGAATATCCGCCAGAACCTGCAGTCCGTAGTCCAGACCGCTACTAAGTTCTCTGATCTCCTCGGATCTAATCGCCTCATTGATCTCCTGGAGAAGTACCGCACTGCCGAGGGTCTTTACTACTACCTGGGAAGCATTGTCAATCTGAGCGAGGACCCCGAAGTGCACTTCAAGTACATTGAGGCCGCCACTGCCATGAACCAAGTCACCGAGGTCGAGCGGATTTGCCGGGAGAGCAACTACTACAACCCCGAAAAGGTGAAGAACTTCCTCAAGGAGGCCCGCCTGACTGAGCAACTTCCTTTGATCATCGTTTGCGACCGCTTCAACTTCATTCACGACCTTGTCCTGTACCTCTACCAGAGCCAGCAGTTCAAGTCCATCGAGGTTTATGTCCAGCGCGTCAACCCTGCTCGTGCCCCTGCTGTCGTCGGTGGATTGCTCGATGTTGATTGTGATGAGAGCATCATCAAGAACCTGCTCTCCACCGTTGACCCCTCCGTCATTCCCATCGACGAGCTTGTCTCCGAGGTTGAAAGCCGCAACCGCCTCAAGCTGCTGCTGCCTTTCCTCGAGGCCACTCTTGCAACGGGCAACCAGCAGCAAGCTGTTTATAACGCCCTTGCCAAGATCTACATTGACAGCAACAACGACCCCGAGAAGTTCCTCAAGGAAAATGAAATGTACGATACCCTTACCGTTGGAAAGTACTGCGAGAAGCGTGACCCCAACCTGGCCTACATCGCCTACCGCAAGGGTCAGAATGATCTGGAGCTCATCAGCATTACCAACGAGAACTCCATGTACCGCGCCCAGGCTCGCTACCTCGTTGAGCGTGCTGATCCCGAAATCTGGACCTTCGTCTTGAGTGAGAACAACGAGGGCCGTCGTTCCCTCGTGGATCAGGTTATCGCCACCGCGGTCCCCGAGTCTACCGAGCCCGAGAAGGTGTCCGTGGCTGTCAAGTCTTTCCTCGAGGCTGACCTGCCCGGTGAGCTGATTGAATTGCTCGAGAAGATCATCTTGGAGCCCTCGCCCTTCAGCGACAACACCAGCTTGCAGAATCTCCTGATGTTGACCGCTGCCAAGGCCGACAAGGCTCGCCTGATGGACTACATCCACCAGCTCAACGAATTCTCCGCCGATGAGATCGCCGAGATGTGTATCAGCGTTGGTCTTTACGAGGAGGCCTTCGAGATCTACAAGAAGGTCAACAACCAACTGGCCGCCGTGAATGTCCTTGTGGAGAACATTGTTAGCATTGACCGTGCCCAAGAGTTCGCTGAGCGTGTTGAGCTGTCGGAGGTTTGGAGCAAGGTTGCCAAGGCCCAACTGGACGGCCTTCGTGTGACCGATTCTATCGAATCGTACATCCGCGCCGAGGATCCCTCTAACTACAACGAAGTGATCGAAACCGCAACTCACGCCGGCAAGGATGAGGATCTCGTCAAGTTCCTTCGCATGGCTCGCAAGACTCTGCGTGAGCCCTCTATCGACACTGGCCTCGCCTTCTGCTTCGCCCGTCTGGACCAGCTCGCAGAGCTCGAGGACTTTCTTCGCTCCACCAATGTTGCGGACGTTGAGGCATCCGGTGACAAGGCCTACGCCGAAGGCTACCACCATGCTGCCAAGATCTTCTACACTCAGATCTCCAACTGGGCCAAGTTGGCTACCACTTTGGTGCACCTGGAGGACTACCAAGCCGCCGTTGAATGTGCCCGTAAGGCCAACAGCGTCAAGGTCTGGAAGCAGGTCAACGAAGCCTGTGTCAATAAGAAGGAATTCCGCCTTGCCCAGATTTGCGGTTTGAACCTTATCGTTCACGCCGAAGAGCTACAGAGCCTCGTGCGCCAGTACGAGCGCAACGGGTACTTCGACGAGTTGATCGCCGTCCTAGAGGCCGGTCTCGGTCTTGAGCGTGCTCATATGGGTATGTTCACCGAGCTTGGTATCGCTCTGTCCAAGTACCACCCAGACCGTGTCATGGAGCACCTCAAGCTTTTCTGGTCCCGTATCAACATCCCCAAGATGATTCGTGCCTCCGAGGAAGCCAATCTCTGGCCTGAGCTGGTGTTTTTGTACTGCCACTACGACGAGTGGGACAACGCCGCTCTTGCCATGATGGAGCGCGCTGCCGATGCCTGGGAGCACCACTCTTTCAAGGATATCATTGTCAAGGTCGCCAACTTGGAGATCTACTACCGCTCTCTTAACTTCTACCTGCAAGAGCAGCCCCTGCTGCTCACTGACTTGCTCCAGGTGTTGACTCCTCGCATTGACGTCAACCGCGTCGTGCGCATCTTCCAGAGCTCTGACAACATTCCTCTGATCAAGCCCTTCCTGCTCAACGTTCAATCCCAGAACAAGCGGGCCGTGAACGATGCCATCAACGAGCTTCTCATCGAGGAGGAGGATCACAAGTTGCTCAAGGACTCTGTGGACCAGAATGACAACTTCGATGCCGTGGAGCTCGCCCAGCGCCTCGAGAAGCACGACCTGATCTTCTTCCGCCAGATTGCCGCCAATATTTACCGCAACAACAAGCGCTGGGAGAAGTCCATCGCTCTCTCCAAGCAGGACAAGCTCTACAAGGATGCCATTGAGACCTCTGCCATCTCCACCAAGCCGGAGATCGTGGAAGATCTTCTTCGCTACGTACGTTCTCCCCCCGTTCTCCGCCTCTAGAACTTTTACTGACCATCATTAGTTCGTTGACATCGGCAGCCGAGAGTGCTACGTCGGCATGCTCTATGCCTGCTACGACCTCATCCGCCCTGACGTCATTATGGAGATCTCTTGGCGCAAGGGTCTGCACGACTTCACCATGCCCTTCATGATCAACTTCCTCTGCGAGCAAACCCGATCCATTGAGGTTTTGAAGAAGGACAACGAGGAGCGCAAGAACCGCGAGAAGCAAACCCGCACCGAAGAGGACAACACTCCCATCCTCCAAGGCTCGCGGCTCATGCTGACCCAGGGCCCCCAGTCCAACGGCGGCGGTCTCACCCCCCAGGCCACCGGTTATCGTGGATTCTAGAGTGACTGCTCTTTCCTTTTTGCATATGTAACATACAGCGGAGGTGATTTCCCGTTGCAAAAGACACGACTTCATATGGAGGTATTGGTCTCGAGGACCCGAGGAACTCATGATTAATCTGTTTTTTTTTTTTTTCTTTCTTTCGCATGTATTCGATAGGCTTGCTTTGTTTATGCTCACCGTATCTGGGTCGACCTCAGTAATAGCATTTTTTTCCCCAGTTCCATTTTCGATTTTTTCTTTCCGGTGAAACGGTGAGCGTAGAACGGTGTTCGGCATCCACAAATTTGAGGCGACACGGAGTCTCCGCCCCGGGAGCTCGGTGAAGAACGACCCGCCAAGGTGCCAAGGGAAATCATCTGCAACGTGAGATGTTGCCGATCGGCCTTATCAACTCCATGAGGGACCACGGTGGCCGGGGATTGGAGGAATTGGAGGAATTGGAACACGTTGCCACCGTCGATCCCAGCACATGATCTCGCCATTTTATGGACTCCGCTCTGAAGGATCTATAGGCTATTGAAGTACCCTGCAGGATGCCCAGCTTCCAAGGTTCATCTGGAACTGATTTTCCGTTTGCCCACGAATTGCACCACAGTGGAGTACTACGGAGTATGGAGTACGTATTCTAGGACTAGGACCTATCTGGGAGGACCCTGGGGGATTCCCTGGGACTGTCAGAACGACATTGGTTTCCTCTACGGCGAGATCGGCGCTCCAGGCTCCGGTGGGGTTGGGACTTGGGAGCTGGGAGTTGGACAGGAGAGTTGGACGGAGTAACGTCTCGGCGGGTATCACGATCTTGGCGGGTCTGGCATGCTGCGCTCTTGGCCGCGCAAGGTAGATATGTAGATATAAGTCCCCCAACTGCCAAGCGACACGGCAAGGGACAAATGCGATAGCGTCATGGAATGCTATCGGGCAAGTATCGGAGACGAGATGATCCCTTCCTCTAGGGAATGGACGCATGACCCGGAGGTTGCAGGTCTGGCCCGGTGAAGGGGGGACCTGTGAACTGAAAAGGGAGGGAAAAAAAAAAGACTGCCCTGTGAACGGGAACCCAGCCGTCAAACTCGGACAAATCTTCCCCGAGGTGAACTGGCTCCTACAAACGAGATTCAGGCGATCGGCGATTGGTCCGATCCACTGCATGTGTCGAGTGTTCTCCGAATCTCCCCCGGACTGTGGCAGTTTCCCGTGAATATCCGCATCGACATGCCTCAAGCGATGTGCAAGTCGTGCCTGGTTTCCGAAGACCCGAGGTAGAGGTGATGGGGAGGGGAGGGAGAGCCCGGGGGTCGGAGTGACTTACCTAAACCACCCGACAGTTACTGGGGAAGCTATGGAGAGGACTGTACTGTATAGCGATGATGTAGAGCGTAGCCCCGCAATGGGGGATTTGCATTGGAATCGCATAATGTACTTCTCCGGTGTACCGGTGAGCCTCCCGTCATAGTGAGAAGTACCTGTTACCTCATTGATGCAGTCAACTGGCCCTCCCCGGAAAGTATCTATGACACCGGCCTGCTTCCCCTTATCTATCCTCTTTCCCCCCCCAGCTTCTTCTTGACATTGTGTCTTTTTTTCTTCTTTCCTTTTCTTCCCTTCTCTCTATTCCCTCTTCCTCGCCCCCTCCCATACTCTTTATACCCCCCCCTCTAGAGTTCAATTGTGCCGAAGTCGGCTGAAGGCTGGATCCGGAGAGAGCTCCCCAGCTTATAGTGAGTCACCGCTTTACCTCATAACCCTTCCATGGCCATTAACCCCCCGGTTCAGTCCTCAATTCCTGTATTTTACCACATTTCCTCAAAATGGCCAACCGGGACTCTGCCATCGATGAGATTGAGATCATCGAGGATCACAATGAGCACCACCAGGACTCCGTCCACCGCCGGTTGCGCGCCAACTCCACCATCATGCACTTCCAAAAGATTCTAGTGGCCAACCGGGGTGAAATTCCCATTCGTATCTTCCGTACCGCACACGAATTGTCTCTGCAAACAGTCGCCGTCTACTCACACGAGGACCGTCTCGGTATGCATCGTCAGAAGGCTGACGAGGCCTACATGATCGGCAAGCGGGGTCAATATACCCCCGTCGGCGCCTACCTGGCCGGGGATGAGATCATCAAGATTGCCGTGGAGCACGGCGTGCATCTGATCCACCCCGGGTATGGTTTCCTGTCCGAGAACGCCAGCTTCGCCCGCAACGTCGAGAAAGCCGGCATCGTCTTCGTCGGCCCCAAGCCGGAGACCATTGATGCTCTGGGTGACAAGGTCTCCGCTCGCCGAGTGGCCATTGCTTGCAACGTTCCCGTGGTGCCCGGTACACCCGGTCCCGTAGAGGCCTATGAGGAGGCGAAGGCCTTCACAGATACCAACGGCTTCCCGGTCATCATCAAGGCTGCCTTCGGTGGTGGTGGCCGTGGTATGCGTGTGGTCTGGAAAGAGGAAGAACTGAAGGAATCCTTCGGCCGTGCGTCCTCCGAGGCTCTCTCTGCCTTCGGCAACGGTACCGTCTTCGTCGAGAGCTTCCTCCACCAGCCCAAGCACATCGAGGTTCAGCTACTGGGTGACAACCACGGCAACGTCGTGCACCTGTTCGAGCGTGACTGCTCCGTGCAGCGTCGTCACCAGAAGGTCGTGGAGATCGCTCCGGCCAAGGACTTGCCCATCGAGGTCCGCGACAAGATGCTGGCGGATGCCGTGAGACTGGCCAAGTCCGTCGGCTACCGCAATGCCGGTACTGCCGAGTTCTTGTACGACCCGATCCGCAACGAAGCATACTTCATTGAAGTGAACCCCCGTATCCAGGTCGAGCACACCATCACCGAGGAGATCACTGGAATCGATATTGTGGCCGCTCAGATCCAGATTGCCGCGGGAGCCACGCTGGAGCAGCTGGGACTCACCCAGGACCGCATCTCCACCCGCGGGTTCGCCATTCAGTGCCGTATCACCACCGAGGATCCCTCCCAGGGATTCTCTCCCGACACGGGAAAGATCGAGGTCTACCGCTCTGCCGGTGGCAATGGAGTCCGTCTCGATGGTGGTAATGGTTTCGCCGGTGCCATCATCACCCCCCACTACGACTCGATGCTGGTCAAGTGCACTTGCCGTGGCTCCACCTACGAGATTTCCCGTCGTAAAATGCTGCGTGCGCTGGTTGAGTTCCGTATCCGTGGCGTCAAGACCAACATTCCTTTCCTCGCTTCGCTGCTGAGCCACCCCACATTCATCGATGGTACCTGCTGGACCACCTTCATTGATGACACCCCCGCGCTGTTCTCGCTCGTCAGCAGCCAGAACCGTGCCCAAAAGCTGCTTACCTACCTGGGCGACGTTGCCGTCAACGGCAGTAGCATCAAGGGCCAGATTGGCGAGCCCAAGTTCAAGGGCGACATCATCAAGCCTGTCCTCAAGGACAGTGCGGGCAAGACCATTGACGTCTCTTCTCCCGCCACCAAGGGATGGAAGCAGATCTTGGACAGCCAAGGCCCTGAGGCCTGGGCTCGCGCTGTGCGTGCCAACAAGGGCTGCTTGATCATGGACACCACCTGGCGTGATGCCCACCAGTCCCTGCTGGCTACCCGTGTGCGTACCATCGATATGCTGAACATTGCCGCCGAGACCAGCCACGCCTTGAGCAACGCTTATTCGCTCGAGTGCTGGGGTGGAGCTACCTTCGACGTCGCTATGCGTTTCCTCTATGAGGACCCCTGGGACCGACTCCGCAAGATGCGCAAGGCCGTTCCCAACATTCCCTTCCAGATGCTGCTGCGCGGTGCCAACGGTGTTGCGTACTCGTCGCTCCCCGACAATGCCATTTACCACTTCTGTAAGCAGGCCAAGAAGTACGGTGTTGACATCTTCCGTGTCTTCGATGCTCTCAACGACCTTGACCAACTCGAGGTCGGTATCAAGGCTGTTCACGAGGCTGGTGGTGTCGTCGAGGCCACCATGTGTTACAGTGGTGACATGTTGAACCCCAAGAAAAAGTACAGCTTGGAGTACTACATGGGTCTGGTTGACAAGATCGTCAAGATGGGCCCCCACGTTCTCGGCATCAAGGATATGGCCGGTGTCCTCAAGCCCCAGGCTGCCCGCCTCCTGGTCGGCAGCATTCGCGAGCGCTACCCCGACCTCCCCATCCACGTCCACACCCACGACTCGGCTGGAACCGGTGTCGCCTCCATGATTGCCTGCGCCGAGGCCGGTGCTGATGCCGTTGACGCCGCGACCGACAGTCTGTCCGGTATGACCTCGCAGCCCAGCATCGGTGCCCTCCTCGCTTCCCTCCAGGGCACCCAATACGACCCTGGTCTGGATCTGACCCAGGTCCGCGCTCTCGATTCCTACTGGGCTCAGCTCCGTCTGCTCTACTCTCCCTTCGAGGCCGGTCTGACCGGCCCTGACCCCGAGGTCTACGAGCACGAGATCCCCGGTGGCCAGCTGACCAACCTGATCTTCCAGGCCAGCCAGTTGGGTCTTGGACAACAGTGGGCCGAGACCAAGAAGGCCTACGAGATCGCCAACGAATTGCTCGGCGACATCGTCAAGGTCACTCCCTCCTCCAAGGTGTGTGGTGACTTCGCTTCTTGGATCGTCAGCAACAAGCTGTCCGCCCAGGATGTGATCGACCGCGCCGATCAGCTCGACTTCCCCGGCTCCGTCCTGGAGTTCTTCGAGGGTCTCATGGGCCAACCGTACGGCGGCTTCCCCGAGCCCCTGCGCACCAAGGCTCTCCGTGGCCGCCGCAAGCTCGATAAGCGCCCCGGTCTGTACCTGGAGCCCATGGATCTCGTCAAGGTCAAGAACGAGATTCGCGAGAAGTTCGGCGCCGCCACCGAGTGTGACGTTGCTAGTTACGCTATGTACCCCAAGGTGTTCGAAGACTACCGCAAGTTTGTCCAGAAGTTCGGTGACCTCTCCGTTCTGCCGACTCGCTACTTCCTCGCCCGCCCCGAGATTGGCGAGGAGTTCCACGTCGAGCTGGAGCAGGGTAAGGTTCTGATTCTGAAGTTGCTCGCTATCGGTCCTCTGTCCGAGCAGACTGGTCAGCGTGAGGTCTTCTACGAGGTCAACGGTGAAGTGCGCCAGGTCAGTGTCGATGACAACAAGGCCTCTGTCGAGAACGTTGCCCGCCCCAAGGCCGACGCTGCGGACAGCAGCCAGGTTGGCGCTCCCATGAGCGGTGTCGTGGTTGAGATCCGTATCCACGATGGCCACGAGGTCAAGAAGGGTGACCCCATTGCGGTGCTGAGCGCCATGAAGATGGTAAGTTTTGATATCTTGTTCCCCCCTGTATCGTCGAATCGGCTTGCTAACGCTCCTTCTAGGAGATGGTGATCTCTGCTCCTCACAGCGGAGTGGTGTCTGGCCTCCAGGTTCGGGAGGGTGACTCCGTCGATGGCCAGGATCTGATCTGCAAGATCAGCAAGGCGTAAAAGCATTGCTTCTTATTTTGTACCCCAAGACCGGTCATCTATGATTCGTGATGCGTGATGCTCTTTCAATGACTTTCTAGCGTTTTCAGTTTTTATCAATTGCTGTTCACTATATCAATTCAAGGAATATTGTCTTCTATCTTGAGCTTCTTTCGAACGAGGGTTCCTGTTTCTACTTCACCTGGCTTGGATCCTATGCTCGAACTAGCGTCTTCGACTCCAAGCAATAATTCACTTGGACTCGGGAGTAACTCCGAACAGCATGTTCAGCCGGCCGATTAGAGAGCATGATGCGCATACTGTTAGATTTGTCATGGTTGAAGGATGTCAGTCTCGCATCCTCGTAGTATATGAGAGTCGAGAGTCCAAATAGGCGCGATCATATACCTCGGCAGCCAGATTTGATGTCGGCAACCAGATCTGGGTGCCGGGCCCACTTCCCCCGCAAAGAGCTCGCGACTCCAACTTTTGCCGATCTTCACCTCGTCAATATGACCCAATCGCTTCCTTATCTCGCTTCCTCGGAAAATGCGGAATGGCTTTCGGACTTGGAGGGTCTGTGTATCCCGTCTAGGGGATATATACCCTCCGGACCCTGAGTCGGTGCAATCCGTGTCAACCTCCAGTGCAAGTCCATAGCCAAGATGGAAACAACTCGTCCGTACCTCAAATCTCTAGCCCACCGGGGCACAATCCAAGGTGCTACGATCTCAACACAATACTTATCGCAAGATCTATGCCACTACTTCGGCGGTGTCCGCTACGGAGTCGCGCCCTCCCAGCGCTGGCGCCGGGCCAGTCCCATTCCCGCATCTTTTACCTATGGCAGCAAGGACGCCCCGGGCCGCTGTGACAAGGGTGCAGGGTTATGCCCACAGCCTGGCTTCCTGAATCTATCGCCCGAGAACCCAGATGCCTGGGATGAGGATTGCTTTCAGTGTAACGTGTGGATACCTCTTGGGGAGCCGCCAGCAGAAGGGTGGCCCGTCTTTGTTTATATTCGTGAGTCTCACCTTCCAGTGTGCCAAATGATATAGTGTGGAAATGCTGATTGATTCCTCAGACGGCGGCTGGCTCCAATTTGGCACGCCCAATTCCTTCAACGCTGCCGCCCTGATCGGCGAGGCGGGACTCAACGCCGTCGTCGTGATGCCTGCGTATCGAGTCAATCTGTTTGGATTCCTATATTCCGCCGAGCTCGAGCAGGATGCAGCTTCAGTTGGGGAGACGGTTGGAAACCATGGATTCTGGGATCAGCGATTAGCGCTGGAATGGATCAAAAGAAACATTGATCTATTTGGGGGCAACCCCAATAATATCACCATCTCTGGGTATTCGGCGGGAGCAAACTCCGTTTTTCACCAATTGGCCTACGACCTGCGTCAGCCGGACGAAGAGGCCATTGTCCGCCAGGCTTGCATTTGGTCGAACAGCCCAGCCGTGCAGCCCAAGCATCCCGCCGAGACGCAAGATCAGTTCAACCAATTACTCACTGCATTGGACATCCCGCTGTCTCTTCCAGCCAGTGAGAAGATGGCCCTTCTGCGACTGCTCCCTGCCAAGAAGCTTCTGGACACTGTCAAAACTATCGAGGTTCATCAATTCAGACCCACCACGGATGGCGGCTTCATCTCACCATCTCTTTTCCAATCTCTTGACAACGGGGATTTCGCCCGTAAAATCCTTTCCCGAAATGTTCGCATCATAATTGGCGAATGTGCTGACGAGCGCTTCCTCTATAGCACATGGTTCCCCCCGCAGAACAATACATTGGCAGCGCTCCGGACTCGCTTGATCGCAGACTACCCCGAGCACATTGTCGATGGAATTATCGCGCATTATTACCCTTCCGGTCAGCTCCCAAGGGACTGCAAGGACTGGGTGGATGATGCGTGGGGAAGAATATACGCAGACATGCAAGTGCACCAGATGCAGCGGGGGTTAGCGTACGCCCTGAGCCACAACTCAAGTGGCGTCGATGCCTCCCGACAGGTGTATCGGTACCGCATTGAATGGCGGGCGAAGTGTATGGATGCTGTCATGCCGGTTGAGTGGGGAGTCACTCACTCTTCAGATTATCCTGTGTGGTTCTTCGGTAACGGGAAACCATTGCAGACCGAGGAGAAAAACATCATCAAGCAATCTTTTATTGGACCTTTATGTCGCTTTGTTCAAGGAGCTGGGGATTTCGGCTGGGGTACTTCGGGGGTTCGGCAAGTTCGAACGCTGCAGGGGAATGGCAGAGTTGCGATCCGAAAAGACATGGCTTGGACTGAAGGAGTGAATATCTGGAAACGATTGAGAGATGTGGATAATGGGAAGACAGCTCGACTGTAGGATATTCTCTACGCATAATATGTCCAACTCAATTCGCCACAGCTTTCCCCGCCTGTAGGTCGGACAGGTGCTTTTGGCTTATAAGTACTCTCTTTCCCCCTCTTTTCTCCATCTCAGCTTCCATTCTGCTAGATCTCCTGTGCTGTAGGTATGCCATTTCTCTCCAGGGCTGTTGATGCTTATGTGATCTGGTGATTATGTGTGTTCGTGTTGAGCTCACCTAATGACACCCCGGAAATGACGTCGTTGACTCTTGAGCTCATCATGACCCTTGACACCACCTTTACTCTTTCTCCCTTCACTAATCTTCGCACAGAACCAAACTCGATTCATAATGACTGACGATACTCGACGCCACTGGCACGGAGTCTCCGGCGACCGCCATGAGCACCACAACGTCTGGATGAACGGCGGTGCCAAAGGCCCCAGCGCTCGTGCTCCCTGGGCCATGCCCGTGGGAACCGAAGCGACTGTTAGAAGAGTATGTGTCACTTGCTCCTGAATTTATGTTCTTCATCTTCATCCTGGGCCTCTCTAAACATGCTCCTCCAACGTTGTTCTATGTCATGTCACTACTATTCACCCATGCATCGTTCTACATCCACACTGTGAAACTCTCTATACTAACATTTTCAAGGACTCTAATACCTCCAACACCTCCAATGCCGAGAATGCCTCTCCGGCCCTGCCAACTCTTAGTGAGCGTCGCCGCTCAAGCTCGGGGAGCGCGGCCGGCGGGCTCTTTGCCAATCTGCACTCACAGAAACGGGACAATACAGATGCCGAGCACAATGCTCGCCGAGCGAGCTGGAACGAGCAGGCGGCCAAGGGGGGTATGTTTTCGAAGTGGTGGGATGGATACACCCGCGGCTCTGGCAGCAAGTAGGGCTCTATGGCCTGGCCGTGGGGGAATGATGTGTTCGCATGCGCAGTTTGAATGGAAACCCCAAAAATGAAATGAGACCTCGGGAGCACTGTGTCTTGAATGTTCCATTGACATCAGTTGATTTATGATATTCCATAGGATTTTAATGAATTTTTGTCGTGTACAGTGGTGTCTGGATCCAAGGTTAAGTCTAGATAGCCCAGTTTCACGGACACTTTGAAGCCTTGCCACAAGTGTTCTTAGCTTGCAGGGTTGAGCCAGCCAGCCCAGCAAGACCCTCGCTCATGGTCAGCACTCGGCAATGAATTCCCCCTTTCTCAACCCATAGTTGTCTCCCATCCCTTCTCGATCATGACATCAACCCAATAACAATCGTCCTCTCCGGCATCCAGCCGCCTCCAAACTTCGTTCACCAGTTGGAGACAGACATTGATAGGCTTTGGTGGCAGGACATGCAGATAGGAGGTCAGGCGACCGAGAATGAATTTTCGGGTGCGCGAAACTTCAATTGCTTCCATGGAGATGCTAGGCATGGAGGCTGAACCACCAGTGGTACCATCGTCTTCGGTGTACTCCATGCCATTGTCACCGGAAGAATTCCTCTGGGATTCAGAGTCAGGGGTCAAAGGAGGGAGGCGAAGTTCTGAACAGGATGCTACAAGCAAAAACGGCTGGAGGCAGCGAGTGCGAGATTCCAGGGGAATGGTCTTCAGGCGGGAGAGGGTTGTAACCGCGAATTCAGTAAGCCAGCTGTTGGCAAGGCTTTCCGAGGGCGGGCTGTCTGGACTTTTGAGTGGCTTCTCGCGGATATTTTTTTGGTAAAGATTATGAGTAGATGGCAGAGGGGATGGCGAGGTGTTGCTGTTGGTGTGTCCTGAGGGGCTTGGGTTCCCGAAGGCAGATGATAGATTCATGCTATCCAGGTCGATAGGAAAGAAAGGGTCCTGGGTCGTTGAGCCCATACTATCGGGGTATCGAGAAGTACTAGACTCCAAGCCGGGTAGGCGGCTTTGAAGAAGATCTGGAAAGACGCGATAAAGTTGCATGAGTCCGGTGCACCTATAGGCCTCCGCCATCGTGAGAAGATGCCAGACTGGCGTATCATCATCCCCAGGACTGACGATCTCGGCCTCGGAGGGATGGGCAAGTCCTAACAATCGTTCTTCCAATTCTCGGGACTTTTCGATTGCCCTTTGCGCACAAGCTATATCTTTCTGAGAGGTGAACCTTCTTGAACGGATCCGTTTTCGCTCACGACGTATCAGTTGACCAACCTGCTGCACCGTAAACTGGGTATCGCGCGCAATGCCGGTCCATGGGTGGGGGACGCGTTGCAGAACAAGAGACTCGCCCAGAGGTGAGGTAGATTGTGAATTATCAGACAATAACCCTTTGTCGTTGTCCGCAACGAAGGATAGCAACATTTCCCAGTATATCAGAGCTTCTTCGAAGAATCGATAGTTATTGCTGTCGCTTTTGGTAAATCCGAACTCTGAGCCGTTCGATGATGATGATGATATGATATTCAGCTGCTTCCGAAGAAGATTGAAGAATGATATACCAAGGTCAGTTGGATCGTGCCAGCTTGCCGTTTGCCCTAGCATCAGCAACGCCAACAAGGATTTGTCGTCTATTACTGTGTCGCGCGTAATTATCTCCACAGCCTCATCACGCATCTTCCGGCCCAGCGGTCCGAAGTGCGGAAACTCATTGACCAAGGTGGCCGCGGCCATGCTTTGCATTGTCCGGCACATGGCCAGCGAGGAGCCCCATAGACGGGACACTGTGGTTCTGAATGGGTTCATTTGACTATCGTAGCTGGAGAACAATGCCGCCACCTCCTTGAAATAGTATTCAATCAAGGTCCATGAGGGGTTATTTAATGATCGAGACATGGTCATAAAGTTGCGTGGCGTGGAGCGCCGCGATGTGGGAGGATAGCTCCGCACGATGGTGGACGGGGAGAAATTTCGGTATGTATCATCATTTTCTTCCCCTGATGCCGGAGCGATCAGTGATAGTAGATGGGACAGATCTGCCGTTGCCTCTACTGAGTGTCCAAAGTCATGAACAAAGTTCCTCGAAGGTGAGAATGATGAAGTTCCTGCCGACATCGGCGAGGGCTCGCACAGATCTGTTAATTCCGGCAAAGATGCATGACCAGGCAGGTCCCAAAGACTATCACAGAGGGTAGCGGGTACATCGAGGCCAGGATCTGCGGAATCATGTTGGTTTGATGGGAAGGTTGATTCCGGCAAAGCATGATCGATTGAATGTGGTTGACCCGGAGCCGTTGGGGCCGAAGCCGCGGGGCTTGGGACTCTCGCCTCCGACATCGACACCGATGCAGCTGGGCTAGCTTGCTCATGTCTAGTGACCCAGCGGAGGGATTGAGCATAACCCGGGCAATGGACGCCTAACCGTGTGCACCGGCTACAATGGGGTTTCTCTTCGCCACATTTGACCTGTGTTCGTGTTAGAACCAGTCGCTGGTGGACGGACCATACTCACTCGTTTACTCTTGCACCTTGCACAACCATTCCGAGATTTCTTGACGCGGCGCATGGTGAAGACATGATGTCGAGAGAGTCGCAGAATGCGGAGAGAAGAGCGGGGAGAGAAGAGGACTTTTTTGCCTCTTTGGGCGATTGACCGGCACATCGCATTTTCGCTTCGCAAAGCATAGACAGGCAGACCACCAGCCTCGGAGTTGTCTTCTTCTTGAGTCACACATAGTATACTATGAGTAGGGTGTGCTCCAGGGCTATTTGTATAGATGACTCAGCGTAGACTCCCAGGGGCTGCGGAGTCCAGGGACTCCCGAGGTCGCCGTCATTGACTTCGATCAGTCATGCTTCTTCGCGTAAGTACTCCGATGGAAGTATCGTATAGCTCTGACAAACAAATAGACAAGATTTCTTCAGGCAAGATCCCGAATCATTAGGCCAGTGAGCCGGGCTGGCTTGTCCCTTTCGGCTCGAACACTGCCCGGGAGACCATTGCAACCGACACAGACACAGCAGAAACCTCAGCTTTGCAGATTCCGCTCAACTCCCAGTACCATGGCTCGCACCTCTGGGCTTAAGCAAATTCTTACTCCAACTCTCTTCGAAAATGTCCTGAAGCTGTGGTTTGCACATGTCTGCGAGGAGTCCTTGATTCTACCCAGCGGAAGCGAAATGGGCAAATGGTTTACTAGAGATGAAGCTTTCGATCACACCTGTGTGTAAGTATGCCTGAAAAGCTTTTCTCGGTTGATCTGACAGTCTCGAAACAGGAAGCAATTCCGCCCTGCCTTGGAAGCTCTCATTAACTCGGAAGCTTCGGCTTCGGACATCTTGTCCGCAGTCAATCCCTCCTCGCCTTTGGAATGGCTCAGCATTTTGATTTTGCTGGACCAAATCCCCCGCAACTGCTATCGGGGCGATGAGTCCAAGATCGTATTTGGGCGCTTCGACCCACTGGCTGAAGCGATTGCCCTTCAGGCTCTTAAGCAAAACGTGCCCACTCAGACTTCATACTTGAAGTATCGATTGGCATATCGCATCTGGTTCCACATGCCTTTGATGCACTCGGAAAGCTTAGCTGTGCATGAACAAGCCATCCAAGTGCAAGAGGATATCGCCCGGGATATGGACGCACTGCTGGCTCAGGACGGGACTACGCTGACAGAGGAAGAACGCGAGTGTCACAGTGCTTTGGCGAGCAAGGCGGATATAGTTCAAAAGTTCTTGACTCAGAACATCGATTATGAGAAGCGGCATAAGGTTATCATCGAGCAGTTTGGACGTTACCCTCATCGGAACCAGGCACTTGGTCGGACATCCACCCCAGCCGAAATTGAGTATCTGGAAAATGGCGGGGAGACCTTTGGCTAGGCTTTGTACGATATGTATAGTACGCATGGCATAGAGAGATGCACATTCAACATCCGATGATGGATATAGTTGGAGCGAGATCAGTGAAGCACGCTGTCCAAGTCATTTCATAGGAGTACCAGTAGTCACCTAGAACGAGAAATCCAGGGAGTCAACGGGGTGAAGATGAAAGGAACGAAGAAAGAAAAAAGAGAAGAATAGCAAGTCGATCGTATTGTTAGTTGTTGCCTGAGGCCAACACCCCACCTTATATCGTCCGTCCGTTTCTCTCCTTCGACACTCGGTCTTCAAACAAGATGACGGACTTTACCACTGCTGAATGGGCGGATATTACCCCAATTGAGCTGGACGATGGCTCGAACTCGGAGGCCATGCCCCTGGCCACCATCGCCTATCCGCCCGAGTACCTCGAGGCGACCGCGTATCTGCGCGCCGTCATGGCCGCCAATGAGATGTCGGACCGGGCATTGAGCCTCACCCAGGATGTCATTTCAATGAATCCTGCCCACTACACCGTATGGTAAGTGAAATCATGGCTTCTGGAGACAGGCCAAAATCTGACATCGACAGGATCTACCGGGCAAAGATTCTATTTGCATTGGACAAAGATCTCAGTGAGGAGTTGAGCTGGCTGAATGATGTATCATTGAAATATCTGAAGAATTACCAGATTTGGTGCGTGCATCACACACGGCAGAGCCGGCGAGCAGAATCCAATATTAATATCTCATCTAGGCATCATCGCCAAGTGCTACTGTCATCAAAATCGCATTTCCCAACTTTCCCACCCAAGGAAGCGGATTTCTTAATGGAGATGTTTGCCCAAGACTCCAAAAACTACCATGTCTGGACATACCGTCACTGGCTGGTGCGTCACTTCAAATTGTGGGATCAACCCCGCGAGCTTGAAGACGTGGAAGCCCTCCTCAAGGCCGATGTACGCAACAACTCTGCCTGGAACCACCGGTACATGCTTCGCTTCGGTCCGCGGGATACCTCCCCCGATGCGGGGATGGTGAACGCGGGCGACATGACCACAGCACCGACCGACAAGGGGCGTCTTCCCCTGGTCGACGAGGACGTGATCGACGGTGAGCTGAAGTTCGCACAGGAGGCGATTCTGCGGGCACCGGAAAACCGGAGCCCATGGTGGTATGCGCGAGGGGTTTTGAGGGCTGCAGGGCGGGGAGTTGGGGAATGGGAGGGGTTCGCTACTGGATTCGTTTCGGAGGGAGCCGTGAAAAGCTCCCATGCGGTGGAGTGGCTGGCGGATGTCTATGCGGAGAGCGGCGGTGCGACGGATGCGGTTCGTATGCTGACTATGCTCAAGGAGAAGTATGATCCCATTCGGAAGAATTATTGGGATTATCGTATTCGCAAACTGGATCAGGTTGCATGATTTAATCAAGATCGAAGACGGCCTCGATCGGATTCCTAATGTACAGAGTACTTGCTTGGTCTTTTGAGATACTGGGCCATATGAACATTATTGACGTTTGAATCATATTCTTTTTGTTCAAATAATCGCTGTATACCTAGATACTTTGTATAAACGATGCAAATGCGAAAGACTCTATCAAGATGGTAAAAAAAAGCCAAGTCAAAGTAAAGGCCGAAAAGAGACAAGAACAGGAACAAGAAAAGGCTGCACATTAAACATCGTGGGGGGTGAAAAAAAGAGGTATCGAAAAAGGGAAGTTCAATCGTAATCAATAAATCATGCCCATCCTTCATCCAGCATCTTGCGCCACTCCGAAGCCATGTCGATGGTGACATAGCTTCCGCCGCAGACGATGATGACCACCCGACTGTTGGGGTTTAGATCAGGTACGAGCTGCTTGAGTTTGGAGTTGAGTTTGCCAGCGCCGTGCTCCGCATCAATGTCAACGTCGATCTCGTTGTCGGTTGAGACTGATCGGTCATCCCCGTAACCTTCGTCACGGTAGGATACGGCGGTATCGCTCAAGTCCCGCTTACGCTTCTTGATACTCTGAGCGCCGGCGGCCCCCGAGGCTGAGACAGCAGAGGCAGCGTCGCCGATCGCCGCCTCCACGCAGACACCGCAGGCAAGCTCAACGAGGAGTCTTTCGTCGTTGGCGAGACGGAGCACGCCGCGGGCAGCGTCTGCATCCGAGAGGACGGCACTGTGCACTTGGATGCCTGGGGGTGGGGCAACCGCGTATTGGAAGGTTGTTTCCGAGACACGGACTGCTCCGAGGGAAGTGGCCTGGGATGTAATCTTGGGGAGAGAGACGAGGGATTTGTTGGCGATGGCAGCGGCCAAGGAATCGGTACCGGCCGTTTCGATGGCGAGAAGATGGATGGGGTTAGGTGGGGTGGAGGAGGTAGCTTGCTTCTTCTGTCGGCGCTTTTCGATGCCCTGGACGAGGCCGTTGAGGAGGCCACCGCCGCCGACACTGCAGATGATGGAGTCTAGGGGAAGGGCCCGGTCGTTGTAGGCCTTTTGGTCCTCGGGGCTGGTGGCAGGAGGAAGCTGCGTCTCGAGCTCGTCAATGATGGTGCCGTTTCCTTCCCAGATAGGCTGGTTGTCAAAGGGGTGCAGGGCAATCTTGATGATGTCCTTGTCGTTGCCGTTGCTGGTCTTCATAATGGTTTCCCGCATGTACTCCCCGGCCTCGGAGAAGGTTTCTCCGTGGCGGATGACGTCCGCTGCACCTGCAGCCCGGATCTTGTCCAGCATCAAAGGCTTGGTGGCCATTGGGACCACTACGGTGCACGGATATCCCAGGGACCGGGCTGCACAGACAGCCGCCAGGCCGGCGTTGCCTCCGGATGAGGCGTAGAAGTGTACCCGGCGGCCCAGGTTGGCGGGATTGCGAAGGTGTGAGAGGATCTGGTTGCCCATGGCACGAGACTTGAAGGAACCACTAGGCTGGACATTCTCCAGCTTCAGGAAGATCCTACATCCCGCAGCCCTCGAGAGGCAGGCCGACTCGACCAGCGGGGTCTCGATCCAGGGTGTCTTCAGCTGCGGTACGTCGCAGGCCGAGATGTCGATGCTCCCCATTTTGGGTATGTGTTGAACAAATGGAGAAGAGGGTATGGTAGACTTGTGTTGGAAGGGAACGGCCAAATCAGAAGGATAAGAGATAGTCCCAAGATAGTATTGAGCAGTCGTTACACGACGGTTGCGTATTGAATCGACCAAAGATCACACAAGATGAGAAGACAAAGCAGAGCACTTCCCAATCACAACTATTGAAACAATTGATATATATGATGTACAAGTAGGGCAAACGTTTCCCGGCGGGAAAGTCGAGTTTCCCGGGTTTGATAGGACTGGGGGCGCGAACCACGGCTCTGGCCCAACCTTTCCCGATAACCTTGAACGCACGGCGCCAATCAGAGTGGATCATGACATACATCAGGAAACCTGGCGTCTCAGCTTGACCACTGTGGAGGACCCCGGAGCAAAAACTGAATAATTAATCCTCATCTTGGAGCTGTGTTGCAAATCGTTACTCAGACGGACCATTCGGACGGGTGTGATTGGCCCCCAGTCAATTCCTGTTATCAAATCGCCTCCATAACGGGCGCATTACTCTTCTGTGAGTAAAGGGGGGAAAAGAATACCTCGCTGAACACCCTCACCGTAATCTGCATCCGAACCGTACGCCGTGGCCGCGAATGCCCGCTTGGAGGGGTCCGAGGTGTCGACACGGAGCAACTCCAAGAGGTCATGAGACTTGCCGGGCATGAACGGTTGCAATAGAATACCGGCGATACGGAGTGATTCCGCCACGTTGTAAAGCACCCGTTGGGGTTCGGGAATTCTCCACGGCTCCGTAGCATGGAAGTACTTGTTGGCCTAGAAGAGTTAACGTCCGCAAGCCGTGCGGGGACGATCCCAGCTCACCTGCTCAATTATGCTCATCGTTTCCTGCAGCGCGGCACGGGGGTTCAGGTTCTCCATCTGCTCCGCAACCTTGGTGGGCGCCTCTTTCAACAAGGCCTGGTGTTCCAGGTCCTCGGGGGTGGCACTGGGAAGCTTATCGGACTGGGCATCCGTGATGTACGAGCGCAGCTTGCCCCGCGCGCATCCGATTGTGCGCTGCGCCAGGTTTCCGATCCCGTGCTGGAGTGACTTCTTGTAATCCCGAATGATGAACGAATTATCGAAATCCGCATCGTCCGACAGACCACCCCGATAGGCTAAGAAGAAGCGCATGCCATCCACCCCGAATCGCTCAATGGCGAAGAACGGGTTCACAACATTTCCCGTGGACTTGGACATCTTCTCACGATTCATCGTCCAGTGTCCGTGCACCAAGACGTTCCGGGGCAGGGGGAGGTCCAGTGCCATTAGAAATGCCGGCCAATAAACGCAATGGAATCTGCACAATTAACGCTGTCCCATGTCAGGAGAATTCGTGAACTTACCGAACAATATCTTTGCCAACGATGTGCAAGTCCGCTGGCCATGCAGATGTGCCTTCTTTGCCGGGTGGGAACGGATATCCAGCTTTGGTCAAATAATTCACCAATGCATCTAGCCACACATAGATCGTCTGCGAGTCATCGCCGGGGACCGGAATACCCCAAGTCAGACGTTCCGCGGGTCTAGAGATCGAAAGATCCTGCAAGCCTGTCGCAACGGAGTTGATTACTGAAGCCGTGTAAGTTGTAGGGGTGATGAACGGATCCTCTCTCTTGTACAGCTCAAGCAAGCGATCTTTGAAAGCCGAGAGACGGAAGTGATAGTTGGTTTCCGAGGACCACTCGACCTCTTTTCCAGTCTCTATCGAAACCTATCCTACGATCAGTACCGTACTGGGTGGGATATTGGGGCTACTGACCATGCGTTTCCGGCCCGTGGTTGGATCAAGGGAGTTCTGCACTTGCGTCTGAGGATAGAATGTTTCATCGCTGACTGAATACCAGCCTTCATGCTTTGAGGTGTAGATATACCCCCGGTGTTGCAGCATTTCCTGTTCTTGGTCAGTGATGCGAGATATATCACGAGTTGTGGTGGCATACCCAGAAATATTGGACTGCTTCCCGATGCGCCGGATCGGTGGTTCTTATGAAATGATCGTTGTCGAGGTTCGCCGCCTTTGCTAACGCCTATACAAAGCGAGTCTGGTCAGCCATGCGTCTGGATCAGGGATCAGAGTTTCGCACCTCAAAGGTTCGGCAGTTCATGTCGCAAAATGCCTGTGTATCCATGCCCGCCTGAGCGGCAGCTTGCTGAATCTAGAGATACTGTCAGGGACACCGACCGGTGTAGAGTCAACTTGAGTAGTACCTTCATCCCATGCTCATCGGTTCCAGTCAATAATTGAGCATCTGTGTTTCCGAGCACGACCTGCCAACGCTTCATGATATCGGCGATGACCATGGTGTATAGATGACCGACATGAGGGGCTGTATTCAGAGCGATCATTAGAAATCGATCTTGAGGCTGCGACAGGCTCGAAACGTACCTGCATTGACGTAGAAGATGGGTGTTGTCACATAGTAAGGCTTAGACTTTTGCGTCGTCGCAACTCCGCGTCGGGGAATCGACCATCCATACTTGCAGGACGAACAGGTCCATGGACGCCTGGGACTCAATAGCTGAGTCGTCCTGGTGAGGGAGCGCAGTGATGTTCTTGTAGCCATTGCCGGGTTGGTAACGAGAAAGCAAGAGCGTCGCATGTTATTCCGCGCGGCGATCTCGGGTGGTCCAAGCTTCTCCGCAAGTCTCGCCGTTTTTCTGCGATTTCATTGTTGCGTCTCCAATTTGCTCTGTCCCTTGTCTCCTCTCTGCCTCATTTCTCTCCTCCCTTTTGCACGGGAATTTCCCAACTCCTTACTAAGTTATCTCGTCGCAATGGCACCCCCAAACGAGGATACATTGACCAAAGTGTCTACCGAAGGTGAGTCCCAAGGATATTCTCCGGAACGTCCTGTGAGATCTACTAATATACTAACCTTGACTCTGTGCAGCCGCGACTGAATTCGTCCAGACATTCTACCAGGCTCTGAGGTCCAATCGTGAATCCATCGGCTCATACTACGACGCCAATCCGCAAACCATCATATTCAACGGAAACCCTGTGATCGACGGCGCGGCAGTACAAGATATCTTTGTCAACCAGATGCCCCCTGCAAACTTCGAGATTCAATCATACGACTGCCAGATTATCAACAAGGCATTCCCCACCACGCTGCCCGGCGGCGGTTTGAAGCCCCCGGCGGAGATGGGGGTCAAGGACATGTCAATCCTCATCCTGGTCAGCGGAGCTGTGCGATACGGAGAAAACCGCGAGCAGCCACAGCGTGGGTTCAGCGAGACATTCGTGTTGACTCCCAATCCATCTGCCGATCGCGTGCGAGGCCGCAAGGATTTCTTGATCCAAAGCCAGAATTTCCGTCTCGTCGTTTGAGACGAAGGCGCATCATTCAGACAATGATGCCATACCAACCACCCGCAAGCCAGCGGGCTATCATGATACCTCACGTCACATATCTTACGGACTCAGTGAACTTTGGACAGCAAAATAGATTCTGATCAAAAGATACAACATGCGCCATATGGGCAACCAGGTGGAATACAACTAGGAGATCAAACGCCAGGAACGGGAAACAATCTTGGATGGCGCATCAGAAGTTACGCTGCGGCCGGTGTCCTGCGCGGTATGCGCAGGTTTGCCTTGACTCTCTCGAGGAGCTCTTCGCGCGTCGCACTCTCATTTGGTAGCAGTCCTCTCTGATCAACCTAGTCAGTGGAATATACTCAGATTGTACTTGCCACCCGAGAACTTACAGCTCGGAGCCACCTTGTTATTTCATCCAATGTCCAATCGTCCGGATCTACTGCCATTAGTGGTGGTCTGAATAGCACTTGATATACATACTGCCGGTGGGGTCCGCTTGGGCAGGGAGAACATCGCTCCCCCAGATGGAGAATGCTGCCACGGCAGTGACCATTCCAGCGAATCCTATTTCCGGTCAGCACTGTTATCAAAAAGTATCTCAAGGTTCTGTACCCAGGAACAGGTTCTAGAGCAATGTCAGTCACCAGACGTCGAGCAAATTCTGTGTTCATACCTTGGAGTTCAATGCTCGGTCTAAGGGGGTCGGCATTTTGATGAAGGTCGTCGAGATTAAAATGGAGTTGATGAGTAGATCGAAGAAAACAGGGGATATCCGGGAATTGAAGGAAGATATACCAGGATGAAGCCAGATATCCAAGTAATGTGCACCGCCTCCGCGGCTGCCTTGGGAACTATACAACTCAACGGGCAACTACTCGGCCTCTCTTTCCAGGCAATTAGGATAGAAATGTCATTCCCCTTCTTGTATTCAGTATTCCTATTGCAGTGTCTATCTATAATCTCTTGCTCTATGGCCCCCGATTGACATGGAAGCCGTCATCTTCCTGTCCTCGGTGACATTCGTTATTGCCATAGGAAGTGCAATCATCCAAGGGTGGACAGGCTCCTGACTTCATGGCCAAGCAGAGGCTGACTCGTCGTGCAGACTTGCCTTTTGGAAAAGATACCGCGTCCGCCTGCACGTTACCAGCAAAGCCGCGACTCCATCCAGCGTAGACTTGGAGGCAATGGACCCTGGACCCCCGATCATTCAGCAACCGCCACTCCTATACCATTCCCGCTTGGGCAGTCGCAGTTCCCGGTGGGCATACCCTGACCGACGGTTTCGATCGTCACGCCCAGTCTCGGATTACCGATGGGGACCCTATCGCATCGCCGAGGAACCCGAGAGTGGAACGGTGGCTCATCACCCGCATCCCCTCCACTCGTCGCTGCCCGCCACGTTTATGCCTGAGGCATCAACCCCACATGACTAAGGAGGGCTTTCGCAGCTCCCAGCCCTAACGTGATCCCACGAAAATTCTCCACCTTAGCAGAGTCGACAGTGAGCTTTCCCTTTTGCACATCAAACACCCGCAACCGTCATCATGCCTTCCGAAGTCTCCGATATCAAGCAGTTCATTGAGATCTGCCGCCGCAAGGACGCCTCCTGTACGTGGCACCAACTCCCATGACCCGGCTGCCATGCTGACTGTTTACTTAGCTGCCGGTATCAAGAAGAACCGCAAGACCCAGCAGACCAAGTTCAAGGTCCGCTGCTCCACCAACCTCTACACCCTTGTCCTCAAGGACTCCGACAAGGCCGACAAGCTCAAGCAGTCTCTCCCCCCTGGTACGTTACGATCGCATTATACCGCCTGAGGAAAAGTTGGAAGAATGTTGGGGATAGCAAACATTCGGATGAGAAATCTCGGGTTACGCGCTGAATCCATGCTGACTGGTTCTTCTGTACAGCCCTCAAGGTCGTCGACGTCTCCAAGGGCACCAAGAAGTCCAACTAAATTCGGTGACAATGGAATGAATGGAGGACCGGAGTGCGGCGTGATTCGTTGATGCAGGACCAACTGTTGGGGGAAGACAAGGCCCACGGCTTTGTCCCTCTGCGAGCCGACACGGGGATTACTCCGTGGCGTGGAGCATGGTGTTTGCGCCGGAGGGGTTTTCGTTGCGTCATTGAAGCCGGCTGCTATTATTCTCACCGGTCAGACGACTCGCATTTTCTGGACGCACTCGAGGAACGCTTTTGTCGGAGCTTCCAGTCCCTACAGACCAATGAAAAAAACAGTTGAAATCCCATTACTAGGTTCTCGCGGTCCGAGACTTCCCAATCCATTATTTGTATCACGGAATCACTCCTGGACTGATGCCGTCCCCGAACAAGTAGATTGGGTAGAATTGGGCTGTAGCCTCGGATATTCGTCCAGGTTGAGATCATTACAGCCACCGCCACTCCGCGGTTTGGCCCCAAGCCTAACACGGCTTTGACAAGGCATTCATCGATGATGATAATACGACCGAAGGCTCTAGGATAATATTGATCAACAGTGGTTGCGCTGCGTCATTGCGTCTTTAGCTACGCAGAAACGCTGACTTTGTCTTTCGTGGTCTCTATGTCTACATAGGTAGCCTTTGTTCACGACTACAATGTATAGTTGAAACACAACACCCTTGTTGGAGACAAAGAACCCAAGATCGGGATGAGGCTGGTGGCCCAAAGGAAGGCCCGCTGTCCAAATGGGCAGAAGTATAAATATCCTCGGCACTTGGCACCGAAATGTTGCGACAGACTCTATCGACACCGGACTTGACGACCTTCTAGTCGTGCGACATCCCCAAACAATTCAACCTCGACAGACCGGCGCAAATCGTAGGTATGTACGACCACGAATCTCGTGCCCTCGGCAGCTTTGGGGTATGTCCCACAGAAGTCTTGTTCAAGATACTTGACGATATACTATGGGCTAGTCCGTCTATGACCCACGAAGGCTTTTGTACCATCACGCAGCTCATGAAGACCAATAACGTACTAGAACAGGTAATCCAAGCCTGGCTGATGGGTCGCAAAGTACGGGGCTATATTAACGACTGCCTGGAAAACCAATGGTGCTGCCTTCCCAGCTTCCCACTCTCGGAGTCCCTGATCTGGCAAATTCTTGTGCACAAGGAGCCCTTTTGCGCTAGGAACGATCTCATCACGGGGATTATACGGGACGATTGCCTTGATTGCTACAATTTGGTGCGTGATCTAATGCCCGAAGATGACAAGTTCCCGGAGAATCTTCTCGCTTGCCTGAATGAACAAGGGTGGTCTTTCTGGAGTCTGGCTGTTCATGCTAGGGCGTGGACAGTCCTTTCATGTCACCAGGCTCCATGTCCTCAAAAGAGCCTCGATGCGCTTTGAGATCCGTTCGCCTTCGACTATTTCATTCAATGTGATGTACCATTGCTCATAGAACTAATAACCCATCTAGCAAGAATCCGACATTTAAGCCCAACCCATGTTCCGTTTGGAGATAGTAGATTCGTAGATCATTACTTCTCAAGTCACGGCGTTGAACTCCTATACAGGACCTCCGCAGATCTTGGCACGTCGCAAGTTCCCTTGGCATCGGAAGGAGATTGAAGGGATTCTACACATGCATCCCCGACGGCCCGTTACCCCGGATCGTCCATTTCTATTCTGGGCTGCAGAAACCTCCCAGGGGTCACTTAATTCACTGCTGCAGCTGATTGCGCCTTTGACTAGAGGTTTGTAGTTAAACAGGAATACCCTGGAAGGGGAAACATTCCACCCTCATTCCAGATGTATTCATAGACAAAGAGAAGATGGTGTAATTGTCGATTCGTCAGATTCCAGCCATCTTTTGCACAAAGAAACGATCAAAGTCGACTGATCATCAAGGCGAGGAGTCTGAGCCCCCTGGTAAAGACCCATGGCTATAAGATACAGCGTCTCCGTATTCTCAAACACTGTGGCTTCAGGTGTATATACATCAAAATGAGCTGACCAGATGACTATCCATTTACTACCCCGTACTTAAAGTGAAATACTTGGCTTTCACTCAGCATTGCACTCTTATACACCAACGGTCACAGCCAAGGGAGGTCGGTTTGAAGCTATTCCACCCTGAGAACGGAGGTGCATCTTGGTAGATCCAGGACTATGTTGAAGAAGTCACTGGAGGAATACAGCCCTTGGGAAATGAACATATAAATACAAACTCAGACCCTACACCGGATAAAACCTCAACTTGGAACACTTTGCAAAGCTTTCATACAGACATCGAGACAGACAGCATTATGCCATTCCCGCAGCTAGCTACCCTAGCAGTCCTAGCCTCTGCCACCCTCGTTGCTGGGCATGGCTATGTTTCCAGCATCGTGGCCAATGGTCAGAAGTAAGTCCAGCCCAGTCAGATCACATAATAGGACCTTGGAACGTTCCAAGGTTGACTTAATATACAGCTATACCGGGTATATCGTGGACAAATACCCATACATGTCCGACCCACCCCAGAGCGTAGGCTGGGCTACTACAGCCACGGATCTGGGCTTTGAAGACGGCACTGAATACCAGGCCCCGAACATCATATGCCATCGAAACGGTGCCAATGCAGCATTGAGTGCCACCGTCGCCGCAGGTTCTACCATCGATCTCCAGTGGACGCCCTGGCCTGAGTCTCACCATGGCCCGGTCATCACCTACCTCGCTGCTTGTGACGGTGATTGCAGTACGGTTGACAAGACCACCCTGGAGTTCTTCAAAATTGAAGAGAAAGGCCTCGTCGACGGTTCAGTCGTTCCGGGCAGGTGGGCAGCAGATGAATTGATTGCCGCTGGACATCGGTGGTCTGTGAAAATCCCTTCGACGATTGCGGCGGGAAACTACGTGATGCGCCATGAGATTATCGCCCTGCACTCTTCTGGGCAGCTGAACGGAGCCCAGAACTACCCTCAGTGCTTCAACCTGCAGGTCACTGGCGGTGGCAGTGCCGTTCCTGCAGGTACTCTTGGTCAGGACTTGTATAAGAACACTGATGCGGGCATCTTGTTCAATATCTATACCACGCTGTCTAGTTATCCTATCCCTGGACCAGCCCTATTTTCAGCTTGATTCGCAGATGCACTGGGTTACTGTCCTGATTGCCGTTCTGTTCTGTGGTGATTCTATGTATCTACACATTCTATTCCGTACGTTCATATGGCAGCGCAATGAAGCCCTTGACACCAGCCTTCTCCAGTGCCCCATCAACACTCCCCAGACTCAAATCCTTGCGCCGTAGCTCGAACTCGCCGAAGAAGTTCGGCTCCTCTGAACATTTCTCGAACCCCGTAGACTCAAACAAAGCCAAGCTCTTTGAATTCGTGTGTCCAATCTTGACACTCAAACACTCTAATTCCAGACCCTCCGATGACCCCGACGCTTCAACGCCAGTCCTCAACTTCCTCACCGTCTCCACGTCAACGTCTCCGCTACCCACAAACTCATCCAGGATCGAGCCCTGTCTCTCAACAATATATCTCATGAACATGAGCAGGGCTGCACGCCCAAAGCCCCGTCGCTGGTTGACTTTCTCGGCAATCATAAGCTCGACCTCGCCGACGATCTGGGGCGGGCTATCGCCGTCGTCACCATCATCGATCCGCAGGAACAGATTGATGTCGCCAACCATGTTAGATGGCGAGTCACTCTCAGCCTGAAGCTTTCTTTGGCTGGGGATGTCGTCTTCGTCGCCTGTGGTTATGGCCCGGCAGACGATGAAGGTCAATTTATCAGCATCTTGACGCCAGCTGCGTTGCATTGAGTATTCTTCTTCTATAGATAACGGCTCTGAAGCAGTTGCTTCTTGGATTTCCTGTAGACGCGTCAGGCTTTCATCTTGACTGGCTGGTTTCGGCACCCCCGTCCCTCCACCTGGGGAGCGAGAGTGACTTACCGGATCTTTCATCCATTCATGATAACGAGGTACATGCCATGATGAGTACGGAACTAAGAGTGCTGTTGAGGAACAGAGAGCTGTATGTACGTGGTTGGATGCCGTTAGCTTCTGGGACTCTGCTGAGCCCTGGCGTGTAAGCCAGACACATACCGATGTTGGCATTGAGCAACATGTTGGCTGGATCAATCCCAAAAGAAGGTGAATTGCGTGGGGATCTATGTTGATATACGACAAGGGGAAGTGGGATGGATTCTTCCTTGTGGGTCTTGGCGGAGCCACTCTATACTGTGCTAATTGCTATCAAATGTTCATTTTTGTTGGAAAACCTCAAATCGAATCACCTCAACTTCCAACGTTTCAGTGTCCACCAGAACCAACTGCCCCGTCTCATTGAACTTCGGCAGAGCCAAAATCCGCACACGGGGGGCATCGGACCCGTCGGCGTCTGTCATGTCGGTATCACCGTCTAAACGCAGGGGAACATGGCCTTCGATGGTAGCAGTCTTAAACTCGGGCTGATTGCCCGCGAAGAAGATATGTGGACAGGATTCCAGAATATATGGATCGTCGGATTGGTACGGGTAAGACCCTAGACAGATTGGTTAGTCAAATGTTGAACGGGGTATCGCATCCAACATACAAATGGTGTCGGGCGCAGTGGGCACACCACAGCGCCAGCGGAGCATGGCTTCCATAACGCGAATTCGGGCATCGGAACGTGTGCTGCTTGCAGGACTGCCTTCGCTGCTCTCGATAGTGATGTATCGGAGAATGTCATCGACATTCTGACCACTGCATCCCCATAGTCTCCATCCCTCAACATCGCCATCCCAAGGATTTGTTACGCTATCAAACCAGCCCGCCTCGGGTTTGTCGTCACCTCGGGGCGGGGGCGCGGAATACGCTCTTGACTGAGGGAACATGGCGCGGTGAATCCCCTGTTGGGGCAGAGAGAAATTGGCCGGATCCTTCTCGCCCGGCATCAAGGTCACGGGAATACTAGGTAGAATCTCCGCCAGGAAGCTATCCAGCTGGGTGATGGGCGAGGCATTGTATGCTGAGGCATCATAACCGTACTTTTTGGGCTGAGCCTTTGTAGCAGACGTTGCTGTTACATCCGCAGTGATGCTGGCACCCAAAGAGTTCCCTGCGATGATTAAACGCGTGATTTTGGAGGCACTCGTTGGAGGGCTGTCCGCTTTGCCCGAGCGCCCGGTATATCCAAGGAGATAATCTGTCAACAATTCCAACGCAAGTGTGTCACTCGATGTTCCTGTGATGCCTAGACCACTGACAAAGGCAATCTTGCCATTCCCGTTTCCGGTTTCAGCTCCATTCTCGGGTGCTTTGCCTTCCCAGCGCCGCGGCTGAGGGGCCAGGTCTGGTAGTTTGATATCGATCACCTCGAAGTCTCCATTTGCGTCTTCGGTTCCCAACGCAGCAACGATCGCACCGGTTGCCAGCTGGGTAGACCGCAAGAAGTTCCCGGTCAGTCGTAAGCGACCAGACTCATCTTCCATCATTATCTGGGTTGCCTCGGGGTTGGAAGGGTCGGTGTAAGTACGGCGGGGAGGAGGCGCAGACGTGAAATTCTTCAGGCATGTCAGTAGGTGTCGCGCTAGTCTTGTCCGACAGCATACTGACCTCTTTGGTCAAATCTTCCAGAATGTTTGGCTTCATGGGCAATTCCATATACACGGTGCCGGCCACCCAACACAATTCACCTTGTCGAACATCCAGGACTCGATCCACTCGTCGAACATTTTCTCCGGCAATCTGGGAGGCACACATTAGAGTGAGGTTCTTTTGCATCTCGAGTCGTGCTGGGCAAGGGCCTTACGACTAGTCCCTCCCACGCATCCTTAGCCACCTGTTCCACACTAGGTTTCAATTTGGCCAGTCGCAAGAAGTACATATCCCCATACTGCTGCTGATAGTGCCGTGCTGCGCCGGCGGGCAGGTGATATGTCAGGCGAGGACTGTAATGGGATGGTGTCCGGTACACTGGTTCTTCTTCCTGTTCGCTGCGAAGCCGTCAGCTCCAAAAGGCGACAATTGCAGCATGCCACATACCTCGGAGGGCACAAGAAGCCATAGTTCTGCGTATCCGGCGCCATCATGGTTGGCGCAAGTTTCGTTGCGGTGGTGCGAAGGGTTGGAGTTGACGCGTGAGCGCGTCAACTAGCGCGTTCAATTACATTCCCACATCGGGACTCCCTTTGATCATGACTGATTCTACTAATTGATCTCGTTTCTACTCATTGTTTTTGTCCCTGTTAAATATTCTTTGTATTTGATGTTATTTCTATTTAATATTATTTCTGTTCGATTGAACGAGTTCATTTTGTACCTTTTACTCGGCAATGACAGATATTAATCCAGGCTCAGGCCAAGGCTGCATAATTGCAGCACAATGCAGCATCGTATGAAATCAAATTACCTAGGATATAAGCAAGTATTGTTCATACCGAGTGTAGAAATGTGCACAATTCACAGCCTCGGTCCGGGGTCATTCCCCGCATTCCCCTTATATTTACATCTATACGGAGCACGGAGTTCATCTATCCAACACAGCATCTTTGCATTGCCATCATGTCTTTGCACACTCCACTATGCAAGCTTCTTAAAATTCAACATCCAATCCTGCTCGCTGGTATGGCTCGGGCTTCCAGCGCCCCTTTAGCCGCAGCTGTCTCTAATGCCGGCGGTCTGGGCACCATAGGCGGGCTGGGTTACACCCCCGACCAGCTGTCCGAGATGCTCACGGAGCTCAAATCTCTACTGCGAGATCCATCTCTGCCCTTCGGAGTAGATCTAGCCCTCCCCCAAGTCGGGGGATCGGCCCGTGCCACAAACCATGACTATACACACGGGCACCTCGATGAATTGATTGAAGTTACAATCGCGCACGGCGCAAGTCTCTTCGTGTCTGCTGTTGGGGTCCCACCAGCGAAGACAATCAAGCGCCTTCACGAAGCCGGCATTTTGATCATGAACATGGTTGGGGCGCCAAAGCACGCCGAGAAGGCCTTCAAAGCGGGCGTCGACATTGTGTGCGCCCAAGGCGGCGAGGGTGGAGGCCATACCGGCGATGTGCCATTCTCCGTGCTCGTGCCGGCGGTGGTCGATGTGGCCCGGCGGTACACGAGTCCGTTGACAGGGCAGCCGGCGCTTGTCGTGGCTGCCGGTGGAGTCAACGATGGACGCAGCTTGGCGGCGTCGTTGATGCTGGGCGCGGCGGGAGTGTGGGTGGGCACGCGCTTTGTGGCATCGGAGGAGAGCGGCGCCAGCCGCTTGCACAAAGAAGCCGTGGTGGGAGCGCAGTACGGCGAGACGAAACGGACACTCGTGGTCTCTGGGCGGCCCTTACGGATCTTGCCGAACGAGTACATTAAGGAGTGGGAAGGACGACCGGCAGATATCGCGGCATTGACTTCTAAGGGCATTGTTCCTATGATGGATGACCTGGAGAACGAGAAAGACATCGACATGCCCTTCCTCATGGGAGATGTTTCAGCCAGCGTGACGGCGATCAAGCCCGCTGCCATCATTGTGAAAGAGATGGTCGACCAAGCGGTCGATGTGCTCAAGGTTGGGAATTCATATATCAAAGGCCCGGGGAGTAAGTTATAGGCCCATCAGATCACAGTTGTTCATCGGTCGCCTCTTATGAAATACCCCAATGTACTATAAGAAGAACCCTACAGCTCTGTTGTATCGAGTAAGGTCCACTGGCGAGAAATATGAAGTCGCGGAGGTAGAGAGTCAAGACTGTCTCATTAGATCAATGGCCCTTGAATCATGTTTAGCGATTGAACTCAATATCACCATAAGTCATGTGAAACCGTTATGACAGCCTGACATGCTGCTCATGTCGAGGGCCTCGGCGCATCTAAAGGTATTCGGTATGTGCTGTGATTGATACTATGGCATGTACTTGTACAAAAAAAAAAAAAACATGTGAACCTCAAGACCTAGAAATGCAACAAGGCGGCCCATCACTTTGAGCCAGCCGATGAAACGTTCTACATGCACCGATCGTGGATATGGCTCGGTAGTAGCAGAGAGAACCAGAGAAGCTCCCAGCACAGTACGAAGTCCACATCTCCATCGATGCCCAAGTTCAGTCAAAATTGACAATAGATTGGATGGATTTCCGAAAAAGATTTCAGTTTAGTGACAGCCATTTAACACCGCATTGCCGTTTGCGCGGGCCTCCAGTAGATTGGGGGGCGGGGTTGGTCCAAAGACGGGTTTCTCTGAGGGCTGGTTGACTCGGAGGAGAGGTGGCTCGGGGTCATCCTCTTCGCTGATTCCATCCTCATCATCCTCGTAATCATCATCGTACTCACTTTCAGTGCCTTCGTCGTCGCCCTCAAGATGGTCATCACCTTCCGCTAGAGCGAGACCTTCGCCTCGCCCTTGGGCTTGCATGCGCCGGCACAGAGCTTCCAGATGGTGGCACTTGCGACGCCATCTTTCTAGCTCTTCGTGGTTCCGAGTCCGTTCCTCTGCCATTTCCAAAATGTTGCGATTCGTTTGCTCATGCTTTCGATTCAGCGTGTGATTTTCCTTCTCCAAGCGTTTGGTCTTCTTGGACATTTCCTCCATCTCTTTGCGGAACGTTAAGAAAAGATCGTTGCTGTTGTTCAAAGTGTCCTCAACCTGACCGTTGTTAGCAACGGGCGGAGTTCACGGGGGGTTCGCTGGTGATGGCGGTCTTGAGACCGCGGAAGCATTACCTGTTTGAATTTCTCCACATAGATATTGAGTTGACTGCGCAACTCGGCCTCGGTGTGGGTGAATGTCGAAACCTGTGAAGTCAAAGCCCGGCAGCGATTCGCCTCAGCGTCACCGGCACGGCGCTGGTCCTCGAGCCTGGAGGCAAAGCTTTGTATGTCGGAGTCCTTGTTGCGGAGAAGAGACCGGTATTGCGAGTCTCGCGAATCAAACTGGTCACTCACAGTCTTCAGCTTCACGCGGAATCTATCGCCATAGTATTAGCATGTTGCAGCCGTAGCCCCACACAAGATTCAGATCGTACGCTTCATCCATATCAACATCCACCTTCTCGCTGCGCGGATTGCCCTTGGCGGCCATGACGTCTTGAATATCATAGAGAAGCGAATCAAGGCGTTCATTCACAATCAATCGTGCCTTCTTCTCGGTATCCTCCAATTTCTTGTTTTCGTCCTGGCATGCGGTTTAGCGGACGTGTCCTCCAGGTTGCGGGAGCGCATCCCAGTCGCGCCGCAGTGGCGCAGGATGATCGACCAACCTTGACTTTCTTGTTCTCCTTTGTGAGCTCCCGGCAGAGCTTTTCCAGCTTGTCTTTCATGGTGACCGTTTTGCTCAGATCGGACTTGCCCTTGTCCTGATCTTTCTGCAGCTGATCGGCCCGCTTCTTGCTTTTGGAGTAGTCACGGTCTAGCTTTTTCATATCGGCCAAGAGCTCGGTGTACTTCTTATGGACGGTTTCGAGGCGGGTCATAGGTGACTCAATGTTGTTCAGCAGTTGGTTGAGATCCCGGGTGGCTTTCTTGACCTCGCGCTCTGTACATCAAACTCCGTATTAGCGACCCCGGTGTCTAGACTAACCGCATGGCCCAGCCCCAAGCCAACAAAAAAGCAATGACATGAAACCGCAGAACGCAAAGGGAGTCACGCACCAATCTCCGCCTCTTGGTCTTTCTCGCCGGCGGCATCTTGTTCCAGCTGAGAGATCTTGGCAGCGAGTAGCTTGGAAGTCTCATTCGGGTCTGCGGTTTTCTTCCCCTTGTTTTTCTTTGCCATAGCGGTTGACGACATCGTAGCGGCTCGATTGAGTCGAAAATTTGCGCACAACTAGGTGGGATGAGGGTTGGCAGTAGGCGGATCAATCACACGGGTGAGAGTTCCCAGAGACACGGCTCACAGACGAGATCACAGGCTCTGGGATGTCAGTGTTCGTGTACCGTTTCGGGTCTGAGAAGGACTTCGGAGCAGAACTTCGACGAGGGGAGAGTGTCTTAGTCATCGATTTCCAGAAAAGGCAACGGTAGTCGGCTTCTCAACGCACTTCGACGGCGAGTGATGGGTTGGGAAGCGCTGAAAGCAAGACGGAATGGCAGAAAATGAGCTTGCCGGTCGACTACGAACTTTAGCACAGTTCCCCATGCCCGAGGCGCTGTCGCGAGGCCATATACCCCATCGCTCTACTTCGCTACTATAGAGGATGATGTAAGCGATCGGAATCTGGACATTTTCGACTCCGGCATTCCGAGATCTTGTTCTCCAACACATCAACATTATCATGTTGCGCTCATCACTGCGTCTCGGCGCACGGCCTAGCCTGCATCGGCCTTTGACTCGTTCTTTGAAGCCGGCAACCCTCTCGCGTAACTCGCTGAGAGCTGCTTCAACCGTCACAGACTTGGACAACTTCCCCCGGGTGGGAGAGAAGCTTCATGGATTCACCCTGCACGAAAAGAAACATGTTCCGGAGCTTCATTTGACAGCCGTCTGGTTGAAGCACGACAAGACTGATGCAGACTACATGCACGTCGCCCGAGACGATAAGAACAATGTATTTGGAATTGGGTTCAAGACCAACCCGCCGGATGCCACTGGTGTGCCTCATATTCTTGAGCATACTACGTTATGTGGCAGTGAGAAGTGAGAAAACGTCCCGTTTGCAAGTGTGCCTATCACTGACTGCCTGGCCCTAGATTCCCCATCCGCGACCCGTTCTTCAAGATGCTTCCGCGCTCCTTATCGAATTTCATGAACGCTTTCACGGCCTCCGATCATACGACATACCCTTTCGCCACGACCAACCAGCAGGACTTTTCCAACCTTTTGTCAGTCTATCTCGATGCTACACTGCACCCACTTCTGAAGGAATCCGACTTCCGGCAAGAAGGATGGCGCTTGGGTCCAGAAGACCCACGCGCTGCGGAGCCGGTCGAGGGACAGCCCGAGAAGCAGCTTTCTTTGGAAGACATTGTATTCAAGGGCGTTGTATACAACGAGATGAAGGGCCAGATCTCGGACGCCAATTACCTGTATTACATTCGATTCAAGGAGAGCATTTTTCCTTCTCTGAATAATTCAGGCGGAGACCCTGAATATATTACCGATCTCACACACAAGCAGTTGACCGATTTCTCGAAGCGCAACTACCACCCCAGCAACTCCAAAATTCTCACATATGGTGATATGCCTCTGGCCGAGCATTTGCAGCAGATTGGAGGCGTGTTGGACGGCTTCCAGAAGGGGCAGGCCGACACCGATATCAAGAAACCTCTGGACCTTTCCAAGGGCCCATTGAACGTGACTGTTCCTGGGCCCATTGATACCTTCGCCGGCGAGGATAAGCAACACAAGACCTCGACCTCTTGGTACATGGGAGACACAACTGACATTGTGGAAACTTTCTCGGTTGGAATTGTCTCCTCGCTGCTCCTTGACGGTTACGGATCCCCCATGTACCGCGCGCTGGTTGAGAGTGGACTTGGATCCTCTTTCACACCAAACACCGGTCTCGACCCATCCGGTCGGACTCCTATCTTTTCGGTGGGTCTCAATGGTGTGACTGAAGCGAATGCCGCAACCATCAAAGATGTGATCCAGAATGCTCTCCGGGAATCCGTTTCGGCTGGATTCAGCGAGGAAAAGGTTCAGGGCTTCCTCCACCAATTGGAACTCGCCCTCCGTCACAAGACTGCCAACTTTGGTATCGGTGTGATGGAGAAGACAATTTCTACCTGGCTCAATGGCTCGAACCCCATGAAAGAGTTGGCCTGGAATGATGTCATCGACGAGTTCAAGGCTAGATACGCACAGCCTCGGTATCTGGAGTCTTTGGTGGAGAAATATCTCATCAATGACCAGTGCATGACCTTCACTATGGTCGGCACCCCGACTTTCAGCAAGGAGCTGGACGACAAGGAGGTGGTGCGCAAGGACACGAAGCTTGCTCAGCTCATTGAACAGCACGGCTCCGTTGAAAAGGCAATCGCCAAGCTCGGAGATGAAGAGCTGGAGCTTCTTAAGATCCAAGAGGATGCCCACAATGCCGATCTTAGCTGTCTCCCATCTCTGAGAGTGAAAGACATCTCCAGAGAGAAGGAGCGGAAGCCTGTTAGAGAGTCTAAGGTCGATGGCACTGATGTCGTCTGGCGTGAAGCTCCCACTAATGGCCTGACCTACTTCCAAGCTTTGAACGACTTTGTTGATCTTCCTAATGATCTCAGACTTCTCATGCCTCTCTTCAACGACTGCGTGATGCGACTCGGAACCGCAAACCGCTCAATGGAGCAGTGGGAAGATCTGATCAAACTTAAGACCGGTGGTATCTCGACGTCCTCTTTCCTCGTGTCGTCTCCCACGCACCTAAATCAGTTCAAGGAGGGTATGCAGTTTTCTGGATTTGCAATCGATGAGAACATCCCCGAGATGCTGGAAATGCTCTCGGTTCTTGTTCAAGAGACCGATTTCGCCAGCCCTGCTGCGCCCGCCATGATCCAAGAACTGCTACGCATGACTACCAATGGGGCCTTGGATGCCATTGCAGGAACTGGACACCGCTTTGCTGTCAACGCTGCGGCTGCCAGTCTCTCTCCCAGTCTTTGGGTCCAGGAACAGCAGTCTGGTCTAGACCAGCTGCAGGCTACAGCTAACCTGCTCCGTGATGCCGAGTCATCCCCCGAACGCCTTCAGGAGCTCATCGAAAAGCTCCGCTTGATCCAATCATTTGCGATCTCTTCGTCTAACCTGCGCGTGCGCATGGTCTGCGAGCCGGAGAGCGCTAGCCGCAACGAGTCTACTTTGCAGAAGTGGATCTCTGGACTGCCGAAAACTCAATCTCCTGCCTCCAGCTTGTCCACTTCCGCCTTTAAATCGGCTAGCAAGGCCTTCTATGACATGCCATACAAGGTCTACTACTCTGGACAAGCCGCCCAGACTGTGCCATTCGTCGACCCATCCAGTGCTTCTCTTAGCGTCTTGTCGCAACTCCTTACCCACAACTATCTTCACCCCGAGATTCGGGAGAAGGGAGGCGCCTACGGCGCTGGGGCCAGCAGCGGGCCCCTCAAGGGTCTCTTCACCTTCATGAGTTACCGGGACCCGAACCCTCTGAACTCGATGAAGGTCTTCAGCAACAGTGGTATCTTCGCTCGAGACCGTGCCTGGTCTGAGCGTGAAATTGAAGAAGCCAAGCTCGGTATCTTCCAAGGTCTTGATGCTCCTGTCAGCGTTGATGATGAAGGTGCTCGCTACTTCATGAGCGGTGTCACCCATGAAATGGATCAGCGCTGGAGAGAGCAAGTCCTAGATGTCACTGCCAAGGACGTGAACGCCGCCGCCGATAACTTCCTGGTGAATGCTTCTCGGAAGACAACTTGCGTTCTGGGCGAGAAGAAAGATTGGACTGAATCTGAATGGGAAGTGCGCAAGCTCTCCATGGATCCTGCCGTGTAAATGGCAGCATCCTTGTTCAATACTTCAGTACTTCCTCTGCCTTTTTTGCACAGTGTATCTTTGACCTGCGATTGTCCACGTCGAAGGTACTTGTATCATCATTTCACCCCTGTATTTCTATATACCTGCATCTATTCGCAGGCCTCTTTGTACATATATCCGTGCATCTTCGATTTGCATACAACTCCTTCCTCTTCCTCGCCTCTCCCTGGACCCCGTTAACACCCGCGCTGAAGATCTTCACGTGCCTTGTGCACAGAGCTTATCACATCTACAATTGATTCCCCATTCGATTGGCAGTTGTTGCATTCCCTTGAATGCTCGCGCAACATCACAGAGAAAGTGCGTCTTCGAGACACACTTCTCTCCTACATTTTTCAGACCCGCCCTGGACCTATAAGTCTACACAGGGCGGACTAAAAATGCGAGGACATGAGTATTCAAAGACTGTAGTTAGGTATAAGCAAGCGCCCTTTTTCAGCAGACCAGCAGGCTTACGGGCTATGAATGAAGTACGTATACGAGGCGAAGACCCCAAAATGGAAAAGAAATTCATTTCAAGCTACGACCCTCAGGGTTCATGGGCCCTATAATTTGCAATTATGGGCATGCGCTCGCAATGGGCGATCAGTATTTGCCTCACGCCAAGGCGTTTGAATTCATGTCAAGGGGTATAATGTACATCAAGGTCGCTCATAATCTCATACAGAAAGAGTGATGCATAAAAAGGGGTCGCAAGCATCACTCAAATTAAACAGAAAAGGGTTGTCGTCACTCATTTGCTGGCTTACTCCCGAGAGTTGGCGTCACCCAATTCATGAGGCGACATGGCTCTCGGCGAGGCTTTCGATAAACCGGGAGAGTCCACAGCCAGCGACAAAGGCGACATGGAGAGAGCTGGAAATTGTTCTGTTTGGTTTCCAGACAGCCGACGACTCGACGACTCGCTGAATGTCCTTTTTGGGGAATCATAATGTTTGTCCTCGTCTTGGGACAGGATGCTTGAACGCTTAGATGTTACAAACTGAGTGGAACGAATGCGCGTCAGTTCATTGCTTGCTTGAAGTTCATGGGTTTTCGTACCTTGTCGCCTCCCATATCAAGGCCTCGACTCATAGCCAGTTCCTGGGCAGCTAGTCGTCTGTTCGCAATTGCCGCCTCTTCTTCGAGGGCTGCCTGATGCTCCTCTGATTTCAGATCAGCCAAAGACGGGGCATCAATGTCCTGTCGTTCGACAGCATCAGTGGAGCTATGTGCGCGTTTTGAAGAGCGTCTCTTCTTGCGTTTCATCTTCTTGGAGGAATCACCACCAAGACTAGAAGCGGACCCCGATTTGAGTTCAGACCTGGGTCCCGACTGGTCGTCTGACTCTAAGCCTGTCCCACGACGCCCGAAAGCCAGTGCAAATTCATCGTCTAGGGGAACTGCATCTTCTTCTTCGTCGCTAGGGAATAGATCACCGCGCGAGCTGAGCGAGTTATCAGTGCCACGAGATGATTGTGTCGCGCTTCGGTTCCTGCCATGCGGCGTAGGCGATGTGATAATTTCATCATCCGTTCCTTCCATCAATGGTTCATCCTCATGCGCATACCGCCGGGCACCTGGGTGTTCCTGTAAATCAGCGGCAGAGGGTCGATACTTGACACCTCTTGCGCCTAGTCGCCAGGGGAAGCGCTCTAGGAAGCCCAACAGCGATGAGCTTGGGATAACGGTCGGATCGGTGCGATTATCGGGAATGTGCACGGTGCTCCTGCGTCTTGTGTTGCGTGTTCCGTAGCTCATCCGCCTTTGACGGCGCGGTTGGTCTGCAGGGCCGCGTGCCAGCCCGCTTCCGGCCAGCAGGCGGTCAAGTTCGCCTGTTCCCCAGCCCAGGATCCCATCGTCTTCTTCTTCATTGTCCCAATCGTCGTAGAAATCAAAGTTCGCCTCGGCTTGGCCGCGGCGTCGCCGCCGGAGATGGTCGTCCCGTCTCGGGAGGCAAGGGGCCGTGCAGGCAGTGACGCAATTTCCCACCGACGCGAAGCAGGGAGAGATATAGTTGTGTGAGAAAGCGTAAATGCCTTCTTGGGCGGTTTCGTTGGCGGTCTCTAGGTTATGGGATATCTGATTGATCCGTTGCCGGATGCGGGGGTCGCGCGTTCGTAGCATGTTGGGCAACGAGGGACGAGAAAACAGAGGCGCAAATGACACCGGTTGTCGCCCGCGACATTGGACAATTCAACGGGGATAGTTGACCTCGGAAGTCGTAGTCGCAGTCGATGTCATCTCCAGTTTATGTCAGCCGGCACGTGAGCTCTGGGGAGATAGCTGTCCGGGGTAGATTTCACCACCTGGGCGGGATCTCGAGATTTCGAGAAGATTGCAGGGTTGTGCTTCTGGAAGATGGTCTACTATGTTCGGTTCTTGAAAACCCCTCGAATCCAGCAGCAGAAGGGCTCGGTCTCTATCACCGCTCTGATCTGCATCACCACCGACCTGGGTGACTCATTCCTAGCAGAAGATGCGGATCTGGTGGTGACGGCCGCGAAGGACAGTGAAATTGTTTATGAGAGCCAAATAAAATGGAATGCCTATAATCGCGAACTGCCAATTACTCTCGGCCCTCTGCCGGCCAATTTGATCCACAAGACTCTGTCCTTGACGATCGATACTTGGCCAGAGTCCCAACCCAAGTCCATGAGTGAGCACCGTCTGTCTCCATGGCCCTCAATACCCCTGGTGGTGGGTGCCACCAGTGCACCCTTTGGACCTCAATCCGCCCCGGCTGCTAAGCTTGTTCGGCGGACCATTCATGCCCCCGAGGCAGCAGAGCTGCAGGTGTGGGAAGAGACAGGAAATAGCATTGCCCGACACATCTGGTAAGCGAACCATTGCTTCATTAAGTTCCCGATTCTAAACCAGGCTGTTTCAGGGATGCGGGTCTCGCGACCGTGATGTACCTCGGCGAGACTCTTCACCATATGTCCCAGCGAGCCCACGCCGCGAAGCGCGGCAAGGCTCCCACCGCGTGCACGATGCCCGCGCTGGAAAAAGTCCTGTCCACCAGCCGCACCTCGCTCACTCAGGTGGTTGAGCTCGGCGCCGGGTGCGGGATCGTGGGCATTGGCTTGGCACAAATGCTCGCCAACTGCTCGGTCCTCCTCACGGACCTCCCCGAGGTGGAAGAAATTATAACGCGCAATATTCATTGTACCCGTCCCGGCGACGTGTCCAGCGTTAGGTATCAAAATCTCGACTGGGAGCAGCCCCCGGACGACCTTTTCTCCCAGCCTATTGCACTGATCCTGGTCTCAGATTGCACCTACAACGCTGACAGTTTGCCCGTGCTGGTCTCTTGCCTGGATCGATTGGTTCGGACCTCCCCGGAGGCCATTATCCTGGTGTCGCTGAAGAGACGACACGACAGCGAAACGGTCTTTTTCGACTTGATGCGGTCAGCCGGATTCCGTTCTGTGCAGGACAGCATGGAGATTCCCTCGGAGCACGGACAAGTGGATGAGATTGAATTCCACTGTTACAGCCGTGATGCTCGTGTATAGCAGAGAGGATAAACGAACCCTTTCGGGAGCCAATAGCCCGTGCATGCACTGCGTCATATCTGTATTATTACCGGTCCGATACGCATTCCATACATGCCCAGTATCAGGTATTGGCCAGTATTCAACCTGGGCACGCCAGGCTGCATATATGACCAGAGTCTTCAGGAGATACGAGGTCCGGAGTACGGAGTACAGGAGTACATGCAGCTCTCCAAGTGATCGGCCTTGAGACCCTACATGTACATCTCTTTGTACTCCGTACCTGGATTCGCGTGCACCACGAATGAGAGTATAGAATTGAACCACACACCGCAATTCGCGCCTGAATCACGAAGTACGAGAGAGGCTAACTCGAAGAAGAGCGGAATGCGCCCAAAAATAACCAGTCACCAGTAACGAGGAAGTACAGAGTAGCCTAAGCACCGGACACTAAGGACACGAAAATCGCGCTGTCAAACTGGGAAGTGGATGCCGTAAGCAGGGTTCTTTTTTTTCCCCACGGTCCGTCATCTCTTTTTTCTGTTCCTCTTCATCCTCATTTTTGAGTCCAGCTCTTACCAGGTGAGTCTTTTTTCTGTTCTCTGTGCGACGCTTGCGTGGTTTGATTCCCCCCAATGGTCGTGTGCCCTAGGCTCACTGCCCCTCCCCCCAAAAAAATCTCACTCAATTCCACACCCTTGCGTTCATCCGTCCCTCTTATTTCGCTCATAGCTATCAAGTCGGAATTCCCTCGAGACAGTGGCTAATCAAGCGACATTCTCAGATTTGGTACTTTGGTCCCCCTCCCCAGCTCGACCCGGCCTTTGGAACCCCCAAAGGCGATTCGGTCACCACGGCTCTAGCAGCCTCCATCGTGCTTCTTAGCCAAATTGTCTCCACTCGACGTCTCCGCGACACTCTTAACAACATTCCACCTCCTGGTCTTCTCTGAACTCTCGTCCGGTGCGCCTTTTTTCGTCCCGTTGACGTCCCCGGAAATTATTCCCTCGTTCTCTGAGCTGCCGCATAGGACTTCTTCGAAGGTTCTTCCTCTTCAGGGGGAAGGGTCTAGGAGGCTTGGTCCAGTCAACTACGGTTGTGACACTTTTCGTCCTCCCTAACGCGCAGTCGCCTGCCGGTTCAATCTTTTTTTACTATCTCTCTCTCTCTTTTTTTATTTCCCATTACAATTGTGCTGAGTCGCAGCGGCATGGTTATGGCACCGACTGCATGTGTATCGACTGCTGAAGTTTGCACTTTCAAGAAAGACTTCAATCTGGACCATCACGGTCTGGTCAGCAGTCATGGCGAGGACACCTTGTCGCAATCCTCGTTGACTGCCAAGGATCTGGTTCTGGAGGTGTTGAAGAAGCGGGCGGCGGAGGTGGATGTGGACCACTGTGGTCCAGGCGAGGAGGATGCGTTCTACGTCGCGGATATGGGGGAGGTCTACCGCCAGCACATGCGCTGGAAAATGAACCTGGGCCGTGTGAAGCCCTTTTATGGTAGGTCTTTCACCAGATCGCGCCGTAACACCCGCTAACCAGCATGCAGCTGTCAAGTGTAACCCGGACCCGGAGGTCCTGCGTCTGATGGCCCAGCTTGGAAACGGGTTCGACTGCGCTTCCAAGGCTGAAATCGATCTTGCCCTTCAGACGGGCATCGATCCGAGCCGCATCATCTACGCGCAGCCCTGCAAGACCAAATCTTACCTGCGCTACGCCGCCGAGGTCGGCGTCAAGCAGATGACTTTTGACAATGCCGACGAATTGTACAAGATCAAGGCTACTTTCCCTGAGGCGGAGCTCTACCTCCGCATCCTGACTGATGATTCGACCAGTCTGTGCCGACTGAGCATGAAGTTCGGCGCTTCTATGGACCTAGCCCGCCCACTCCTGGAGCTTGCTTACAAGCTGGACCTGAAGGTGGTCGGGGTCAGCTTCCACGTGGGATCTGGCGCCGAGGATCCGCGAGCCTTCCTCAAGGCCGTTCAGGACGCCCGCATGGTCTTCGACCATGCCAGCGAGATCGGCCATGAGCTTCACACTCTGGATGTCGGCGGCGGCTTCTGCCAGGATAGCTTTGAGAAGTTTGCCGGCATTCTCGGCGACGCAGTGGACACCTACTTCCCACCCAACATTCGCGTGATCGCCGAGCCCGGTCGCTACTACGTGGCGACTGCGTACACCTTGGCTGCCAATGTCATTGCCCGCCGCGATATCCCCGACCCCGTGGACCCCTCGAGGGACGCTTACATGTTGTACCTCAACGATGGCGTCTACGGCAATTTCTCCAACATTATCTTTGACCACCAGCACCCTGTTGCGCAGGTGCTCACCTGTGCCTCTGAGGGCTCCCAGCCTGGTTCTCCGAACTCTGCGACTTCGGAGAACATCACCTACTCCATCTGGGGCCCGACCTGCGACGGCATTGATGTCATTACGGAGCGCATCGATCTGCCTGGTCTGCTGAACACCGGTGACTGGCTCTATTTTGAGGAGATGGGGGCCTACACCAAGTGCAGTGCCACTCGCTTCAACGGGTTCTCCGACAACCACGAGGTTATCTACATCTCCAGCGAGACCGGTGCCTCTGCCCTTCTTAACTACTAGTACATTGCTTTTTGCTTGAACATTGTGATTCTCTTCAGTTGGGTTTGTTTTTGGATATACTTTTGCTTCGACTCTGTGTCGAGTCCCATGTATCTATCGTGCGTTTGCTGCATATGCCATCGTGTTTCTTGCCATCTAGATCCTCAACTAGATAGAGTCGGTCTTGCGTTGCATCTACATCCCCTTTGACATATATCACCGGGTCATTCCAAGGTTGCATTCTCGCCGTTGGGCCTTGAATAAAAGTCTAGAGAGGTTTTCAATTGTCCTCCCAGGTTCCCTATCCTCACGTCCATACTATGTCCAAGGTTGGTTGCTACCTATGTAAGAACGGTGAGCTAGCTGGCCAGACGGTCGCTGCCAACCATCCATGGATGCCCAGGTGTCGCCACATAGGGAATCGAAGGCGTCCACAGGTGTTCAGGGATTATCAGCGTCAGGCCTTCCAAGGAATACCTAGGTATCAGGATAGACAAAGTCTGCGTTGAGATCACGCCGTGTGGGATTCTGAGTCAGAGAGCGGATTTTATACGAGCCTCTGGCAATGGTGATACATTTTTGGGTGCCTGTAGAATACAACGGTATAAGAGAAGAACACTGATGTACCTAGGTAGAAGCTGATGAGGTGGGATAGTGTAAAAGACCTCGGGATATACCTTGTAAGACCATTGGATACTGTAGGCCTGAGAAGCAATGATAGGAAACAGGATCTGATTCTGAAAGAGCATGCAATCGCCCTTTACGGCTCGTCTGCACGGTCAATATGACTGAGATGCTTGTCAGGTCTGACACCGACACTGGGATCTATACACGAAGCGCCTCTCTCCAGCCGTAATAAGTATATCTGTACGGAGTAGTTTGCTTGTGAATCATTTCTCCAGGTCATTTCTTCGTTGTTTGATTCACCCACGACATTACGGATTTGGAGTTATGGCATTGAACAATCTGAAAACACAGCTAACGGTTCTGCACTCAGTCTATCGAAGATGATCAATCTCGTCACTAGGGATCATCTTCTGGCGCTAGATCGCGAAATGCCCTCCGAAGACTACATCTTTCCGTCAGCTTTGCTCCGGCCTTGCATTGTGGACATTCACGCCCGTGTGTAATGAACACCAGGTGGAGCGAATATTTGAAGTCATCTGGAATCTTGGCCTCCAGGTGTGCGCGAGCCTGCTCTGGCGTAGCACTCGATGGCCTCCATCCCAGGAAGCCCGTAATCCGAAATATATGCGTGTCCACCACAAACCTCTGTCTGTTCAAAGTCAAAGTAAGCACGCAGCTAGCCGTTTTCGATCCAACACCGTCGTATCGTAGAAACTCCTCCATGGCTCGTTCGTCTTCAAGCGGCCAGAGATGATTCACGCTATAGATCCCATGTCTGGATTTCACTTGGCGCAGGATTGATATGATGAATTTGGCCTTTCTGACATGGAGTCCACCACAGGAGAGCACATCTTGAATTTTGATCTCGCCACTCTTGCTGATAGCGTTGTAATCGGTCCATGACTCGTACTCCTCGGTCATGGCCCCAACCTGTCGGATGGCATTGCGCTCATTGGTGGCCTGGCACAATATGCCCTAGAGGAGCCTGTCCAGCGGATCTGGAAAAACAGATGGACGATCTATTCCATCGGCATTCATCGCGTTCGTCGCAGTGAGGTCACGTTCTCCATAAGCTGCTGTTAGGATGCGATGTGTTTTCTGACACTCCTGCTGAGATGGGCGTTTGAAGTCTGGGTAAGGAGAGGTGGTAGAGAATCGGTGGTAATCCTTGACTTTCTTCGCAGGCCGCATCTTCGCCGTCAAAGCAGGGCCCACAGCTTCCGTGACCTGTTGGGTCGCAAGCCTCAGTCTCCGCGGCTTTTGCGCCTATAAGGTAGGGGCCATTAGAACCACTGGAAAATATTTGAATGTTGGATCTTCCTCCGGCGCGCCATTTAAGCGTTGACTCGGCGGGTTGATATGCGGCAAAACCTTGTCTCGCGAATCGACAGATTCACTCGACTCCAGTTGGACTGCGACTTGATGGTCCGTTGCCCAATCATGTCCGAGGAAAGGGTAAAAAGGACTTAAAAACCAAGGCTGGAACCTTGGAACCTTCCAAGATTGGAAGCGGGTGGTAAGAGATCGGTCCAATAGGAACTATTCCACTGCAGATCTAATCGGATTTGCCTTCCTGGGTTCCAAGGTTGGCGGAACAGAATCTTGGAAGGGGGATCTGCGATCCGTGGTTCTCTTCGAGTTCCACGGGGGTTACTTGTTCGTCTCCCATGAAGCTCCGTCTGAGACACTCGACTACATTGCTCCAACTGTTCCATTATCAATAATTTTCAATGCTCAAGATCTGCGTAGCTTTTCAAGTTTCCATAGGGTGACACCACATGCAACGTCGACTGCTTAGAGCAATACATAAGCTCGTTGGAAGGTTGGCTGTTGATTCTGGAATTGTGGTCATGGGAGGAGAGCGCAAGCAAAAGAGAATTGGCAGTCCAGTATAAATATAAAGGCTGCAGCTCTAAAGCCCATGACTCATTACCATCATCGTGTCAGGTTGCACCGAGAACATCGCTTACCTGATAAGTGACTCCAACTGCGTTACGTATTCCAAGCTCTCGACTTTGACCCAGCAGAGTCATCATCTTGTTTCACACCGAAGAGAGATGTTATTCGCGCAGCGTGCATCAGCTTCGGGAAAAGCTGGTATCTGACTCTTTGTCGGATGTCATGACTGTTGCGTCCAATCTGCATTTGTAAGAGGAGTATCACTGCCTTTAAAACCTCACACTGCCTTTAAAACCTCACCATGCTCCAAGACCTGCGTCTCCGATTGAGTAGCGTGTCTGTATTCAATTTGAAACACCGGCAGGCTGAAAAGGTATGCTTCCGCGATATCAAGGCAGTCAATGGCCAGGAAGTATGTAACTCCTGGATAAGAGTGTAGCGAACCACCTAGAAAGGTCGCTGCCAAGAGCGGGAGCGAGGCATGTTCAGCTTGGAAAGTTGGAAGGTGAATGATTTGGCAATGTCTGGGAATGTTGCGCACAAAGTTGTTCAAAGGCACGTATGTTTGCCGCCGAGAATGACTCTTGGTCGATGGCATTCTGCAAATGGGCCTGGGACATATTTTCCGAGGCAAAATGGCTCAATTCACGGATCAGTCCTTGGGCTCGTTGCGAGAGGGTGGTGCATGGTCGATGGTCAGGGGGTCCGCTGTGGGCTGCGTGAGTCAGAGGATTACTAGGCTCGATGCTACTTGGCCACATAGAAGGAAACTCATTCAAGTGTGCATCGTCGAAATAGCCTTCTGCCACCTCCAAGGGCACGCTAGCATCCTGGTTTGACCGAGCGCCCGGGTAAGAGGAATCTACGGCTTTTGCCCGGCCGGAATCAAGTGATGGAATTAAATCGAGGATTATGTTGTTCACATCACAGTATCGTAGCAGGATCTATAAATTAAGCTCCAATTTTAAGGGGGCCCGTACACACCTCCAAGGATACGATTGGTCGCAGAAGTAGCAGTCGTGTCTTTGACTGTTCAGATCTAGGACAGTGTCAAGAGTCAAGACTATACCAGCTTAATGAAAGGTAAGGTTACGTGACCCATGCCGACGCAAATGCGTTTGAATGGAGGATGGTTTCAGGCAATTCCTGCACATAAAAGGAGCCACGACAAGGGGAGTTGTAGGCAATGTCAAAGATGTTCGCGACCTCAGGGCACTTTCGTGGGGCTGTGCCAAGGGCTTCCGAACCTTGAATGACCTTAACTTGGGTCTCCTGGCTTAAATGTGTGAATGACATGGACTTCTCACATCGCGATGCCACTGAACCTTGGAACTTTGTTTCCATTTTAGCTCACTGTTCAAGGCTCTTGCAAGGTTTTGTATTCCGTCAAAGTCCTTTCGTGTGACAAGGCATAGCTTGGCTACTCACATGGGTAGCCTAATATTAGCAGATCAACCTGGCTATAGCCTATAATTCCTTTTCCACTCCTGAATACTCCGCAGATATGATCTTGTAACGTACAGGGCGCAAAGACAAAGGGTTTTAAGCGGACGCTCAAAAGAACTTTGTAGACAATCCATTCTTAGATTTCCTTTTTCGGAACGACAGAAGCGGATGGTCAAGAAGAGATCCTGTTCTCGCGATATTTCTTTATTACCTCGGGACCAAATCATGGATGCGAGTGGCATCAACTAGAATCACACCTGGGTCCATTGTGCAAAACACAAAGCATTCAAGAATACTAGGTAATCATGGCTTTGTCCATGTTTGAAATATAACAAAAGTCGAGGTCTTAACAAAGCAATCCCTAAAATATAATCAAATCCCGTATATATTGCTTCTCTTTCCCCCCCCCCAACCCTCCAAGTTGGAATCAAGTACCCAACCAATCTTGTTATCAGCATTTGTTATAGCACTGAACCACCAACTTCGAACACTCACAAGCCTAAAAGTAAGCAGCCCCCCTTGAGACGATGTCCCGACGAATCCCCCACGGGACATATGCTGAAGAGTCCAGCTTCTTCATGACCACCCTGAATTCCCTGATCCACATCCTCGAACAGAATGACAAGGCAGGCCGTGAAATTGCAATTAACTCGCTAAGCAACCTCCTCAGTCGTCTGCAGCGTCTAAGACTAGCCGGGCAAATTAATTTCAATCATGCAGTTCCCACCTGGACCAAGCAATGCAACAAGCTTCACGATAGAATTCTACGCTGGCACGAAGAACTGAGCGAGGTCCCGTCTTCCGCTCCACGCGTGGCTGCGGAGATTGGAATGTTTCAAATGTTCGTGCATAACCCCGACCCCGAGGACATCGATCAGTACATCAGCATGTGGGAGTCGGAAGATCCGCGCCGAGGTGACCGGAGTGGTGCCCCATCCCCAGAGCCTGCAATGCAACAGCTTAGACGTGCGGAGCGGAGTCGTGCCCCATCTCCAGAGCCTGTTCCGATACCACACGTACCAGGGCTTCGGATTAGACGTGCGCGGCGGAGTCGTGCCCCATCGCCAGAGCCTGTGCCGAGCAAAAACAGCCATAGACATGTACGTATACATGCCCCTGCCTCTGTCTTGAGAGGTGCTCGGAGATAGACCTCGAGATGACATTAGCGCCCTCTTGAGCTAAGTTCAGTAGCCATGAAACTCTAGACTATATTGGAATCAACTGGGAATATTCAGATCTTGTCATCTTGGAATCATAAATGGAAATTATTTATCCGTATTCGTCATCAAATATCTATGCAAAAGGCCGTAAAGTAGTCGAAACAAGTTAGAAGAGCCATGAGAAGCACATCTTGTAGACCTTCTTAGGCAGCGACATGTTTTGGTCCTCGATAAGAGCCATGGCTTCAAATTCAGCCTCTTCGCGATCAATCTCGGCCTTTCCGGTCCAGATATCGGCGTTGTGGGGCTTGACCACCTCGGTCCTCTTCCAGAACTTCCATCCGGTGAATGCCATCACGTAAAGTGGGATTCCGATGTAAGAAGTGATGAAAGTCTTGTAATCAAAGTTGCCGTAGGTCTCCGAGTTGTGAATGAACACACCGAAGCTGCGCGTGAAGGCGACGAGCACGCAGAAGAAGAGGGCGATGGAAGAACCGATGATTCCGAGAGGCGCCTTGTATGGGAGGGTTTTCTCGTCCACACCCTGTGCGCGTCGGGCCCGGATGAAGAAGATGTGAGTGATCAAGAGTGAGATCCAGGTCAGCACTGATGTAGGAGTTAGCGATTGATCGGTTGTTTGACACAGGGGATTAGGGGAATAACATACATCCGAAGATAGAGACCATGTCAGTGAAGTATCCAAAGACTTCCTTGGAACCCTTGGAGACACTCATGAAGGCAAGCAGACAGAACGAGGCAGACAGCGCCAGGGAATAAATGGGCACACCGGCGGCGTTGGTGCGGGCAAAGATCTTCGGTGCCTTCTGCTCGCGAGCGAGACCGTACAGAGTTCGGGTGGCGATGTAAAGATCCGAATTGGCGGCGGACAGAACGAAGACGAGAATGCAAGCATTGATGATGTGAGGGAGGGCAGCGACTTGCTTCATGGCGACCACGAAGGGCGATGCAGCGGCAGAGCTCTTGGCCTTGGTGGCAAAGGCCAAATCCTGGGAGTCATAGGGGACCAGCATGCCGACAAAGAGAACACTGAGAATGTAGAACACGATGATTCGCCAGAAGGTCAGCTTGATGGCCTTGGGGATGGTCTTTCGGGGGTTCTGGGCCTCGCCGACGGTGACACCGATGAGCTCGGTACCTATAGAGAGTTAGAAATGGATCCAGGAGTCTTTGATTGGACGCTCTTACCGAGGAAGGCGAAGGTGGCCTGCACCATGGTGGACCAGAAGGCAAGGAACTTTCCGAGATCACCCTCGACATACTTGTGGTTGAATGCACCGGGGGACTTCCAGTATCTGAATCCTCGTCGGTCGTGGTCGGGTCCGCCACCGAGAGCGAAGATCAGAGAGGTCAAGATGATTCCCAGAATGACAATGATCTTGAAGGCCGACAGCCAGAATTCCAGTTCACCGAAGACCTTCACGCCGAAGTAGTTAATCACGATGATGGCCACCATGAAGATGGCAATCCAGACACCTGGGTTCACATTGTCGGCGGATACTCTGGGCCAGTAGGTGATGACCAGGGCGGCCGCAGTCAGTTGTGTGGGGGGGAGAATGATGTATTTGAGGTAGTAGCTGAAGGGTCAGTTTTGATCGCCAGTCACAGTGCCTTCGTACTCACCACCATCCGAGCGTAAAACCAAGCGCAGGATCACAGAAACGGCCCGCGTAACCAGTGAACCCAGAGGACAGGGGCAGCCACGCGGCCATTTCACCCAACCCACACATCACCGTCCACACCACCAGACCCATGAAGCAGTATGCGATCAGCAGAGCGCCAGGCTGAGATTGTTAGCATTCAATTCTGTGTAGGCCACACAAATCTGTACATACCCCCGCTCTGTGAATTGAGTCAGTGATATTCGAGTAACATTTGCACTTGTGCGGGCCACTCACGTTAAGGCACTTCCAGTTCCCACAATCAAACCCGTTCCAATTGCACCACCAATGGCAATCATAGAAATGTGGCGAGCCTTGAGCTCCCTCTTGAGTTGGGTAGGCTCATCGGACACCTCGACCTTGGAGTCATCATAGTAGCTCGGTTGCGCCTCGAGGGCATTGATCTCATCGGGGTGACCCATCTTTGATTCTCAGCACAGACGATGAGAGAGAAAACGGCTGTGAGCCGGGGGGCCAGGGCCAACTTAAAGGCCAACGCACAGTCCGTTAGCGAATCCTGGGGTACGCCGCAATCTCCTTTGCCTCCATTTTGCCTCCCTGTCAGTGGAGTCCTATCGCGGAGAAGTGAGCAAGCCAAGCAGTCGATGGCCGTGCAGCCAAGACTTCCATCCGGGCTACCACGTTTCTTAGCCCCTCGGACCTGCTTGGCAGTGCCCGGTGAACCTACGGGAGCCAGGCCCATTCCCTTATCGGCGGGTGAGGCGCAACCCGTGGACGCCTTGGACGATGTAGAATGCTTGTTTCGTATCAGTTCCGTACCTACCTAGGTAGTCCGCAATCGTATGATTCTCATAGATAATGTCAGGGTGATATGAGATCTGACACTGTTGACACCTTACTGTCGTGTATACTACATGCTCCACCAGAGATATGGGGAGATCCACTCGGTGACTAACAGGAACTACTGTGGTTGGTCACCCGGTCTCTCCGCAAAAAAACCCGTAAATTTTCAAATACCGAGACCCGGGGGTTTCTTAACGCGATAAGAACTGTCCGACCCTAACCATCGCTCTTCATTGGCTCGCCTCGCATACGTTGTCTTGGCATCTCTTGGCACTGTCCGGGAGATAGCCAGGTGATTGGTATGACTTTTACCTAACCTATTACTCCGTACACAATTGACTATCACTCCGAGTACGGAGTACTACTACTACCCGTCCTAGATAGTACAGTACAGTACTTCCTGAGCCATGGGCAACCTCAGGCATCCAGGGCGCCTTCAAAGGTAAGAGTCCAGGTAAGGTTGAACACCTCGGTCTCGGGTTCTTCTAAAAAGCCTACTTCAGAGCCCCGTGTCTTCCCGCATACCCCTCAAATCCTGCACAGCGGAGTCCCCTAACTGGCCGGGGTCCCCAGATTCCACGGGCCTTATTTCCCCGTCTTTGGTTTTCATATATAATGGGCGCTGTACCGATCCTGTCGTTGGCCAGCCCGACCGAACCGGACAACCTAATTCCCCGTGAGGCTACCCAGCGCCTCCAGGGCCCTGCATGAACAAGAGTGGGGGTGCATGATTGGTCCATGAAAACGAGCCCTGGCAGGGACGCCGCAATGAGCCATTTATTGTCTTCCAAGCCATCTGACGTCCGTCTGCGAAGGGGCACATTGCCTAACTCGGAGGCGAAGTGGCGATTCCGCTCGGGTACGATCTCCCGTGCCCATGGGGTTGGAGCTCACGGTTGGGGTAATGGACTTGGAGTATCAACTTGGAAGTCTGGGGCTGAGCTGTCCCCCTCTCTCCCTGCATTGAGAGCCAACTTCTCAATCCCCTGGAACCCCAGAATCTCATATCAACATGGGATGCTCAGTCCTGAGCACAACTCGTTCGATTCATAGCAACCGGTCTCTGCAACCTCTTCGTGGGGACGCATATGTCCACCTGGGGGGACTGGGTATATGCCAGACTATTAGTATTGAGGCCCTCCAGGACTCAATCTCGTATTCTGTGCGATCTCTTCTGTGCTAGTCAAGGGCCCCCGGATCAATACATCTTGCTGGTCGGCTATTTCAACCAGGATTCCTTGCTGCACCGGCTCAATATGGAGAGCACTCTGTGTGTTTACAGCCGTTCACATAGCGTGTTACCTGCTAGGGCATAGGGACGGCAGGACTGCCCCTCAGGTGGGTAGGTCCAGCTGAGAGATATGTATCATCCCCCCTTACCTATAGCAGGTTACATACGGACACGGGCCTAGGTATCCACATTCCACCAATTTCTTCCAGGCACCCGGGCTCAAAAGTAATCAGGCTCACGTACTAGGTAGGTCAAGCTCAGAGGTACAATCCAAACTGCCGATAGATAGATCCGTGTCCTATTCAAGACCAGCATGGGTGAATAGGAAAGCTGAAAGATGCAAGGCTACACAAAGACAAAGAATCCAGTCCACAAATCATAATCTTGGAATGTTTGCTTTTTTGTGCTTCAGCTTGGAAATCAAGAATCTGGATTGGTACGTTCAGCTGCGGGAGATGTGCATCCCCTCGTCATAGCCGCCGACGATCACGCCAATTGCATATCCGTGTTCTTTAAGAGTGCAAATCGACCACAATTGTTCTTGTCTCCATATTCCTCGTCAAAATGGTCGATAATCATTCCGACCCCGTCCTTGACTCGCGAGACAGTGAACCGCTGCTGGGTCGTCCCGGGGACGTCACCCAACGATCTGATGAGGGCATTTACCGCAATATTTTCACAGGTACGAAAAGTCCTGGAGATCAGTGTCTTCAATACTCCATGCTAACTGCCCTTCGATACAGGCACCGCCACTATCGCGCAGGCTGGCATTTGGATTGTGAGTTGGTGTCCATAGCTGAGATCGATCACACTAACGTCAACAGCTTGCAGCATTAGTCTGGCAAGGTGTGCTTTACCAGCCAATCTCGTTGTTCACTCCCCATCCAGTAAGCCAAAATAACCCTGGATGAGTAACGCAACTAATGTTCTTTCAGCTCCTCGGCATTTCGGGTCTTTTGCTTCAAGTCCAAGCAGCACTTGTCCTACAACCCACTGCAACCCCGCAACAGAAGCAGGCCGGCACTCGCATCCACTATATAGTCCAACTACTGAGCGTCGTTCTGTTCCTTTCTGCCTTCACCATCATCGAGATCAACAAGGGCACCCATCCGCACTTTGTCTCCCCACATGGGGTCCTGGGCCTGATCACCGTGATCATCATCGTACTCCAGGCTTTAGTGGGAGTCTTCCAGTACTTCGTGCCGGTCACGGTCTTTGGAAGCGTCGACGCAGGAAAACTGATCTACAAATATCACCGCTGGAGTGGCTATGTTTTGTTACTGCTGGAGATGGCGACTGTCGTGGCGGCGACCCAGACCGGATACAACCTAGCCGCGATACATATTCCTCTCTGGGGCGTGCTGGTTTCGATTGTCTTGGTGCTGGCGGGTGTGGGCGCCAGAATCAAGAAGCACAAGCTGGGGTTATAAGACGTGGATGAACCAGGAGATGGGAAATTGAGATACCAGTAGTTGGATCAAAGAACAAATGTATCGGAGTTGGAGAAAACAGTCCTGTAGAGAGTGCAGAGTAACGTTGCCGATAAGGCCGAGGATCCACCTGATCGCCCCAATTCTGTCTTTTCAACTCTCCATGGCGCTCACCTCGTATGTCTGCGTCAATTGCAGACTCTCGTCAAAACTGACCAGAGTCCCCCTGCGCAGCTTCTCTGCCGCCCGGAGCGTTCGCGACGTCTTTCGACCCGCGACAGCCCCGAAGTCCACGCCGGACGTCAAACACATCCGCCAAAACGCAGAGCTCTACGCGCAGAACTGCGTAGATCGCAACTACGCAGCCCATGCCGTGTATCCATCGAAGATCGAACAACTATCACATGAGGCGAAGCAGCTCGACCACGACCTGAAAACCCCCCGATCCCGGATCAAACAGTTGGAACAGGCCATCGCCAGACTGCACGGTGCAGCGCGGCAGGATCCGAACGATGGAAAGGATCTCAACCTCACAGAGCAATTGGCTCAATTAAAGTCAGAAGCTCAGCAGCTGAAAGACGACTCTCAGGCGATGGTGGACCGCAAAGCCACCTGCACCGAAGAGATCAACCGACTGGCCCTCGCTCTTCCGAACCTCTCGTCCCCATTCACACCCGTTGGACACGATCCCGCCCTCGTCTCCTACATCAATTTCAACCCCCAAGAACCCCCAGCATGGACACGCCAATCCCCCACCGAGCTCCAAGCACGGTCGCACGTCACCATCGGCACCGAGCTCAATCTAATCGACTTTGCCAGCTCCGCCACAACAACAGGATGGGGCTGGTACTTTCTGATTAACGAGGGCGCCATGCTCGAGCAAGCTCTCGTCCAGTACGCGCTAAGCGTAGCAAGACGCCGCGCATGGCGCACCGTCGCACCCCCCTCAATCGTCTACTCCTACATCGCCGAGGCATGCGGCTTCCAGCCGCGTGATCAACACAACGAGCAGCAGATCTGGTCCATTGAGCAGAACGAGCGCGATCGTCATAATAAGCCCCAACGCTCGTTGACAGGGACTGCTGAAATCCCTCTCGCGGCCATGTATGCCGGTCGCGATATCAATGCCGCCGATCTACCCATCAAGCTCGTTGGAGCGAGCAGATGCTACCGGGCTGAGGCTGGTTCCCGCGGTGTGGACACCAAGGGACTTTATCGCGTGCACGAGTTTACAAAGGTCGAGCTGTTCGGCTGGACGGATAATGTTGAAGGGGGGAAATCAACGACACCTACCTCCCTCGACTTATTCAATGAATTACTGGAGATGCAAACAGAGATTCTGACCTCGCTCTCTCTACCGTGTCGCATTCTGGAAATGCCGACGGGCGATCTAGGCGCCAGCGCAACTCGCAAACGCGACATCGAAGCACTGTTCCCTTCGCGGCTGCGACAGGCCTCCAATTCCGATGTCACCCCTGTTGACCCCTCGATCCACGAGTTGGAGTCCGCTTGGGGTGAGGTCACTTCCGCTTCTATCTGTACTGATTACCAGAGTCGGCGGCTAGGGGCTCGGGTTAGAGGCACGGCCAAGGACTCGCGGTTCCCACACACTGTGAATGGCACTGCGATAGCTGTTCCGCGTGTGCTGGCTGCCATCTTGGAGAATGGCTGGGATGCGGAGCGGGGGGTTGTTGTTGTTCCTGAGGTTTTGAGACCGTGGATGGATGGAATGGAGACTATTGGGAGGAAGTAAGATATTGGGGGTCATTTTTGTCTGGCCTCCGGTGTACTGTATACTATGTAGTAAATAAGAATATGTGTCAATGTTACCTACGTATATTGTGGATGGGAGTGAATTCGGCATATTCATCCAAGGTCTTAGGGCATCGCCTTTCTCTACCGTGCCTGAATATATCAAGCGAGAGACGGGGATCTCGTAAGAATCATGATTGATGCCGAGGGAAATTGACAGAATAGTAAGAAAGGTACATAGATGTCGAGCCTGAAAGGCGCATCCTTCGTGAGTTCGTGGCCACATAAGAGCAAAATACATCAAGTAGAAAGCATCACATCGTTTGGAAACATCAAATAGCACGGCGTGGTCCCAACCAGACAAAACCAGCAGCCTGATGAGAAGAAGAGCAGAGAGCCAACGGTAGAAACGCCAAGGGTAGTCCAGAAGATACACATCTTCATAATAGAGGAAGGGACTAAAATCCCAAGAAACCAGCACGCGAGATTAGTTCCAAGGCAAATCCATCTCTTCAACGCGAGTACATGTCAGATAGGGCAATCCGATGGGGGTAGCTTCACGGGGCCCTGGACCGGCAGGCGGACCGGCAGATTTGAGCTCAAGCTCTAGGAAATTGCGCATCAAAGGCTTGACAATTTCCCTGGCGAGCCGCTTCATCTCATCCATTTTGCGCTCAAACCGCTTAAAGGTCTCGCGGGTATACAGCGAGTCAGCGGACGGCGTGGGATGAATTTTCAGGAATCGCTTCAATTCCTCGTGAGTGAGGTATGCTTGGGAGGACGAGGACCCGATCAATTTGAAGGTACGCGCAGAAGGGTCTTCCGGGGTTGTGGGCCGGCCCGCGCTGGCTGGGTGCGATGCCGAGGCTGTGGGATGAGAGGGCCCGTCATTTGCGCCGGAGTTCTTGAGGATAGGAGCCGGCGGAGGGGTGGTGTTTTCGATGAGCCATTGACGGAAGAGGGAAACGGCGAGCCAATCCAGGTATGCATTTGAAGGGCCGACACGTTCACCGCGGGAGGTGGTAAGGGACAGTCGCAGGAGTTTTGATTCAACACGGGCTTTGAGATCTTCCAGATCTTCCACCTTGTCTTCGATCATGTCAAGGAGGGATTCGGGCAGAGGCGCGTAAGATCCGTTCCGCATGCTCGGGAGCGCAGCGGGCCATTGTCCCACGACATGTATCAGGGCCTCGGTGAAGATCACTCTGCTGCGGGCAAGGTATCCCAGTTTCAGGTAGCTAGGGGGGTATTTGGCGATTTGCTTGAAGAGGCGAGATCCGAAGCCGAGGAGATGGTGATCCACGCGCGGTCCTGTCACTGGGAGCGCATCGTACATATCGGCCAATGCGAGGAGGGATTTGCATTCTGTATAAGCAGAAGCAATGTTGACGCTGTTTATTATGGGTGGGTGGTTGTAAAATAGTCGTAGTAAATTGTCATAGTCACGTATTAAAGGGTCGATGGTGGGTTCCTGCTCTGCCCCGGTTTGGGGCAGGTGTGCCGCCGACTGGATCCCTGCCAGGTTCGCCATGGATCGAAAGAACCCGGCCTGGGAATTGGACGGCTTGGTCATCGTGGGAGGGAAGGCAGCCTGGTCGCCTCCGAACACGGGTGCATGGCTTGGGGGCTGGTGTACGCGGTTAGCATTTCCTGTAACATGGTAGCTCGATGCGCTTGGTACCTTTTGTACGAGAATCACCTCCTCGTCCTCCGCGCAGTTCTCCCAGTCCAGCTCGTAGCGCCAGCGACGCTTCTCACCGGGCCGGGTGGGCAGTGCACCATGATCGGAGGGGACCAGCGTTGACCCGTTGGACAGGTAGTCATCTTCGCTCACGGGCGAGAGCGTGCCCTCTTTACCGGATGTATGACGCGACCAGGTTTCGTCGGTACTGGCCTCAAAGAAGCCCGAGCATTGTGCCAGGATCAATCGGTGGAGGAGATAGCGCCGCTCCTGCGACCCCGCGCGAATAACGATTTCGGTGTCGCCGGTATATGTGAAGATGGGGAAATCGTTGGACGGGGTGTGCGACGAGCTTCCATGGTGGGATCGGCCAGAACGGTGTCGTCGACCATGGGAGGGTCGCGAGACTAAGGAGGCGGTACTCTGCGCGGTGCGATCGAGAATTTGCGCTTGCGAGACCATAGTGAGGTGATGAACACCTGGCGCAAGGGGTCCATCCAAAGAAGAAAAGGAAAGGAAAGTCACAAAGGCACAAAGCCACGAAAGTCACGAAAGTAACCGGCTCATAGTTGAAACGGAGACGAAAACAAAAGGGTCATACAGTCCGGAAAGGGGTAGCCGTTTCCATAATGGTATTTAGTAGGCCACTAAGAACTAGCTATGTTCGCGTTCAGTATTCGAGTATTCGAGTTTCGAGTCTCGAGTCTCGAGTGAAGATATACAACTATAAATACTCGGACACCTCGGGTCATTTAGTCTCTTTTGCCTCCACTTTGGCCCGTCCTATTATTTTTTTATCTTCTTCTCTTCCCTTCCCCTATATCGACATATATCTACGGAGTATATATATTCTCTGGGAGGTCTGTTTTTATTGCGACGCTCCCTCCCCTCCACCGACGCCCACCCCCGCGATCCTCAAAAAAACTGGCCCTGGACACGTCTTCTCGGGACAGCTTTTATAGCTGTCCCGATCTGTCGTCGCTGCAGATAACTTCCGTTCCTGCAGATTCCGACCTCGACGTCAGAACCGATACTTCTCGCTCGCCCTCCCCCGATCCTGCCCCGCACAAGCGACGCTCCAAGGCTCGTTCGGTCTCCAGAAAAGCGCGGGGGGTTATCGGGAAAGTGCGAGCTTTCCAACGGATCGCCGCTGCAAAGATGGCGCATCCCTCCATCAAGATCGACACCAGCGTGCCCTCCACCAAGCGCGGACTGCCCGAGAACGACAGTCTGGATGTGGGAGGGCAGGATAACCCCAAGTTGGAAGCCGGGAATACGGAGCATGTGCCACCTTTCCTGTGTCAGTCTGCGATGGGTAAGTGAGAGCAAAAAAGAAGTGGGAAACGAAAGAAAGAAAAAAGACGAAAAGAATGTTTTTCGAAAAAAGAAACGATAGTCGCGGAGGATTTCCTGGAATGTGACTGACCGCTTCTTATATGCAGACATCCATGAGAAGTTCGAGGACTTGGAATGGTTGCAGCACACCCGAATCAACGAGGGCCATTTAGCCAATGACCTGTCGCATCGCTGGGCCCTGGACCATGACCCCAAAGTTAAAGAGCGGAATCGGTATTTCAACGTGCAGGCGTGGGAAAATTGCCGCATTCATCTGCAGGTGGCCGAGGGCGAATGCGATTTCATCAACGCGTCCCCGATTCGACTAGAGGACTCGGTCACCCAGGAATGGAGGAGGTATATCGCGACGCAGGTGAGTACCACGGTCATCATGTAGCCAGCCTGACTAACCAGAACCTAGGGTCCCAAAGGAGGGCATATCGCAGACTTCTGGCATATGGTCTTTCACGAATCCCAGGAGGTCGGCGTGATTGTAATGCTGACGCAGACTTTCGAAGCCGGCCGGGAGAAGTGCGCCCAGTACTTTCCCTTGGATACGGAGCAGGCCTCGATGATCCTGACGACGGATGAATCGGATGCATTCTTCAACGAGAGCGATGAGGCGGAACCTGAGGTTCTAGGGCGTGTGACACTCCTGGAGTCGACGTTTGATGCCAAATCGCGATCCGAGATCCGCAAACTCGAACTGGCCATCGGCTCCGAGTCGAAAATTGTGTGGCATTTCCTGTTCGCCGGGTGGGCAGATTACTCCAAGCCCGAAGGGAGCGATCGCCAGGCTCTTCTAGATTTGATCAAACTGTCTGCGTCCAAAACCCACCCCGACAACCCTCGCATTGTCCACTGCAGTGCCGGCGTCGGTCGAACAGGGACCTTCATTGCCCTCGATCACCTGCTGGGCGAGTTGGAGTCGGGCCATTTCTTGGACATGGCGGAAACAGGGACCGACCCTGTTTATGACACCGTCAATCGGATGCGCGAGCAGCGGATGATGATGGTCTACAACGAGCAGCAGATGCAATTCATCTACGAGGTTCTCCGCGAGCAAACGGATCGCAAGTTGGGGAAGCTGTCCAACTGGAACACAGACTCCCCCGACAGCGAGGAGCGCTCGGCCAAAATCCCCAGGCTGGATGACCAGGCCGAGTACATGCCAGCTGCCAAGCCGGAGCTCGAAACCCTCCCCGATCAATTCCACACGCCAAACAGAAGTCGGTCTGGCACTCCAGAGGTTCCTGATAATGAATAATGCCTTGGTCGTCTCCCATCGACCTTTATGTCGTTTATGTTTCTGTCGCATTACATGGCATCCGGTGTTTTCCTGCTTTCCCATTTCCGCCGCTTTGTCTTCAATTTACATTTTGACCCCCTTGTTCATTCTCTTCATGTCCTTGTTGAAATACCCCCCTGTTGTGTCTCTCTGGTCTCACTCATGTCCAGTGTAGTCAGCTCTTCTGTTTATTATCCGACTTCCACAGCCTCGCTTTAGAATTTTTGTATATTAGCAAATCGGTGATCTTATTTGCTTGCAGAATGACCCAGGACATCAACTTCCAATTAGTAGCCATTGTGACTAGAGGATACTGTGGATATCAATCATGTTTCTTTCATATTTCACAAAGGTCGGTGCCAATTAGATGGTCGACCTCAAAAAGAACCCCCAACTGTACACCATTGCGAAACCACATAGGCCTCTATTACCAACCTTGGGATCTTCCAGAGCAACCTTGGAAGCCCAAGCGTCCATATATCCATCCAATAGCTTTCAAGCACGCCGAGCAGCCATCAGTGGCAATGAAATAGCTCGACAGCTCGAGACAATAGCGGAGCCCTGCACATAATAATTGAGAGACTGGTATCAAACCGGCATGAGACAACACATAAAACCCATTATCATGACATAGATCGTAGAAAATAGCACCATAGGAACGGGTGGTATTCCATAAAGCCAGACAGTAGACATGATCGGTCAAGTTCAGTCAGACCGTTTAGCACCGGCAGGCACAGGAGCTGCTTGCCCGCCAGCAGAACTCGACTCATGATAACTAGGAGGCGCAGCGTCACGTTCGTGCTCTGGGCCATCTTCGTTGTCCCAGTTATCAACGGCATTTTCATCCCAGTTGTCTACCTCCTGCTCGAGCGACATAACACCTGATTCCTGTGGACCCAACGGTTCCGAGTCACGGTGGGAGTCTCTCTCCACTCCACCAAGCTCGACATCTTCTGTTCCGTCGTCCATCAGACCGTACCGACTTTGCCGACGTCGTTCCATCATGCGACGGTGGTACCAGCCGCAGAGACCGATGGCGCCGACACTACCGACCACATTGGCGACAATGTCGTATGGATCAAAGTCGCGGCCATTGGGGAGGAAGCCCTGCACAATCTCCGAGCCAATACCAAGCCCTACTGTGCAGACCAGAAGGGTCACGTGTAGCGCGCGCCGACGTGAAGTGTCCAAGACCCAGTAGAAGGCGAGAGAAAGTAGGAAGAATGTGACTAGATGAATGAATTTATCATTCGGTTGGAGTTGTGTCGGTATTGTCGAAGACGTGCTGTGCGGGAGAAGACCGATATAGCCGGCGAGCACGAGCAGGAAGACGAAGGCACCTGCGGATGTGAGTTGGGATGACCGTTACCGGAAGGTCCGTAGCTTACCTGCGAAAGGATAGCGGATGCGCATTGTGGGAGAAGAGTAGGAGAATTGACAGATCAGTGCGAGGAAGCTTCTGCTGGCGCTCTTGAACGTAAGGTGGGAGGTTCAGTCGTAGCTGTCAGACGTGGAGTTCGGCCCCAGCTTGCTGCCTTGTGCGTCATATGCCGAGCCCCGGGGATTCGCGACAATGCAGCACGAGAGTAGAACACCGGAGGGCAGGGTCTTGTAGGAAAGCAGTGACTCCAACCTGCGAACAGGAATAAACCAATTGAAACAGTTGACTCGACGAGACAGGGCTGATCGGAAGAGTTGAATAGTGACATCCTAGGGATCTGCCACCGCCTTCCTGCCTGTACTTCATCCCCGTCTAGAGAAACTTCCTAGGAAGCTCTCCCCGACCTTCTTCATCAAACCTCTCCCCCACGCTATCCTTTTTCGCATTTCTGACATCGCCAGTCTATTTTCCAAGCGGTGTTTTCTACCTCTATGCCTTTTGTTCCCCCCACGACCACCGCGTCGCGTCCGATCGGCCCGTAATCCCAATCGCGGAGAATCGAGTCTCGCCCGCCCCAGAACCGGGGTTTCGGAGCGAGCATGTCGCTCGGCCACAACGCCTGGCCCCCGGGCAACATTAGGCCTCCGGATGACCTCCAGGAATCTCCTCGTCCTGTCAATGGCTTGGTTAAGACTTTATCGGGCTCCCGGACGCCTCAAATACGCGGCTCTGTCGGCGCCGAAGGGCAGAACCCCAACTCGACGTCGGAAGCTGATATCGCGACCGAGGAAGACCCGCGCATTGCCCAATTCCGGGAATTGTATCGCCGGAGCGAGGCGAAAATTAGCCTGCTGTTCTCGGGACAGGAGCTGGATGATGACACGGTGGGGGGGCCCGTCACCGAGGAAGTGAAGCCGCCCGAGCCTCACACCGCACGCGTTGATGACGGCCCACCTTCCACAGCCCCGCGCAAATCGGCGCGCAAACTGGACGACGACGACTACGATGATTATGACGAGGATGACGATATGGAAGACGACGCTCAATCCCCAAAATCCAAGCCCGCCGCCCCACATGACCCTGCCGGCGTCGCATCATTAGCACACCACCCTAGCGCATCATCATCCAGCGGCCCGGATGAGACCAAAGAGACGAAGAAGGAGACAATGGAAGATCTTCGGAAACAACTTGAGGAAGACAAGAAGTCCACCGAGGAGGCTGCCAGGAGAAGCTTCCATACCATCTTCTACACCCTTGAGAATGATCGAGATGCGATGTTGGACCAACAGCGCCTGGAAGAGTCGGAGCGACAAGTGGAGGCAGAGATATCTGGACAGGCGAACATGGGTGGTAACAGTACCCAGGGGGCCTCCAATGGCTATAGCTCCCTGAGTAATACCAACTTGGGAGCTTCCAGCTTGACATTAAAGAACCTCATCGCCAGAATCGACAAGAAACGCGACAGGGTACAGGCGTCGGATGCCGAGCTGCGCAGCCTGCTGAGCGAAGTTCGGAAGAATCGCAGTAAATGGGCAAACGAGGACAAGGTCGGCCAGGAGGAGCTGTATGAAGCGTGCGAGAAGGTTCTCAGTGAGCTCAAAGCCATGACCGAGCACTCGACCGCTTTCTTGACCCGCGTCAACAAACGCGATGCGCCTGACTATCATGCTGGTAAGTTACAATTCTGTTTCTGCTGCACCCAAATCCTAACCCTTGCTAGTCATCAAGCACCCGATGGACCTCGGCTCAATGACCAAAAAGTTGAAGGGACTGCAATACAGATCCAAGCAAGACTTCGTCGATGATCTCACCTTGATTTGGGCTAATTGCCTGAAATATAACACAAACTCCGATCACCCTCTGCGCAAGCATGCGGTTTACATGCGCAAGGAGACAGAGAAGCTTGTCCCGCTGATCCCCGAAATTGTCATCAGGGATCGAGCAGAAGTCGAGGCCGAAGAGCGCCGACTTCAACTTGCCGAACTTGATGGCGCCGAAGAAAGTGACGAGGAGCCTATCATGGCGTCGCGCGGGCGGAAGGCCCCTGGAAAGAAATCGTCGAAGAAGGGCACCGCACCATCTCGCAACACTCCCAGCGGCTCCGAGGGTCCTGCTGGTCCCCCCAACACTCAACCGGCTCCTGTTGCTCGGGCAGACTCGGATGCTATAGGGGAAGCTGCCCCAAACGGATTCTGCACACCTCCTCCAGGATCACACACGCCCTCTGATCCTGCTGGGCCCGGGGCGATCGCAATGGGTAGCCAAGATGAAGCAATGGACATAGATGGCCCTGGTATATCCGCCCCTGTTCTGAGTGCGCTATCGGTCCCCGGTGGTGTAGAGCTGGAGGACCCAGAATACAAAGTGTGGAAGCAAGTGACCAAGAAAGACCGTGCGCTTATTGCGGCCGAGCGGCATCGTCTCCTTAGAGGAGACAAACTGAATTCTGAGGAGCCGGCTCTGCTCAGAACCAAGGCTGGAATGCGTCGCTGGCTTCGTCACCAGAAGCTCGCCACTATTGAAGCTGACCGGTCTCGCGATACGGGCTCTCATGCCATGGAACCCGAGGTCGCAAGCGAAACACTTGCAGAAGGCATTGAGGTCGAGGAAGATCAAATGGTTCCATTTTATTATGACGTTATGTCTGGCGTCCCCGACCTGCCTGAACGTCTTCTATGGAAAGAAGACGGACAGGGCAACGTCGTTGATGCCTCTGAAGAATTCTTGAGAATTCTTCCAAAGGGCCATTTTGTCCAACCGGATAGCAAGTTGACGCAGAAGATGAACGCGAATATACGGCAAATGCAAGAGACTCGCAAGATCTGCTCGAAAATCGGCATCGTGAAGCAGATGCAGCTTCAGTCCCAGGTCAGTAGAACAGTCCCCTTCGCATTGACCCCACAGCTAACTCTGAACTAGATGTATCAAAACCAATTCCAAAAATACCAACCTGAACCTTTTGTGGAACAAGATGCCGAGCCTCATGTCTTGAATGACAATGGCCCCGTCATAGCTCCCTGGGCGTGCAGAGCAGCTTTGCAGCGCTCCGTCGCCAAGATTTTCTATCACACTGGATTCGAGGAATATCAGCCCTCGGCACTCGAGTCTGTGACGGACATTGCTGCCGACTTCTTTCAGAAGCTCGGGTCAACCGTGAAGTCTTATATGGAAACACCAAAAATGCCTGCCACTGAGAACCAGGATCCCGCTTCCCCGACAGCCGAGTGGAAACCTGCATATACGGAGCCTGAGATCATCCTGCACACTTTGTCCTCTGTCGGTGTACACCTTGACGAGTTAGAGCTCTACATCAAGGATGATATTGATCGATTAGGGACCAAGCTCACTGCAGCTCATAGTCGCCTCAAGTCGCTACTGACTGAACTCCTTCGACCAGCCCTGGAAGGCGGCGAAGATGGCTCAAATGCATTCAAGGATGGTAGCGAACAATTCGTTGGCGGTGATTTCGCCGAAGACATCGACGAGGATTTCTTTGGTTTCAAAGAATTGGGGTTGGACCGGGAGTTCGGTCTCTCCACACTGAGTGTGCCCTTGCATTTACTCCAGAACCGGATGTTCAACGCGGCCAATCCACAGAGCACCACTGTCTCGCAGTCCGTTGATCTGTTCCCTCCGCCACCGCCCTATGCCCGCATCTCAGCAGACAACGTCTCCGACCAAATCGGACTCTTGCACTCGTTCTTCAAGGGCAAGTTAAACACTAGCCGCAACGAAGCTCTCGTGGAGGACCTCGAACTACCACCCAAGCAGAGGCCCATGGCTGCCAAAACACGTCTTCCACCTTCTGGCAAAATCCCCCAGCAGGGTCTCACAGGTCCGACGTCCAGCCCGCAGAAACGCACCGCGTCCTCGACTGCTTCCAAGACCACTACTACAGAGCCAAGCAAGAAGAAAGCCAAGAAAAATAGCGGAATTCCTGAAATGCCCAACTTTAACCCCGATGGCGAAGGTGATAGAACCGCAGATCCATCCGGCAGTGTTAATGCACAACTCGACGCACCCGTCGAAGGTGCGGACCCCATAGCCACGGAAGCGTGATGGGAATGAGGGATACCTTCTCCACTGGAAAAAAAAGAAAAAAAGAGAGATCAAAGTCTCGTTGAATAATCATCCATGACAATCCTTTGCCTTCTTTATGTTCTTTTGCATCATTTTTCCGCATACCCAGTCCTGCAATTTCCCTCTTCTTGTCTCGACTGTTATATTTTGAACCAGGCAATTGACATGCCTCCTGCTATGATCTTTACCATTGACGACCAGGGCTATGCGAACCGCAGACCCTCAAGCCTCGGTGCTACATAATCAACCCATTGTATTTTAAGAGTGTTCCTCGTTCCCTTTCAGCCCTCACGCCTCGGGCCTGAAGGCACCAGATAGCTCTGCAGCTTTGTACTCATCGTGAAGGGGCTCTAGCCTCTTGTACCATAGTGTTTCTGTCATTTTCCTACATCTACTTCGTTCCTCGAAACCTCAGATACCACGAGATTCTATCCAAAGTCAAGTAGCAGTCTACGCGTAGGTCTCTACATGGCTGTCATGCAACCAGCTTAGGATAAAGGATGAACAGGAGAGCGAATCGCCAGGAAACTACTTCATATTGTTTTTGGGGCGTCTTTTCTGGGTTAACATCGTGATAATGGGGTAACAATCAAAGCGCTGGGGCATCTCCCCGCGCCACGCAACTCATCTTCACCAGCAAGGCCGAAACCGGGTCACAAACAAACTTCATCTCTCCTTCCACCGTAAGAATAAAAAAAGGAAAAAAGAAAAATCCAGCTGGAAAAGGGCCCTCTTGCTTCTGTTGAGGGTAAGACCAGTGTGGAGCCGATCACCTCGTATGATGTCGGCATCAATGAATGTGCTTGTAGAGTATGTCAATTTTCCCCAGATAGTGAGGGTAATGTAAGAAAAAGGGTGGCGAAACCATTTCGAGAAATCCCATGTCTTCAAAGACAATGCGCGAGGTCCGCAAGAGTAGCTTGACGAGCTTGAAAACCATACTAAGTCACCAAACAAGCCCTGGGCTTTGGAAGCAGGCTGGCTGGAAGCAGGCTGGCGTGGATGGTAAAGACCTAGATGTACCACATGCCCAGAGCAAGTCGGTTGGAGGTGCCCTCCATCGGAAGCAGTCGCTTGGCCCGAGGCTCCTTAGGCTTGGGGTTGGTCGTCTTGACTTCTGGGCCGCTTTGAGGACCAGAGGTGATCGGCACGTCTTCGTGGTGACGGGCACGAACAGAGATCAAGTGGGCATAGTAAATTGCCGGATGAACCGACACCGATGTCGTGGAACGGATGTACTGGTAGCAATGATCGTTGATCATGTTCTCCAAGTCATTTGGCTTCAGACCTATTTCATCCATCAGGACATGGTAGTGCACTGGACGAGGAGTGCCTTGCAAAGCGATGTGGCTGTACAAGAGGAAGTCCCAATTATGAGGACTGAGGACATCCCTGTCGATCAAAGTACCTGGCAAAGGGGCGCCATTGGGATCCGAGCTCTGTCGATTCTTGGGATCGGGGAATGCCCGGAGGTTGTGTCGCTTGTTGGCAACCACCACACACATCTTGCCATTCCAGACAGGAGCGTTGCATGCATGGGCAATAGAATAGCGGATGGCCGGAACCTCTTCCTTGAGGACTCGGTGGTACTCAGAGGCAGAGACACCGTCGCGGAAGTAGTAGACCAATTGCGGAGCCTTGCCCTCTCCGACAGTGGCTTTCCATTCAGCAACCATGGGGTGCAAGATGTACTCGGCCACCTTGTCGCGGATAATCTCCACCCTGTCGCCGTTTGTCTCACAGTTGCCCATGTAACGGGTGGCGCTGGCGTTGGCTGACACGGACATGGCCGCCAACGACGGTGTCCACACTCCCATCATTGGGTGAGTAACATCTGCTCCGATGATCATGGTGCCTGGGCGCACGCTAGATGACTTGCTCTTGGGCACAGCGCGAGCAGTGATTCCACCGAGCTTGGCGTTCACCTTCATCAGCACATTCGCGTGATACTGTGGCTTGTTGGTGATGCAGTGAGCGGACTGAAGAACCTGAGATGGGGTTCCATAGCGACAGTCGGCGGATCTCTTGATGCGGTGGTAGACCCATGAGTCCTTGTCAGGGACGATAAAAATCATGAGTTGGGGCTCGCCGTTGAAGCGCGTGCCAATATCGTCGTAAAGCTTCTTCACGCTGCTTCCGACATCTTCGTTCAAGGCCTTGAGAATTGGCCTTTCAAGGACCTCCCCACCCATGGCTTTGTAGATCTTGATAAACTGCTCAGCCCACAGCTGAGTCTGTTCCATGTTGATTGACTTGCGATGTCCGGCGTAGAATCCCACACCCCAGCGCGCAAGTCCTTTCTCGTTACCCTTGTAGAACTTCTTGCCTCGAAGATCCCAACTGCCCAGGTGCCCCGGGTTATGCTTTCGATTGCCACCGAACTGAATTTCTGGGCTAGGAAGCAGTCGCGCCTTGGTTTTTAGCATCGTCTCACTGATCTTCATGCCGTAGGCCTTCAGAACCGGATCGTTTTTGTGCTGCAGCATTTCTTTGGCCTGGCGGGCATTTTCCAAGCGCTTGGGGGGCCGAGTGGCACACCATTGAATCATTTGTGCTGATTCTATTTCGCTGAGCTTGTAACGATATCGCTGGAGACTCTTGATGACCAAGAACTCGGCTGGGTACAGGACATCATCCTTCGTCATCTGGACGAGAAGCATGTTGGGAAATTCCAAGCGAACGTTGTACCGCTTCATGAAGTATTCCTCAAGGTTCATAGGGGTGGTTTTTCCTTCAGCTTTGTCAAAGTATTGAATGTTGTAATCTCTAGGCCGAGCCAGAAGCATGCCTTTGACAATGAAGCTCTTCATCTTGAATGGGCAGCCTGCATAGTTGGGGGCCACCCGAAGACCTTGAATCTTCCTGTTGACCTGAGCGAACCATCTGGTTTCCTTTGCTCCTCCGAACTGATCTTTCTCTGGAATAAGCCTGCTCACCAGAGTTTGCTTGTCGGCAAAGTTGTTGGCGCTCATCATGTATCCCATCAAGCTAATGCGAGAGAAGAAAACGCAGTGAGCGACATCCACGTTGAGAGCCAAGCCAGTCTGGTTGTCCAAGTCAGTCTTGTGTACTTCGATTCTACTGAATAAGAAAACTTACTGGAGTCGGCCGGATCGCCTGGTAAATGCCCCGATAAACGGAGGCACCCATGTTGGCCAGAGGTCGATAGAATTCATGCTTGGCGGACTCATCATTCTCGATCTTGTCGAAAAAGAAAGCTCGCTTGATAGCAACAAACTCCCTTGTGGGCCATTCACGGAGCAAATGATCAAGGAAACCTATTGAAGTTAGAATACGCCATCAAGGAGACAGGGAAGTAGAGGATAAGTCGAAGAGCTTCGAAACGAGAGATCACTTACTCAAAGACTCGATCACGAGTTGATCAAGCTCCTGTTTTTCTTGGAGCCAGTCCTTGATCCGCGAAAGCTGAAGTCTACGCTTTGGGATAACCACCATTCGCAGCTTGGGGTTCTTCTTGAATTCATCCTCTGTTGCTGCAGTTGGAAGTGCCCGGGCATAGTCACTCTTGAAGACGAGCTCTTCATTCCACCCGTTGAACTTTTGGAGCGACCTGTTCTCTGTCAGAAAGTGCAATGGACGTTCGAGTTTCTCGACACCTACCAGCAGATTCGCCCACCATCCCAAATACCATCGGGAATACGCTCCTTACGAGTTTCACTGTTCCAACATTTGCGGAGGATCCGTCTGTCGGTCTCGTTGACTGTGCCGTGCAGAGTGTTGATCTGATCGTAATTGTCAGCGAGCTCAATATATATTTGTAGACTACAAGTACTCACCTCATACTGATAAACCTCCTTATCTGGGAAAGCAGTGATTGGATAGACGTTCATCATCATTTCAACTTCCTTCCCCGAAGTGTTGTATCCAACACGCTTCTGGATTTTGCCTGAATAGGAAGGGGACTGCAGAATAGAATTAGCAGGCTAATTATTCTTGTTCTCAAGACGTGACACCCAGAAATTAACACTCACATTAGGATCGTTGATTCTGAATAGATGCCAGGGAATGTCGATGTTCTTGCAAGTATCCCAAGCGACTGTCACATAGTCCTTGTGAGTGACGATTTTTTCCTTGTCTAGCCGATGAGGCTCAGAAACCACTGCTCGAACGCCTTCTTTGAGTAGTCGTTCATGATTGATCCGCTCCTCCGCGGTCCAATGGGCAGGGTATGGCTCTGGAGACTCCACACGACGGATGGGAGAATCACTGCTACTAGAGTCGTTGTCCCTTGGCTTTCTTTTGCCAGTAGCTGGGTCCACTCCAGTCCTGCGCATCCATGCCGTGTCTTCACTTGCCTTCTTTTCTTTGGCGGCTTGATCTTGCTTAGCGTGGTGTTCACGCAAATCTTGCAGCTGGCGTTGAGTAAGTGGCTTGGGTGGGGGTGCACCACGGAGTGGTAATTCATAGCTAGGCGTCGAGTGCCGAGCAGCAGACTGAGAGGAAAGCGGTACTTGAGGGGTCTTAGAAGTCGAAGATTGACCACTTGGCCTTGATTTGGATGGCGTAGAACGGTTTTTAGGGTCTTCCTCCGGTGAGGAGGGGGGTCTTTGTTTTGGAGGCATCTTGAGGGTACTCCTGCTAGGAGCTGTAAGTTTTATGCTTTGATGTATCAGAGGAAGTCGAAGTAGAGTTGTAAGATGTATGAAAGAGTTGGAAGATGTATGAGAGCGTGGGAAGATGTAAGAAAGACCAAGGGGATGGAGGGAAGAAGGAGAAGATATACTGGAAGGAGGGATTGTATAATTCGGCCAGGAAAGCACTCTGGGGATCAGATAGTCAGGTAAGTGCGACGAAGTAAGGAAAACGTAAAGGCACTTTCGGCAGATGATTCAAACTTATTAACCTTGGAAGTGAGGAACGGACTGAGGAATGGACTGAGGAACGAAGTGAAGTAAAACACGAAGTGAGTTCCGGAACAAATAAGATACCTTGTAGTATCGGAGGCCCTAAAAACCTTGGAAGTGTTGCGTGGAAGCGAAATTGTTCCTTACTTTGTTTGTAGACTTGGGCAGGCTTTCACGAGGAGAAGAGGATGGCTGTATCCTGCCCAGTGGGAATGGAAATCGTGAAGCAGGCAGGTAGAAGAAGCAGAAGAAGAATAGATAGGAGAAGAGCCTTGAATAGAAGAAGTGTAGTGATAAAAGCCCTCTTGATATTCAAGGACAGCAGTTTATTGGCAGTCGGTATAGATGAAGTTTCCGATACATCAAGATTTACACCCAGAGGCCCTGAGATCCTTGAATAGTATCTATTGTAGATACTGCGATGTAGTATCTCACCGAGACTCGGGAGTCAGGACTCGAGACTCGAGACCCTCAAGGCCAACATACACCCGTGGGCCTCAAGAAGCTAGTTTGTCAAGATCACGCTGGTCCGTCACTTTCTTCGCACTTGACCGTCACTTAATGTACTTGAAGAATACACTTCTATACTTCTGTATGTAGTTCTAACATAATCGAAACTTGAATTCTGAGTCTGAGTATTCTCCCACTTCACCGTTACTTAATATAACCTTTTCCTTACTTCTATTCAAGTAATGATAGAACACCATTTAGTCAATAGAAATCTAGCATCAAGTTTCACTATCCTCATATTTCCCTATTCTTATACTTCCCTCTCAGCCATTATTAATAATTATCCCTTTTCACGCTCTTAGATAAATAGTGAAAATATTATTAGACACTGTGTGGTCAATAGAACTCTAGCTTTCCAAGGCTGTCTTATTATTCTTACACTTTACTATTATTTAATATACACTTTATCTTAGGGTCCTAGTTCTATTTAGTGATACTAGAAAATTAGATAGTTAATAGAAATCTAGCTAAGGTTCACTACTCTCACACTTCTCTATTATTTGTTATTATTGATTGTCCTTTTTCACATTTTTGGATCAGTAGTGAAAATATCATTGGACACTATGTGGTCAATAGAACTCTAGCTTTGTCTCATTGTTCTTGTATCTCTCTATTACTTCTTCTCACAAGTGACCGTCACTCTCTTCGGACCTCTGTGAAATAAAGAATGGACCATCACTCAGCTTATACCTACATGGCTCTGAACCCCACAAGCACTGGAAGGGTAGACAAGAAATGGCTAAGTCCTTGGAAGTAGTAGCACACCAAAGATCTAAGGTATACTACCTGAGTGGTGAAACTGCCTGTGCCTGACAACAGGGAGTGATCAGATATACGAATAATCCATTGTGATTCACATCAAAGACCCATGTCTGCCTGAGGTGGCGTTGGGTGTTCCCTGTTGAGACTATCATGCTCATGTGCTATGAGTCTCGTGCCCCTAGATCTCTCTCTCAGATAGTTCTTAGTCCTCTTTCTCTTCCTTCATCAATCTCTACTTTCCCTTCTTGTGCTATCTAGCTACCGAGCTGACACAGCATCTATTGTTCTCTTCTCAGCCCATTGACACAAAACCACAATCTCAACTGATCCTTTTTCTCTCCTTGGGGTCTGATGTTCTGACAGCCTCTCGAAACACGTTCGTCTGAGTGGGGGTCATAGTCTGACATTGACACGCCAGAAGGGGAAACCGTGCTCCCTCCCCAAAATGTCGTTGAACAGAGATATCTGGCTTCTTGTTTCTGCGCATTTGCAACAAAGAGACAAGGCCAATCTGCTGTTGGTATGTCGTGACTGGTACTCTCTCTTTCTGCGAGAGGTCTACAGAACAATCTCGATCAGGGGTCTTCAGGTACATTTCCTGACTCAGACTGTTCGAAGCAATCCCAATATTGCCACTGCCATCAGGAATCTGAATCTGGACTTGAGCTTTGTGTATTTTAAGTCAGATCCTCACCCGAACTATGAAGTCGACACCATTTGGGATGCAGTGAAAGCAAACAACCTGGGAGATTCCTGGAGAGAGAGCCTTCGAATAGGCTGCCCCGACGCCTGGCTGGCAGTCATGGTACTTTCGCTAGACTCTCTTACGAGTATGTCTCTGAAATTCTGCGAATCGAATTATTCCCTGCCCCTGGTGGACCGGATGGCGGCGGCAAACCCCACAGGGCGAGCTCTCCAACGCCTGTCACGCGTGGCCTTCCACCCAGACGGGGTAATGGGATTCTACATAGCGAGTGAGCTGATCCCATTCTTCAATCTTCCGGCGATGCAGGTTTTCTCTGCTGGTGGCATATGTGAATATCATTACGGGCCCATGTCACCCAAGCCGGGCACTTCCACGATCAGGGAGCTGGATCTTGGTGGCTTCAAGACAAACAATGGCAGCCGTGGCTTTGCCGACTATATCACTTCGTGTGCCAATCTGGAGGTATTCGACTACCAGCATGATAACAAAGCCGTCTGGAAGGAGGCCTACCTGGACTTCCACCCTCTCTTGTTCTACAATGCCCTGTGTTCCCAAAAGCACAGTCTGCGCAAGCTACGACTGAATGACAGCGGACAGATGGAGGAGACTGGAGTGGATGAGGAATACGAAAAATACATTGGTTTCGGATCTCTAGCGGACTTTCACCGTCTACAAGAGCTTTACATACCGTTCCGCACACTGTTGCAATTTGGCTCAGGCGACAAGCCAGAAGTGTCTCTGGTGGAGGTTTTGCCCCATAGCCTGGAGACTTTGTGCCTGTCTCATTGTTACGAAGCAGATGTCGCACTTCTCATAGAGAGCCTTCAAAGCCTACTGGTGCAACGCGAGCGGTTTCCAAATGTCAAAAGGATCCAACTACAACTGGGCGCAATTGACCCAAGGAAGCATAGTGGTTCAAAGAAGCTTGCACCACCCTGCTTCCTGCCGCTGGAGATGAAGTGTTGTAAAATAGGAGTTCGGTTTGGGTTCCGCCTGTATGGTCGAGATGTTGATCATGTCTACGCGGACAGGCCCTAGATCGTCGAAGCGGAATACCAATGAGTATCGACCTCTTACCAAACCTCGAATCGGTCCCAGATAGACATGAAGCTGCTACCTGCCTTAGTATTGATACACGAGAAAGTCTTCAACTACAACATATTAGTGTCAAGAAAATACGTGCATTTTTCTCAATTTAAAGCTCTAATGGCGTAAATGGTACGGAGTAAGTTGGGGAATACGTCCAGGTACTCAACAAGACACCGAGTTGAATATTGTTTTGAAAGTAAAGAAGCCCCCTGGCGTAAGGCCGAGGGGACTGCAGATTTCAATTGAAAGATTATCTGAGAGACTGGTTCGCGACTGTACAAGAAATGGAAGGGCAAGGAAACCCAACCAGCAAGCGAACGTTGAGACTGAGGGCCTAACGGAAATGATGCCAGATAGATCGACGCCGGTGGAAGATGCAATAGGGGTCCTCAACAACCACGTGAGCCCCTGCCAGTTTTCATAAAATTCCTCATTGAGAAAGAGGATAGATTGAGGGTCATCGATGTGGGAGACAAGTGGGGGATATTGGGCGCGCCATGGAGATGAGAGGTAGTTCAAAGTAAAGATCGGTAGATTGTACAGAGAAAGCGGAGAAGTGGTTCTTCGGAAGAGACCAGTTTCTACTTGTTTCAACGGTAGGAGCCTGGTGAATAGTATGTTAGAAAATGAAATCGATCAATGCGATTCAAGCGAGCTACTTACCAGAGTATGGCATTCCTCCGCCGGGATTTTGTGGCTGCGGAGCTTGAGCGGGGATATTAACGTGGTGGAGGAGCTCAACCATTTTCTCGGGGGAAAGACGGTTGATGTTGTATGAGTGAGCGGGGGGGATGATGCTCAGAAGAGTAACCACTTCGCGAGGCAGAGGAGCTGGAGATCCTTGGGGTTTGTATGAGGTGTTTTGACCGTTCAGCTGCTGCACCCGTTTGGGCTGATCAAGGCGTCGAGGTTGCGCTCCCTTCAAAGGAGACTCAGCGCGAGCGAACTTGCGCGGGCGGCTGTCATCGTCATAATCATCCATGGGATACGCTCGCTTGGGTGAATTGAGCGACGGATCGGCGTAGTTGGGCGCGGGGGAACCTTGTGTCATAGAAGCATAGATTGCATTGTTGGATTTCTGCCGTGTCTGAGAGGGCGAGAGAACGTGTCTGACAGCCGTGGGATCAAACGTGGGGCTGGCGTAGCGATGCGCAAATTGAGCGAGGGTAGGGTCCTCAGGGTAGAGCTCACGCATGCGACTCTCCAGATTGATCACTTGGGTGAGATCACCATACCGAGACTCATATCCATGAAGGAACGAGAAGATAGGCTTGGCCTTGTGAACGCTCTCGGGGTTGGATGCCAATTTCCTCACGGTAGTCTCAAAGACAGCTCTGGCATCTACGTACGGTTGTTAGCTTTGTATAATATGAGACCGCTTTTGAAGACTTACTTATGACATCATTGATATCAAGGAGGTGTTTGAGATACTCCAGGGCGAAGTTCTCATCTTCTGGGAACAATTTGGCGCCTCGCTCGAAGATCTTGGTCGCAGCAGGGTCTTTGTAACAATGGTACTCCATGAGAGCACTGGCAATGTAAACATCGCTTGTGATCCGGCCACGCTTTCGGGCTTCTGCGAAGATTTGTCTGGAACCCGCCAGTTCTCCGGGCTTGCCCTTGCCCTGAATCCGACGCATGGAGCGCATCAATGAAATCCATGCGAAAGAGAGAGTTTTGGAAAGCGCGTTAATGTGAACGAAGTGAGTCTTGTGAACCACATCGATCTGTGCCCTTTTCGCTGCTTCTCTTTCCTTTGCCTCAGGATCAGAGTCGTCTTCATTGTCAGGTTGCGCCTCAGCTGCCTTAGGGGCAAAGGCCTCTTCGATACGAGCAACGTCCTGCGTCTCCCGCTCGCGAGCTTTGGTGATCAAATCGTAAAGTGCATCAAGAAGCTTATCATAAGGTTCCCGAACCTTGGCTGCCCGCTTGGCAGAGTCTTGTTCGGAGTCAGAAGTAACTTCCAATCGGTCTGCTCGTTTGAATGTCAAGAGACAGCTTTCAGGGTTCGCTTCAACACCCTGTTTTAAGAACTCATTGCCCTCATTTTCCATATCGTTCAAGAAGCAGAACTCTGCGGCGTCAAACCAGATCTCGGGCAAGAAGCTCAGCGCCATCAGTGCCTGCTTGTAGACATAGACCACTCGCGATTTGAATGCTGCGAGATCATCCTCCTTAAGTACCAGAGGGTCTTCCTTTTCCCATGCCAGCCAGCGTTTCCAAATTTCGGCTTGCGCCGTGTACTCAACGTCACCTTCGGCGCCTGGCATCGGAGGCATCATTGGAAGTGACGTGCGGATGAGATCGCGTGTGATATTGAACAACTCGGTGTAAGAGCTGCGCGCAGTCATGTAGGATGGCGAATGTTCCTGCAGGAATTTTCGACCCTGAAAAAAGCGTTAGCGGAGACATCAAGAATGAACTATGGAATCGCATACCGTGAGCTTGTTCAATCCCATCTCGAATTGATCATATTCCTTCCACATGGTATTGACGGCTTGGGTCGGAACGCTGATAGCACGCTGGTAGGCCTTCCGGAGCAGGTCCATCTTTTGCTGGTCCTGCCATCCGGAACCCCCGACGCTTCCTGGCCCGGAGCGAATGAACTCGATGTAGTCGGTCCAGATGCTGCCGGAGTCTTTGTCCATGCCGACATACTGAATAGCAAGGTCATACGCAGATGAAATGGTTTTCCTCGCCTGTCCAGAGGCATCTGTGCTGAGCGGGTTCCGGCGGCGGACATAATCAAGGTACACAGACCAGAGATGGACGCTCGGGATGGTCAACAATGTTCGGTTGAAGATTTGTTCCAGGCGGAAGAGTTCGTTGAGCTCGGATTCCATGTTCGCATATGCCACCCATTGGTCGGCCTGTTTTCCACGGTCAGCAATCCTGCAGGATGAATGACCAACAGCAAGCCAAAGGGACCAAAAATGAAAGCCAACAGCGGTCATGCGTGGGAGAGAGAGGGCAGAAAAAATCAAGACAAAAACTTACAGCCATAGGAAAGACTTTCAAGAAACTCTCGTAGGTCTCACGGGCGCCGTCTAATCTGTTGCGGCTTCGGTGCTCTGCAATTAATTCCAACCAGGCAGGGATATCACCTCGGGGATCTTGCTCAATGCGGTCTTGCAGGATTCCCACCCGGTCGTGGGCCAGACGGCCTTGTGCAGAAGGAGAGTCAGAGTCAGGTACAGGAGTGGGAGCAGTGCTGTTCTGCATGTTTGCGGGTTGCGAGTTATGCGCACCCCACTGAGGTTGGCCAGAAACAGAAGAAACATCAATATTAGAGACACGAGCAGGAGAGTAAGAACTATTGGAAAGATCTGGCCCACTGGCAGGTCCCTGCTCAGCTTGGTGTGATGATACATCAAGGGTGGAAGTGTTTTGAATTGCATTTCCTGAACTGGGATCTTCAGACATGGTCATGGGAATAGCATTTTCTTCCTCGCCCTCAAGTACAGCTGGTGGCTCATAATCCGCGTCACCCTCGTCATCCTCATCCTCTTCAACCCGGACTGTGCCATCCGCTGTGACCTTGGGCTGTATCACATCCTCGGCTGGTGGTACGGGCGTTGGTGTCTGAGACCCAGCATGAGAGGGATCCTGAGAATGATCAAGGGCGTTATTGTCCGTGGGAGCTTCAGTGTTCGATGTCACAGCGACATTGGGGCCAGAATTGATCGTGTCATCCCGGTTAGGTTCATCATCGGTTGCGCCATCGGCTTGCTGGGGGTCGGCGAACGAGGTCGCATACTGCTCACCCAATGCCTGAGATGGGTCGTAATCATCCGAATCAGAGTTCTCGGCCTCCTCCTCGGCGGGGGCATGCGACTCGGAAGTCAAGGCTTGCGCCTGGAAGAAGGCAGCCTCAGCTTCATCGTCAGCCATGATGGGTAACGATTAGGTGATGGCGAAGGGAAGGGGGAGAGCTGGGTCAAGTTAGAAGAGTCAAAAGGCGCAAGTCATGAGATCAAGGTTTGCGCGATGAAGATGAAAGAAAGAATTAAAGGTGGAGAAGTCAAAGGGATGGGGTGGAACACAGCCACTTTGAGATAGCCCTCAGCCGCAAACGATAGCAAATGATCCAAGTCGTGCAGAGGGTTGACGAGACTTGCAGGTTGCCCGGGTAGTGGGCGGAGAGTCACGTGTGGCAAAGCGAGGGACGCGAAGGCGCGTCAATCGATGGGCTCCTCGCATTGTACTAGAGGGGTCGAAGAGTTAACTGCATTCTCCGACCTGTTTTGTTTCTTTTTCTCCTTCACTTTTTCTCTCCTAGGTATTCTCGTTTTATTATAACTGCGTGTCACTCCCAACTTCAATTCTCCCTTATATTCCTACATACACATCGTCTACCATCATGTCCGTTGTTTCACTTCTGGGGGTGAAAAACCTCAACAACCCTGCCGCTTTCACCGCCTCTTATCAATTTGAAATTACCTTTGAGTGCCTTGAGCAGCTTCAGAAGGGTGGGCTCTAACCTGATCCCCGCGATGATGGCGATGTATACTAACCCATTCGACTACTAGATCTGGAATGGAAACTTACCTACGTCGGCTCCGCCACCTCGTACGTCAATCCCACAATGACCGTCACTTCCCTACTGCTTTGCCCGATTCTGACAACATAACAGATCCGAGTATGACCAAGAACTTGACTCCCTACTGGTTGGCCCCATCCCAGTCGGTGTGAACAAGTTCATCTTCGAGGCCGATGCGCCTGATGTCAAGCGCATCCCCACTTCGGAGATGCTGGGTGTCACTGTCATCCTCCTCACATGCAGCTACGATGGCAGAGAATTCGTGCGCGTTGGTTACTATGTGAACAACGAGTATGACAGCGAGGAGCTTGCCGCTGAGCCCCCTGCGAAGCCCGTGATTGAGCGCATTCGTCGCAATGTCCTCGCTGAGAAGCCCCGTGTGACCCGCTTTGCTATCAAATGGTAAGATCCCTTGTTTTGTTTATTTACCAAGTGGAGCTCTGATTGACACTACTTTCCACTAGGGACTCCGAGGACTCTGCCCCGGCTGAGTACCCACCTGACCAGCCCGAGGCTGATGGCCTTGATGATGACAGCGGTGCCTACGGTGCAGAGGAGCGTGAGCTTGAGGCCGCACTGCTCAAGGAACTCGAGGATTCCAACAAGCCTCCCCCCGGAGAGGACCACGAGATGGAAGGTGCCGACGCCCCTGCTGGCAAGGAGGAAGAGGAAGAAGAGGTCTCCGATGCTGAGAGTGAAGATCTCGAGGCGGAGAGTGATGACGACGAGGATGATCTCGACGAGGAAGAAGGCGGTGATGGTGACGATGATGTTGAAATGGGTGATGACACGGAGCAAAAGGATGACTCGGCCAAGCCCTCCCACCAAACCCAGCCTGAGGTCATGGTGCACTAGATTTGCTTGCACTTGCAGAGCGGACTCGCTCTGATTCCCTGACATTACTTTTGTTTTCCTCTTCCCTTGCCCTTTGATGACAACCAGAACGCAACGTTTACGACCCCAGAACTGGATTTACCCATTTTCCTCCCCCAATGGACATTTATCCGATCCTACGAAATAAAACCAACATAATTCAGAAATTCTTGACTGCCGATCAATTCTTCGTATCCCCTTGCACTGTGGATTCATATACTAGTACATATTGTCGGTACTGAACCTTTCCCATGTCCGATGCGTGGCACCGCCAAAAGCCAGTGAGCAATGTGATCAAACTTGTATGGTGCGACCTAGGTATGCATAGAGCCGTTTCGACGATGCAACCTTGAAGGCCCAAAGGACTGCTCAGGTCATTGATCTCTTGGGTGTTTTCTGGATATCAAACCGGCTCCAGGGCTTCAGCGATGACCACGTAGATGAACCAGCTCAGACATCCATAGGTTCTAACCTTCAAAGTTTTCTCCTCGATTGGCTTCAAAACTCTCGTTGGCACTAGCTTCCTGCAGCTACTTCTGCTTATCCCAGTCCAAGACGCAAAAACCAAAATATGACATGTCTCCTCGGTCCCACAATTAATAGTACATTCTGACATGCTGTGGATGTCAGACACATGGAATGTCCAGAGTATATTTCGTACCTACGTGCACGGCCCGGCTCTCGAAGGGCACCTGGGAGAGCATTGCAGAGTGAATACAGTAGAACCAGAGGGGTGCAATTGGGGGTAATAAAGCTATGTACAATGGCTGGGGTACCAACCTCCTGCAAAAATAAAAGAGAGCCAAATGAAAACAAAAGTTGCAAGTCTAGGGCCCTCCGAGTACTAAAATCAAGTCAATCACCTAAAGGCCAAACTTGGAACCAAGCACTGTGGAAAAAATCGGTCAGCATCAGCCATGCAAGGGGGATAAAACCACATTGTCGATCAACTTACAGCCAAACACAGCCTTTTTCTTTTGTGACTGTACATATTTGCCGACATCATTGGCAAAATTGCTGCTGTTTTCCTCCAGTCGGTCCATACTGTCTCCGGCAATCCCTAGACGCTCAGTGCGTTCCTGAACTTGTCGCGACATGTAAGACCAATATCCCTCCTGGCTGCCACTTGCCTCTGGTGGTGGAGCACGTCCCTCCCTGAGGGCATTGCGACGCTCCTGGTCTTCTTGCTTCATCTGTTCGACCATCCGTTTCGATGGAGGTCGGCCTGGGCCACCAACTGTATTGACCATTAGACCCCATCATCAGTAACTTTGAGAGAGGAAAACGTACTCAGAATATCCATGTCAGCTGGGGAAATGTATTGGGTGCCAGAAATCCATTGCATGTTAGTAATGGTCGGACGTTGGGGGAAGATCGCTTCAGGGTTGTAAAGTTTGTCGTTGGACGGGTGACTTCAGGCAGTGTTTAGTATCATGATTCCAGAAGGATAAGAGATACTCACAGTCCGTTTCCACCGCCCCACACATTGAACAGCCCTACCTCCGAAGGGCCGACCCAGGTCATCACGGTTCCAGTGGGAGTGATGCATGCCTCAGACAGCCGCCGCATTTCCGCGATATGGTTGATCTTGGTACAGCCGATGTCGCGGAGGGCAGGAATAGAGAACGCTCGGGCGTTGCCATCACCGAAGAGACCGACCAAGCTATAGCCCCGACCTTCCGTCTTGACCACCGCAGCGGAGTCGCAAAGGTAGTCTTCCCATTCCTTATGCGCACCCTTTGAGATTGGTGGCTTGAAGATGCGGCAGCCTGAGGCAGTCACTGCAATGACCACACCGTTGACTTTTGTGCCACTTCTTAGGCCCCCAACAGCGCTGGGTGTGGCCAAGGCAAGACCGCCAGAGTCTGCGTCGATAGGAATGACGCTAATGACGCTGTCCTCGACTGAAGATGATCCAGCAAAAGCCGCCTCGTAGGTCCCGTTAGACGAAGGAACAATTTTGAAAGTGGCCACATTGCCTCTGTTTGTGCCAACAAAGCAACAGATGCTAGAATAATCTAGACGGGAGTCAGCACTTTGATCCAGCAGTCCGTCACAATCTCAATCCTTACCATCACCTTCCAAAGTCATCACACCAAATTCAATCTGAGTAGGCCATTCTGGCTGAGCATCTTCTGAGCCCCGAGTCTTGAGGAAGCTGCTACGCTTAGGTGCCTTGATAAAATCCGACATGTGGGCAGTGTGTATAATCGCAGGTCCCCGTAAATCCATGATGACCAAAGAGCCACCCTGGTAGCCGGCCGCAACGAATCCAACTTGGCCGTGCTTCAAGGCCGTGACTGGGCCTTGTTGCATGTCTAGGAGGGTCAACGGAATCATTCCTGTCTTGAGACCCGGGTCTGTTCGCTGTGTAATTGGAGTCAACTTTCCTGGGCCTTGATTGGCACCGGGGGGATCCTCGCGTCCGTAGGAGGGGTTGTTTCCCCAGCGGAAGACGGCAAGCTCTCCAGTCTTTAGTCCAATAGACATCTCGCCTGAGCCGCTGGCAAGGCACATCTCGGTGACCTCAATATTACTGACACGACCGATGGCGCGGGCAAGATCAACTTGCACTACGTCGCCATTTTCGATTTCATCGTCGTGTCCGCAGTCCCATATTCGGACGGTTCCATCGGCATGTGCCATCGAGACAATGTTGCGGTTCTCAAACCGTTTAAGGGGGTTCTTTGCCTCCGCGCCGCCCACCACAAATTTGGGACCTTGCAATCGGCGCTCTTTGAGACCGAGCCACACAGAGCGATCGACTGGTGTAAGCACCGCTTTGTTCACAAATGGATGAACGAGTGTCAGGAATGGGTGAAGCATGTTGGTTGGGGTGATTGTGTGCCCACTTGGGAAACTCAAAGTAAGAATTTCTCCTGAAGATAGCATCGCAATCAGGGCGATTGGGTCGTGGGCACCATTGAAGTATGGTGAAGACCGGGGAATCAAACAGAGGTCGACTACCTGTGCACCAGGGGGGACTGGAAGATTGATTGTTCGACGGCATCGTTCTAAATAGGTCGACAAAATCTGCCATGAGGAGGTCTGATAGTTGGGAGTTGGGCCCATGTCCAGGAAAGTGAGACCCTTGTTCTGGTCGCCTACCGGGCGACCACCGGCAACAAGAATACCCGTGTCGTCCGGGTTTTCCTTTGCACACCACACGATCTTTGTAATTGGCGCTTTGGGCCCAGCTCCATCTTCAGACGAGCCAGGTCTGCTCGAATCTGGTTGGTCGATGTTGGGCGTTTGAACTGTCCGAGCATGGAGCTTACGGCCATCTTTTGTATCCCAGAGCACTAAGCTTGCATCCTCGTGGGTTGTCAAAATGAAGATTCCATTGGGATGCCAGATCGCGTTAGTCAACTTAGGTCTGCGCACTTCATGAGTTGGCAGTGAATCTGCGCCTGGGGCACCGGGGGGAATCTCATAAACAAAGAACTTTTGGGCGAGATTCTGCTTGAAAGTGAACGTCACTGCACCCTCTGGATATCCCACTAGGATTTTGCCAATATCTCGGGGAGAGAACTCTAGCGATATCACCGGAGAGAACCGCGCACGGGGATTGCGCTCCAACCAAAGGTTCGGGACCCTGAAAGGTGTCAATGACTCACGATCGAGATCATATGCGATAATTTCACCTGGCTAGATGTTAGTACTCAATTTCATCATCCGGTTCAACCTATGAACCGACCATTCTGCAAGCCAATGAAGGCATAGTCCAAGCTTGGGTCCGTCAACAGGGCAGTGGCCTGACCCGGTGGGGCGTAGGAGACCACCATGCGTCTCGACTCGAGGGAGAAGACACAGATCTCATTTTTAGAGTCGATGCTAATGAGCTTGTCGGCGCAAAACTGGAGGAAGCGAGCCGACGCCTTGCGCGGGAAGTCGAAGGTCACCAATACCCGTCGCTGGCCGAAGATATAGATCTGCCCACTTCCAAACTGAGTATCACTGGTGCCGACGGCGATCAGAGATTGCACGGGATCGTAGGCAATCGCGCTGATCTGAGAATTCACACCACATCGCGCAAACTGGAAACAGCGGTGTCAGTGGGAAATGAAGATGCCTGGGATGCCAAGACGTACGTCGTCCAGGAGGAACAGGTCGGGGGATAGACCCTCAGACAAGTCCTTCTGAATACCGGCTTGCTTTCCACGCAAGAAATGAGCCATCGCCTGCGGTTGGAAAGAAAGGTAAGATAGACAAAATGCGGAGAGGTCGAAAGAGCTGACGCCATGCAGAAGCTAAAAGTTACCCGGATCTGCCCCGCTCCGCCCTACGACTTGGCACTTCTTTGTGTACGCGGTCTTTTCGACGGCTTCCTTTATTCGATTTTTATCCATAGGTGCTGTGACTCTTGGTGATTGTGGCTATGCGATTTACAGAAACCCTGTCGCATTGAGATCCTCTGGTGATAAAATCCCGAAATCCCGATTCACATGCAATTATATGGAGAATATGAGGCGCTGAGAACAAATTCGCTATGGGGGAAAGGCACAATCTAATGACCCCTAAAAGTACGCCGAACATGCAGGCCAGTCGAAACATATTCCAGACAGCGCTTAAACTCCAAGTCGCGACATATCCGCAATGGTGGTCGTCAATCGTCTCCGTGAATCAAATTCACTGGCTTCGTCTCGGCATCGGTAATATTGAACGGTAATCTGGGATACCAGTCGGTAGCAAGCATATCTGTTTGATGAAATCGTTAGCCGAGCACCCGAGTCAGACAGCATTCCAGACATACAGCGCCAACCGGATCGATTCCCCCCTTGTTCTGGACAAAGGCATGCCGGCTCCTTGCAAAATCGCCTGCGATGGGTTTGCAAAGATCTCGGCCATTAAAATGTCACCCCACAAGGCACTGCTAAAATCCACGATGCCTGAGAGTTGTTTAGACTCTTCATTCAACAGGATATGGGAGGGCCGACCAAAATCCACCACCACTAAACGTGGCAAGGTGACACCTTCGAGAGCAGGTGCGAGACGGCTCAGCTCGTCCCGAATTTCGGAGTATGGCAAATGAACGAACGTGTCTTCGGCATCACGGAGGATACCCTCAAACAGAGCACAGAAGGCATCTCTCCAAGAGGGCGTACCAGCACCCCGTGCAACCTGCTGCAGGGTTCCGAACCCCGGAGCTGCGTTCTGTCCAATCGTGCTCAACAAGAAGCCCAAGTGGCGATCAACGCCATCTCGCTGCTGGAATGAAAGGCCGCTCTCCATTTCCGATAAACTCTTCCCGTTCATATACTGCCGAATCAGGTAGGGAGATCCCCACGGTCGTCCATGAGGGTCGTAATTATAGAGCTGTGGAATGCATGGGTTTCCGCTTTGGCCGAGCAGCGTGAGGAACTGAGCTTCGGTTTCAAGGAAGGACCGTTCCCGTCGAAGTAAGGCCGTGCTGGATGGTGGTGATCCTTTCAGCAACAAACGGGCTCCGTTCGAGAGCACAACGATTCGCAGCGAGTGGATGTGGCCGGATATCGACAGCGAACTGTGCACCCGTACTGTGGACGGATACAGCAACGAGAATGCGGCATCCAGTCGACGACGTTCGTCTGTTTCAGTGGCATGGGGCTGGCGATAGACCAGATTGGTATGACTGCGCGTTCCTCCCAGCGATGGCATTGCAGACCATGTTTTGAGATCGAGTTGCTGCATTTTGGTCCGCTCTCATGTACGATTGCGGCTGATGTATACTGTATGAACCAGGCTGCCCCTCGGGTCACCAACTTGATAGTCAGGGGGGAGAGAGCGATATCTCTGATTGTCCCGTGTAGTATACTTTCTAGGGATTGAGGTCGATAACTTTCGGGGCCTTCCCAGAATGATGGCCCCGACCCCCCCCCCATATATGGGAACCTGGTGTCGAGCGATCATCAGACCGCCATGGTTGCATATGCCCACGTAACGTTGGAAAGTGGCCGCGGGTCCATTTTCAGGCGCCATGACTCTACTAGGTTTGGACACGCGAGAATCGGAGATCTTTCGCTTAGGATGCAAGCCGATCTTCCACGATGTGAACCGATGTCTCATTGGAAGTAAAAATCAGCAAGCGAGAGCCATGAACCAAATTGGTCCAAGGGAGACAAGTTGCAAATTGCGTGAAGAGTCTCGCCTAACCCTCCCGCTCTTAGAAAAGGTGGCCATCCGAGCACATCGTCCACCAATCACAGCGGCTCCTTGCCGAAGTCTGGGATTAAGGAACTTCGCATCTTCGATTGTTTCCATTCGTCTTCTCCACTCTTCTTGGGTCTTGCTCCGGGCTCTTTCTATTTCCAGTTCTCCTCCGCTCTCGTGTCGAGGGCACTAGGCTCGGTCCTTCTCCGCACTCTCTCTGCCTTTTCTTTCTTTTATTCGACCTCCAACGGCTTCTTCTTTGTTCGATTTGCTTTGGTCCAGCAAGCCCCCGCGCGGGCCGGTCGGTGGCTGCATGAGCCCCGAGAGGGTGCTCGGGAGAATAATGATCCAACTCTTCTGGATTCTATGAAAACGCCTTGGCGTTGGTGTGGCTCTATCAAGGACATGATTGGTTCATCAGAGCAATGAGCAACGTTAGATTATCCAAGCAACTAGGCATCTTTAAATCGAATTTGGAAGCAAAGCGACTATATATCCCAACACGACCATCACTGAGTCTTAGGCTTTTTAGTGGATGGTGTTGTTGGTCCGCCCTTGGGACTGGGGTTGTAGATTTCGGCCAAGTTGAACCGTTTTAGTTGATCGTAATCCTTTCCCACGACACTCATGCCAATCACATTCTAGAAATAATTAGCCAGTGGTCCAGAGTGGTCATATGCAGAACCTACGTGGGCGATGTCAACCAAAATCATGTAGTCATAGTCCTTCAAATTCACGGGATGCTCAGGACCGACGGCATCGGCCACGGTCTTGATCACGATATCGCGGTTGAGCTTGGCATTGCCGCGCACCGAGGGTCGGATGGCGTACTAAAAAATGACAGATCAGCGTTCAAAGTACATTTCCCCTCACCAGGCGACGGATCGGGCATTTTGCCAGATAAGCACGCCCCCGGCCTAACGGGGGATCTGGCACTCACCGTCTTTGGGGGACCACCAGAGTGGAAAATAGGCTTCAGGATTTCCTTTGCGAACTCTGCTAAATCCACACTCAGGGTCTTCTGGACCTTCGTCATGGGATGCATGCGTTGAATGTATCGGCTCTTCTTGACTTCTGGATTGGCGTAGGCCTCGCTACACAGACGATGGACCAATTGCACTGGCTCTATTGAGGGATCCAGACGCACGAATGTCACTGCCAGACGTTAGCCATTTTCCTCATTGGGAAACTTCGGCGCATAAGCGACATGGCGTTTTCGCACTTGACAGACGTACCGCATGGCATATCTAACTGAATCGCACGGAATTGACGAGGCTTCCCCTTGCTGGGTTGCAAGCCCTCCAGTTCTCGTTGGATCTGAGCCTCGATGTCCTCGTCATCGGTGTCTTGCTCATCCTCCTGCGCGGAGGTGTCCTCGAGGGCCTACACGGGGTACTTAGCAAAGACAGAGAATTTTTCGGGGCGGGTGCTCCCACCTGAGAGAATAGATCGATGGCCTCATTGAGACATTTCTTCTCTTTACCCATGTCGCAGGTCACAAATACACCCACATCGCCTGATTCGATGGTGGACGTTTTCGTCTGGTGCTGCCATTTTCCACCCTTGCCACCCCCCTGGTTGCTCATTAGTACGGAGGCAAAGATACCGCACTCTTCTCAAATTCATACCTTCCACTTCTTTGAGTGATTTGATCGTTCCGGCATGGCTTGTAAAGGCTGCAGACGTTGATGGTGGGGGGGGGGTCGGAGTTTTGTGTGATCGGCACGGAGTTATGATTGGGTTTAGGCGGGGATCGACCCAGGTCCCAGGGCGAGCTTCATTCTTATTTTCTCTTAAATAGGCAGACGCAACTTGCAGTAGTCTAAGTATTGTAAATACCAATGCAATTGAGTCCATATGAGTGCAAATCAGTACAATTGTAATGGTGGGACAGTGGCATGACATCAATACACAATCAATGACGTAAAGTGGTCTCATCCCGGTTGGCAACACATCGTCCGACTGGCACTTCTCTTTATAAAGCCTTGTGCTACTCGCTCCCTCTCTTTTCCTTTCCACCAAACTTGCCAACCTAAACATGGCGTCCACCGATATTGCTACCAGGGAGCTCAAGAATCCCGTCGACCTTGCGGAGTACCTGTTCCGCCGCCTCCACGAGGTTGGCATCCGCGCAGTGCACGGTGTACCCGGTGATTACAATCTGGTGGCACTAGACTACCTACCTAAATGTGATCTCAGCTGGGTCGGAAACTGCAACGAGCTCAACGCCGGTAAGTTATCATAAGAACGAACCATGGACATGCCTGACGATCGCTTCGTGCTTAGGCTACGCCGCCGATGCTTATGCTCGTGTCAAGGGTATCAGTGCTCTGATCACTACATTCGGTGTAGGAGAGCTGTCCGCTCTCAACGCGATTGCAGGTGCATACTCCGAGTTCGTTCCCATCGTTCACATTGTTGGCCAACCCACCACCCAATCACAGAAGGATGGAATGCTGCTTCATCACACTCTTGGAAACGGCGACTTCAATGTGTTCAACAAAATGAGTGAAGGGATATCGTGTGCCGTTGCCCGTTTGAACAGCCCTCATGATGCGGCGACCTTGATCGATAATGCGATTCGGGAATGCTGGATTCGAAGTCGCCCAGTATATGTCACCTTGCCCACTGATATGATCCATGCGAAGGTGGACGGTGATCGATTGAAAACGCCCATTGATCTTTCGCTGCCCAAGAACGACCCCGAGAAGGAGGACTACGTGGTTGACGTTGTCTTGAAGTATCTCCATGCCGCCAAGAACCCCATCATTCTCGTGGATGCCTGCGCTATTCGTCACCGCGCATTGGAAGAGGTCCGCGATCTGGTGGAGAAGTCTGGCTTGCCCACTTTTGTGACCCCGATGGGTAAGGGTGCCGTCAACGAAAGCCACAAGAACTTCGGGGGTGTTTATGCTGGAACTGGATCCAACCCGGGAGTCAGTGAGGCCGTCGAGGCCTCCGATCTCATTCTCAGCATCGGTGCGATCAAGTCTGACTTCAACACCGCTGGGTTCACTTATCGCATTGGACAGCTGAACACTATTGATTTCCACAGCACCTATGTTCGAGTCCGATACTCGGAGTACCCCGATATCAACATGAAGGGTGTTCTGAGGAAGGTTGTTCAGCAGATGAAGGCTCTTAGCCCGGCCCCCGTGCCTCCTATCAACAACCGACTTCCCGAGGAAGAGAAGTCTTCCACCGATCAGACCATCACCCATAAGTGGCTCTGGCCAATTGTTGGACAGTGGTTGAAGGAGAATGACATTGTGCTCACTGAAACCGGAACAGCCAACTTTGGTATTTGGGATACACGCTTCCCTGCAAACGTGACTGCCATCAGCCAGGTCCTTTGGGGAAGTATTGGATACTCCATGGGAGCCTGCCAGGGCGCTGCCCTCGCCGCGAAGGAGCTGAATAACCGCCGAACAATCCTTTTCATCGGCGATGGAAGCATCCAGTTGACGGTGCAGGAGCTGAGTACAATTCTGAAGAACAAGCTGAACCCTATTGTGTAAGACTTCTGTTCGGTCGGATCTCTGAGTCTCACTGACATCCTCTAGGTTTGTGATTTGCAACGAGGGCTACACCATCGAGCGATACATCCACGGTTGGGATGCAGAATACAACGACATCCAGCCATGGGACTTCGCGAACATCCCCAAGGTCTTTGGGGCCAAGGATAACTACCAAGGCTACCGCATCAAAACTCGTGATGAGCTCAACCAGCTGTTCACCGACGAATCCTTCAATGTCTCCGATAAGCTTCGGGTGAGTTTCACTTCTAGAACGAATTCTGAAATCTGGGCTAATATACCCTGTAGCTGGTGGAGCTATACATGCCTCGTGACGATGCCCCTGCGGGCCTCAAGTTGACTGCTGCGGCAGCTGCCAAGCGGAATGAGTGAGCTTGAATTGCAATCGCCATGTCGGATCTTCTCCGAGTGGTGTGATTGTCATGAGATCAATGTTTGGATTATGCCTCCATCCTCTGGGTAACTCGATAATGTTTCATTTCTCAGCGTGTAATTCCCAGAGATCGAAAACCTCTGTGGGATTTAATAGCGGCCGATATCTACGAATTGAATGAATATCTTACAAAAGCGAATTCTGACCTGAGTCCATGGTCAGTAAATCTGGAATCAGTACTGTACTAGGCAGTCTACACAGAAACCGAACAGTGGATCATGAGAATAAGCCCGTGACGCCCACCCATGGACAGAACTGTGGCTGACAAGTTGTCCACTTCATCTTGATTTTCGATTGGGTTGACCGAAGTCCCGGACTCGGGATTTATGTCTCAGTGCCTTTCCAATCAACAAGCAGTGAAAATTTGACGCTAGATCTAGAACGGCGGTTAAAAAGTCCAGCTGGGAACGGTTTCTTCCCGAACCTTGGAAGTGCCAAGGCAAGGCTGTGAACCACTGAGCGGGCTAAAGTCCATTATCGTCCGAAAGCGCTGTCTGTTGGCCAGGATCGTAAAGTCCCAAAACAAACAATGCGAAACTACAATTCAAAGGTGCCGTTAGGAATATTTTACTATTGCACGTTCGCGAAGAAATCAGTTCGGTGGAATTCGTGTTCATCAGATAAGATGATCAGATAATTGTTTTGGAGAACGAAGATTTCCCAAAGGAAACCTGATCCGCTAGATTCCCGAGGTCCTGTCATGCCCAGGGCCGACCGAAATCTACATGGCACATGGCCCGGCAACATTTCTCCCCACCAGAAGCCGGTGTGGCTCGGAGTCCCCGGGCTTCGGGTTTTAGTCGCAGCAACTAGCAGGGGCCGTGCCAGTACATCTCTGTGTTGTCGACCATCACATTGATTTTTACGTACCAGTATAATGTGAAGGGTATCTCCAATGTGTATACATCGGGCTGTTACCTCTGCAGTATTTACTCATTCGTGTTTATACCGAGAGAACAAGACGCGGTGGCGGCAAACTGACTTTTTCAAGGTTCTGTGCATTGCTTAGCCAAACTCTGCCACGTTGCTCTCAACCAATCAGCATCATCGGTGGCATCGGCAGATGGCAGCCGAGAAGAGCCCATTGGGCGAAAGCCACGACTAGGCCGCACTGTCGAGTCTAATTCCATGGTTGCAGTTATCTGATCCGACTGTCTCGTAGGCGATTCCGGCACTAGGAAAATATTCATCTCAGGCCTCTTTCGGCAGTGGAGATGGGCAGTGTGAAAACTGCACATAAATAGCCGGTGCCCCCGTGGTAAGCTTCAAGGTCAGACGAATCTCTCAATTCATCATAATGGGTGTCATCAACTTGACGCGTGGTCGTAACGACCGTGCTGTGGTCGAGGATCTGCGTCCTACTCAGGAGGCCGAGGAAAAGAATGATGTCAACGTGGAGCAGAACAGGGTAGGAAGTGATATGGACAATTTGGATCGTTCAGAGAAGGAGATTCAGGAACACCCGGACCAGGTCAGCGCCAATGCTGCCTCAGGTGTGCGCAAGGCCGAGGCTGTGGCTCTGGTCTGGGGAAAGAAGACCGTCTACGCAACATATGCTTGGTGAGTGACTTGAGATTTCCCCACAGATGGACCATAATTCTAACGGCAATATTAGGATCTGGGTTTGTTTCTTCATGCTGGCTTTGCATTCCTCCATTGGTAGCAACGTTCTCTACTATGCCTACTCCAATTTCCAGGATGCTTCGCAAGTAAGCACGGCTTCTATCTTGGCAAGCATCGTCGGTGGAGTCCTCAAGCTCCCCATTGGCAAGATCTTGACCTTGTGGGGACGTGCTGAGGGTCTTATCATCTTCACGGCCGTCTATATTCTCGGAATTATCATCCTGGCTGCTTGCGATGGACCTAACAGCTATGCTGCTGGTTACGTCCTCTACTGGGTCGGATATGATGCCATCTACATCATCCTGGATATCTTCATCGCCGATACCTCGGGTATGCGCAACCGTGCTTTCGCTTTCGCTTTCGCTTCGACTCCGTTCATTTGCACGTCTTTCACGGGTCCGTTGGCTGCCTCCAACTTTATCAAGACCTCTGGGTGGCGCTGGGCCTACGGCTCCTTCGCCATTATCATGCCCTTCGTCCTTTTGCCTCTGGCTGCCGTTTTCAAGTACTACGAAAACAAGGCCCGACGCATGGGTGTTTTGCAGCGCCGAGTCAGTGGCCGAACTACCATGCAGTCCATCGTTCACTATCTGCATGAATTCGACAGTGAGTGCTCCCAATCAACCTGCTAAGAATTTAACTAACTCTTTAGTCCTCGGTGCCCTTATCTTGATGGCAGCCTTCATCCTGTTCCTGCTGCCATTCAGCCTGAACACATATGGTCGCGCTCAGTATGGCGAAGCCGCCTTTATCGCACCATTGGTCATTGGCTTCGTGCTCTTCTTCGTTTTCGCTGCCTGGGAAAAGTGGTTCGCCCGCACCCACTTCATCCCCTATCAGCTTTTCCGGGACCGCACCGTCTTCGGCGCCTGCGCTCTGTCGGCCATCCTCTACTTCAGCTTCTACTCCTGGGATCTATACTACTACTACTTCGTGATGGTTGTGTACAACCTGGACGTGGCCAAGACTGGTTACATGACCGCCATCTATACCGTCGGCTCATGCTTCTGGTCTCCTATCTTTGGTATCTGGATCCGCTACGTGAAGGAATTCAAGCACACCTGTCTTTTCTTCGGACTTCCATTGATGGCCCTCGGTGCAGGACTTATGATTCACTTCCGTGGCTCGGACGGCGATATCGGATACGTGATTATGTGTCAGATCTTCATCGCATTCTCCGGTGGCATGCTAGTCATTGGAGAGCAGATGGCTGTTATGTGCGCCTCTGACCGCGAGGGTATCCCTATGATGATCTCCTTGGTCTCTCTATTCTCGAGCTTGGGTGGTGCGATCGGCTACGCCGTCTCTGCGGCGATTTACGCCAACACTTTCCCCCAGGGCCTGCGTGAGGCCTTGCCTGCCAGTTCCAAGGACCAGTGGGCGGAAATCTACGCTGGCGGCTATCTTGCTCAGATGAAGTACCTTCCGGGTACTGAGACTCGTGATGCCATTAACTTTGCCTATGGCTACAGTCAGAAATACGGCTGTATTTCAGCTACGGCGGTGCTCGTGCTTGCTGTTCCCTGCATCGCCATGTGGAAGAACTACAAGGTTGACAAGGAGCAGAACAAGGGTACTGTGCTTTGAATTGGGGAATATTGACTAGATTAGATTTGACTGTTTGTATCATTATTGTTTCACGAAGTATCACCTGCACAGTTTACATATTCAACTAATTTAATTTTAGAGTATTGAAATTTTCACTTTCTTTCTCTCTCTCATACACACTTCCTTTCTCATCACTGGGTTGAGAAAGGTCATCGTTGATTGGGCCAGCAGATGACTGCTGGATGTATCTTTCCGTTTGGGTGAGATGATCCAACATCCAACGCTGGGATTGACCAACATTTTTTTCGCCAAGATATGCACTTAACCCGGAAAAGCAAACATGGCGTTTCCCTTGCGTCAGGACAAGGACACTCTCGCATGATGCTCTTGTCTCAATGATGGTCAAGTTTCCACCAAGACCTATTATCTTGGAAACGTCCAGCCCGAGTGGCCGGGATAAAGACAAAGCGTATGCCAAAGTCTGACTACCTCGATCATCCGATGTTGGCAAGGCTCTACGGGTATTGGTGACATTGATGTCACCCACTGGGTCCCGGGTTTCGATCGGCTGTCAGCATTTCTTGTTTCAATTCAGGCCCCTGGAGCTGCCATGTAAAATACCAAGCCCCCACATGAGCTCATTGACTAGTTTAAATCTCGTCTGCCCAGGTGGTTCCGTGTTCATGATCTCATCCAAACATCCCGAGGCCAGACCTTGGAATAGCACTTCAGTTAATCCTGTTCTGCAAATATACCTCAGATCACCTCAAGTGTTGAACATGGCTTTTTGGCCGTCTTATCCTTGAAAGTACTTCCACCCGGCAAGATTGGCTTAAGCCATTAATCCTCTATTGCTCTCTGATTCAACCCTCCCGAGGTCGTGTCTCTTGAACTTGAAGGCTTATCAAGAGCTAAAGGGATACATATAGCGACCACAAACCTCTGACAATACTAGCAGCCTTGGAACCTTCAATTCATGCGCAAGGACCAAAAGACTTCCAAGGATACAATGACCAATAACGACGCATCAGAAAAGCCGAGGCTCATCATAGCATCAAATCGCCTGCCACTCTCGATCACGGAGAACGATGGCAAGTACCAAGCAACAGCGTCCAGTGGTGGTCTAGTGAGTGCGTTGCGGGGAATCGGTGCTGCTAGTTACTTGTGGCTAGGATGGCCCGGCATGGAAATCAAGGAAGAGGACAGAGACCCGGTGAACATTGCTTTGGCAAAAGAAAATGCTGCAGCGGTATATCTTGATGATCAGTTGGCACAAAACCACTATAATGGATTTTCCAGTGAGAAACTACAGACACGAAAGCCCGGGCATAGCTGACTGGAACACCCGGGCAGACGCCATTCTTTGGCCAATTCTTCACTACCAATCTGGTGTCATTATGAACCCGAAAGCATGGGAGGCATATCAAATCGTGAATGAGATATTTGCTGATAGAATCAGCGAAGAGGCGACAGAGGGTGATCTAATTTGGGTCCATGATTATCATCTTTTGCTTCTGCCGTCGCTCCTACGATCTCGCCTTCAGGCCAAGAAAAAGAAGTGTCCGATAGGTTTCTTCCTTCACACACCCTTTCCGGTAGATGATTTCTGGAGAGGTCTTCCTGTTCAAGAAGACTTGCTTCGTGGTATACTTGGGAGCGATATCATTGGGTTTCACACGGATGAGTACATGAAGAATTTTGAAGGCGCATGCGAAATTTTGTTGTGAGTCCGCATCTTTCTTGCATTTTGAATCTTCTAACCCTTCTTCAAGGGGTACTGGTACTGGCGCAGCGGAGCATCACGTCAGTCACGAAGACCGCACCATTAAACTCGGCAGATATGCTGTGGGGATTGATCATACAAGATTCACAGATGCACTTGATGATCCAGCCATCCAGTCAAGAATACAAGAGCTCGGGGCCTTGTACAAAGGAAAAGCAGTCATCATTGGTGTGGATCGCATGGACTATACAAAAGGATTACCAGAGAAGCTTAGGGGATTCCAGGCCTTTCTCGACGAACATTCAGAATGGAGTGAGAAGGTCGTACTGATTCAGATCGCCATCCCAAGTCGCGAGGAGGTCAAAGAATACAAGGAGCTGGAGGAAGAGGTCAGCAAGCTTGCAGGCCAGATTATTGGAAAGCATGGTAGTTCTCTGCCCGCTTATGCTGTAAGAACCTCGCTAATTGTCACAATATAGCCACGCCTCACTCAACGCCTTTGCTCTATATTCACCGTTCGGTGTCTTTTGCAGAGCTAGTCGCTCTATATTCGATCTCCGACGCATGTCTTCTCGCGTCACGTCGAGATGGTATGAACCTCGTGGCATCAGAGTACGCTGCCTGTCAGCAGGATCGTCATGGCGTACTGGTGCTCTCTGAATTCACTGGTGCTGCAAGCTTCCTGAAGCACGGCAGTATTTTGTTCAACCCGGCCAGTGCGAGTGGAGTCTCCAATGCGATTCATCAAGCCCTCACGATGGGGAGAGAAGAGAGGAAGGCGAAATATGAAGAGCTTCGTGACTTTATCACATCCCATACAAGGTGCGTTTCATATTGAGTTTTCATCATCAGCAAGACACTAATTGTATACAGTATCAAGTGGATCGAGACTTTCTTGGAGGATATGCGTACGTTCCAAGGTTGAAATAGTAATGATATGCACGCACTTTCGGTTTCGTTTTACCGCTGTTTTTGCAGTTAAAAAAAAGCCGAGTCACAATGGCTTTGTTATTAGATTCGATCTTTCAGCCCTGGAGATATGTCTCAGATATTCCAAGGTTGTTAGGCCAAGAACTAGTTCCAGGGTCTGTTCTCTTTGTCTCCTGTAAATCATTTCTGTTCATGTTTCCCTGATGCTTATCAATCGATATGAGTTTCAGAATTAGTCTAGCTGCGGTCAATTTGGGCTGACAAGTTTTTGTGATCAGTAATTCCAATGTTTGGGTACACACGTAGGGTCGTATGAGGGCCCCGAGGCGTGAAGGTACCAAGTGTGAAAGTAGAAATGAGCTCCGATGTCGATACAAGGTCAGAGACTCTAAACAACAGACTCTGAGTTGTTCAGATACTATAGTACTCTCGATTGAACGCAGATCTTGCCAGGAAGTACTAGTGAGTGGAAGGGTCAGAACAGCCCTGCCGAGTCCACCGATCCACAGCGGGTACCACGTGATGCGAATCATTCTGACTTGTTCTATCGCTCAAACGGTTTCTTCATTATACGCAAGGGCACTAGCTTGATCCCTCGGCTCGCATTGCCTTGGCTTCTACGGAGTATCTTATGCTCATTTCCGTGGGGAGACCTGTCCCTTCCGAGACTCCTGGTTTGTTCGGCAATAATCGCGATAACGGAACATGTCAACCGCATCTCGTGTTTAAATCGTGAGGGATTTCGGCTTTTTAGAGCTCCGCTTGCCTGTTTGTCGGAATCGCCTGGTATGATGCGTGAATGAACGCTCCCACACCCTTGAAGATCTCGCCCAAACGCCCACTGTAGGCGTCGCGAACGGGGTCACAGCCACCCTCCAAACCGTGCACCCCGGGTGCATCGACACTGACCATGGACGGTCGGCAGCAGTATGTCCCGGGCCCGCCTTCCTCTCAGGCACACATGAACCTACCACCTCCTCCGCCCCGACATCCATCGGCCCAAGCTCCAACCTTAGTACCGCCCCCTCCTCCTGGGCCGCCCCCAGGGGCAACTTACGGAGCGCCAGCGGGGTGGCAGCAGAGCTGGGGACGACAACAGGCCAATCCTGGGTTTCCGCCACCCCCACCACCCCCTCTGGCTGCACAAAACCAGCACCTAGCGTATGGTCGCCCGCCCGCCCAGCTATCAATAGTTCCACCACGACACGACCACCAGCCTCTGACATCCGCAACCTATATACCCGGCCATGATACCATTGGCGTTGGCATCCCGGGTTTGTTCGATCCCCATGCCCGAGCTCCTTACGATCCTTACGCGCACGCCAGCGCTGAGCGACAACGAATGAATCTCAGTCAAATGCATGATCATGTCAACACGTCCGGTCCTTTCAAGACCGACCAAAATCTTCCACAAACCCCCAGCGGACGAACAATGGCCCCTTACGCTCTTCACGGCAACATTCATGAGCTGTCCCATGATAGCCCACAACCCCATGGCACGCCACAAACCACGGAGATCACCAAATCCTCGAGCCATCGCCACAATAATAGTAATACTTCGCTAGGGGGGCTGTCCCCGAGCGAGGCTGCGATCCAATGGCCTCTGGATAGAGTACTCATCTGGCTTGCGAGGAACGGATTTTCTAATGACTGGCAGGAAACCTTCAAGTCTTTAGAGCTTCAAGGAGTCGACTTCCTCGAGCTTGGTCTGGGAGCTGGGGGGCGAGGGAACCTCGGGAAAATGCACCAGGTTGTCTATCCCCAATTGGCCAAGGAAGTCGGTCTGAACGGCAAAAAATGGGAACCTAGCCGGGAAAGAGATGAAGGAAAGCGCATGCGCAAATTGATCCGTCAGATCCACGACAGTTCGCAGGACTATACTGTTTCGACACCCGCGAACCAAACGCAGCCGCCGGCGACTGCGTTTCCAGAGAACAGCACGGGTTACTTCGCTCATCACTTCCCCGAGCCACGCTCCGCAGGGCCCGTGCCTGGGGTCAATGATGTTAGCCCAGAGCATTTGAGCGCATTGCAAGCTTCAAATCACAATCAAAAGCCGACTGGTCAGCGCTCGGTGACCATGCCAGTTCCCACGGGTCATGACTCGCCAAGATATGAATCTCCAAGATACGACTCGCCCGCAAAGGAAACCTCGCACTGGCTTCGGTCCGATTATTCTCGCAATGCCTTGGCGGGGATCAACAGTGATCATCGACGCCAGAGTCCGTCGGTTGGCAGCGAAAGTGGCACTTTCCAATCCTCCTCGCTGCGGCCACAGGAAAGCCCGCAGAGCGGTAGTCCGGCCCTGCAGCACATATCACCTAACTATGCAGCATTTTCCTCCTCTGCCGGAGACCTTTCTATAAAGTTCGATCATTCTCGGGGCAACAGTACGGACTCCATCACCGGTACGGGCCGAGGCACTACGGGTCGGTACTACGACTCTCGTAGACAAGTCCAAGAAGGAACTCGCCCTTTGCCCCACGACGCATCCGCACGACAGTCGGGTGGTGACACCCCTTCTTCGTACTCGAAGGAGCATGGCAAAAGTTTCTTCTCTAATCTTCTTAAGAAGAAAGCCAAAGCCAATGATTCCAATCACCCGTCTCCTGATCACCATGATGACTCGTCGCCCACAACCAGTCCCGAGACCCGCCCAAATGAGGCATATCTCCCTTACTCAAAGCCTGGCTTCAATGCTAGCGACATGTCTGTGGGCGAGAGACCTTCCACGTCGCCCACCAAGACCAAAAAATGGGTCTTTGTGACGATGGACGGCTCTAACTTCCGCTTAATCGACATTACCGAGATGGACTCGGTTGAAGCAATGCGTGTTGGGATTTGTCAGAACATCGGGGTTGACTGGACTAGTGCCCAGTTCTACCTCACAGAGCCAGGTCAAACTGAGCACGAAGATGCCATGAGTGACGCCAACCTCACGCACACCCGCCGAAGCAAGTCCGACGCCTATGGCTCCCTGAAACTCTTTGTTCGGGGAACTCCTTCGCATCATGTAACGCCTCATACACCGCGCTTCGATGGGCTGGGTGTTTCTTTCCCTGATAACAAATCAAATCTTTCCCCCACGGCAACCCATCACCAAGTGCACAGAAAGCCACTAGATGAAGAAGCACTTCATAGGATATCACCGCATCGCACGGCGCCGGACTCTCCATTACTAGGCTCTCGTCAAAACACACTCAAGGCCTCGAATGTGAAAACGCCTGTGGCAGATGTCGCACCAGACTCAGCCCAAGGTCCCGAGCCTGACAAAGCAGACCTGCTCGCCCGCCATGAGGAACACATGCGAGAGGTTGAACGGAAGCAAAAACAATACCTGCTCTCTAAAATGCCGCAGTCTCAACACAACAAGAATGCGTATGGAGATACCGGGTACAGGCGTAACGAAATCATTGATTTTGATACCCCTCGAATTTCGCCTTACGACGAAAAGAAGGGAGAGTCGCTGGTGCCACTTCGCAAACCTCCCATGGCGCCGGTTGAATCCAACACTCTCACAAAAGTCAACTCTCTTAGTAGGAGGCCTACCACGCGTGAATCTAGACCTCAACAATCTGCTCCAGCCCATGGGTTGGGGGCTGCAATTGCCAGTGTCGGTCGGATTACCAGCGCCATCGGCACGCCGCTTCCTTCCGTGCCAGTTTCCTCTCCTCCTGCCACCGATACTCGAAACAGTGCAGGCTCGGGGTCCGACCGCCTGGACACATTTGATTCTGCGGGTACAATGTCGAGTCGAACAACTCTAGGTCTGTTATCCAATCCATCAATATGCGAGCCACTTTTGCTAACTCTGAATCAGACTCTTCGAGGCCTTCTTCGAATCATACCACAGAGACCGAGCGATCGTCGGTCTCGTTCGCCAATCAATCGCCCGAAAAGCCATCTTCTAATCAACCCAGGCCAGGATTGCAATCCCGCAAGTCATTTGGACCCGAGTTCGACTTTGAAGAGAACCAGGTCTCTTTCCAGCGAACTCCCCTGGCCAATGAAGAAAACGAGGATGACTCCGACGATGATTCCGATGATGGCTTGTTCCAGGTCCGACCTTCGAGGGCCCAGGAAGAACAACACGTGGCACCGAATGAACCCGAGCCTGAGAAGAAGACCGAAAGACCATCTCTCACAGTGAACACAAAGAACCAATTAAAGCCAAGTCACTCGGTCAGGTTCAATACCCCAAGCACTGCTGGTGGTCACAGTGCTAGCGGGGCCTCCGATGGCCGAGGCCCGTGGTCGAGCACTCATGGGCCCGTCTCCCCTGAGGACGAGAGACCCGGCCCCCGCCGAGATTCATTCGCTCCAGATGTCTGGGCAAGCAGACCTGCTGTTGAGGGCGTTATTGATCACCTTGACGACTTCTTCCCCGACGTGGATCTTGACGCTCCCTATCTAGATGAGCCTGCATCTCCGAGCATCAGAGCAAACGCCGATCACGATGGCGGCTTCAGAGACAGGAAAGAACAACATCCCCCAATGCCACAGCCGGCCAATGCGGCCAATGCGGCCAACGTGGCCAATTCGCAAGCTGACGGAGCTACTGTGTGGCCATCAGGCTCCGAAATGTTAGCCAAACGCAGTATTGCGCGCGGTGGTGGTGGTGGTCTAGGCCGCATGAAGTCTATTCGACAGGTAGCCCAGGGAGCGAACCGGACGAAGAGTGTGAATGCGAGTGGACCTCAAAGATCGGGCGATCTCCTGCGCCGCAAGAGTACCAAGATGTTCGGCGCCAAGATTATGCAGATCAGACCTCGTCCTGGTAGTCGAATCAGTCAGCTCGATCCTATTCCACAAAACAGCAGCCAAGTAGCGCCAAATACCGGCGCTGTGCCCCAGCGTCAGCCTACTTTCCGCATCATTCGTGGTCAACTCATCGGCAAGGGCACCTTCGGTCGCGTATATCTCGGCATGAACGCAGACAATGGTGAGGTTTTGGCCGTCAAGTTGGTGGAGATAAACCCCCGCATTGCAGGCACAGACAAAGACCGTATCAAGGAAATGGTCGCCGCTCTGGATCAAGAGATTGATACCATGCAGCACCTTGAGCATCCCAATATTGTGCAGTACCTGGGTTGTGAGCGTGGCGAATTCTCTATTTCCATCTACCTGGAGTATATTTCTGGTGGCTCCGTGGGTAGTTGTCTACGCAAGCACGGCAAGTTCGAAGAGAGCGTCGTGAGATCACTTACCCGACAAACTTTGGGTGGGCTGGCATATCTCCACGACAAGGGAATCCTTCATCGAGACTTGAAGGCAGACAACATTCTCCTAGATCTTGATGGGACATGCAAGATCTCTGACTTTGGTATCTCCAAAAAGACAGACGATATCTACGGCAATGACTCTTCCAATTCCATGCAAGGCTCTGTCTTCTGGATGGCCCCGGAGGTTATCCAGTCCCAGGGACAGGGCTATAGTGCCAAGGTCGATATCTGGTCACTTGGATGCGTGGTCTTGGAGATGTTCGCTGGTCGTCGCCCATGGAGCAAGGAAGAGGCTATCGGCGCTATCTTCAAACTTGGTAGTCTGAGTCAGGCTCCTCCAATTCCAGAGGACGTGTCAATGAACATCAGTCCCGCTGCTCTTGCTTTCATGTATGACTGTTTCACGATGTGAGTCATACCAACTTCCTTCCACCTGTTTACCCCCTCTAACCAATTACTTCCCATCAGTGACTCGTCTGAACGTCCTACCGCTGGAACTCTTCTCACTCGCCATCCCTTCTGCGAATCTGATGCGACCTACGATTTCCTCGACACGGAGCTGTATGCCAAGATTCGCACTCCAGCCCCGGCCCAGTAATTTTGTTCTCATTAGAGTTACGATATTCTTGAGATACTGTTGTCGCACCGTTTTCTGTGAGCTGTACATACCCCTCCCTGAGATTTGTTTAGCCTAGAAATCCTTTTGGGAAGATTTCTCGGACTTCACGGTCAACTGTATCAACTGTACATAATTTTCTTCCATACTGTGGATCACAACATCAGAAAGAGAACCGGGTAGTTCTATTTCACTGTTGCATCATACTGCACTGATTCGTAGCCTTATTGTTAGAGCCCGGGTACATAGTATGCTTCACATTATGGATGTTATTTATATACAGAAGTGTTCGACTTCGCTCAATTTCATGATATCTATGCTCAACTCTGGAAGTGGGATTTTCACGGAATTGCGAGCCATCCGTTTTTCAGGAACTGGTGCTGAGAATGTCATCCTCGTCTTCGGGAAGATCAGCGTGCAATCCTGACACACCGACGCGGAAGACACCCTCACACCATTCGGCAAAGGTGTTGACATCCCATACAGCATCGTCCCGACCCTTGCCCTTCTTGCTGACGTGGTTGCCCTTTCCTTTCTCCGAAGAAGTGTACTTCTCAAAGAAGTCCTCATATATCTGAATGGTGCGGTCCTGGACAGCACCGACAAGAGTCTCCTTCATGCGCGTGTCATCAATATACTCGTTCAGAACCTTCCGGAGGCTGGGAACTTCCGTTTCTATTGTGCGACAGGAAGGAAGGATGAGTTCGCCACGCTGCAAATTACGTGTATCCACGAACTTGGCGGGGAGTGAGGAAGTCATGCGTGCAGCGAACGCGTTGATAAAGTCATTGATGACAGTGCGGAGACGTCCATCTAGCTCGACCTTTGCATCGAGCATGTTTTCGACGACTCGTGGGATGAGACCGTGGCCGACAAGTCGCATCAGGTTGCGAGGGTTGAAAAGACCGCCACGTTCGCGCAGTTCCCAGAATGTGCTCGTTACGCCAGAGAAATCGAAAGACACTTCGGGCGCAACAAATTCAATATCAAAAGCGACAATTTGTTGCTTTAGAATTAGGAGGTGACTCATAAGGAAGAGTTGGCCATCAGCTGGTGTGGCTTTGGCAGCGATTAGGGAGCTAGCGTTCTGGAGAGAAAGGGTTGTTTGATGCACAATTTGGTGGGCCAGGTCATCGAAGACGGTAGACTATTGTTGTCAGTATAGATAGCCGTGGGGAACGATGATCTGCTCTTACATTTACTAGGCGGTAGATCCTGCTGAGTAGCCAGATAGCTTTCCGCAGAGTAGGATACCATCCCTTCAGGGCAGTTTGGGTCTCGAAGTCCCATTTACTGTCCGCGTCTTGAGGTGTGTCACCAGCTTCATTCTCTGGTTTGGTAGTCATGTCAACCAAAGTGTCCGCGGATGTGTCTTTCTTCCCGGAAATTTGGGTATCTGACACAGTCAAGGAGACCTGTTTATTCCGCATAGGGTAGTCAATATCTTCTGGCCGGGGTTTATATCTTTCGATTTCATCGTGCAGAACAGCCTGTGCGCGGAAGACAAGTCGGGCTTGAACATCTTGTAAAGCTGGCTGGATCAGAGTGGAAAAGTCGAGATGGTTCGTCTCGGGTTGCTCTTGTTCTTCTTCCGGGTCTGAGAAATAATGAGTCTGGAGAAGATTACACAATTGGCATAGCTTGACAATATCTGACTCGTGAATGACCCGAGGACGGAGATGATCGTAAAGCGGCTCGCACAGCGTTTCCAAGAACTCATACAGGCCACCCTGTCCATGGAACCATTCACCCCAGAGGTCATATTCATCGAGACATAATCCGCGGATATAGCTGATACTAGCTCGGGCAAAGGAAACCAGGTCCTTGGAGGAGCTAGGCGTCTGTGTGATTTCAATCAACTTTTTCCGAGCGATAGGAATGATCAGCTTCGAACGAATAGCAGAGTAATTGCTGTGCAGTTCATTCATCAAACTTTGATACTCCGCTTCGTCGTTTTGGTCCGGATTCAGCGGTGGTACAGCTCTCTTCTGGATCTCGACCCCAATCTGCTTCAATTCAGGTGCCCCGACCCTGAACTTGGCATACAAGAGAGCCGATAATGCTGTATCGTTTAATTGCTGATCCGAAATTTTCTTCGAAACGTTCTGGTGGATATCTTTGAGTGAAGATACAAAGTTGCCGCGGATAAGAGTAAGAGCACGCGTCAAAAGCAGACGGTATCTAGAGCGATAGACCTCGGCCTCTTTTTGATCAGGCTGCGTGAAGGTCAGTGCTGCCCACAGAGCATATAACATTATGCTACTCACATGTGTTTCCATATAGTCCAAGCACACATCTAATCGTCTCAGCATGTCGGAGAACTCCTTATCGCGGACGGTGTTCCCTGCGCCGGGAGCATTGAGTCGCCGGGACGCAGGGTCCAAGAAATCATAATAATGGAGATTGTTTTGGATCCCATTTGCAAGCTTTGTGTCCCGTTCTTGGGCAGACAGGAGCCCTTCACACTGCTTTTCGAAGTTCGATGTCTGAGTCTCAACTGATTTGAATGATTCGGATAAGCTGGAGAGGTCGTCGAGGAGAGTCAAGGTGTTGGCTAATATTTCGTCTATGTGGTCTTTCGAGTGTTCGAGTTCATCTAAGCAATTCCTGGGGGCAGAACAATCAGTTAAGCCCAAGAAGCCATCGCATACCGGTCATACTGATACTCATCGTAGCTCTCTTCGACCAGATCATCCTTGACGCCATTGAGCCACTGCGAGAACTCAAGCTCGTTGTTCCATCCTGGCGTTTTCCACTCAGATGAGTCAGACGATACTTCCTCGACGGTCAAGAGGCTTGCTTGTGTTTCACTGGCGGTGGGCTTGCGCGGCGGCCCCGAGGGGGCGGTCTGGCGGCGGGCACGCTGCTGCTTGGTGGAAGGCATGATACACTCAAGTCCCGAGGCTTGTAGAAGAAGACAGTCCGCAGCTCATGTCTCTCTGTCGACTTTCTGCGAGGCGAACTGCGTCCCAAACCAGGCGTTGCGGCCGAATTGCGATGTGGTCAACTCCGGTCCCGCGCGGGTTCTGCCGACAGATCCCGCCTGGGTCTGATGCAACAAATCACACGCACGGCATTCGGCATTATTCGCCTCTTTGCCCGGATTCAATCTGCCTTTTGCGGCCTCGACATGCTTTGATCGGCTATCCGAATATCCACGATGCTGCCAACACGAATGCGCAGGCCCGCGCACGCCCTCCTTGCGTTCCGTTCGCCTCGAAGCTCGATAGCTCGGTCACTCAATGCGCCATGGTCTCGATTTAACAGTAGCCAAGCACCAAAGCCAGATCCGTCCTCGCACTGGCTTCGCAACTCTCTCGGTTTTGCTGTCACGGGAACTACAGTTTTCCTAGGCTACTCATACTACGCTGATGGCGGAAAGGAGGCTTGGACAACTACTCCGGAGGCTAAGAAAGAAGCCATTGACGTCAATGACCTTCGTGCCAATTTTGTCCAGGAGAAGCGTAGCCTCAAAAGCTCCGCGGTTTATACATGGGGCTCAAATGTTTATAAGGTGGTGGATCCGGGATCCAAAGACACCGACATCAAGACTCCTCGGCGGTTCAAATACTTCAATGGCCAGGTTTTGAGAGACCTCAAGATCGAGGAAAAGGCCGGTGCAGCAATTACCGAGAAGGGAGACCTGGTACAATGGGGTCACGCGTTCTCGGAAACGGACTACAAGCCTACGGAAACCCTTACGGGCAAGAATCTCACATCCCTGGCCATGTCCGAGAGCCGTATCATCGCACTATCTTCAGACGGAACTCTTTACTCTCTGCCTCTTTCTAAATCAGAGCAAAGCACTGGCCCCAAGTCACGAGAGAGCTCCTGGATTCCGTTCTGGAATAGCAAGTCTAACCTAAGCTACCGTGTGCTCACCCCATCCTTGAAGCTGGGAGAAAAAGTCGTTTCCATTAGCGGTGGAATGGAGCATGTGCTCATGCTGACAAGCTCAGGCCGTGTCTTCTCTGCGGCGTCGTCTACTGAAAATTATCCTTCTCTGGGCCAGCTCGGCATTGAGGGACTCACCTGGTCCACCAGACCCAAGGGCCCGGCGGATACCTGTCATGAGATCACAGCATTCAACGGCTCAAAGATTACTCAAATAGCCACTGGTGATTACCACTCACTTGCCCTAACTAAGGATGGTCGTATCTTTGGCTTCGGTGACAATTCCTTTGGTCAGCTAGGAGTGGATTATGAACATGAGCATCCTCTCAAGGACAAGCCTTGCCCTTTGAGGGTAGACAAGCTTTACCGAAGGAGCATGTACGAATCCAAGGCAACCGGAATTGCCGCGGGTGGAGCCAATACATTTTTCACTGTTGATGCCAAGCGCATCCTGGGATCCGAGGAAGAAGCTGCCGATGTCCGAGACGTTGGGAATGTGACAGCAGACACATGGTCCTGTGGCCGAGGAATTTGGGGCACTCTGGGCAATGGCAGATGGGTTCACGTGCAGGATTCGCCTACCAAGGTCAAAGCATTGAGTGGAGTGAGCGAGTTCGACGAAAAGACGAATAAGATCACCCCTATCCGCATCAGAGCCATGTCCGTGGGTACCACCCATGTCTCTGCCATTCTGAACAACACAATCAATGTCGGCAAAAACACCAAGGAAACATTGGACCAATCCAAGGACTGGGGCTACGACGTCGTCTGGTGGGGAGGTAACGAGCATTTCCAGCTTGGAACGGGAAAGCGAAGCAACCAGTCCAAGCCGGTCTACATCAACGCGCCTCCTGAGAAGAAAACCCAGGAGGAGGCACGACTGCAGATCATGCCCAGCCACAAGGGCAAGGTCGGGAAGCGCAATGTGAAGATGGAACAGCGTGTTGAGTGTGGGCGCCACGTCTCTGCCCTCTATTCTGCGGTGTAAAAGATTGAACAACCTGTATATTAGTGATACTGTATTAACAATGTAATATCCAACTCCATCTGCCCATCAATGGATATGTGTTGACGTTGCAAACAGTGCAAACTGTTATCGCCGCGGAGACGCTTGGGCCAACGCTTATCCAGAAAAATTCCAGCGCTTCAATCGCAAGTTTCCTTACGACACACCTCCATAATGCCCCGCGAGCAACAAAAGAGAGGCCGCAGGGCCGAAAAGAAAGCCGGAAAGGATGATACCAAAAGAAAGTTTGAAGAGGACGCCGAATTGCCCGCGAAGCGTATGAAGCCCTCCGATGAGGCCAACGACGCCGAATTCCACGATAACGCGGACTACATCTCACTCGACGTTGGCGAAGGGGACCAGCAGGGCTTCCAGGGTCCAGAGGAAAATGGCGACATGCCATTCTATGGTCTCCTAGACGAGGAGGAATCTGAATACTTCCAACGTGCCAACGAGATGCTCGAGCTGAACCAGTTCCAAGACGCCGAAGAGCGGAGCTTGTTTGTCGACAGTGTATACTCGGAAGCCAACGGCAAGGAGCTGAAGATCGCTTGTAGCCAGGGTTGTTCAAGACTCATGGAGAAATTGATCTCAATGTCAAATGCCCAACAATTGCGCCGAATCTTCAGCAAATTCGTGGGCTCATTCCTGCATCTGGTTCAGCATCGCTTTGCAAGCCATTGCTGTGAGACCCTTTTCATTCACGCTGCGCCTGCGGTCATGCAGAAGACAAAAGCCAAGAAGTCCGACGACGAAGATGGAGAGGAGGAGCCGGGGCTATCGATCGCAGAGATGTTCATGACTGTCATTGAAGAACTGAAGGACAACTGGGGATACCTGTTGACTGAGCGATTTGCATCGCACACAATCCGTGTCCTACTGCTGGTTCTTGCGGGAGAGCCCGTTGATGTGACATCCACGGACTCTTTCGTGGCAAGTCGCAAGAAGGAAAGACTCGAAATCCCTACAATTCAAGGCGAAGAGAAGGTGGAGCTATCCAAGACGGAAAAGCACAGTGTGCCTGAAACATTTGAGCCGGCACTCAAAAAGATTATGACAGATATGGTCGCCGGCCTCGACGATACCTATCTCCGCGCCATGGCCACTCATCCAGTTGGCAATCCTGTTCTCCAGGTGCTCTTGTTCCTTGAGCTTTCACACTTCGGCAAGTCAAGTGCCAAAGATCCCAAGTCAACCATCAGAAGACTCGTTCCTGATGAGACGTTTGAGGAAGAATCGGAGAGCGCCATCTTTATTCGCGGTCTTCTTTACGACCCGGTCGGTTCTCGCTTGCTGGAAACAATGGTGCGATACCTTCCTGGAAAGGCATTCAAGAACCTATACCGAAACAACTTGGGCGAACGAATCGGTTCTCTCTCTCGCAATAGCACCGCCGGATATGTCGTTCTCCGCATGCTGGAGAGACTTGGCAAGGATGACCTGAAGATTGCGATGAGCAATATTGTTCCCGAAGTCCCAGGCTTGATTGAACGCTCCAGACTCATTGTCCCCAAGGTGTTGATTGAGCGGTGTGTTGTTCGTGGTGTTGACACCAAGCCTCTGGCAGAAGCCCTCGAGGGTGCTTACAGCAAGGACCCCACCGTCCGACTGCAGGAAATGCTCAAGTTTAACATCTCGGAGACCCCGGCCCCTGAGCCCGAAGACCATAACATGGATGGCGACAGCGATGAGAAGGAGCGCAAGCCACGCGGCCCGCCTCCAGTATCTGCGGCTGAAAAGGCAGAGAAGCTGCATGCTTCTCTGCTTGTACAAGCAATGTTGACGGTTTCGGGTCCCCTCAGTCAACTGGTTTACACAAGTCTGCTTGCACAAGCCCCCGAGACGATCATACAACTTGCCCAGGAGCCCACTACATCCCGTGTCCTTCAGTCGGCGCTGACCTCTACAAGCTCAACGACCCAAATTCGGCGACAGCTCACCACCCGCTTCCAGGGTCATCTTGCCACCCTCGCTCTGAGCCCAAGCGGATCACACGTGGTTGACGCTCTCTGGTCAGCGACCAAGGATATCTTCTTCGTCAAGGAACGCATGGCCCAGGAGCTCGAGCGGAGTGAACAGACACTCCGCGATTCATTCGTGGGTCGCGCAGTTTGGCGCAACTGGTCTATGGATTTGTTCAAGCGCCGACGGGGCGAGTGGACTCGCAAAGCCAAGGGTCTTGAGGACCGAACTTTCACCAATGAAGGAGCCGAGCGCCCCAAGTCCAAGATTGAACAGGCGCGGGCTCGCTATGCTGCTGCCAGAGAAGCCGCTGAAGCCGGAGCCACCGGTGCCAACCAAACTGCGGTGGCTAGTAAGAACTGAAAGATACCAGCATATCAAATGCGCCTGTAATTTATCAATACAAAAGCGTGCTTCCAGGTTATATATCTTATACCAATTACTATAAGCTAAGATAGAACATGTTGATGTAGATATCTCTCTACACACACAAAGTATGCAATTACCCTCGCCAAGCGCAGACACGGGTTCCTGCAGATCCTAGTCACTATATTAGTCGACGTGCATATGCTACTCAATTTGGAACTGCTCTTCAAAATGAGACGGCCATATATTGAGACCCCAAAAATGAGGGCTGTAGTCCAATGATGTCAGGTTCTGCGGGTGTGTCGCCATCTCCGAGATCGCCGCAAAGGGAACTTTTTTTCCCGTCCTCATCTTTTCGGTCTTGTGAGGCTCGACACCTCTCTCTTCTCCCTCTTCCCTTCTACATCCTCTCCGTGCCATTTATATAAATGTCGGCCATTGGACAAATCGGCCGCGCCGAAGAGGTGCAAGGCGTAAGTCACCTCCATATGGCGAAGATCTGCATGAGCCTCTGGATATTTCGAAACTAATCAGATCACTTGCTGCAGCTATTGAAAGCAGTAGAAGAGCTTCTTATTCCTTTCATTCGATCTGCAGACCAGGATATCAGCAAACCTTCAAATTCGAACGGCGCAAACGGCGCAAATGGCACCAATGGCACAAACTGTGCGAATGGACACACCGGGCTCGCGGGGTCGTCGCTGGTGGACTACAAGAAGCCCGAAGAATTGAGAGATATCCTTCAGCTCGAAATTCCCGAGAAAGGCACGAAACAGGAAGGTCTCATTGAAGTCCTGCAGAAAGTTCTGAAGTATTCTGTCAATACATGGCACCAGGGCTTCTTGGACAAACTGTATGCGTCGACCAATGCCCCCGGTGTGGCCGCAGAACTCATTCTCGCCACTTTGAACACCAATGTCCACGTCTATCAAGTTTCCCCCGCTTTGACAGTGATTGAGAAGTATACTGGTCAACGATTGGCGAACCTCTTCGGTCTCGACGGTCCCCGCGCTGGAGGAATCTCGGTGCAAGGAGGATCAGCTTCGAATACTACCTCCATCGTTATTGCGCGCAACAATCTTTACCCCAGCACCAAGACAGATGGCAATGGGGGGTACAAGTTTGTGCTCTTCACTAGTGCCCACGGCCACTACAGCGTCGAGAAGGCAGCTCAAATGCTTGGATTTGGAAGCAGTGCCGTATGGCCTGTTCCCATCGACAAGTTGGGCCGCATGATTCCAGCCGAACTGGAGAGATTGATCCAGAAAGCTCAAAGCGAGGGCCGGACGCCATTTTACGTCAATGCCACCGCTGGCACCACCGTCATGGGCTCTTTTGATCCATTCACGGGGATTGCAACAATCTGTCGGAGATACAAATTATGGTTCCACATCGACGGGTCTTGGGGTGGTTCGTTCATTTTCTCCAAGAACCAGAAACATAAGTTGGCTGGCGCAGAGAGGGCGAACAGTATCGCCATCAACCCCCACAAGATGATCGGTGTCCCTGTGACGTGCTCGTACCTGCTTGCAGCAGATATGCGTCAATTCCACAAAGCCAACACCCTTCCAGCCGGATATCTCTTCCACAACGAAGAGCCGGATTCCAATAGCGAAGGTAACAAAGAATCCGAGTTGGAAGTCGAATCCCCAGAAGTGTGGGACTTGGCGGACCTGACCCTTCAATGCGGTCGACGCGCAGACTCCCTCAAACTCTTCCTCGGATGGACATACTATGGCAGCGAAGGCTACCAGCAGCAAATCGACACCGCATGCGACATTGCCGCACACTTGGCCAACACCATCGACCAACACCCCGACTTCATCCTCATTAGCGAAAATCCGCCACCTTGCCTCCAGGTGTGCTTCTACTACGCTCCCGGTAAGAAGTTCGTGTACCCTCGTGGTATCGTCTCCAATGAAGCCCAGCGTGCAAAGAACAACAGCAAGGTCACTGAGCAAGTGACACACGCGATCGTGCCCAAGGGCTTCATGGTGGACTTTGCGCCTCCCAGCGGAGACGCGAAGGCAGTCGGGAACGGCAAGTTCTTCCGCTGTGTAGTCAATGTTCAGACATCTCGGGAGACAGTCGACTCACTTGTCCACGCCATTGAAGAAGTGGGCCCTGGAATTGTCGAATCGCTGAAGGCGAGTACCTCGACTGTTCCCCAGAAGCGGCCTGGTGAGCACGGACATGGGCCTGTTGTTCACCGCGCTTAAATGCGTGAACCTCCTTTAGCACTGGTCACGAATTCCCTAATCTCTGGATTTGAATGGGATACGATGAATATATCAGAAACATACTGTCCATACGGAACAAATGTACATACAGATTAACGATAAATCGTGAGAGCTTTGAATCATCATGACAAGATACCTGGAAGCCCTAATCCAAGGCCTCATTTACATTTAAAGTAGTATAGAAGATCCAAAGCTTCATTTTGAAGGGGCTCTTCACATTCTCATGAGTTGCCCCCATTACAAAGATCGTAGAGCAATGCTCTTATTGTCATAACCTGGCATCATAGCAATCAGTTGCCGACCTCGACTCGCCGCTCCAGAACAGAACGGGCCTCGGCTTCTGACAGGGTGTCAATTCCCAATTCGGCTAGCACACCCCGCGCACTCTCATTATCTCTGAACAGCTTGTTTTCTACATCCCACAGCCTCGGCGTAGAATCTTCTTCTGGAGATACCTCTCCATTGTCAGTCGCGCTCAAGCAAAGAAGGCGCAGGCCCTCGGTAAGCCTTTTGATGGTTTGCAGTGAGATTCCTGCATGTTTTGAGGGGCCTGTCGCAGAGTCCACGACGCTGCAGAGATGATCCACGTCACTGGCAAGTTGAGCCGCTCCGGTCGCCGAGAAATTGTGTTTGAGCAGCACGTTATCCCAGATCCAGGACTGGATAGAGAGCAGAAGTTGGCGCAAAACCCGTCGCAGTGGAGCAGTTCCGAGTGCGCGGGAGAGAAGAGATAGCTGCATGGACAAAGCACGCATTGCAGCAGCTAAATCGGAGGTGGGCGAGAGGGGAGATGCGGTGGCCGTAGCAGAGGGGGTTGATAGTGTTGCCCAGGTGGAAACTCGAGAATAGGGCTTGAGGGCGTTCAAGATGTTTGCGGACAAAGTAGATGTGATGATGGTTTCGGAGCGGAGTCGGAGTCTGCGGTAGGCCGAGGCTGTCTCGTCGAAGAGGGCGCCATCAGACGAGGTCTCGATCTGAGTGCCGCTGTGGGCGACAGCGGGGGAGGTGCGTGATGCTACCTCGGCGACGGACATTGCACCGGCCACGTTTCGCCCGCTGTTCTGGTTTTGTCGAACACGGTCTTGGAGTTCAGACCAAAGTTCAACGAAGAAGACGTCGTTGCTCCAGTCTTCCATCTTTCGTTCGAGATATTCAGCGCTGCCGAAGACTCGGCAAAGCCGTTCTAGGCCAGCGACTCCTTCCACGCTGGCCTGTCCGTCGGCGCCCTGTACGGTGCGTCCAATTGTCGATGTCATGGCGAGGTATGCTTCCAATGCAGAGGAAAGACGCTCGTGGAATTGATCGAAGATAGTGATTTGAATATCAATGAGGAAGCGTAGCTTCTGACTGAAGGACGACAGAGGTTGGTAGCGCTCTGTGATGGTTTCAAGGAGATCATTGACGCGAATTGCAGCTTTCGTTGGCTTGGACGCAGCAATATCCATACCATCATAGTCAATTTCTCCACTGTCTGCGGTGTCGATGATATCTTTGTATCGCACCAGTGCAAAGTCCTTCTCGACCTGCAGCCATCGGTCATACCAGCCCTGTTTGGTCAATACTTCCCATGTCATACCTTTCCAGTTATCTTCCGCATACGGATCTGGCAGATAACTCCACGTATCTCGGACCTCGTTGTCAAACTTCATCAGCTCGTGGATGAAATGGCTGAGCAATTGAGGATATGTTGAAATTTGAGGAAGGAACAGGCTGATCTTTTGGGTCAGCATGGGAAGCAGGGCCGTGATGAAACTATGCGAAGCATTGTAAAAGTTCCATTCCAGGCTGGGCCCAACCACCTCGGCTCTGTCGTCGAAGATGGGCTGCAAGTAGGACGCGAAAAATCCGGCGTGTTGATTAATGAGGTCCATTATGTGCGAAAGGAAGTATTCCGGCTGGTCGCGTTAGATATGTATGCCTCTTACAGAAGAACAGGTTGTTGGCTTACCTTGTCAAGCCGGTTTGTTGGCTTATCGCCACTGAAGTGATACTTGAATCGCAGATCCAAATGGTGGACCATAACCTCGAGTGGGAATAAGACCGGTGGTTGGAGGCTAACGCCTGGCGCGATTGTATCGCGGCTCTCAAGTTCCCTGCCGCAGATATGTCAGCATCAATATAGAAATATGGTGAGACTTTGAGAGTCGGTCATACGGGGTTTGCAGATCGAGCAGCAATTCAACATCCTGTCTCCAACGAGTCAAGAGCTCATCAGTAAGATTCAATTCACGCGTCGGCCACTTCAGTTCCTGTAGTGTGTTTTGTAACTGGTCTCCAAAGAATTTCTTTATCTGCTCCCTTAGCGCAGAAGCCAGTTTGTCCGTATAATCGACGAGGTGAGGAGCTGCTCCTTCGGCGGCGGGTTGGGCATTTTTCAACAGCCCAACAATCTTTCGTAGACGGGCATATGGGCCCAGAGCCGCACGCGGTTCGGAGGCAACGCTTTCTAACGCTTGCTTGCTGTGTCATGTCTTAGTTCCCATTTCGCAAAGGCGACGAGGCTGACATTACCTCAACTCCTCAGCTTCCTTGAGCAATTCCACATAGCCCTTGGATATTTCAAGTCGCTGAAGTTTCTCCATGCTCTTCTCGAGGCTTCGCGCCGCTTGGTCGCTGGTCTCGGATTGTGTGATGGTCTTGAGCCGCCGGTCGATGTCCTCTTGCTCTGCGGCGAATGCCTCGGCATGTTTTCGAGTGGCTTCCGCATGTTCATGAGAGGCTTTTGTAGCATTCGACAGTGCTTCTCCGGCTTCCGATAGCTGTGAAAATTGACGATCAGTATGGGGGGAGAGACAAGGCCGGGATTGCGGGGGGACGATACCTGCTTCCGTTGGAGCTCCTGTTGCGCGCGGAGACCAGACAACAGCGAATCCAGGCTCTCAAGATCAGCAGAAACCTGAATTTTGTCGTTCAAATAATCTTCGACTCGTGTTCGCTCATGCGAAGACAAAGCCGTGACGGGCGCCATTGTTGGAGGAGGGAACTGCGGAAGCACCAAGTGTCGCGTTGATCTCCGCCTTCTGGACGTCCGTCCAAGTTCCATACCTTTACACCCTCACCTCCAATAATGTCTAGTCCGACTAAAAAGCGCAAGATAAATGCCAATTCATCGCCACCGGCACGCAGCATTAAATCATTCTTCCAGGGACAAGCAAGCAGCCAGCCCAGTAATAAAGAGCCCGACGTCACCGAACAGACTCTCTCGGATGAAGCTCTCGCGCGTAAGCTCCAGGCAGAATGGAACGAGCAGGAAGATGCTACTTCCGTCGCTCAAGACGCATCAGCGGGCCCAAGCATCGACACAGCTCAATCAGCTCAATTCGTTCCCATACCGTCTGATGCCCCGGCAGCTCCAGTAACCCTGGAAAAGGAAAAGAACACACTTTCGCTTCAATCGGCGACTGGCGCAGATGATACAATATCCCTCAGTATCCCCTTGGACCAAAGCCCTCAAACCTTTGATGCAAGTCGGTGGGCCACGGAATTGGCGTCCCACTGGGCCACCCAAGGAGGGGATGCTTCCTATGCTCTGTTGACCAGAGCATTCGTCCTGGCGAATGCGACGACAAGCCGAATCAAAATTGTCGACACGCTAGTCAATTTACTTCGAATATTGATCCAAGGGGACCCTTCAAGTGTCCTGCCTGCGGTGTGGCTAGCAACCAATTCCATATCGCCACCTTACGATGAGATAGAGCTAGGCCTAGGGGGGTCTTCAATCTCAAAGGCACTCAAGAAGATCTACGGTCTCGACAATGCAGGACTCAAGACGCTCTACAATAAACACGGCGATGCAGGAGACGTTGCATTCGAGGCCAAAAAACGCCAATCCTTCACTTTAGTCAAGCCAAAGCCCTTAAAGATCAAAGGCGTCTACCAATCACTGACAAAGATCGCCACGAGTAAAGGAACCGGTAGCCAGGAGACCAAGCAGAGGATTGTCGAAAAGCTTTTGCAAGATGCACGTGGTGCAGAAGAGAGTCGATATATTGTACGGACACTGGTTCAAAACCTACGAATCGGCGCTGTGAAGACAACGATGCTCATTGCTCTCGCCCGAGCCGTTCTCTACTCCAGACCGGAGGGGGCGAGCTTCGAAGTCCGACCGCCACACGAATTGGCCCGGCTGAAGAAGGACGAACTGACTGAACTTTACACCAACGCGGAAGAAATCGTCAAGGCATCTTACGCTCGACATCCAGACTATAATGACCTAGTCCCTTGTCTCCTGGAGATTGGGCCTACAGACGAGCTGTTGATTAGGTGTGGCCTGTCCATGCATATCCCATTGAGGCCGATGCTGGGTAGCATCACCCGCGATCTGTCTGACATGTTGACCAAGCTCCAGGGAAGGGCGTTCAGCTGTGAGTACAAGTACGATGGGCAACGAGCACAGGTTCACTGCGACGAGCAAGGGAAGGTGTCTATCTTCTCACGTCACCTTGAGACGATGACAGAGAAGTACCCCGATCTCGTATCGCTTGTCCCAGAAATTCGGGGAGAGGGCGTGTCCAGCTTCATTCTTGAGGGCGAGGTGGTTGCCGTAGACCGCGAGAATGGGGACCTGCAACCATTCCAGACATTGACGAATCGCGCCAAGAAAAACGTGGAAATAGGGGAGATCAAGGTCAACGTGTGTCTGTTCGCCTTTGATCTTATGTACCTCAATGGCGAAGCTCTATTGGAACGTCCGTTCCGAGAACGCCGCGAATTGCTTCGCAGTCTTTTCGTGGAGATCCCCCGGCATTTTACCTGGGTGAAGAGCATAGATGCACAATCCAGCGATTCTGAGGCTGTGCTTGAGTTTTTCAAGTCTGCCACCGACGTTAAATGTGAAGGTATCATGGTCAAGGTGCTGGACAATGAAATCAAGAATGACACTCAACTCACCAAGGACGAAATTGAACAACCTCCCGAAGCCGCAAGCGCAAAATCGAGTGCAAAAACCAAAGAAAAAGGCACCAGGCGCAAAGCGCTTCTCTCAACCTATGAGCCCGACAAACGGCTCGAGTCTTGGCTCAAGGTGAAGAAAGACTACAGCACCTCCTCAGAGACCCTTGACCTAATTCCCGTCGCCGGCTGGCATGGTCAAGGCCGCAAAGCGAAGTGGTGGTCACCCATTCTTCTAGCCGTCCGGAACCCCGAGACCGGGAGCCTCGAAGCCGTCACGAAATGCATGTCCGGATTCACGGACAAATTCTACCAAAGCAACAAAGACCGGTATGCAGAAGGCAGCACGAACGTGATCTCTCGGCCCAGCTACGTGGAATACCACGGCTCCCCGGACGTGTGGTTCGAGCCACAAGAGGTGTGGGAAATGGCCTTTGCAGATATTACGCTCAGTCCGACGTATCCCGCTGCCATCGGCCTTGTGAGCGAGGAACGTGGACTGAGTCTGCGATTCCCCCGTTTTCTCAAGGTTCGCGAGGATAAATCGATCGACGAGGCCACCACGTCGGATTATCTAGCGCTGCTTTGGCGAAAACAGATGGAACGCGCAGTGGATGGGAAGGAGGCAAACCAGGATCCAGAACAGGATGAAGAGGATGAGCCGGAATAGCGAGCTACCTACCTAGATGCATAGGTACCTAGGTAGTAATGGAGATCGGGGCTCGGGATGTGCACATACCTACCTAGGTACATAGGTAGGCAGCGTGGACTACTGTTCGGAGGCTGTGACGTCACTGGTACCTAGGTAGACTGCTTACCCTGGCGAGTTCTGATTGGCTGAACCACTCCCAGCCCAAAACGCGAAAGTGACGCGAAAAAACGCGACGCGAAGAAAACACCAAAAGACAAAGAATTCGATAGAGTCAAGCTTGGGGGGTGGATTTTGTATGAGTATATAATGATAATATGAACTATTTGAGAGTATTTCACGGACTGTGGGGGTGGGGTCCACGGGTGGATAAGCGGACTTGCACCTGGCATCAAGATATATATTCTGAACAATCGAAAACTCGACAGAACTGCCACCAATACAGGAAACAAATATGGAGTTGTACATATCTAGACAAAAGGTTCTCTTTGAATTGGAACACGTGGCAACAGACAGAAACTTGAAACTACGGTGGCTTTATCGAGATACAAGGTTGATGTACATGGATTCATTGGATTTAGACTGCTTTCCACCACTCGACAACCAACAATCTAGCGAGAAAGACTAACACAAGGAGAAAATGGTTCATTGAGGCATTCAGTAATTGAAGAATCATCAGCAAGACGAGGCAGAAGCAATGAAAAGCGTGGTGTGCAATGGAATTGTCACAGGGACAAAAATAAGAATGAATTGACAAGGCACTTGGGTGCCTGGAGAAGCGAATGGGAATGCAAAAAAGGGAGAGCAAGGGATATGAAAGACAACGCCGAAGATGCAGCCCGACTGAGAGTGTGTTCGTGACAAAACAGCAGTCCGGGAATGAACAAATTACATAGGGGATGAACACATTGTGTACATATGACGATCATAAGGGATTCGTGAAGGGGGTTTAAGAGGGAATTAGGGCATAAATGGACAGAGAAGTGAAGGGAAGGGGAGGGGAAGCACCGGAGTTTCAAGGGTGCAGCTCACCACCGAGCTGCAGCGCCAGCCCGGTTTCCTTGCCACGGAGGCGATTGCTGGACGAGCTAGGAGGAGCCAGGGCATCGAAGTTCAATCGCTTCCTGGCATCTGTGTTGGCGAGGGGTGTGCGAATGGGATTTCCAGGGGTGCGCCCACCCCAGGCCGGCTGCGCGGGGCTCGGGGTCACGTTGACGAAGTCGGCAAAATTGAATTGCTGGTTCGGGGTGCTCATGTTGGCAAACATGCCTCCACCGAGGGTGGGAGTCATGCCAGGAAGGACCGTGTGCTGGCTGGGGGGAGTGGACGGTGGGAAGCCTTGGTTTCCGTTGCCCCTCGCGACCCGTGCAGGGGTCGGCGAGTTGGCCAGGTAGAGCAGCAGATCGGCGCCGTCCTCATTTGTTTGGTGGTGGCCATGAGAGAGACGCATGTGTTTCGGCGGAGGGGTTCGCGGAGGGGAGGAGCCCACCATGGAGCTCACATTTTGGAAGCTATGCAAGGGCAAGTCGGGGTCAATCTCCTCGGAGGGTCGGTTGTATATCGGGGAGGACAGTTCAGGGATCGTAGCTTCCGACATGAAAGAAGTCTGGGGCCGTCGATTGGCGAGGGGTCGGTTCATGCCGGGGGAGGATTCAGGCAGCCGGTAAGAACTCTTCCATGAGGACCGAGGAGCCTTGGCAGGGCGTTCCGAGTCGGAATCCGAACGAACACGCTTGCGACTGGCAGAGAGCATCGGCTGCATGACGCGGGAGTTGAAGGTGGCCGCATGTTTATTACGGGCGGATCGAGGGAGTTCCTTGGAGTAGGTCGAGGCCCGGAGGGGAGGAGAGGTGAAAGGAGTCTCGCAGCGGCTGCGCGAGAACTCGGAGGAGGAATCGGATGGCTTGTCATTGTCGAGAGCGGGCTTGCTCTCCTGCTGGTTCGGGTTCAGGCCATGCAGTCGACCATGCTGGTACTTGAGTTTTGCGAGGCCCAATCGATCTTGCAGACTGAGCGAAACCTATTTCGGGGAGCGTCCAGGGTTAGCTCACAGCACAACAGGAACCGCATGAATAGGAATCACTGGAAAAGGAGTGATTGCAGGCATGTCTGAACGGCGCCATCGAGGCCATGGAGGCTTGGCTTCAGAGTGAATCCGACGGGGAAGGGGGAGGGGACCCCAATTTTCTCTTTCCATACCTGTGCGATGTCAATTTTCCGAATGGTGTTTTCTGCCGACCCCGGCTGTGACAGAGACATGATGGGCGAGTTCGAAGCCTGGGAGGTCGAAGGTGTGGTGAAAGAAGGGCGGCTGAGAAGGAAGACTTGACGATCCCAATGCGGGAAGACACGATCTGGAGAAAAAAGCACTTGAACCGATTGGGAACGTCAATCAGCGAGAGTTGGTGGATTCGCATTTTTCATTTTGTACAGTACTGGAGGTTGGTTTATTTCTATATCGACTATAGTACTAACTGTAGTTACTACTCCGTACTATCGTTAGTACTAGGTATTCCGTACTTCATACAACACTCCGACTCCAGGTCATACCTAGGTATGTGTTTCAAGCGGATAAGAGGTACTTTGGACTCCAGAAAGGTCTACTACTAGTAGTAGTAGTATGTCTTTTCCCAGAGTCCCAGCAGCAGCTACCAGTAGTCGAATATGGTTGGATCTATACCGAGTCTCTTCCGTACAGAGTAACTAGTATATAGTACCTCTCTTCAAATTTGCCAAGTGCCCCTGTTTTCATTTTGCAGAATTCGGGATCTCCATAGAAACAATCAGACATGCAGGATTCCGATCCACTCGCCAGATCACATAGAATGTGGGCACGGGCATGCTCTGCTAACCGAGACGCTTAATCTGCGACGTTGGGGCCAGGCAAACGGGACAGCACGAGAAAACAGAGAAAGAGAGAAAAAAAGAAAAAAGAAAAAAGCAAAGAAAATAGGCGCAGAAAAAGAAAGAAAAAAAAAAAACGACGGAATCCACTTTTAAGCAAGTTTCCAGATTTTGTCGCAGCCTAGCAACGTACCTTGCTGTCCCAGTACTAGTACTGTAGTCGCAAGATGTAGAGAAGAGAGAGATAAAGGAATACAAGTAGTACTAGTAGTCAAGGGCATGTATAAAATAGAAAATAGAAAATAGAAAAAATGGAATGAATCAACAGAATGCTGATAAGGCCCACGTAAAGCATTCTAAGTATAGGCATTTGGCCCCTTAAGTAAACTATTGGTGTTTTCCCCTGGATATCTGGCGGGGCTTAACCGCAGTCTACCTCTCTCTCTCTCACCTGAGGGAATCTCTTCCCTCAGCCAACCATGCCGTTCTTCAAACAGCTGCGGCGCCGCTCCAAGGCCAATTTTCAGAAGAACCCAGCCCCGAGCGTGGAGGAGGTCTCCGCCAAATCGTCCTCCACGATCGACACCTCGAGCTCCATCACTCCACCCTCATCGATCAAGCCCACCCTCTCAACGCCCAGTTTGCCCGCCCTCAACGAATCTGAACCGAGTAGTACTCTGACACCGCGTCCGGGCCCCTTCATCACCAATTCACAGCGAAACAGCGTCATTGTAGGTAAACCTCTGCGGCGCCGGTAGGCAGACGTGCTGATCAGTTCCAGGGCAGCAGCGCGTCCTCAGTCAATGGGGTCTATCGCTCACAGGTGTCAGTGTCGCCGTACGCGCCGAGATTCGTGTCGATCTCGGACAATGCATGGGTAGGTGGCGCCCAAGCACGGGAGTGGGCTGGCCGAAAGCCACGCGCTAACACGCATGACAGGTCAACCAGAAAGTGCTCCTCGTGTACGGTCAGATAGGCGAGCCGCGACAACAACCGCTGGACGGAAATGTCACGGTCTACCATCACCAGGATAATTTCCCGTCGCTCGGCTGGCCCGTCACGGCATCTCATTTTAAAGCCCTAGTGCATCTAGTTCCCGGTCCCAATCGCCTCCGCTTTGATTTCGTCTCTCCAAAACTGTCGACGGGGAGTGCACACCCTGCTATCCACTCGGCTTGGATCTGCATCAACTACCTTCCGCTCGTGAACACCCCACCGCTGCAACTGGTGGTGTTGCTTGGAAAAGACTCGGACGGCACATATGACGCGGTGCCCGAAAGGGCAGAACGCGAGGGCAATGGCCTGGACATGGCGATCCGCAAGTATCGAATGGCAGCCTACCTGTGGCAGGCCTTTACGGGGGAACAGATGTATCGGAACAACTTCGGACGGCGCTGTTTCCGATTCGAAGAAGAGTGGCAGTCGGGCAGTCTGAGCCGCCGGGACTTGACACAGGCTCAGATGCGCAACGAGGCAAAGATCCACGTCGTGCGGTCGGAGAAGACGGTGGCCGAACTGCGGGATCTGAACATCGCGCAGCAGAACGACAAAGCCGAAAAGAAAGACGAGCTGTTCAACATCGCCAAGCAAGCCGTGCGCAACCATTTCCAGCCCCAGCCCGGTCAAAAACAATACGTCTCTGTGCTCCTCCTGGATTCACACTGGAACACCCAGTCTCAACTAGTGACTGGCCACGCAGCCTTGGGCTCCGCCGACGACGATATTAAGATGGCAATGTTCGGATCTCACTGCCTCCAAAGCTACCCGTCTTGCCTGGAAGAAATCGTGGATGCATTCACTGACTGTACCCGAACGGACACCAACCATGTTGCCAACGACTGCGGCGACGCAGGCTCCAACTGGGAGGCGGCCAACTTGGGTATCGGGGCTCATCTGCACGAGGTGGGTCACCTCTTCGGATGCCCTCACCAAGAATCGGGGGTGATGCTCCGCGACTACGTCCAGCTCAACCGGACATTCCTCACCAAAGAGCCCTTCTCGACGCGCACCAAGGCCCAAGGGTTGAAGGTATGTTTGCCGAATGATGAGTGTGGGTGGCACCGCTTGGATGCGCTGCGCTTCCGATTCCACCCCAGCTTCAAACTTCCCACCGACGCCTCCCCGAAATCAGACGACAGCGTTCAGGTCTGGCCCGTCGAGAGTGGAAAGATATTATTCACCGCCACCTCCGGCATTGCATTCATGGAATTGTATGCAGAGGGTGACACGTTCTGCCACAAGTACATCGAGTACCTCAACACCGAAAATAGCCCTAACGGGCTTCCACGACAAGTTACTGTGACTGAAACAGAACTTCGTCAGCGTTTGTACGGCACTGAAAAAGAAAAGAAAAAGAACCTCAAAAATATCAAAGTAGTGGTCGTTTCTGGCTCCCTCGGCAGCTACACCGTCGAGAACATCAGTGATCTGAGATCGAAAAACGCACTTGTCAAGCTGCCAAAAAGTCAATCTGGGTACAAGAGTGGTCGATTGGGCCATGGAACAATGGAGGGCACTCAGCAAGAACAATTGTTGCTGGAGTGCGCGTCCATTAAAACGAAGCTGCTGACCTCGATCAAAGTGTACCACGGATGTGCTCTTGATGGAATCGAGTTCTGCTATGAAGATGCCACCACCCAGCTCTTTGGCAAGCGAGGAGGAAAACCAGGCGGCGATGAATTCATCCTGGACACCCGGCGCGGTGAAATCCTTCTGGGCTTCTATGTTCGGGCTGGTCAATGGATCGATGGAATCGAAATCCTCACCAGCCTGGGCAGGAAATCAGGAGTATATGGAAATGCCTCCGGTGGCTCAGGGTATGAAGCACCCCCCTTTTCGCATTCAAACGTACTAATCATCAACAGTCACACCTTGATCCCACCCCTGGGCTACAAAATCGCAGGAATCGCCGGCTCATCTGCATCATGGGTCGATGGATTTTCATTAATCATTCAGCATTGAGACAACCATTTCTATCAGCATTCATACATCAAGCCACCTAACCCTTCACCGGATTAATGTCCATATTGTTCACCATCCATCCGCGGAGTCCTCTTTCCGTCCGATGAGTCCCACCATCTTCCTCCGGGACCTTCGCCTCCCTCCTTTCCCATTTCCTATGTTCTCCTTTCGCTCCTTGATCACGGGGACAAGCCCGAGATACAGAGCTGGCGCTCAGCCACATACATGGTGTTCTGTCGGATCTTGTCTGTGTCCATACTTTTTTTTTTCTTTGTTTTTTCTCACCCACATGGTGTTATTGGTGTTGAGGCTGCATCTTCGTACGGCGATGGTCTTGGGTACCGGACTCGGGTGCATCGTCGCATAACCTCCATGTGGAAAAACCACTGGACACGATGGCTACGCCGTGCCGGGGTCATGTAAAGCAACCTTGGGATATCATAGTTTGCAAAGAGCATTGATAGTCATTCCATTGCATTGCCAACGAGAACCGCGATCCCGGACTTCAGCATAAGCCGTAACATCTAGGTATTGACCTAATTCCTACACCTGGGAACCTTGGAAAGCATTATGGCGTTATTAAAGTATGTTGCAACCTTCCGAGAAGGGAACGGGCGCATCCATGGTACAAAGTACAAAGTACAGAGCTCAAATACAATTGCAGAGTTTTCGATATGATCTCATTAGGAAAAAAGTACCATACAAGGTTGCTTAGCCAAGTCGCATCAGAGGCAAAATTCCAAGAGACGTGGACTAGTGGTAGGGCTGAGTATGAGTATGTGATCTGCCTAACCAAATAAAGCATGATTCCGTCCCATGTCTAATGCCACAAATAGCGGGTGATCCCGTCTGGATACTTGGTGGAAAAAACAGCCGGCCAGACATTGACATTGAAATCACGGCTACAGGAAAAAGCAGCCGCACCACTGAAAGACATCGATGATTCCATACGTACCTACAGATACAGTGTGGAACAGGTGGAACAGCACTTTCGCGGCCATTGCCGGAATAGGCAATCAGCCCCAATCATCGGACGGTCGAAAGAGCCAGCCAATAGTGCAGGGCCGATCATCCCAGAATGCCCAGATAGGTGTGGATCATGACTAGTGTACGTGTCTGTAGCTCGTCGATAATGTGGAGTCAATACAGGGGTCTGAAATATTCTGTTCGGATCATGTACTATGGAGCACTGGGTACACTGCGGCATAGCTCCATGGCATGGACAAATCGCCAAATTTTGTTTGATGTGGGCGTCTCGACACCCATTGGCCGCGAAGCTCAGACAGTTCCACACGTTCCATCCCGCAATACTTATGATTCGTGCACGAAGCTAGACCGGACGGGATCGCGGGAGAGAAATTGGAAGATTGCATTGTGGCTCATGCAAAATGCGTAAGCTGGCAAATCTTTGTGTGGGCTCTGTTTGATGAAAGATGAGGTGGCAAAACCTCCCTTGAGTCTGAGTGGTTTACTGCACGTCCCCTGCAAGCCACAGGTCGATCTCTCGGTGGTACTTTGTACTCGTACCTACATCTGGGGCTAAGGGTCTCTCGTGCAGTGATGCAATGACATCAAGAAATGAAGACCGATGTAGACTTGGGCAGTACACATATGTTGTACATAGTACGGAGTACTGTAACTACTCCGTACACCAGGGCACTTGTATACTAGTACCTACATAGGCACGTACTACTATAGTACATGTATGTACTCCCGAGTCCCGTGGACGGTCGCGGAAGCTTCAACCGACCACCAATTGTCGAGCTTCGATCGATCAATCGACGAGCCCCACGCTGGCCTCAGTATGTACTACATACATGCACCTATGTACACTATGGACAATATATGTGCTGTACGACTTTCTCGCTTTCGCACTCGCACTGTTCAGGACAAATAATTGGACTTTCCCTGTGGCTCCATCGACTTGTGGCTCAACGGCCCGGAGAATGGCTCATAGTGGACATGGGCATCGGTCTGGGTACAATTTCCGACCAATCAGTGACATAGTGGATGTGTCTACGGGTAAACAACGAGCATGTATGAGTACTCAGCATATACGTTGCGGATGCCAGGTGAACCGTGAAGTTTCGAATTGGATCCAAAGCGGATGCCAGCTTCCCAATCCGACTACTAGTGGCATCTCAGTCCATCGGCCCCTGTCATATCACCGAAAACGTTTGCCTATGACGGGGTGGCGTTTTTCATGGCGTGAAGCAAACGTGAGGTCGTATCATTCTTATTTCGACCTTGGGCTAAACGTATCAAGCGCCTCCTACACCATACCCCATGTTGGACAAGGGCTGTTCGAGCCCACATTGTGTATGTGGGCTCGGCTAGAATGACTCCGTACGGGTAGCGACCTATCGACGCCATTCCAGCGAGCCCCGTCTTTTCTTTAATTAAAACCCCTAGGTTCTTGGAAGACATAGCTCCTGTGCCATATTGTGGATAAGGAAGTGCGGAGGACTCCGTCCTCCGTATGCAATTGGTCTGCTAGTACTCCGCACGGAGTACAGTACTGTAGGCTGACTTGAATGGCGATCTGCTACGAGATCTCTGATCATGATCCATGGTCTTTCTGCCGATGTCATAGTGTGATGTTCGTGCAATGGTCCAATGTTAAGCACGAGTATCGAACAGTACTGTACGACGTACAGCAATGTAAGTCGAGCCATAGCACGTGCCTCTTCCGAGCATCCGAGCGCAAATTCGACTATTTGATTGGCGGAAATCCACCCAGCAATGAGCTGTGCTGACTACCTCTCGGCCAAGCGCTGTATCAGCCCATTCGGTGTACTGTATCTCAATGTAATGATACAGCGCCATCGCTATACTGCTTCGTATGGAGCAGGCGCACTTCAGAACCCGTTGCCCGACCAAAACGTCACCTCACCACGAGCTGAAGATACAAAAGATCTCAAGCAATATACTTTCCGACCTTCAGGATACCATTGCCACAGGGGATACTAGCACCGCGGGACCTCGGGAGCATGAACTCATTTCGTCCAAAGTCCACGGTCACTCTCTGAAAGTTAGTAGACTGCACTTGCGCATTTCAGTTCGATGGCAGAAAGCATCAACCCAGGGCAGTAGAATGCTTCAGTACCTACTATTCTGGAATAGATATGCTATTAGCATATTGACATTGTTGGAACTCTGCCGTACAGGTAGAGCATGCCAAAGTTGCTACCCAGTATTGTACATATGTACTCCGTACATTCTTTATGGGCCATCATTCATGCCTCCCGAGTCGTTCGAACAGCCAATGGAATGCAAAGAGACGTGCCTCTTCCAATCAACTCTAACAGTTCTTCTGATTAGCCCAACGGTATGTCCTGTATCGATCCGAATCTATATATATATCATATTTTATACAATCTATGTACTTTGTATAGTACACATGCATGGACGGCTCGGATGTACGTGCGATGATGTGTACCCACGTTCCCATACTAGACCAACCACATGTATATACATAGCCAGTGATCCTCATCGATTGATGATGTATTTGATGATAAATGTGAAGGCTTTTTCGGTAATGATTGGCTAGAGGCTCGGACAATGACATGTACAATGTGGTTGGGATGCGAACGATGTGGCTGTGGGCTGGATCTTTGATAACCCTTGGGACGTGGGGAGGTTGGAGCCAATATGATATGCGACACCAGGTGGCTGTGGCGATTGCATATGTCTGTGCCCTTTTACTACGTGTATATGCTTTCAATTAGTTACAGTGAGTACGTAGGTAGGTTTGAAGTCTTAAACTAGAGTAGGAGTTCAATTCGTGTCAGACTCCAACGTTACCATGCGCCCAGGACAAGCCCTACGCCACTGTAGACGTATGAATATAAAAGTGGGCATATAGTAATTGTGAAATAGCAACGTATAACCGTACTCGGTATGGTACCGTTACGTTCGTTCTCGTTTCGAAAGTAATTCTCCAGGCTCCTTTCCCCATAATCCCCCCCTTTTTACCAATCATTTTGCTGAAGTGTATGTTGATTATTTGACGGGGGTTTTTTTTCTTTCTTTTTCTTTTTCTCTTTTACTCGATTGGTTTTTTATTTCTTTTTTTTCCCCAACACCAATACTAACAACCAGCGTACACTTACTCCACCGTGTACTCTCATGACAATCCATATGGCCCCTGTTCCTTATCGGAGTGCCCCCCCCGAGTGGCGACCTATTCTTTCTCTCTCATGAATCTTCCGGACCCCCCTTGTAAAGTGTGGCTCAGTGGATGACATTTGCGTGGGCTTCTCATAGATCTTTCATTATTGGAGGCTCGCTGGACCGTACCATCCTTATTCTTCTTTTATTTTCCTCCTAGAAACAGATCGTCATACGTCTGATTCTCCCCTCCATCCCCTCGTCTTCTCCAATTATTCCATATCCCACACTATAAAGAGGAAACATACTCCGTTACTATTTTGGCTCTTCTTCTGGCCGATCTGATCTTGACGAGACGATTTTTCCGCGATCATCCGTTTCTAGCCTCCACCCTTCACCGATATAGTCCCAACTGTGCATACCAAACCCCCTTCACTCCAGGGATTCCGCCCACGAGATCCGATACTTCTCAAAACAGCCAAGACTCGACTGTAGCCCTGGCATCGTTTCAATTTACTCCGACAATCTTCACTGTCACCCCGCCGGAGACGCGCAAAATCCCACTCACCGCGGGCGTCCAATAACTTTTGGTCTCCGTGCAGCCTGGATCAGATGTTGTCTGCTATCGCGCAGCTTTCTTTCTCCCGAAACTCCTCTCTGACCCCACACGTTTCCTGTGCAGGAAACGACTCATTAATCCTCAATGTTCAGTAACCGGTAAGCTCACTGTGCTCCGGCAGCCTCGGGGGCTGCCCCCAACCACTCAGCTGCTCACCAGGGAATTAGCCAAGCTCAAAAGCCTGACGGCGAGTTCATCACTCGCTTCCAGCAAGCATTCTCAGATATTGTCCCTCGAAGAGATAGCTATGGTGGACATGAAGATGGTTTTCATGGCTCCCGAGGCGATCCTATGATGTCGCAAAGGTATGTTGTGCCTATCTTCCAGCAAAATCCGTCTCCTGACCGACTCCCAGGCCTGACAATTCTGATATGAAAATGGAGAGTCACGAAGTCAAGTTCTCCGCCAATCCCAACCACAATGATCGCACCCCCCGAAACATGCACGAATTGGGATTGACCCCCTCATGGATGGAGCCTGGCTCTTACTCCATGATGCCGGCTCCCAACCAAAACTCCGGATTTTACACGCCGAATTCCGGGGGCATGGGCGCCATATTCCACAATCAGGCCGGTGACCTGCACACGCCAACGGGCATGCATATGATCACCCCCCTTTCGCTTTCCGGCTACCCCCAGGGCCATCACCCGCACCAGAGTGGCTTCGAACCATTCAACCCGCAGTTTGTGGATGCCATGAGTGATATGAACCCATACGCTCAGCAATCTTCTTATGCTCCTAGCGCCTTTATGAACCGCGATGCGGGGTACGATGCCATGGACGACTCCATGGATAATTCATCTTTCAACGATGTACAGGCCGAAACCGCATCGAACATGACAGCATCAACCGATTTCTCAGCGGTGCAAGAAAGCGGCGGCGACATGACCTACGCCAAGGGAGATAAGTGAGTTTCCTGCCAATATGAACTCGTAGCTTCCTTGATTGCTAACCCACATCTTCAATCAGATTCCGCTTCAACAGTTCTCTACGCGCGCCGACAGCAATGGTGAAGAATAAGAAGGAAATCCCCATTACCTATCTCAATAAAGGCCAAGCATACAACCTTTCTATTGTGGACTCATGTCCCCCGATGATTACCCACGAGCCCGTCCGATACAGAACATGCGTGCGCGTTTCTTTCGAAGAACAAGAGCAAAGAGCGAAACCTTCAACATGTTGGCAATTGTGGAAAGAAGGGAGAGGTTCCAGTGAAGCCCACCAACGCGGGGGTAAATTATTAGCGGTTGAGTATGTGGATCCACTGCAGGGCGGCGGCGACATACACAAGCATCGACAGGTCCAGGTTGAAAACACGTCCGTCGACGGTTTCACCGTGACCTGGACCGCTAACTCTGCGACTGGTATATCCGACTGCCACATCCCAGTCCGTTTCAACTTCCTCTCTACCGACTTTAGCCACTCGAAAGGCGTCAAAGGAATTCCCGTTCGCCTCTGTGCGAAGACCGAGGTTATCTCGCCAGGGGAGGACGTAGGCATTGCCCGCGATACGGAGCTGTCTTACTGCAAGGTGAAGCTGTTCCGAGACCACGGCGCGGAGCGAAAGCTTTCCAACGATATCGCACACGTCAAAAAGACTATTGAGAAGCTGAAGCAACAAGTCTCGCAGGCTGAGATGGGCGGTGGCTTCGGAAAGCGCAAGCGTGGCAATAACAATTCATCGTCAGTCAAGGGACTTGACCGAGGTATGAAGTCCGGAGGCCACAAGCGGACATGGTCGACGGGCTCGGACGATGCACCCCCGGAAAAGCTCTCTCTCGAGGATGACCTGCAGTCGAAGCTCTCAATGATGCAAGAGATGTTCTCATCCACCCGCCCTGTGAGCATCTTAGGCTTGCGCGGCGAAGAGACCGATGACCCTGATCTATATCCGATCCAGCTGAGCGGCGACGTCAGATTTGAGAAACCAAACCGCCACACCACCAATGACTTGCAATCCGCGGAATCCATGATCCCGTCACCCGCCAACACCAACACCTCCAGCTCCAATTCGCCTCCTTCTTTCAACAACAGAGCTTTACAACGCCCGACCACCATTCAACGAAACCCTTCTCGCGATCAACTCCCACGCGGTTATCTCGAGGCCGTTGGCATTGACGCGTCTTATCGACCCCCGGTTGAATCGCTGCCCAAGCCAAGTAAGTTTCATCCAATCGTAACCAGTGAACAATATCTGACCCCTGTGCAGTTGCATGCTTTTACATTCGCTTTACAAAACTTGAGCAAGCTCCTTTGAATTGCTACCGTGCTGTCTATCTTTCAGAGCGCACGGTCCGGGATCTAGTCAACCAAATCTTTGCTCCCTCTGATATCGACCCCTCCCGCGTTGCCCACATCATGCATGTCAATGACCGGGGTTTACGGATCACGGTCGATGATAACGTCGTCCGTGAGCTCCCCGAGGGCCAGGATATGATCATCGATATCAGTGAAACATCAGCTCCTGACGGTAGTGCTCCTGGCACAGTTGGATCGTCAATTGACGTCAAATTAACATACTGAACACCCTATTCATTTGGTCAGATCCTCTCGAAAACCAAACGCTTCAACCTTGAGGCACGGAATCTTGCTCTCTGGGCATGGAATTGAGCCTCCATCTCCTCGCCCTCCTTTTTGATCTTGTTACCTTTATTAATCCGGTGGGGAACTTTGCTTTTGTTTCTGTCACGGGGCGTTGCATACGGTGATAATACACGAATCTCCTGGCAATGAACCCTGTTACATTATGTGTGTTTTTTTGGCTTGCAAGCTCGGCGTTGGCTCTCATCCCACGACAATATAAGAGTCGATGGATCATTACGCTGTCGATACACTTATCTGTTGATCTTGTTTTTTTTTCTCGGATCCGGTCGAGGGCAGAGCAAACGACGTTGATACCCCCTTCCATAACTCTTCCATACTCTGTTGTTTTGACTTTCATCTTGGTCGGCTGGTCCCTCCAGCACAGCGTTAAGTCAACATGTTTATGATTTTGTTTTATGTATCTACTTCTCATACACCCACATTCTGAGGCGTTTCTTATAGAAAGTCATCTATGGACGGGGTTTCCAACTGATCATGATCACCGCAATAGAGGGGCCAGATCACGCTTTCGACTGAGCTACAGCGACCTAGATTCGATCTTGCCGTAGTCACATAGCCAAAGCGACATAAGTCTAGGCCCGACAAAGTACAATATTAACACCATTCGGACACGTCTAGAAAATCTGATCTGGCAAAATGCCATATCATGCGACCCCAATACTTGGCAAGCCACTACGTCAACCACCGTGATGAACAACCCGATCTGCCAACGAGGATCGACCGTGCGAGCAGGCAGAAGAAAAAAAAAAATGAAAACTCAAAAATTTCCCCGAAGCTCAACCTCGGGACTGGGATAGATTGTGGCTTACGCAGCTTTCTCAACGAACAGAATTGGAAGGCTGATTGTTCCACCCCCAGAGCCGGTTCCAGCAACCAGGTAAAATGCTCAGATACCCGCCACAGTTGGGTGAAGATCCCATGGACCGCTGTTTCGGAACGCAGGGCGTCCTGCGATTGGCTGGGCTGCGATGCCATCAGATGTCAACCAACCAATCCAGGGCTCGGGATCTGGAGACAGTCCTTGGCCCGTTTATTTGCCAGCGCAATCTCGGTGTTCCTCCGTATTCGTCTCTTCATTACCGTGGGAATGTCTCGCGTATTTCGCTTGCCATATTAGGCCTGACGTGCTCTATCCATGGTCTTTTGACATTCCAAATACTTAGCTCTTCAATGGGGGAGTATTTTCGGACACTCAAATTTCGGGAAGCCATTGTGTAAATCCCACGGAGTAATTGCACACGAGATCGAGAATTCCCTAAAGCCGTAGTTCCAAGGCGGTATGTACATACTCCGTATACTCCGTACTCTAGTCTGCTTCAAACACTTCGCGTCGAGGCCCGCTACGGAGTATTTCCCCTCTTTCCCGCCCCTTTTTATCCCTTCGCTTGCTTTTTTGCCCCCAGAGATTTATTGTCACCCACTACGTGGATTTAGCGAGGCCTAGTCTGGAGCGTAATTTTGCGACATATCAATTGATCTTGCTCTTACTACGGAGTACTCCTTTCCATTACATACTACAGTGATTATAGAGTACAGCATGTATACGGAGCAATGCAGTCTACCAGTAATATTATGTGCTCCTATGCAATATTCGTGCAGTCAGGCCTCCAAGGCTTTAACTGCGTACGCCAATCACGCCGAGGAAATGATGTGTAAAATTCATTTTGTACACACGGAATACAGAGAGCTCGTACGGAGTACACACGTCTGTGCAGCATGTCGCTGACTGCTTTGTTTTAGACCCAGAGCGGTCTCCTGCCGATCGTTAATTCCGATGAAAACCCTTACCTCTAGCTTATCCGGCGGTGGATCATATTTTGCATACAAGTATCAACGGCCATCAAGTCCGTTCTGGACCAAGTAAAATACTAGTCACCCATTTAACGGCGCCATCCGAATCCCACTGTACTAGTACTCCGTAATCAAATTGGACATGGGAAAGCCGTGATTCGGCGTCAGCTGCAAGTTCCTTGGAAGCGGGACCTTGGGAAAACAGCCACTACCACTAGTTCGACGCTTTGGTTTCGCGGGTCGTCCCGTTACTACACTTCGGGTTACTTACCTACCAAATACAATACAAAACCAATACAAGTATCGTATTGTTTTATCTCACCCTATTCTGGTGAATGCAAGTGCGAGGGCTAAAAATATGTTGATTGGACTGTGAGTGGCCTTCGGTTACTTAGTGTATGCCCTAACGTGTTCCCGGCAATCTCCATCGCGCACGCTAAAGTGGAGCGTTTAAACTGCCGCTATAACAAGCAGTATGGAGTAGATCTGAGGTAAACATCACCTCGAAGTTTTGACCCAGTCTGTTTTGGACAACGCGCAGGCTCTCGCTGGATTCTTGAACACACGAGGGACGAAATGAGCAGGTCTCTTCTGTATGCTGGTATCTGGCCCGTCGCGATTGGCCATTGTACTTTGGCCGGATAGCCATGCCCTAAGTCGGGTGACTGTATACCCGCGTCCGGGGTTGAATATCGGACACGATGTCAAGGGAAGTTCTTGAGTTGACCGAACATCCATGGACATTGATCAGTCATATCTAGACAACGGACCCTGTCGAGGCTCAAGTATCCCGTTCAGGTGACCTGGCTTGCTGTCAGCTAAATTTAGGCTGTTCTGCAAATGCTTGACATGCGAGCTGTTACTTCGAGATTAATATCCGGGTTACATTCTACTACCCTGTCTGATATGAGACTAATTTCGAGTCATTTGATGGCCGGGCTAACCTCAGAGAGGGGCGGAGCATATGGTTTACAACGGTCTACTTTTAATAGCACCAATCGACCTCGCCGTCTGATTCATGTAGTACATCAATGGGTCTCCGTGGTACCCCGGCTCTTTTCCAGGACTCGCCCTCGACTTCTGAAAGTACGAGCACCCGAGGCCATCGCTTTGAGCTGGTACTCGCCGATCAATGGCAGCCTCTGTCTAGATGAGGGTACCTGTGAGTGTAGCTCCAGAGTTCTGCACCGAACCCTCCGACCTTACATCCTTTTCAGTTGACCTTGAACCATATTTAGACCTGTCTCACTCCAGTCGTACAAGTACAGATCAATGTGTCCCAAATTTAAAGTTATATTGAAGTAGTACGGGGGTTATTGCCCAAAGGCTTGTGTACTACCGGATACTTGCCCTAGTCGAGGTATCTTGATCAGTGAGTTCCCTGCCCAGGTGCTTTCTGAAGTCGCTCCTTCTCTTTTGATACGCCGCACGTGTTGTCAAGGCAATCGTTCCTTCCCTTTCCCTTTGGACTGGTCTTGTTTACTTATTCCCTCTCTTCTCTTTCTTCCCTCTTCTTCCTCTTCTCTTCTTCCTCCTCGCACCTCTCTTCCCCTTCTTCATCACCCTCGTTTGAATCGATTACTTTCATCAAGTGATCAAACCACACTCGTTTACAAACCTTCCGACCATAATCATGGCGACTTGGACGCGTTTCAAGTTGCTTCTGCTCATGGTCGCCACTATGGCGGCCAGGGTCTATGCTCATGTCGGTGAGTTCTTCATACACTACACCCAAGATTCATGGCAAAGCACTGACACCATTTGAATCAGAATGTCATCACATTGAGACCGTTTTTCTTCAGGATCCTACTACTGGCGAGCGTTTCCAGGCCGGTGAAGGTAAGTCAACCCCGCTCATCAGTTGGTCACTGTGGTTTATCACTGACTCTTCAAAACAGTCAACGCTCTACCCCCCTCTGTGCTAGGTCGTGCTCTCCGTAACTACCATGATCTCAGTGAGTTGATCCCCCTGACACTTCAAGCAAACATCATTTGTTTGCCCCTCTTTGAAACACAATCTAACCAGAGCCCAGTCACCGTGACTATTACCGAGACTACTTGTGGACCAGATACACATGATTCCACAACCACGGTCACCACCGATGTACCCTGCACGACTGAGACTACCGCGACAACCCCCTTGGCCTTGGTGGTTCCCACTACTACTGTGCCTGAGGCTTTGAGCGCTTCAGTTCCCAGCACTTCAGTTGTTCCTCAAAAGACGACTCAATCCACCGTGTCTGACACACCCACCGTTTCTGACACCTCGGTGCCTAGCACTGGTGTGAGTTCTCAGACCACCGTCTTGACAGACCCTCTTCCTACGAGCACTCCTAAGGAGTCGACTGTGACCACCGTGTCTGCCACTTCTCCAGTCTCGGCATCTACAGTGTCTCAGATCGTCACTGAGTCTACTGTGCCTCTGAGCCACACCTCTGTGCCTGGTACCACCCTGGTTACTTCTGGATCTTCCGCATCAGGAACGTCTGAGTCTTTGACTCCCTCCGCTCCTTCTTCGGCCCCTGAGACTTCGGTGTCCAGCAGCACTGGACTGTCCACTGGAAACAGCAGTTCGTCCACAGTCCCTAACCCCACTACTGTGTCGGTCACGGCATCTGGTCCCACTGCTCCCCCAGGCAGTGTCGCTCCTGTTGCCTCCACGATTCCCGAGGCGGAGACCACCTCTGTTGTCTCTCAACCTATTTCAAGCACTGGATCGGACTCCTCTTCGTCTACCACTTCTAGTGTTGTCCCAGTGCCCCTTGGAACTGGTCAGAGCCACACCGCGTCTACGGTCACTGGTCCTGCCACCGAGGTTACCACCGAGACTCTCACCTCCCCATGCCCTCTGTCCACTGGAGTGTCTCCCAACCCCGGAGAGACTGACGTTCCCGCTCCTGGCAATGAAGTGACCACAGAGAGCACCACCTCTTCCGTTTCCACCAAGGTGGTTCCTCCTGTTCCTGGTACTACTGCGGTTGCCTACACCAACTCGACCGTTCCCCAGGCCCCTGGCCTTGTGACTGGAGTGACCACTGATTACATCACTTCTCCTTGCCCCGAGTCTTCGGGGGTGGCTCCTACCCCATGGACCACTTTGATCACTGTCACTGTGGAGATCCCTTGCACTGAAACCACCCGGTGCCTCACCACAAGTGTTCTCACCACCAGCACTTTGTTGGTTTCCAACACCACAACCATCCCAGTGCCTGTGCCCTATGCCAACACCACCACGGAGATTACCCCTACCATTCCTACTCCCGTGGAGACCACTACCATCTCTGTGACACCCATTCCGGCCACTGTTCCCGGTCTGCAAACAACCACTCTGGAGGTGACAACAACTCTTCAGCCTACTGCCCCTGGTGTCGCTCCCCAGGAGACCACCGAGGTGGTGACCACCGTCGTCAAGCCCACAGTCCCCGTTCCTGTCTCTGTCCCTGAAGAGACCACCGAGGTTATTACTACGGTTGTCAAGCCAACTGCCCCCGGTGCCGCTGAAGAGACCACTGTGGTGACCACTGTCATCAAACCTACTGCCCCCGTTGTCGCTCCCCAGGAGACCACCGAGGTTATCACTACGGTTGTCAAGCCAACTGCCCCCGGTGCCGCCGAAGAGACCACAGTGGTGACCACTGTTGTCAAGCCAACTGCCCCCGGTGTCGCCCCTCAGGAGACTACAGTGGTGACTACAGTTATCAAGCCTACAGCCCCCGGTGCCACTGAAGAGACCACCGAGGTTGTGACCACAGTCATCAAGCCAACTATTCCCGGTGCCGCCCCTCAGCAGACCTCCGTCGTGAGCACTGATATTGTGCCTCTCCCAGAGGCCACTGTGGTCGAAGCTACTACTCATGTCAAGACGCCTGGCCCTGCTCCAGCATCCACCGCGGAGAAGACTGAGACCAAGCCACTGGCCGTGGCTCCAACCACATTGGCCACCGCTGGTGTTCCCGGCCACCCTGCAACTCAACCCGAGGGTAGCAAGACTGGTATCCAGGCTTCAGGAACCCCCGAGGTCACCGATAAGAGCAGTGGCTCAGCTCCCCCACAGCCCACTTCTAGCCCCATCTTCAATGGCGCTAGCGCTGCCGGAGTTATGGATAGCCGTTTGTTCATCATGAGTATCCTCATTGTTCTCTCTCATGCTATCCAATCCATGGTGCTGTGAGCATCCCATATCTTCTTGCGCACTAGGAGCCAGGCCGAGCCATCCCCGGATGGAGCAAGGCCAACTCCTCATGCGATGGTTACGTTTGAGATTGGGTTTCGATTCAAACATATTCCTGGACAGCACTTTGGTTATGTGGGATACCATGAATCCCTTTAATACAGAAATCTTCTACCGGTGGCTCATATCTTAGTTTAAGTTTACTTTTCAAATTTAAGAGTTTCACTGCTGAAAGCCCGTGCCAGAATGTAAACCAGCGACAAGGACACACTAGCTCTTTGTAGCATCACCGATTCAACTGATCAGTAAACATACACATGTTGCCATTACGCTTTGGCGAGAAACCTTGGAATGGCGCAGGACAAACGTACTAGGTAATCTATGAAGAAAGACCTCGGGATGGATATACTAGCTCGAAGCCATCTACAGACATATGAATGTAGCCTTAAGGTAGACCAAAGACACCGAATTATGTCTACTAGGTAACCTTGAAACCCAATGCGCATTGATGAAGATAGATGCGATCATGAAACCCACAGGATGAATGGTATGCTTAGCTTGAAATAACAAGCCGGGGTATCTCCGATAACTAACGAGAATGCATAGGTATGTGCATGTGAAGTATACACAGGACAAGCGGACGAACGAAACAGACAAACCTACTAAAGGGCAGTTCAAGACTCAGAGTCCCCGAGTGATTCAATCTCTCTTGTCAACGCGCAAATCCGACATCCACTGCCAATCTTATCACGCAAGATTCGTGCCGTCGTCACTTTGGGGCCGATGCTGCGAGAAGCAGTGGCTGAGGATTCGTCGACCGGTGACATGGGCCGAGGTGTGTGGTCTTTAGATTGATCGCGACTGTTCGTGCCAGATTGAGATGTATCTGCATGCAGGTGGGAAAGATGGAAGATGTGGCCACACGCAAATCCAACAAGGATTTCTCGCTCTGTCAACCTATGATTAGAACTCATTTGTGTAGAAGTCTCGGGTCTGGCGTCATGACATACCGTTTGCACAGAAAGCAGTGTTGCATCCGCCGCATTTGCCTTGCCCGGGAGCCGCAAATCTTTTACCCCTAGTTTCGGATACTTGATCCTGGTTTTTGGTCTTGATTGTCGGTGTTTGGTTGGCATCCTGCTCTCCATCTTCGTGGACATCGAATTTGATTCCGCGGCGCTGACCTTTGCGCAGGGAGTCCATGCCGAGAGCGACCTCACTTTGCATGACTCGGGCTGCGCCTTGGCTGATACTAGCCTGGAGGTCGTGTTCGCGGATCAAGCGAGTCAGGCCCTCTCTGAGTCCTTCGATTTCCAGCCCGCTTGGAATTCGGCGCACCAATTTGATGGGATCAATGGCCGTCCCGGCCTCGACTAGGAGGCCGTGGATGAATTTCGGCTTGTCCATGGAATAATCCAGTAGATCTTCCCAAAGGTCTGGATCCTCTTGGGATTTGGCAAATGATATGGCCTGGGAAACGTCCTTGAGGTCTGACAGAATCAAATTTAGGGCACGTTTAGTTTGACCCATCTTTGAGAGTAGATAAATCAACTCAGATGTGAACTTGTGCTCTTCGCAGATTTGTGTTGCTTTCTCAAAGGAATATGAAATGCTGTTTTGCAGGAATTCCATCAGAAGAGGCCTGTCGTAATCAGCAAAGACCTCAACGGTCGTGTCGGCGAAATTGTCGATCAAGGCTTTGCCTTCATCGGCAGCAAGCTTGCTAGCCGCGTCTCGAGCATGAGCCCCACGTCCTCTGCGAGGTTTGGGACCACCATGGGGCAATGACTCGCCACGCCAGAGCGCACGGAGATAGAAATAGAGAAACAGATGTCGGTCCTCGTCAATCAATTGCGAAACCACAGTCTCAGGGAGGACAATTCCTGTGTATGCTTCGCTGACGAGTAGGCGGGTAGGTTCGGAGGTCAGCTCCTCTAACTCCGACTTCCGGGCTGACTTCATCTGCGCTTTAGAAACTCGGATCGTGATGAATGCCGGAATGTCATCGGTGACTGCATCCAGCAAGCGGTGTTCGCGGACTAAGGACATCGCTGCGTCTGCGTCTTTTAGTCGAATGTAGCAACGCAAAGCTTCGCGGTAATGCCCTCCAACCAAGAATAATTTGGCGAGACAATCCGTAAGTGTTCGCCAGTCCTCAGAATCAACTTTCATAGACTCCGTGTTCAGTCGAGCTTCGATGGCTTCTGTGATTGTGCTTGAATCGAACAGATCTGAAGGCCATGTTTCGATCAACTCTTTGAGCTTGTCCAAATCTCGGGACACGTAATGAAGGAGAATGGCTTCGTATACCACGGCGGATAAAGGTGGGTTCAAATCAACCGGAATATGGGGCGTAATCTCATCAAGTCGATCATTGTTGATGAAAATCCATGCCCAATGCTCCCACTGTGGAGCATTACGAATCACTTTGCCGCAGACTCTGACTGCTTCAGTCCATTTCTCCTGCGCCACAAGCTGTTTGACCCAGAGTTCTCCGAGGCGAGCCTTTTCTTGCTCAGCGGCAGAGACCTTTGGCTGCCCGGTCGTTGTCATGGATGATCTGTCGTCGGCAAAGAAATCACCAAGGCTAGTTTGTGATCTGCCAGCAGCCTCGGAAATAATATCGCTGACATCAGGCGCTGAACCCGCGGCTTCGGGATGCTTATCCACTAAACTCCATGCCTCCTCGTACTGGCCATGCATATCTAACCAGGCCAAACGATCAGCAAGGTCCCTTTTGACAGCAACCACGCAGTCATATGGACTGTGGACGAAGATCTTGGCACCAGGGGCACCTGAAACTTCTTGAACCTCTTTTGGGATGGAATCGTCGCCATAGGTGGACCTGGACCTGAAAGAAGGCGGGGCTCTGCTCGAGCCCTTGTCGCCGCTGCTGGTGGTACTGCGGATGCTAGCGCCTGAGCTGAAGAGCCGAGCTGAGTACATGGTGGCATCCAATAACCCATACCCCAGGGCTCCTAGAGCTCCACGCTGGACCACCTGGCCCTCGGTTGTCTTCCACGGCGGGAGAACGCTCAAGTGATAATCAGATGCCGAGAGTCCTTCAAACCGATTGATGGAAAGAGTATCAGCGCTGATTTCTTCTTTGGTTTCGATGTCAATCACGCGAAGCTCCGGCTCAAGGCCCCGTTGCCGATTGTGGCGTCCGGTATCCGTTCCGTTCGATCTACTTTCTCCTTCGGATTCCATATATGCGAGAATGACGAGAAGACGGGGCGTGTACAGCGAAATGCCCGATACCACGCAGTCAGTTCGTAATCTGGGGTATTATTAGTAAACTGGTGAAAGTAATGGTGGAACCCGAGACTTACATGGTGACAACCTCTGCGGATCCAAGTTTCTCACCCTTGGAGGATTTGCTTGCCCTTTCAGGGTAGACATCAATAACCCAGACGGTCCCTCCCCAGCCAACCACCAACTTTTCCACCTTTTCGCTAGGCTTAGGTGATTTCGTCCCGGCGGTCTCGATTCCATCTTCGGGGTTAAGATGGTCATGGTCGTCCAAAGAAGACTGGTCAATCCATTCTGCGCGGGCCTTCCAGACACTGGACATTTCATCCCAACCAGGCCGATTCGGGCGGTCAATGTGGCTGATTCTTTTCCAGGCGAACTCGGTCTCCGAGGAGTCTAGATGCAAATTGGAACGCATGATCTTGATGCCTTCTTCATTGACCCAGACTACGTATTTGCCCGATAAAGACCATCTAATGGTGCTTATAGCCCCTTCACCACTGTGTATGACCGTGTCTTTCCCGCTGTTAGACGCCAAGCCCATGGATCCGAGCCAGCTTGACGCTGTTGCAGCGGCACCACCCATTGTTGTAGAATTGGACGACGCTCCAATTCGGCCACCCGTGGTCAAGACCAATTCACCAGCCCGGCCGCCTGACAGGAAGGTCCGATCACTTTTGTAGTCTGGTGACAAAGCGACAGACTGCACTGGTCGGCCGAAATTGCGTAGCATGACATCCTTGGGATCTACCAACGAGGAGATGCACACATTGCCGTCAATTGAAGATGTTCCGATATAGATCGAATTGGATGGTGTTGGAGGAACCGAAGGAGGGTTTGGCAATCTTGCTTGTCCGCGGATACTACCAGTTGTAGTAGATGACCGTGTAGGTGGCCGAGGGTCTTCTGATGTCTGTTTACCGAGTATGTCTGGCTTGAGGTTCGGGAGCGGTGGCGGAAAAGGCGATACGGATATAGACGTGACACTCGCTGAATGTGCATGATAGACCCGGAGAGACTTCAGAAGTGGTAGAGACAGGACGTGCTTGACAGAGTCAGCTTGTGCGTTAGTGAGTGTACACAGGCGTCACTTACGACGTTTCCGTTATGTGTTCCCACTACCTAGAGGGACTGTTAGCTCTCTGTGTCCAGTCTTCGTGGGAGGGTCCATACCATCTTGTCTCCTGCAACTAGGAAAGAGCTCGTGGCATCTCCATTGCGATAGACTGACCCCAAGTGCTTCGTGAGGTATGCATACTTCAGGCGGGGCTCCTCATCGTCGTCGGAATCGTCCTCATCCCCAGCCTCTTCATCCTCTTCCTCATCGCCACTGCTACTAGAGCTATGGCTATCTTGAACGCTTTGGTCCTGGGTCTCTTGGATTGTGTCTGTGGATGATCGGCTTAGTACAGTGTCGGTAGAGCTCCGTTCCACGGCACTTTCGTCCGGCGATGTCGCGCCAGGCGCATCCATGGCGAGTCCCTCACAGCGCCTGCAGCTCCCGAATTGGTTGAAGTAGAATGCGACGCCAGTGGAAACCCGTGGTTCTGCAAGCTGGGGTGATGCTTGGGACCGGCCTCGGGCAATGGACCGCTTAGTCACACGCTTTAAACTGTGACTAAGCGGGAACGATGTCATCATATTCGTGCGCCGACGTGACTGGTGTGTTTTCAGCTCTGTGCTCACCATGTTTGCAAGACCATATGTCTGTCTGAGCTGCAGAAGACTACCATTGGGGTCTTTAAAAGCATTACAGAATCGATATCCCCATGCATATCCAGCATTGACCCCTCAGCGACTCCAAAAATGCCTGTCAACCACTCCCCACCTTGACCAGTCTGGAAAACAAACCAACACGAGTCCTACTGAGACATCTTCAGACTTGCAAAATCAACGACGGAGAGGGAGTAGGCTTCCTGCAGCTCCAACTTCCTTACGGCGAGTTGCGGTCGAAGCACAAAGATCTAAGGATGGGTTTATCTCTAAAGCGTTGCTACGCGAGCAGGGATTGCATCGAACCAAGGTAATTGGCCCTCAAGACCTCCGTGCATGGGGTTGAATTTGGATGAAGAGAGCTGACACCTTGTTCTGGGGTAACTAGACAGTGACTGCATACGCAGTAGCCGAACAATTCAACATCCGCCGGGTCCGAGATATCTTGCAAGAGAAAGGATACGAACCCGACCCTTTGGAGACCGGGCTTTTCCCTCAAGTCGTTCATGTTCAAATCCCGATAGACTCCATCCGCCGCGTGACCAACCCCTCCAGTACAGACCTACCATCCGAAGAGGTAGGCGATGTCTTCGTATTCCCCTCCGGCACAGTGGTCGCATGGTCGCTGCCGGAAGGATTTACGTCATTCCTAGCAACACGCACTCTGTTGCCCGCGGCAGAGGGTGCTCATGTTGATGATCTGGAAACCGAAGATCTAGATTTTGTGGAGGACCCCAACAGGGACAACAGTGTCATCAAAGGGGACACAATCATCCTGGGGACCAACTCCGGAACGAAGGAAGGACTTTCAGCCCCGCATCAGTCCGTTGACACAGTTCTGACTAAGGTCGCCTTCTCGTCCGGTCTTGCTCGAAGCACGAAACTAGCTGTCCTCGAAAGCCTCCTGGCCAACTATTTCGAGTCGACTCGACCAATACCGACCCTTCTATCTCAAGGATCTCGACTTCCTTTCACGCGAGACTTCATTCTTCGGAAGACCGGGCAACTTCTTAGCGTCCGGGCACAGCTCAACCTTTACTCCGAGCTTACGGACTCTCTCCCCGACATTTTCTGGGATAGCCGACATGAGCTTGGTCTGGAGGGATACTACGAACAGGCTGGACGGGCCTTGGACGTTGGCATACGCATCAAGCTTTTGAATGAAAAGATGGACTATGCACAAGAGATCGCCAGTGTACTCCGGGAACGGTTAAGTGAGACACATGGTCTCCGACTGGAGTGGATCATCATTCTGCTGATCGCTGTGGAAGTTGGATTCGAGGTCATGCGGCTATGGAAGGAGAGAATTCACGAGCAAGAGGAGAAGGCGCGCAAAACCGAGATGCATGACTGATGTGGCGGAATGTCTACCGGGTCAGGCGCGCAATAATACTTTGGATACCACATGAATGATACCCCTGTTTCGAATTCCGTAGAGACTCCTGTCGTGTATCAGATTCCCCTGCAGCCCCGTTTCAATGATTGGCCTGGGCGGGCGCCTCCCCGCGCTTAGTCACCACTTGGCCAGCCTCGTGCGGAGTCACCTGGGCAGCACCCCAACGCTGTCGCCTCACCAGTGCCTCCGGAGCTCTTCACAACCTGGCTGCCCAAGATGCTCCATTTGCTTTGTATCTCGTATCACAAACAACCATCTCGCTCCTAGCTTGAACAATCCCGAGCCCTTATATCCGGCAAAACGTTGCTAATTGACGATGCGGGGATTACCTCAAGAGGTCCTGGGGATCCCCGGACCCAAGAAGATCATCCAGACTCTAGGCTCCTTGTTGCTCGCACAAAGCTCAGATGAAAGACCGTCTCCCGGTGTCTCGTCCTCATGTCCCGTTTCTGAAATCAGCTGTCAGGCCAAGTACCATGGCCAGGATACCTGCTGTTTCAACTACCCCGGCGGTCAGATGCTCCAGACTCAGTTCTGGGATGCAGACCCCGCCATTGGCCCCGAAGATGCATGGACTATACATGGGCTGTGGTGAGAAACTCACAGCCGGTATCGGGGGAAACAAAGAAAATGCTAACCCCCTTAGGCCCGATCATTGCGCCGGCGGTTTCGATCAATTCTGCGATTCCAAACGGAGATACAGCAATATTTCGTTGATCCTGGTTGACTCCGGTCGTGGAGACCTGTTGGAGTATATGAGCGAATACTGGAAGGATTTCCGTGGGGATGATTCTAATCTATGGCAGCATGAGTGGAACAAGCACGGCACTTGCGTGAGCACCCTTGAGACACACTGCTATGACGACTACTTGCCACAACAAGAGGTTGTGGACTACTTCGACAAGACTGTAGAGGTCTTCAGAGAACTGCCCTCTCACGAGGTAAGTCTAGGCGTCCTGGATCATATCTCAGAACCAAGCAACTGACAGAGTACAAGTTTTTGGCGAATGCAGGTATCATACCGTCCCCGACGCAGACATATAATCTCGTGGACATTGAGGCTGCCCTGGAAAGCGCTCATGGAAGCCCAGTGACCGTTCGGTGTCGAGGTGGTGCTCTCAACGAAATTTGGTACTATTTCAATATTGCGGGAAGTCTGCAGAAAGGATCCTTCATTGCTGCGTCACCAGGTCAGACCTTTTTACTAATCACAGAGTCAAATACTAACATTCTTGCCTCCCAGATGGTCAGAAATCCAACTGCCCTTCCAGGGGCATCAAGTACCCGTTGAAGCGTGCTCGGCACGAGCCCACCCACACGACAACTGGCAGCCACCCGGCTCCTACAGAGCCCGGAACCCCATTCACTGATAGGGGAAACCTGATGGTCTCTACTCTTAATCGCAGACACGGCTGTATCATCAGCTACGGTACTTGGTTCTCGTCAGGGACCTGTGCTACTTTCCGGGCCGAGAAACTTACAGGTCCGTACTCCATGCAGATATATGTATCTGACATCTCTTTTGCCGTCAATACCTGCAGCATGGAGTGATTAACATATTACAGATGATAAATTTACCTTGAAGTCTAGCAAGGGGCCCTGTGCATTCGAGCGGGACGCCCTTACTTGCGGCCCTCATGTCAATTCCCCTACCGAATTCACTGTATGGATCCTCGTGAATCTCCCAGACAATACGCACTACTAATCTTCCTACAGGCTCAAGATGGGAAATTGGCTTATAAAGATCAGACTACTTTCTATGCCGACCAGGCACCCAAGGGGCGTACACAGAGTAACGTATATGCTTCGCAAGGGGGTCGACCCATCGAGATTGAGATCACTTGGGCATCGAAATAAATGCACAAATGTGACTTGATCCATGATGTAGCGTTATCACCTGAGCAGGGTCGAGAGGACCTATTGATATCCACAGGCAGATTGACATGGATGGGACGTGTGTAGAGTTGCAGGCAATTTCTTCGGTTATTGAGAATGTGCAATACGGACTTGGGATACTCCCCGTTATAGAGCAAGCCTCGAAATTCCTCGAAATTCCTCGAAATCCCTAACCTTGGAACTCTTTGGATTCGCGATACCTAATACCTAGTAGCCTTCCAAGGTTTCAACCTTGGAAGGTTGGAACCTGCCGAGGTCTTCAAGGTTTGTGGATGCATACTTTCTACCCAGGTACATAGATACCTAGTACCTAGGTAGGTATACCTAGGTATCACCGAGCCAGACTGGGGAGAACGTCTCACTAGGTATACCGTGGACGTTCGATATATATCCACTTTCCAAGGCTGGACTCGGGAAAGCCTAAAGTTACCTGTGAACCCAATTTCATGAGGTCAATTCCAAGTATGAGAAAACACATCATTTCCAAGGCCATCAATTAGTTGGTCTAATAATAGTGTACAGGCTGTATAATGTCCTATGCTGAAGGAGAGCGATCCACCAGGTGAAGCACAACTTGTTGACAGGTAGGTACAGGAGGGATCCATTGAAAGGCATCAAATACATATCGCATATCATAAAATGTAAAACAAAGAAAAAAAGAGTAAACACCAGGAACGATGTCTGAGCCACGCCATATGATCGAACATCCGAAGATGCGACAGAGGCCAAACGAGATTGAACAAAATAAAAACCCAAAAAAAGCACGGAAAATCATGGTGAGGGAATGCAGGGCGCGCGAAGAGCAACAAGGGGCAAAAAGCAAATGGCCCCAAACACCACAAGTCCCATAAAGTCATGTCAAATCCCGAATGTGTGCAGAGAAGGAAAGCGCCCGTTTTTAGTGTCGTGTGTCATTAAAGTGTACAAGGTCGTGCCGTATCGTGGAATATATTGCGGTGAAGAAGATGGTTGGCGGCGCCGTAGTCATAGATGTGCATATGTTCGAAGGTACGCTCAAGGGTCAACAAGGAACTCGCTTGACAGGCATCCAATTGGGTCTTCCAGGTCATCGTCGAGGTTGGTGAGGCCAGAGAAGGACTTGGCAGGATAGAAGTCCGAACCAGAGAAGTCGTTGGTGTCCACAAATTGATAGCCAGGGAAGACAGGAAGGCTGGGGTTGGCGAGGTGGCCGAACTCCCCCCGAAGATCGTCCGAGTGATCTTGCGACATGAAGATGTCAATCTCTGAGCCGACAGATGACTCGGCCAGTGTGGGCGCAGTGTGAGGCGAAGACACCTCCCGAGGCGAGAGGGCGGAGTCACTGTAAAGAGATTCTTGCGAGTAGGACTGAGACCCAAAGTTTGAACCGTACTGAGCCATCGCCTGCTCATATCTAGCGTGAGCCAATTGGGGTGGTGACAATGGCAGCATATCATCTTCGGCCTTGGATGTGAACGATTGGTACTCGTTAGAGGGCGAGGACATGCCGTAGTATGTTTCACCTGGCGAGGCAGGAGGCGTGAATGACGAGAGGGCACTGGATGGGGCATAGTTGGGCGAGTTGAACACAGGGGCATCCTGGAGAGTAGGACGGGCCGGGGCCGAAGCAAGCGAGGTCGCCTTTTCAGCGACACGCTGGCGAGTACGAGTAGACTTGGCTTGACGCTCGTCAAGCTCGGGTCGGTTCTTGTTCTTCTTAGGCGGGCGACCACGCTTGGTCGTCTTAGGAACCACACCAGTGAAGCCACCCACACACATGTCGCGCTGACGGTGACGGGTCAAAGCATCCTGTCGGGCAAAGCTAGCACCACAGGCGCACGCAAAGGGCTTGTTTCCGCTGTGTGTCTTCAGATGACGCTTGAGATCATGTCCGCGTACAAAGTGTTTCTCGCAAATGTCGCACTTGAATTGACGGTCTCCAAGATGGGTCTGAACGTGAGATTTGATGTTTTCCTTGCGACCAAATCGACACAGGCAGTCGGTGAAGAGACAGACCCACTTGCCATCCTTGGGGTCTGGACCGGAGATGAACTTGGCAATTTCGTCGTTCGAGATGCCTGTTTCTTGGACCGACGCCTTGACTCGGGCATCCAGGTCACCATCGCGTGATGTGGGCATGACAGTCGATGACACGGAGGATGAAGCTCGCTTCTTGACTCCTCGGGTGGAAAGTGGGAGGGACATAACGGGCTTCTGGGGCGTCACTCCATACGGGCTCGGCGTGGGGATGTCGGCAACCTCAGGGAACGACGCACTAATCGGGGAATTGGCTGGGGAGGGCATTTGCTGCTTGATCTGCAGAGGGCTAACAAAAGGAACTTCTTGCAGGGACTGGGTTCTTTGCATCTCGGAAGTAGCAGGAGTGTAGGGAAATGAGAAACTCTGGGACTTGCAGGGTGTTGGGTCATTGCTGTACATAGAATAATCAATGGATCTTTTTAATGGAGTAGAGTCGGGGGTCAACGGGGATGTGTCTGCGTTGCTGTTAGCTTTGCCCAAGCCACCGAAGAATTGGGCACCTCACAAGTAGAAGAGATCTGTGAGAGAATCTTGGCCGAAGGAGCCTTTGGTTGAACAGAAACTGGATGCATGGATTCGACATAGGCCGTCACATGTTCGTTTTGAGACACAGAACCATTGCGCTGGGGAAACAATTCCCAATCGGGGCGGTCGGCGAACTGGTGCTGTTGGTTCGAGGATTGTTCGTGCTGCATGCGGTGCAAAGCGAGCTTCAGTGGTGTGTTCTCGGAACTTTCGCTAGCTGATCTTGACAAGGCCGGGGCGCCAATGGATGATGGTGCCGGGCTAGCGGCTTGGATGGCCTGGAGTTGTTCTTGATCGAAGGCTTGACATTCAGTCCCGAGCGCGGCTTGAGGTTGATATTGATAAGACTGCTGCGCATGTAGTCCGAGTGGGAAGTAAGACTGCTCGGGTTGCTGGCCATATGATTGATACTGATGCACATCCCGCTGTTGACTGGGGTAACCTGATTTTTCGTTAAAGTAGTCTCGCAACTGCGAAACCGTCTTGGGCATGTATTGTCGGTCGACGGAGGCCTGTGGACTGAACGACCCGTAGTCCATAGTTTGGCCTCGACGATGTGACCGACGTTGATGCATGATTGCCGATGTGGGGACCTCGTATGGGGCTGCTGGAGTGGAAATCTGGCGGCGATGGCGACCGTTCCCCAGCGCATTCGGTGCGGTAATCATGGCTGGATAGCCGATTGACGGTTGGTCCTGATAGAGTGTCAGTATGTGAATAGGCAAAGCAGGGAATTGAAGCTCGAGGAAGCTAGAGGGTCAAGAAGCTATGCGTAATAGGGTCACACAGTTGGAAATTCCGAACTGAACGACTCGAGCTTAAGAGCAGAAACGCGGATGTATGAAGGTTTTGGGTCTGGAGCTGGAGATCTATGTGACCCGCGGTTCCCATCAACAATCTGGATGTTGGCATAGCAACGCGGCAACACACAGGCGTCTAGGAAACCAGGCGCTGACCACGGTGGGCCTATCCCTGCCCACTTAGTACATTCTACGTCGATTTTATTCTTATTTGCATCGCCTTGCTTGCCATTATGCTCATCCCTTCAAGGGTTGCTGCGAGGGAGTTTGCCACGGATAATTGACTGCTTACTCCCTGTCTTCACGGATAATGAGGAGCCATATGTACAGTACCTACATATTAGATAAATTGTCCCTTGCCAAAGAGAATATATTTAGCACTTCGTACTCGATATGCACATAGAGCCCTGGAGGCAGTGCCCGATGGCGTCACGAAATTGATGTGTCCAACACGGGAAGTCCCAAGGTTGGGCCACGGGCGCGATCCACTGGACTCCCATGGATCCAAGTGGTGCCTGAGGCTTTCTGATGCCTCGACACCTGGGTGCCTGGACACCTCATTGATGTATCACGTGCTAGGCTTTCGGATCAATGACGCGCCGATGTAGAGATTTCTGACTAGGCCGCTTGTGGCCAGACCCACACGCACGTGATCGCACAACGATTTTAATCACCACCTCGCTCGATCAACTTTCGAGAATCTTGCAAGGTTAAGGAAGACACATCTGTCGAGGTGAGTGAATATTTCCAACAGCGGACAGGAATGCGATCAGCCGGGGAATGAGTCCTCCGCTGTAGAATTCCTCTCTGTCTGATTATCGCATCGGTTGTCGCGAGCATCCCACTAACATCATTGTCGCAGGCCTTCATCAAGATGCAGATCTTCGTCAAGACCCTCACGGGTAAGACTATCACCCTTGAGGTGGAGTCCTCCGACACCATTGACAATGTCAAGTCCAAGATCCAGGGTGAGTCGATTTGAAGCCCCCGAGCGCGCCGAGCGTTCGAGTTTGTTCAGCCACTAACAGACCCCTCCAGACAAGGAAGGTATTCCTCCTGACCAGCAGCGCCTGATCTTCGCCGGCAAGCAGCTCGAGGATGGCCGTACCCTTTCGGACTACAACATCCAGAAGGAGTCCACCCTTCACCTCGTGCTTCGTCTGCGTGGTGGTGGTAAGAAGCGCAAGAAGAAGGTCTACACCACCCCCAAGAAGATCAAGCACAAGCACAAGAAGACCAAGCTCGCCATCCTTAAGTACTACAAGGTTGACGGCGACGGCAAGATCGAGCGTCTTCGCCGCGAGTGCCCCGCTCCCGAGGTATGTGACTCCGATTCGAATCAACCCTGCTGTTCAATACTGACTCTTTCCAGTGTGGTGCCGGTGTCTTCATGGCCGCTATGCACAACCGCCAGTACTGCGGCAAGTGCCACCTCACCTACGTCTTCGACGAGGCCAAATAAATGGTCTAAGTCAAGCCTTGGTATTCTGTCGAGTTCGAGCATGGCTATGCTAGGCTAGAGCAAGTAGTGGAACATCATGGTAGACAGTGTGAGGTGTATCCTTGTGCTACAAACAATGACAAAAATTGCACAAAAGCAACTCTTTTTTCCGAAACATAGATTGTAACTCATTCGTATTCACATAATACTATGTACGAAAACTTGGTACCTCTCCGTGTGACCTACTGGTCAGGGAAACCCGCTTGGACATTGGCGTATTTACTCTCGGGATAATTGAGAGCATTCGCCGACTGATCCAACGCCCCAGCACCACCGACACCGTCCACAAAGATGCCGATCAGACTTCCATCCGCTGCATTGGCCTCTTTGCCTCCCTTGTCGCCGCTGCTTTCCCACCACATCCCACCACCCAAGCCACGTCGGCGGATGTAGTCGGCCTTCACCTGCGCCATGTAGGGAGTGTCGTAGGAAACCAAAGTGCGCGAGCCACCGTCATAACACCACGTCGCGCCAGACTCTGGATCAAACTGCTCTGCAGCGCCAGGCCTTGGTAGCGCCTTGTAGTCCCACACCCCATTCTCCCAGCTGCCTTCGCCGACGCCTGAGAATGGAGCACCTGGCCCATCGGTATTTTGGAATGCTCGTCCGTACAACGGCATGCCCATAACGATCTTTGATGGCGGCACGCCCCCGACGTTGATGTAGTAATTCAAAGCGGCGTCGGCAGAGAATGGTGTGGATGCAGGGTTGGAGCCCGAAGGAACAATGTTCGCTTGGTGACCGGCATTCGTGTCCCAGCTTCCGGCAAAATCATAGGCCATGAGGTTGTAGAAGTCCAGCACTGGAGTCATCTCTTGGAGCCTCATCTTTTCATAGTTGTTGGGCCCTGGTGTGGTCAGCTCCGTGGTTCATCGCACTTTGTTTAAACGTGTGCTTGGGGTGTACATACCGGCTGGGCAGGCGATTGTCAAATAGAAGTGGCGGTCGGGACCAGCCTCTCTGTCCAGGACCTGATAGAAGTTAGTCGGGATCTGGCGGGGAGTCTAGGTGAACTGTTACCTCTCGGCACTTCTGAAGCAGCAGGACAAGGTTTACAGCCTCACTGTCATCTGAGGCCAAAGTCAGCGCAAGTCTCGTTTTTGTCGGCACAGTTCAGTCTACCTTTGGGGTATTCCCAATCGATATCAAGGCCTAAGAAACAGTCAGCCTAGATGTCCTTTCCAAGCATAAGCAGAGCCCAGCCACAAGCCCCTACCATCAAATCCGAGATCAAGAATCAACCGCGTTGCTGATTCGGCAAACTGAGTCCGACCCTGGTCGGTGCTCGCCGGCTGAGCGAAGTTGGCCGAATACGTCCAACCACCGATAGAAAGCAGCACCTTCAGCTTGCGGTTTTGCTTCTTGAGAAGGAAGAGCTGCTTGGCGCATCCGTACACATTGGTGCCAACGTCATTCCAGGAGTCTGTGGGGTAATGCTTCTCAATGTCGGACCAAGTGTCCGTCAGGTACCTTCCGTTCAGTCAGCGGGAATATCGAAATGGATCTCGCTGGTCTTACACTTCACCACTCTCAGGGCGGACATTGGCAAAGGAGTACAGGATATGGGTCAACTTGTCCGCAGGCAGATCCTGGGGGTTGTGGTTGCGGCCGTAGATTGCCTGTACCCAGTCAGAACTGATCTTTGGGGGATTGGTTCATTTGCCTATTTATGCGAAGGCTATGCAGGGCCGGAATGACCGGGATTAAATCAAAACATACCCAATTCACGAAATAGGCGACGGATCTCATCTCGGACATGGCTGCAGGGTGAGGGGATTGCAGATAGTAAGGTATGTAAATGGCAACAATCACCACGATGGCAGTCAACAAAGTACTTGACTTAACGTGATAAGCCACAATGTCTCAAGGTTCACGGGGAACTGCCAGCCTTAAACAGACTTGGAGGGGTTTCGTCGCAGCCTAACAGTGGGCTTCCGTAGGCGTCTGGGCGTGTTTATAAATAACAGCGACCCCACGTCAGTGATCAGGGGTCAAATAGGGCGGATCCGCGACTATTCACTGTGGCTGAGTAGGGCTGTATAGTATATTTGGCAGTTTCAAGTTTCTTGATCAGGAGCTCAGCTGAAGATCCGTTGAAATTGACGTCGATTTGGTTCCTTTTATGTTTACCATTAGAACCCAATCCCCAACGTGCAATGTGACATCTCCAGCTGAATCTCCGGTTGCAACCGTAGCATGGATATCTAGTCATGCTATCTATTCACCTGCCCTCATCTAGCCTTTGTTCAGTGTTTCGAATGAAAGTACGGAGTATCAAGTGCCTCTCTGAATGCCAAAGTGCTGCCCCGCACGAGGCAAGGGGGCAAAACTCCAGAATGACCTGCATTTCATTCCAACCTCGGAATATTCTACCCAACTTCATCAGCCGACCGAGCCTCGTCTTATATGAGCTTGTGTTATACATGGTGTTGCTCACGGGTTAGATCTGCTCTTTGTACTCCGTATTCTAGTGGGAATCGGTTGTAGTAATGTTCCATCCTTTAAACCAAACCGAGGCCATCCATCAATGCGAGTCTCATCTCTATTCATGCTATTTCGCACTACATGCTCCATACTCTGCATAGTATCGCGAGGCATCTATAGACTATCGCATCCCGAGGTCCGTGGAAAATGTGCGATGTTTCGGCCTCAGGCACACCTGACATCCAGTGGTTTGAGCCCTAGGGGGCTTGGCATACATTCCATACCCTGGACTACTCCGTACTGTACTATGCTCTGAACTCTTCTGTATTGCTGATCTACGGCTTAGAGACTCAGCCTCTGAGCCAAGCAAACTTGATCGTAAGTCCATTCTGTGGAACAGTCCCCTTTGGGCTCGCCAGTTTGCGACCTTCGCAATGTAGCCATTGAAACCTATGGTCACAATGATCTTCAGACCAAAATTGGGCAATGCAATTAAACTACTCCCTGATCATTTTTGTTTTATCTGGACAGACTGTTTCAAAGGCCAAACACTCCGGAAGTCTAAAGGAATAAAGTGATGTTAGAGATCCAAGCCTTCAAGGATCGACACGACTGTTTGCGAACCCGAGTGCGAACCCGAACCCGACCCGACCCGAAGCCTAAGTCGGGTTTGATGTGCAAGATGTGTTAGATGCAGAGTTCTTCTAGGCATCCCTCGAAAAGCTTCCGGTGCTCTGTTGGAAACAAATCTGCCTGTAGTTCCATGGGCCATGAGCAAACCTTGCATCCTTCATAGTCCTTATAAATACATCAAGTCTCGTACTAGTTTTTAAGAATCTCCATTGCCAGTGACTACTTACTCTTCCATCAATACCCCATACCCTATCGTGCCATTTACGAGCTCGCATTCAAAGCAATGACTGAAACGGACGATTACTCATACACACCGAGCCTCATTCCTGCGGTGATTGGGGTTGGTCTATATTTTGCTCTGTTTGCTGGCCATGGAGTCCGCATCTTACGAACTCAAGCGTGGGATGGGATTTACATGCTAGCAGGTGCCCTAGGTAAGAGCCAGTGGAGTGTCATTCAAGATTATCTTGCTCTGACGGATATCTGCGATTCTAGTCCAAGCCATGGGTCTCGGAGCTCGAGTTTATTCCTCGAAAGACGTCGACGGCAAGGGCGGCTACGGTGCTCAATATGTACTGCTTCTACTGGGGCCCACACTTTGCATGTTGACTGTCAACGTCACCCAAGTCAAAATGATGCGCTGTTTGAGTCCTGTGAATTTGGGTGTGATCCCTGCCCGATTCACGTTACCCATCTACCTCACAGCCAACGCTCTTTTGCTTTTGCTTCAATTGGCTGGCTCTACTATCTTGATGTTGGCCACCAAAGAAGATCTCGTTGAGACTGCAACGAAAATCCTCATCGCGAGTTACGTATCCCAAATGGTGTTTTGGTTATTCACTTTGGCGGAGAGCATTGTCTGGAGGATTCGATTCGGACGAAGCACTTGGAGCAGCTCATCTATGATGAAACATTGGAAGTACTATATGCAACTGTTTGACCTGGCGATCTCTATTGTTGCTCTCGGCCGAAATTTGATGCGGTTGACCCAGCTGGGGATGGGGCCTAACGGATTTCTCACGGCGAATGAATGGCCTAGCTACGCTTTCGACTACTACCAAACGGCTATAGTTCTTTTGGCCTGGGGTGTGTTTTACCTGCCGGGAGTTTGCAAGGAAATCGAGTTTAAGAATGTCCATCGTTCGACGCTGGCAGGTGAAGAGTGGACAATTGGGATTTAATGTGAAATTGAAGAACGTGGCCTTTGGAATGCAAGAAACTACATGAACTACCTAGTAGAAGAGAAATAAAAAAGTGAAGAAGTGAAACAATCGCGAGATATACTCCGCACGCGCTTGCACGGGATTGTCAGGTCCAGCCGAGCTTATCGCTCTCCGCACGAGATTCTATTTCCCATTTCCTCTCGAGACTTGATTTTCCTCAACTCTCTCACTGGTTTCTCACGGGCTGCCCGATTGCATATGACCTCAGAATATGAGTGCCCGAGAGTGACGGCGTTAGAACAGACCATGCAGACATAGACATCTCAACATGACACCCTCAGCCTTGAAGCGAGCTTGTGATCAATGCCACAACTTGAAAGAAAAGTGCCGACGCCCGAATACAATAGCAACATGCGAGAGGTGCCACCGGTTGAGGCAGAAGTGTCAGACAATCCGCAATCTTGCGAAGGCCGGTCGAAAGCCTCGAGCTGCTAGCACACTATCCTACAAACTTCCCGCCACCAACCTTGGCTCAAATCAACAGAGCTTGGCTGCGTTGTGCTCGGTCAAATCTGCAGATCCCCCGTATCCATACTTTAATCACCCTTTTGACGAAGCAGTTACGAGCAACCCTGCGCTTTTCCCGCAGCTTGATCGATGGGATCGCCATTTCCTCAATCTCATGAAGGACATGGTTGCGCCATCTCCCCTCGACAAATATTTGATTGGGCCCAGCTTTCACGAATCGCACCATCGCTCGTTTGTACAGAATATGCTGCAACCAACCCCCGTGCTGAAGAATGCTGCAGTCGCCTGCGCCGCAGTCCTGTTCGGTGATAATTATGCCCAATACACACAGACTAGCGTCCAAGTGGGTCACCGGCGCGCTGCATTGGCTGTATCAGAGCTACGAGCCTTGAAGATATTGGAAGAGCAGGATTTGGTCACGGCATTGGTGCTTGGCGTAGCAATGGTCACATTTGCTATGCATGTTGCCAATGGGCAGTCATTTCTCATATCACGCTACACACTTGCACTAGTGAAGCCGGTCTATCCATCTGTTCTAAGGATGGATCCAAGTATCATGGATTACTTGATGTGTCTTGTCAGCACAGAGACATTTGAATGTCTACTCACGTCAAGAACTCCAACCTTGCGAATCAACGAATCTGATCGCTTAAACGTGGTGGATCGGTATCTGGGGCTCACTTCCCCCCTTTTCGCCCATCTGTATGACATATGTGCAGTGAGCAGTCTGCTTCGGGGGGCTGGTGGAAGATTGAGTATCCAAACCGCACAACGATTGGACGAAATCCACGAATCACTGATGCAATGGAGAGCATCACCGCCATCGAATTTCCTCAAACACTTCTCCCCGACTGAGGCTGCTGTAATGCTCGCCCAGGCTAAAGTTCTCCAATTGGCCGCCTTGCTTATTGTACATCGCTTGTACTATTCTTTTGGGACCTACACCAAAGAGGCGCTCCAACTTTCTAGATCCATCATTGCGGAATTTGATGGGGTTTGGCAGCTGACAGGCCACTCGTTACCATGCACGTCACTTGCTTATTTGATAGCGTGCTTTGAGATCACTGGCCCGGGAGAACGAGCCGCAGCCATTGATAAAAGCATGCGAGTATTTACTTTCTCGAAACAATCGCAGATACGGTCTCAAAAGACTCTGCTCTCTGTATGGGCTGCAAAAGACGCAGGAACTTTGACTCACTGGTTTAGTATCGGCGATACCATAGACAGGTGAAATTTTGGGATAGCACAGGCATGATACAGATACAAAATGCTGTCCATTTGACAAGAGAAATAGCAGTCTTGCACCATCTTTATGCTTCGACCCTCCTTGAACATTGGGTTTGACTTGCGCGGTCTTTACGGTCCACTCAAATATACCGCGTCGGCGGGAACTTGAGACTGGAATCGTCTGATGACAGCGAATTTCCAAAATTGTTTTCCTTGCTAAACATTGAGTTTTCCATACATCATGGCATTCCATGTGAATGGTGCTGCTTCATCATGGAAGTCGGGCATCTCGATGAAGAAGAAAGTATCACCAGAAATATGAAGCGCCCGAGAGTGCATTTCGTCGCTACCAACGCGCATTCCTTTGCCATCCACCATTTCAGTACAAGAGAGCAAACGCAACACGGTTTCAGTCACAAGCTGCATGTCAACCCACATCTCACGGGGAAACAATGATTCAAAAGCATCGTTTTCGAGTATTGGTGTCCCGACAACACCTGGACAAATAGCGTTGACCCGAATGCCATCTTTCCAAAGTCGTGGGCCAGTGGAACGGACCCATCCAATGAGCGCATCTAGGAACTGGTGAGCAACAAGATCTCATATTTCAAAGTGCAGCTTGAATCGCCTAGAGATTCACGTACGCTTAGTACTGGAGTACACCGGACCCAAGGCGCATGGGTATAGTCCACCTATACTGGAGGTGAAAACCATATGTCTGTCGCCTTTGGTGGATTCCGGAGAGCGACGGAAGTAATGCATCGCAAGATAGCTGGTATACAGAGCCCCGTTCATATTGATATCGACCACCGAAAGATCGGGCTTGGGCGGAATCCCGGTGTCTGATTGTTCGGCATAATGGTCATCGTAACCTGCTATACCGGCGTTCACGAAGACAAAGTCCAGACGCCGACCGACATTGAAGATCTGATCAAAAGTGGTCGCCAAGTTTTCATAGTTCCGCACATCGGCTTGGTAGAACGTGGTTTGAGGGAGAGAAGCGGCTGCTTTCGTGCCTTTTTCTTGATCACTGCCAATTATATTGACCTGCCAGAGCCCGGTTTTACTCAAAGCCTCGGCGACCGCGAAGCCGATTCCGCTTGCTGATGCGACGTCGATAAGTATCGGTCAGAAGCTTAGACTGCTTGGGGTTACTTACTGCCACCAGTGATGAGAGCTACTTTGGTCATTGTCAAATACTGTGCCCCAGGCTGTATATTGAAGCGTATGTATCTGTTATGCAAGGATTGAGAGCTCCGAAAAAAAAATAATTAATTGGGAGACGCGGGGTGCGCGCTTTTTGGAGTCGGCTACAATGTGGACAGCCTGTAACTACGTAGATCCATTGAAGGGCTTCATGGATCTTCATTGGAAGGCTTACATTGATTTGACTCCATAGTACAAGCCCTGAAAGGCCGATGCATATACCCCACCTGCTTTCATGCTCACTAATTGGGGGCAAAACAATCTGAACGCTTTAGCACAGGCCCGCCTGTGGAGCTAGATGCAGCAGAATGTGGCCTATCATTGCGCCAAGAGATCGGAAAATATGTAACATGATTCATGTTGTGATTAAATTGATAGATCCGATTTTCAACGCAACAGTGGATCTTGAAGTCAAATAAGTCTATGAGAAAGATGATGGGATCCTACCTAGATCAGGTGAGCATGAAATAGCTCTATATCCACGGCGATGAGTTGTAAAACCCCTCATCGGTAGTCAAGGCTGCATGTGAGTGGCATTTGCAAATGGAGTGGAGACGCTAATAAACCGGTAATGCGTAGGCATCGAGGTCATAGATCCAAGTATCAAATGACTCCTGATCGAACACACAGTCCATGCTCGTACCATTAACCTTCCAAAGAGGACGCAAAGGCCATGCGCATAGCTGCTGGTGAACACCCTTGTTATCGCCACTCAGAATGGTGGAGTTCAGTGTGACAGGGACTTCTTGACGTTCGACCCAATCAATCAAAGAACCGAGGCTGGTTTGCGGGAAAGGAGCATTCGGCTGAAGACTGTTGGTATTGCAGTGTGAGGCTCCTGGGACCAGGAATAAGCGATACCAGTCGCTCAGGGCGTTGGTGCTCTCGTGGAAACTCAAGTTGGAATACATTGTGGACCGAACTGACTCGTGGAAGTGAACGGAGGAGGCTGGGGGAATGCTATTATCCGATTCACCGTGATAGGAAATGATCTTCCCACCGGCTTCTTCAAAAGGACTGAGATCGGGCCAGGTGGTTTGCAGCACATCTTCGTATCGCTGCCAGCCTTCCAACATCCAGTCTCGCAGGGTGTCGTAGGTGACCTTTTCCAGAGAAAAGAGGTTGTCCAACTCCAGGAGCTGCAGTCCGCGGGCCACCCACTCACCACCGAGCTCCGAGATGTCGATTTCCCATTTTCCAGTGGTAAAGTCATACTGGGTTTCAGCATCCGACATCTCCGATCCAAGCTGGTACCAGAAGTATGCACGGCGACCATCGCTGTCATGAAGTCCATTGTAGATCGTACTCGCGAGAGCTGCGCCCTCGGCTGTGACTGTTCCATTTTGGGCAGGGGTCGCTGGGGAAGGCATCTGTCTCTTGTTTAAATTGACTGCAGAGGTGGCAGCACATTCATAGCTCTCCCCAATCGTGGAATTGAAGTCGAATTGAAGTCTACAAAGATCGGTACGGCTGACAACGCCATCCTTTTTCCCATCTGCAGGATCCAGAGATTAGATATTTCCCATGCAATGCTGTTTGATGTGACTTACCAAGAGGATCGCACGCGGCAATTGTGAGGTTCACTATTCTCTCAAGCTCGCAATACGGTGGGGTATAGTTCAAGGTCTGTTGAGCCACCTGCGGGAACAAGTGGTTGACCTGTTGCTGTCCATAGCGGATAGCAGGGGCTCCAATGACTGCGCCATCCCACTCCTCCGGGAAGCGCTGTACTTGACTGAAGCCTTCACGGCCGCCCTCGGAGCAGCCTTGGTAGTAGGCGTATAGCTTGTTCGCATCGGTCAGGCTGTAGAACTTCTTGGTAAAAGCTTTGCCTATCGAGGACATTTCATGGTGTGCCTGGTAACCGAACATGTACAGCGCATCCTGGTTGGAGGTCCCATTCACGAGAGGGAAAACGTCATCGAAGCTAGTATCAAATCCTCCAAAGCCACCGTCTGTTCGCCCAGTTGCTGCTCCGTAAATGACACCGCCGGGAAGAGTTGACTCCACGTTGATTGCGAAGCCAAAGCCACCGGTGGAAACCCAGCGGTTTTTGAATTCCTCGGGCGAGGGAAGCCAGAAGTTGAGCAAGACATTGTCATCTTTGCCATTGTGTGAGTATGTCATCGTCACATTGCAATACTCGAACGTAGCATCGGGATAGTATGCCTCATCGGAAACAGAGACGTTGTAGACCGGATTCGCGGTGACAACCGAGTTGGTGGTATTGAGACCCGGAAGGAAGTCTTGGCTTGGGACGGCATTTTTGGCATGAGACAGGGTGCAGACTTCGCCAAGTGAGATTGCGTGAGCCATCACCGCCGTGGCTAACAGCCCGAAGGTGCTAGCTTGGAGCATGTTGATGCGCAGTGAAGAGATAGGGAAGGACTTGTATAGCTCTGACCCCAAATCTTTGGGCACAAGAGCTTTATAGCTAGAATATCATGGCGAGGTGTTTCTCTCGGTATTCCGGCCGACGACGACCGCGTCAAGGCAGGTGGGTATACCGGAATCAGAAGAGCGAGACGGCAGGGAAGCCCGCTAATTTTCTTCAGGGGTGACGCATGCAAGTTTATACTTGATGCACGGATATGCAAAAATGGAACCTAGGACGATTATAGGGGGGCTATAACCATAATTTGTGGAGTCTTCCATGGTTAGAGTCCGCCGAAGCGTTGAAAGGTAAAACGAAGTGGATAAAATCATGGCGGAAATAGGCATAGAAAAAGCATTAAGCAAGTCGGACGTGGATACTCGGATTTATGGAAGATGTCTTAACCGAATCTCCCTGTTTGGCTTTCTGGTATCGCCAGATGAGCGTTCAAGCAGGTATTTAGTGCTCGGAGTCAACAACGCGACCACCTGAGAGGTCGTTCCCGAAGCTTGACTCTCGAAAGTTGATGCTGTATACTCACCTGTGCCATTCCGTGTAGCCTAGTCTGACAAGAAATTTCAAAAACCCGACAATTAAGCCATCGAACATGATGTCTTGCATCCTGC